>OZ018334.1:105742947-106342947 GCA_963969495.1 Ceratothoa steindachneri | reverse complement strand
AAGCCCTTACGCCAGATGGGCCGGCCTCAGCCAGGTCCCTCTCCGAAATGGAGAAGTTCCTGGTAGTCGTGGGGGCACCTGTCGGAGGAGATCCCTCCCCTCCTTGTATTGCCTCGGAGCCCTCAGCCGTTTGAGGGGGACCTTGCATAGGGGCGGACTCGGGTTCGATGCTTGGCGCCGAGCCCGAATTTCCCCCCCATGGAAGGCCCTACCCTCTGAGGCTTCGTCTCCTCAAGGACTATGTCTATCACAGGAGGGGCCTCCAGTTGGCCATCCCCTCCCAGGACATCGCAGGTCCCCTTGGCAGCGTCAAGAGTCATTTGTGGGGAGGCACAAGCCTTAACCCCGGAAAGGGTCAATATCCTTGCCAGCAGGTCTTTTGAGGGAAGCGACCGAAGGGGCCTGGCTTCCTTTTCTCCAATAAGGGGGTTTGGCCTACCGAGCCGCTTACACGAGGGGCGGTCGGCAATGGGCTGCCTGCTGGCTTTCTTGGCAGTCCCCTTAGAAAGAGAAGGAGGGACTGCCGCTGGAATTAGGGAGGTGCCCGAAAGCACCTCCAGAGAAGGGAGTGAGGGGGAATCCCCTACACCCGTAGGCGAGGAGTAAGCCTCCTCACCAGTTAAAGAAGTATAGAGGGTCCCCTGCGCAAGCACAAAGGGGGGACCTCTATTTCTTTGGTGGAGCTCCCCGAGGGCGGCTCCTTTGATGTTCTTTGGGAAGTTGGGGGGTTGGGTTTTTTTATACTAATCATTGGGCATGGTGACCCTCTTATTTACACGGGACGCAACAGCTCACCACCTCTCACAGTTGCATACGCTGCAAGAGGTGCTTGCAGGCCCGGCAGAGCCAGGCGCCGCCATTTGGGACGGGACCACCCCTTCCGCCTGGTGGCCTGGCAGTCCATCGGCATGGCGGCTCCACCTTAGACACGGCGTAAAAAAGATAGATTTTGAAGACGAGAGGAAAAGAGATGTGAGGAAGGTATGGGTGGGGATGAAGCAGGTTGTTAAAAACCGACCACCCCAGACCGGAGCTCAGGGGTTATGGAACATTGTCCCCTCCCTCCTCAGCCCCGATCCAGGACGGTTGGCCGAGAAAAGGTCACCATCTACCCTGTGAAATTAGAGGCTGACCAGAGAAAGTTGTGGGAGAGGTTGTATGGAAAGAGAGGAAACAAGTGTTTTGAAGGAAGGAAGAGAGGCTAAGCTGAGGCCGGACGGGGTGCTGAGTCCCGTCAGCACGGCGGCCAGGATGGCAAATCGCCGCGCCCCTTACGGGGAATGGAGTATCCAGATTTGTAATGCGGTTATAAGCAACATGAAGGGAGTATTTAAAATCATCTACTACTAATCTGGTAAAAGAATAATTGAAAAGTTATTAATTCGAAAGTTTGCCTGTCGACGTTTTGTCCGTCGACGCTTTGTCCATTAGACGCTTTGTCCATTAGACGCTTTGTCCAGCGACGCTTTGTCCAGCGACGCTTTGCCCAAGCACGATAACAGAATATATATAATTATATTATAATTTTTTACAGCAACATCATAACTTTCACTTTTTACAGGTTGAATAGATATGGCCAGCGTAGACAGGAGATCTCATTCCCGGAAGACTGTCTGGTGTGGACGATATAGAGAAAACAGAATTCCCCCCACATGGGATGCTCCCAACTGGCAAAGATGTCATACAGAATTATGCTCTAGTTGCTGCGGCCACAGGGGGCAGGCCAAGCTCGGCGCTTTAAGGATTCAGCGGGTCAGCTGGTTCAGGAACACTCGGTATTCTGCAATATGTACACCAGATACATAAAGAAACACATACTGAAGCGGTACGGTGAATTTGTCACTAATTTCCTTGTTCTAAGCTCCAATTAGGATTTCAATGTGTATTTTCATTGATATACAAATAATAATTACTGTCCCTCTCACTTGGGAAGAAAATTAATTTTATATGGATAAATGACCCGGTCAGGTCATGTGTGCTCATTCCAGCGCATTAGTATTACACATGCCCCAGTAACAGAGACTTGTGCTACATAAACAGAAAGGCAGTACACCTATATCTAGCTGGCCGATGATATTTCGCAGGTGATCACCAGAGACTATCCCAATCCTATCGACATGGCGAATAAAACAGCAGGCGAAATAGACAACCTCAATGCCTACGAGGCTCGTAACAAGATCCGCACCAATGTGGAAAGGTTTAAAGTCCTCCCCATCGGGAGAAACAAAACTGCCGACGTTCTAGTGCGAGGCGAATTCTACCCGTACACCCGCGAAGCTCGAGTCCTCGGTCTAAACATAATATCAACAGGGTACGGCTCACATCTCAATGTAAATGTCGCGCAAGCCAAGAAATACTTACGTCAAGTATACAGATTGAAGGGGCTCTCTCCCAGGAACAAAGGAAAACTAAACATGCCGTTGGTGAGGCCAATTCGCTATACACCGCTATTCCGATGCACCTGAAGAGCAAGACTCAGCTGAGGAAAGCGCAAGCAGTACAGAACCAAAAACTCCGATTTATATTTAATGCAGCTAAACTGAACCGCATCCCCTCGATCAGACTTCACGCTTTCGCAGAGTTGGTACACTTAAACGTTACCCTACACATCAGCCGCCTGCGTACGCAGGAGGATGTGATGCCCTTATTTCGATAGCAAACCAGAAAAACTCCCGAAACTTCACGAATAGGACAATGAAAACTACTTTACATACATGTTCTATGAGAAATGAGAGAGAGAAAAAAAGATCCATAGTGGACAATGAATCAAAATAAAATAAAAGAAATTAACAGATTATATACAAAGTTAACTAAAAGATCCGAAGTGGATACAAGTAAAACAAATGTTTCCTATGAAAATAAAGCTTAAAGGAAACACAACTAACATGTAAGACATCTTCAAACTAGGAGTAAGTTCTACATGCTAAAACATCAAGCAAATTAAACACAAAGGCTTAAATGCTTAATTTTTCCGTCTAGTACACTAGGGAAAAAAAAAGATGACGTGAAGACAATGCAAGTTAAGCTGACACACATTCTCCTACTTTAACACCTTTTCTCACCATAACTTCTCCTACTATCTTACACCCATTTTTTCCCATCTTTTACGATCAAATCCAATCAAATCTAACCTAAACCAACCTAGGAAAATCCATACTCTTGAAAGATACAGCATTGGCCCCCTTAAAATCCAAAAAACACCCGACTCCCTTCGAATAATCCATATGGAATCATATTTGGGGGGAGGGGGCACCAAGCGAAAGCCACAAAATTAAATTTAGTACCATCGGAAAGAGTGCAAAAATGCGGTTAAGATGAAATACTTGAGAGCTGAATCCTTGGAGAAAGCCTACCAAAAATGAATTTGGTTCGAATTATTTGAACAAAAATTAGGCAGTCAAGGGCAAACGGGGAACCCAGTTCACACGGAACTATAATACTTTAACAAACTAAAAAGGTCACCAGAATATTCATTCACAAAGAAACCAAGTTCACTTGGAGGCAGCCAAAAGGTCGCGCCACTAGGCTACACTAAGTAGGTTAGGGTTGGTTACCAGGTGGGTCCTTTAGTATCAGCGAGGGTAAAAAGGAAACAAGAAAAATTCTAACCTTATAATTTAAAGAAGGAAATTCTTGATTACAAATACGAAATATATCTTTTAAATAACAAAAATAAGATTTAAAACAAATCAATGTCACATCGGCCACAAACGACCCAAGTCATTATATAAAAGGGGAGGATCCTTACAAAGGATTTACGTCCTATAAAGAAAGCGGGAAATAATAGGCTTCACTCCTCGGGTACGAGGCACACAGGGAATAACTCCCCCCCCCCGTCTTACGCCCTTTCCTACGATGCGGAGGGAGACTTGAGACTTACTCGGAGGCCTAGTAAGGGCGCAAGATAAAATAACTATTCCAAAGTACCTGATACTGAAGCAGTGGAGGGACAGCTCGGATGATGGTAATCCAACGGAGAACGAATCCACGGATGTGATGATGCAACCAATGGAATTGAAGATAATCCGGGTGACGAGGGATTCCAAAGGTGGTATGGCAGAGGAATCGGCGTACTCCACGGGGATAATCTTGAGTGACGAAACTCCAAAGGCGGAAGGGGGTGGCATGACATAAAGGGTAGGGGGGGGGGATCCAAAACGAGCCCACGGTTTTCAGACTTCCCAACGGAGAACAGTCAAACGTCCAAGATTAGCAGCACATGTACAGAAGGTTGGAAGATCAGCGTCAAAACTGGCAGGAGATAAGGCAAGGGGTCTCGCAGTACGGACTTGAACGGGTTTTTCTTTTCCAAGAGTGTGAAGCATCCTTTTATACGGGTGGACGTGACCAGCGTGACGTAATAGCCTCATGCGTGTGCACGGGGCATCGACCAACGGTGCAGGGCTCAGAGACGAGAAAATGACTTCATATGGGGGCGCGGAACTTTGTCGCCCTTGCAACGGGGTACCCTCGAGGTGGGCCCCCATGATTAGTGGAGTTTCCCTGTGTTCCGTGCTCGGTCCTCCTTGTTCATCATCTATATAAATGATATAGACGATGGATAGCTTTGCTCGATATCCAAGTTCGCAGACAACACAAAATTAGGAGGCAGCGTGAGCTCTGGTGAAGGGGTGGAAAAGCTACAAAACACCCTTCAGAGGTTAGGTAAGTGCTCCCAAACTTAGCAGATGTCATTTAACTCTGATAAGTGCACGATGATGCACATTGGCTATGCCAATCCTCGAGAAGACTACCACTTGTTAGGTAGAGATCTGCAAAAGGACTTGGGTGTGAACATCAGCAGCGACCTAAAGATTTTCAGGCAGTGTGCCGATGTAGAAAAATGAGGTAGAAAGACTACTGGACTACATAAAGAGGCAATGTCGCTTCCAAAACAAGGAGTTTGTCCTCAAATTGTACAACTTTTTAATCAGACTGCACCTGGAGCACGCCGTTCAATTCTGGTTCCCTACACTGCGTAAGGACATAGTTAGACTGGAACGTGTCCAGGCTAGGGCCACCAAGTTAATTCCCTCACTTAGGCACAAAGGATATCAGCGTTGGCTTCAAGAATTGGGGCTTTTCTGTTTGGAGACCCCCTCCGATTACGAGATTTTAAGGGGTGTCAAAAACGTGGACAATCCAACCCGTAATCATGGTTACAAGCTGGATCCTTTTTCACATCACAATCGGGTGACTATTCCGCTTCATGTGCCTGCAAAACGGGTGTGAGAGGTGGGCGGTTAAAGGCTTCATCTCTAAGCGGGTGGGAGAGGTGGGCGGGGAGAGCCTTTATCTATAAGCGGGTGGGATAGGTGGGCGGGGAGAGCCTTCATCTTTAGGTGGGCGGGGAGAGCCTATAGGTTAGGTCCTTCGCAAAATAGAACCTCCACTTTATGGACAGCAATGTCCTTTGAGGTGCTACTTTTCCTTGAGACTCTCCTCTCAATATCTCTCTCTCCATTTCTCTCCCCATACCCATCCTCCTCTCCTTCTCTATCTCTCTCTCTATATCCCTCTCCCCCTCTACCTTTTCTTCTCTCTCTCTCTCATCTCCTGCTTTCTCCCCCCTCTCCCCTCATTTCTCTTTCTATTTCGCTCTCCCCCTCTCTTAATCTCTCTCTCTTTTTCTCTCTCTCTCTATCTATCTAACTCTCTCCCTCTACCTTTCCATGTCCTCCTCACCTTCCCGTTTCTTATCCCTCCCTATATCTCTCCTCTCTCGCTCTCTCTCCCCTACTTTCTCTCTCTATCTCACTATTTCCCTCTCCTCTACTCCCCCTTTCCCAATCTCCCTCTCTCCCTCCTTATACCTCTGTCTCCCTCTCCTCCCTCTTACCATTCTTCTCCCTCTCCCTGCCCCCTCACTTGTTCAATATCTATCTTTTGCCTCTCCCCTTTTCTACCTCTCTCTATATTTCATTCCCACCTTTCCATCCCCCTCTCTCTTTTCTCTCTCTCCATCTCCCTCACCTTATCTCTCCCCATACCACCTCTTCTCTCTATCTCCCTATCCCTCCCTTCTTCCCTCCCTCTACTACTCCTTCTCCACATCTCTATCTCTCCCCAACTCTATTTCTCTACCTCTCCTATCCCTCTCTTTCGCTCTATCTTTCTCTCCCTCACTATCACTCTCTCCTTCTCCCTTTCTATCCTGATCATCCGTTCTCCCTTTCTTTTCTGAACTCTTCGTTCTCGCTTCCTTTCTCAATCTGTCTGTTCTCCCTTTTCCCCGATCTCCCCGTTCTCCTACTTTTCTGATCTCTCATTTCTCCCTTTTTTCCCCGATCTCTCAATTCTCCCTTTTTCCCCAAGCTCTCCGTTCTCCCTTTCTTTCCCGATCTCTCTGTTCTTCTCCCCCCTCTCTTCCTCCCTCTCTCTCCACCTCCTCCCCTCTCCCCCTCCTCGTTCTATCTCAGCTCCTAACTACCTCTCTCGCTTCCCTTATCTCTATCTATCTCTTTCTCTCAGGTAATCTCTCTCTCTCCCTTCTCTCTTCCTCCCTCTCTCTCCACCTCCTCCCCCTCCTCGTTCTATCTCAGCTCCTACCTACCTTTCTCCCTTTCCTTATCTCTATCTATCTCTTCCTCCCAGGTAATCTCTTTCTGTTATCTCTCACTTTTTTCCTCTCTATTACTCTCTTATCTCTCTATTTTTCTCTCTTTCTCTGTAATCTCCATAATGTTCGTAATTAAAATCATCGAAAAGATCGATTCTTTTTGTGATTTTGTTCTCGTTTTCTTTTATTGTTGATGTTTGTGTCGTTTGATGTTTAGGATTCGTTTTTCACGAACCTTTTAGCTTCGGTTTATTCGATTCCAAGACTCTTCCTTTTTTATAAGCTTAAAGTTCTTTTAAGAGTTCATTTAAAGCTTTAACATTAAGGGCGAATGATGCTCTTAATCCATAAATAATTGAGAGTGAATGATAACTTTGATGTTCTAAAACTTGGGGACGCATCAATGTCGCCATCGATGATGTAAGACTCTAAGGCGAGTGCCTTTCTTGATGTTTGTAATAGTTTTGTTGTGGTTAGGAAGGTTGCAGTTAACGACCACCTGCAGCCCCGTAATGGTGACACATGGTAATCTCAGGCCATTCGGGTTTTTTTAGTAGCATGGAGAAGAGATGTAAAATATATTGTATTACCATTGCCTTGTCACTCATTCAACTTCCTCGCCCGTCACACGTCAACCTTCAAGGGTATCTATTTACGGAATTTGAAGAAACTTGACTTGAACAACCAAGATGAATTCCTATCTGACCGTGTAAATAAAGATAATATATAATTGGAGCGTGCTTACACAACCAACTCATCGAGGAAGCATAAGAGTGTTCATTCTAACATTATTTCAAGAAAAGACCTTTGACCTTTTACATAGATGGCACACTCTGGTACCTGAGCCACTAAATCCTCAGCAAACACTTTGCATGGCTGACATTGTGAAAGAACATCGAGAAACTTGTTCGTATTACCAAATCTTGCCAAAAAATAACAGTTAGAACAAACAAAAATCTTTCCCTTCTAACAATTTCCGCTGCCAGACGCACGATTCTCTACTATCCATCTGTGTTCTGCTTATAGTCGGTGGCACTGGAGTTATCTCTAGCACTATGCTTATTCCCCTGGGCTGACGTAGAAATAACTGTATAAAATGAACACACTTGGATGAAAAATTGTGCAAATTTAAGTCTTTTCCCACTATGGCACCAAGATCCCTGTCTTCCAAAAATTGGGGGCGAAGAACTGACTTTGGGAGGAGGTGATGTAGATTTAGAATAGTCAAGCGCCACCGGTTTCACAAAGCTCCCAATAATACTCCATCAATATTACTTGGGATGAGAACCATCCCCACATTTTTACTTCTTTAACTCTTCCACATCTAATATTCCCTCATTGGCTTTAGCATTTTATTGTCGGTTAAACTCGAATACCTTGAATTTTACTTCAATTAAAATGATCACCAAAAAGGTTTAGAGCTCAGTTTATATTTTAATTCCCTCATCGAGATTTTATTGTCTACCATTTATACACATTTGATGACAATAATACCACTGAGTTAAGGCTTAAAATTTATTAAACTTCATATGTTTAAGTGATTCAGACTCTCTTAACTACAACATACCCTGAAGGCATCCATACTGGTCGCAGTAATCGAGGTAAGTCAAATTAACTTGCTATGGAATAGCAATTCTGCTGACACAGCAGACATGTTAAGTCTAACATGACAAGGATCTACCGTGAATTCCTCAGCCAACGTTTGCTGCACACAGCTCTGCGCCTTCTTTGGTGATCCTGCAGACGGCTCAATACTGCGCTTGCACCTACTCTGCTGAGATATCGCATTCCCTTTGACCTGACCCTAAATCCCTCCGCACCCATCGCTCTCATTGTTTACAGGACGTCTCTACTTCCCTTTCCCTCCTCAAGGATAATTACGTGCAAACTTTTATTTGTGATGAATTCAAGTTTCGGACGTACTAGTAATTGCTGTGCTAAGCTAATCTAAACCAATGTAAAATAGTAAAGATCAATATTATTTTAACCGTTGAAATATTATTCTGGTCATATTAATCCAGATGGTCATTTCTGATTTGTTGGTTTATATAGACTTGTTGAGTTGAGCTAAAAATTTGTACTCTTAGAAGAATCTTTACAGAATCTAAGAAGCCTCTTTTCAGTGCAGGGATCTCAGTGATTTATGTGATTCGGTGCCCCAAATACCATTCCATGGTGGTATGTGATCAGAAGTTTAAAGATTGTTCATCTCTAATAGAGAGGATACACTTCGAGGGTCTTGAATTCTAAGATACCGTCCCTTTGTGCTTCCAGGACGACCCATTTCGCACACTTCCACCCTTCAATTGTATACTCCACAGTTGCTCGAGAAGGAGTTCCACTTTGTTCTGCAAACACTTCAAGAAGATGCAAGTTGTCAACATCGGGTGGAGAGACAGAGACAAAATACTGAAAAGTGAACAATGGCGGCCAATCACTAATTTCATTTGGATACTCTGGGTTATTAGAGATTTAACAATGACAAATAAAGAAAAGAAACCCTATATTACATCTATAAAAAATAAACAAAATTTCGTTTTCTTATTTTAGACAATTCTAAAATAAGAAATATTCTCGTCCTTTGCTAGTGTCATAAAAAGCAACTAAACCCGGATAGGGGACCACTTACTCACAAGCGAATGTTCCTGTCCTGCGAACGGAATAGACAAGCTTATAATATTAATAAACATAAATATTTTTGGTCTGCTTTGACCTTTGGAAACTCTTGAATTTTCTTTCAGGTTCAATAATTATGATTAATGAAGACCCGATGCTTTTTCCCCCAGGTGAGACGCAATGAAGCACTTTGATGCCCTAACTCCAGTGGCTTAAAGCCTTTTACAATGCATTCATACTTGTTTAAAGGCTTAAATTTCACTAGAAAGGAATCAAAAAAGTTTACCAACCTTCACATCTCCAATGCGATTCAACCATCTGCTTCGCACTGTTATGCGGATCTTTGCCACCAAATAAATCTTTTCTAAGTCGACCATCCACCACTGGTTCGGTCCAGAATTAGGTAGACTATGGAAAATGGTACTAAAATTTCCATCGACACCCATGCTCGGATAGCCCATTCCATAAATTGTCTTGCTGCAATGAATTATATTAATGAATTAGATACAAACAAATTTGACCACTCGTTTGGTGTCTCGGAACAACCCTGAGACCATTCAAAGGACTCTGAATTACGCTAATCTGCATTTTAATCGTAAGTGTTTATGCTTAAAATAATTAATTATTCTATTATAAAACTGAATATTAGAGACGTGATTATCTGTTTAATCATCGATGGTTAATCAAGAGGAGGAGCCAAGGAGAGTAATATTAACTTTGTTCAACGTCTTTCACTTTTAGCCTCCAGACATCTCAAGGGGATTTTTTAGCGGTCCTATCTGGCGGCTACTTTCAAGGGCATCATTCGCCGTAATTAAACTATCAGCCTAGTGCTGGGCTACTTCAAACTTACCAAATCCAAACTAGAAAAAGAAAACCCCTAAAACCAAAGAGAAATAAAAAAAATAACCAAGTAATATTCACGCCTATGCACAGGACCATTTGACCAACACCAAAGAGATTCAAATAAAAGGTAATAGGACAGCTTATTCCGAAAATTCAGATACTCGGCAATTCTGTGTGCAGGAACAGGTCCCGAGTACAAGGGACAAGCAGTAGTGACCCCGCTCCTCCTGCTACCGGGTGAGTTAATGTGCGCGAAGATCACCCAAAGTAGGACATTCAACGAGACTGTGCCGAATACTCCTGGGGACAGTGCAATCATAACAGTAAGGTGGAGTGGAGTGCTCTATCGAAGGTCGGTGAGTCCCGCGAGGGTCCCCATGTCGAATACGACAGAAAGCGAAGTAAAGCCCTCGCAGCATTGGGGGCAGGTCTATGGGAACAGTCTATACGCAATGGCACGCACTTTAAGTTCCCCCCGGCCGTCTTCCATCTTCTTTTCTAGACAGTAGAGATGGCTGGCCAGATTCCTGCCATTTATAAGTGTGAGAAAGAGCGAAACGCTGGTCTGATTCCCCGGTGCTCGCGAACTCTATGGAGTCTTCATCAGTGCACTTCTTTGCATCAATTCTCACATGTCCTGGAACCGAGCAAAAGTAATCTCGACATCCACCCGAGTCGCGGCAACCGTGGCGTCAAGGCTACAGCAACCAGAAGGTGTGGATATTCTAATACCGCGTATTGAGCCGTGTACTGCAATCAGCTCTGCCGTGAAGACAGACATAGCATCTGGTACAGTTCCGCTGACTTGTAACAGATGGGATACGGCATGGAAGTCGACTCAGTCCTCGGACATGAAGACATACGAATGCACTGGAACGAATTCAGACTGAAAAGAAGTGTGCCTCATAAGGTCAAACTCATTATTCCGCGCGCTGTGTAAGATTTGGGAGTAGAGACGTGACTACAAATAGACAAAAGTGTTAACCTTTAAGGTGGTTATTGTGGTGGGAAGAAATAAAGGGGCCAACATAGCTCTCGAAGTAGTTTCCTAGCCCTAAACCGAAAGGGCTTAGGTGAGATTGGGGTCTCTCGGAAGCCTAGTCACCGTCCATATCAGATGCGGTTGCGGACATATGCGATAGCGAATGAGGGAAGCACCGGGCTTGTGCCTACAGGCTCATAATGTGATGTGTACGGTACATAGCGAGTGGTTTCGACATGTAGGCTCTCAACTAGGGATGTACGGAAGTCACCGGTCACCAGACGAAGACTGGTCTTGCGGGTCGAGTTTACCTTCCTCATTATAAGTTCGGCTGCGGTTGCATATGAGTCACATCCTTAGTCAAGCTTCAAACAAACAAAGATCGGTTGAAAAGTAATAAGGTCGCATTATCAGTATCACATGTGCTGAAAGTCAGGAAACGAATAATGTCCCTGGAGCCGGTACAAGAGATCCTAGAGCTGCGAATATGAGCCTCTCAGGTGAGGCCTTATTTAAAAACAAGAGCAAGGAAACAAACGAGGTGAATCCACCACTTCCTAAGCCTTCGCGGATCAAGATAGCGAGAGATGCGGTTCAATGCCTGTTAGAGTCGACGCTGCAGATTTGGCATCTGGCCCGCACAAAAAGATATCCAGAGGTCCTCTAAGTATAGTGGAGCGGAAAGATCTTGCGGTTTTACCGGGGTGATACTTTTGATTCTCAGGGCAAAGAGTGTGATACTGAAGGCACTTTCATGCGGGACATCCTCTTCCTGTTCCATTGGGTAGGATAGGGCTCCCTCACACGTCGGGGAATCGATGACGTCCTAGAAATTAGGTTTATCAGGCGTCCCTTCCCTTCCATTCTACACGATACCGTACTGCCAGGCTGTATCATAGGCCTTCTCAAGATCCAAATATAACGTGGCGTAGTTCAGTCTACGAAGGAAGGCCCCACAGACGGTATTTTCAAGTCGGAGCAGAGGAAATTGCGGAAGCTGCACTGTGTCAATAACAGGTCTCCTCCGCTCCAAAGAAAGGGGTTGGCGGAAAGCCACCGCGCATCTATATTTGACAGAGGAGAAACCTACTCTTTAGTAGTGGAAGCCCCTTCGCGGCATATAATTCATGAGAGGGGACCCAACCGCCACCGGTTGTAGGCTTGTCTTAATTTCCCTCATCCTCTACCACCCAAGTAAGGGAGAGGCCGCGCTTGGAGGCAGATATCCATGGGCCTTCGGCCGCCCACTTTTTCTCTCTGTTGTAGCCATGATAATATTTCTTTTAATGGAAGGAAAATAGATATTATTATTACTTCTCAATGTCTTGTGGAGTAAATATAAAAGTCCCTAGAGGATCAGAAATTTAAATCCTGAGCCTATTTACACATGTCGGTCCAGGAGTCCTTCGTTGTTGGGGTTCGCCATTCAGGCGAAAATGTCCGAGTTTTAACCATAAAGAATGATGCCGGCGTCGCCACCTTCTCTGTGTACTGGAAGAGGGTGAGAAGAGTCCACGGCCCACACACCCCGTGCCCAATACTTGCCTTAGCCAGCGGGCTTTGGCCTTCACAGAAGGTAGTGACCTCAGGTTATACACTGCCCCTCGACTAAGAACCCATAAGGGGACGAAAGTGCGCCGAGTAGACAGAACATCTGTGGATAAAGGGTAAGTTTAGAAGGAGGTAGACGGGTATGTAATAAAGAGAAGTAGAGATGGGTGGGTCCCCTAACGAGTAGGGTGGGTGGTGATCTATTATTATCATACCCTGGTGCTATGTGACCCCAGGATCGCATGCAGTCGACCAAGGCGCCATCAGAGTGTTCAGGTCAACCGAGTGACAGGGCTCCCCTAATTTGCCCTGGGGCTGTTCTGGAGTACAGCTCCCCGAGGTACCTAGTGTAAAAGTCGCTTTGAAACCCAAATCAACTGGTTTTATTCAATCGTAGAATGTCAATCTTTATCTAAGCTCTTCATTATGGGTGTACCCAAAATTAAGAGAGAGAGAGAATGGAGTTTGTTGGAAGTTGGTGGATTGACAAAAGGTGGGAATTGTTATGACAGAACTCCAGGAAGTATTATTTAAGCAACCCTTCAAGCCAAGACAAAGGAAATGAGTCAAGTCCTGTGGACAAGGACAGGATCTGTACAGATTCGTGTCCTGTCCATTCAAGGAGAAAATAGGGTTGAATTTTGAACAATTAAATTAATGGAAGTCGATTAAGAAATTGAGAAGGGTTTTATGAAATGAAGGTTTGGAGTTCGATTCCAGCGAGATCCAAAGGGATTTAAGAGCGATACATAATGAGTATTAACCTTAAAATCCTCATCTTAATAAAAGTGCGGCGGGCGGTTCCCAGGAACTCCACAGCCTCTCACGGGTGGGTGGGTGGGTCTACAGTTTTCATAGTGATGTGATGGAGTATGCGAAAGTGAGATTAAAGCAATAGTGAAAAAGGTGTATTCTGGCTTCTGGGGTTCGATTGCACCGAGTAAATGTTGGTGTTTGCGCGAGCTTTATTCTGTGCTTGTATTGTTGTAGTCTGGGTGATGGCTCAGGATGGGGTTGCGATAGGAGTACTCCACTCTGAGGAGTAGATTTGTGGTGATTGCTCGTTGTTGCCGAGTTTGGATTGTATGGGCATGTTTTATTGAGGTTTCATTTGGGTGAGAGTGCGGGAACCTTTTGAGCTTAACTTGGAATTACTGTGCTGGGGATATTTTTTTTTGTCTGGTTGTGGAGGCTGAATTGTGAAGTGGAAGTTGCGGTGAAGTGAGTTTTTATTATGCTTAAGTGTTGGGTTACTTTGATATTTATGTGTAATTTAGTGGATAATGTGTTGTTTTAGCATAGAGGTGGGGGATTGGTGTGTTTCTTCCTATCCTCTGATGAATGTAATTACCTTATTTTGTGTAATTTGGAGCCATTTGTAAAGAATGTTTTGCACTACCCCGTAATAATCGCTTTTAAATTTCCTTCACACACTAATACTACGCCACTCAAAACACAGATTTATGTAACTGAGGAGATTATTTTGAATGAAATGAATCTGAAAGAAGATTTGGGTTTATGAAGGATTACCGACCTCTTTGCTGGTTTTTGGTAAGCGACATCTTCCGTTGAAACTTTGGCTCGGAAGCGACGGAATGTTGCCTCGTTTCCCCGATAAGCAACTGTGCCAATTCCTCCCAATCGGCATTCTCCGTCTGTTGACCAAATTTATATCCTTAGATAAATGAGAGGTTTTATATCCGAAGCTGGATGTGAAAGTGATTGGTTTGTGGTGTATACAGAGGGCGCTCACCAGTTTGATCGTAAAGAAATGAAGATTTGAAATCGCCTGGTGAGGAAAATATCAGAAGTGAAGTATTAGGTAATGTTTGAAGAAGCTGATTAAGTAGAGCTGAATGTTGAGGTATCGATCGTTCCAGTATGGGAGAGTAAGAGTTTATTAGAGTAGTGCAGTAATTGCTTTTGTCTACAAAAATAATGGAAGAAATACGGAGTTAAAAATGAATTGTCCTGTTTGTGTAGATGTTTAAAAATTTGGTGGATGGTTTTTATAGCGAAGTTTCCTTTGGCTCAGCTTTGTGTGAAATGACTAAAGGCAGAGTGAGTTATAGAAAGTGTCAAAAAGTCTAAAAGATCATATCTTGAGCCACCATGGCTTTTTGAAGTGATCCTTGTAATAAACTTGGCTGTTGGATATGATGCGGATGTGCGTAAGGATAAACTAATCTAAGTTAAGCTAAAAAGGATAAAGGGATAAAGGAGACGAGTAAAATGAGGTAAGTAATCCCGCAGGTCGAGGCAGCATTTGGTGTAGGTCCTGATCTAATTTGAGGTAAATTTGATTATAATCAAAATAAATATTTTAAAAATGGGGTTCTATTTCTGTTGAAAGATTCTTGATCCACATACCTGTGAACTTAGGACAGAAACACCCCTGCCACCTGCACTTAATGGCACATGATACTTCCGTCATTCTTCCTACAGAGACGTAGGAGGAGACCCGGTCAGAGGATGTGCAGTATCCGTCGGGAATCAAACTAATTTCACTAATAACAAACACAACTTTTACCAAGAAGAGAAAACAGATGTTTAGAAAGAATTTCTTCATTTTTAGTAAAGTTCACCTGTTTGAGTGAATGATGTGGCAAGTGAAAAAGGAAATTATGCCTGAAAAAAATGTAAAAAAGGTTTGAAATAGATTCAAGAGTCCTTATTTGAAACTAAATTATCTTTCACATTTGTACAAAAAAATTGTGGGTCTTTTCTTAATTATTCACAATGTTTTCAACAGGAATCTCAAAAAGGATCAGAAAAGGACATAGAAAAGGGAGGGACAAGATTAATCAACACATCCCCAATAAATAAAATGAAGGTAAAGAAACAAAGACACAGAAATGAAAGTAAAGAAATTACACAACAAGGACAATGATAACACTAGTGAACGGATTTACCTTTCCTGACCTCTACTTCGAGTACCAGAATTAATTTCAGTTTACAGATGCCCCTGGTGTTCACGAGAGACAAACCACAACCAGGGTGCATCGGGTAAATTGGCTGTTGTTGTGATTTAAAAAAGTGACACAAAACTCTTTATTAAAGCTTGTTTTTGTGGTCCGTAAATTATAAACTTTCCTTGAAAATTAATTGATGATAAACCGCCGATGTGTGTCTGAAATAAAGCTCCGTTTCTGCCTGAGCCTCCGACCTACACGGTGAAGAACGGATCCTCAAATAAACCTTCATTACACTCAAATTTAACATCAGAATTTATTTCGCTTCAAATAAAAGTTTGTCAACGCAATGGAGTCAATTTCAGGAAATGGACATTTGTAGTTTTTATAAACAAAATGGGAAAGTTCAGTAACAAGTCTGTTGACCGAAAGTCGCGTTGTCTCCTTATACTGATTTATGACCTTCAAAACATTCAATAATTCCAGGACTAACCTTGGGATGACCTTACCAAAGATATCATTCGAAAGAGAATGTACAACAACATAAGAGTTTCAGATTTCGTTAGAATCGGCCGAATAGTTTTGGTGTTATTGAAAAAGAAAAAGAATTCCCGGGCTAACCATGAGAGGACCTTGTCAATTATATCGTTCAAAAGAAAATTTAAAATAACAATAGATTCCAAATTTCGTTAGAATCGGCCAAATAGTTACATTGTTATTACCAAAACAAAAGAAAGTAAAATGGGAACCGACGGACCGACATAAGGAGATATAGAGTTGCACGCGACTAAAAATAATTATTATTATCGAATGATTTGGATTTTTTAAAAAGAAATGAATTGCAAATGATAAAGTTAAGAAATTTTATCAAAATTGAGGCACTTTTTTATTTTTTCGTATATTTGAAGGTTTTATCAAAGTTATTTCCAAAAAATGATTTTAAATTTTAGTCTTTAGCAGGAAATAAAAGAAGCTACTGACACTTTAAAACGAGAAAAGCAAAATAAAATTATTCGAGCAAGTTCAGATGATAAAAAAAGAATTGTGCGGATTGTTTTTTACCTATTTAAAAATAAATCCGATAAAAGGGTTTTTTCTCTCTTTTAGGCCTAGACAAATAATCATCGATGTGAAAAAGATAGACCAAGAGCCAATTATTAGGAAATAAGTACTGGAAACCTTTTATTTTTTAAAGACCAAAAACCGTTGCCAGAACTGGATAGGACGTAGGCCACAGACCGGTCTGCATGCGAAGCGCAAGCTCCTCTTTTAAGGAGGAGTGGCGAAGCTTACCATCTTGTTATTATTATTATTATTACTATTATTATTACTATTATTATCGTAATTTTATTATTATTATCAATATTATTATTAGGATTATTATTATTATTATTTTTATTATATTATTATTATTATTATTTAGCGGCTAAGAGACTTCTCTTGTTTGGAGCTACCGATTTCATTCTTCCCCGTCCCCCCCCCCAAAAAAAAATCCACATTGACCGGAACCGAAACGTGTACCCTAACAAAACGAAAACCGGTCAGCCATGGTGCTTTTGTGTTTGCTGATATATTATCATTTTGATTTTTATGTAAACTTCATTACGGTGTCAGGAAATTTCGTCCACGATTACGAAGAGACTGGTGGTCCAATTCTCCTAAAATAAGGAACGAAGGAAATAAGATAAAAGACGACTGCTGGAATTCCAGCTTCAGAGCAACTCCCTCTCTCTTACTCTCTCTCTCTCTCTCTCTCTCTCCCGAGTCCACTACAAATCAAATTGTTGTTCATTAATCAAAATCAATCTTACCCGTAGTGTTTCCATGTTCCCGCATGTATTGATCATTAAAAGAGAGTAAATTTCCTAAGACTAAGTCTACTTTGTACAAGTGTATCGCCGGAACGTAATTGTGGATTCCAAATCCATTTGAATACCTTAAAATCCAAGGGAATTTGAGCTCTCAACGCATTGGATTTTCAATAGGATTTTTAAGAACTCTTTTAAACATTTTTCCTTTTTTGAGCGACACAAATTTTGGATTTGGGATTCCGAACAACATACGGCAAAGGGTGTTTTAGGGGTAACACTTGCAATCATGCTGCAGGCAACATCTGTAGGATTTAATGCTTTTAAAGGGTCCAACACGCGTAGGAGGATCTGCACCGCCTATATAACTTCTCTGTTTTTTTTCAATTCCTCCATCTTAACCACCTTTTTCCCAGATCTCTCCTCGCACACATTCTGGTGGAGACGCCCTCGTTGGTTATTGACTTTCTTTTACGTAGCAAAAACGAATTCATCAGAAAATTTGAGTCTTAAGATGAATTAAATGTAGCGATCGTACTTTATTCCACTCTTTGAAGACGCGACTATAGACTTGTGCTAGCGGAAGACCGGCCTCGATAAATGATGTGGTTCGGTTCCACCCACCTCCGAACCTTCTTTGTTGCTTGACTGTTCGTGTTGCTGCTAAGGAAACGAAGCAACCGTTGCTGCAATTACACGAAGCTAATTTCCACTTTGATTGATCACTCGTCAGTGCGGAGTGAAATGTTTGAAAGACTTTTGGAAGTTAATTCGTCTGTGTCGATTGGCAGGCGCCAAGGTTTATTGAAAAGTAATAATAGGTTTTCCACGAGTTTCGAGACGATGAAGATGATTAAATATGAATATTTGATGACAATAAAAGTGGTAATTTCGAGGAACGATTCATCACGCAAACTTTGGCTAATATTACGAATTTTTAAATGTGTTTGGAGTCGTTACCAAGAGTGACCCACCCAATACGATTTCTCACTCTTTACGTAACCTGGAATTCGATCCCTTAGGAACTCCATCCTCCCTTCACTATTTATTTTGGATTTATTCTGTGTGGGGGAGGGGGGTAATTTGCGTGGATTACTTTTGTTTTTTTGTTTTTGCTGTACTCATCCTGAGTTGCCCTTCTAATAGGGTGTCAACCTCAAAGGCTTCAAGGTCTTGCTTGAGATCTGACCGTTTCTGCATAGCGGGTCCTCGCTAAGCTTCAGTTCCCTCAGTTTTTAACAAATATTTTATTATAAATTAAGAATAAGAAAAAGAAGGAGGAGAACGATTAATAATAATAATAATGAAGTCATTCCTTAGAGGAACCATATATATATATATATATATATATATATAAATTACTTGGGGAAACAAACATTCCTATTCCTTAGAGTCAGAGAGGAACCATACTTATCTATTCGATAAACCCAATAGTTTTCTCAATGGTCTTCTCAAAGCATCGATGCACAAATAAATGACATTTGATATCTCCCAATTATAAAATCAAAACCCTCCCCAAATTTATGTTTTAAACCTATTCTAGGATTGTTATATTAAAATGTTCCTAAAATAACCGGATATTTATCCTAATCCTAAGACGCAAAGCATTTATCCCAACCACTAACACTACCATATCTACTTTACCCAACACTAAACTCACCTTGACAAACGTGCTGTCGAATCTAAGAACCGCTGCAAGCAGTAGTATCTTAACTACCACCAGAACTTCTTTGATTGCAACTATCTTCATAATCTAACGTTAGTTGAGTTCTAAAAAGGAATTTTAAGGACTTGATTTATCGGACAACAGAAATGTTTTTTGCGACCTGAGATAAAAATAATAGTTATTTCCACCCATTTAGAATTTGAAACAATATGAATAAGAAAAAATAAAATCTAAATATTTTAAAGAAACAAAGAAACAAGGAACATTTAAAGTTTTTCAAGAATGCCGCCGCTCCTTCCTAATATGTGGCCACATTGCCAAATACTGCAAAAACAACCTCAAGCTCAAATTCAGATGTTCTACCTAAGTTTCTAGCAGTGACTAATGTAAAAGGCCTGAAAAATACCGCAACTGCAGTAAACTGCATCATGATGTCACACTACCAATTTTCCATTTGGGCAGAAGGTGAAATATTAGAAAAGCCGTCATCCAACGACACGGCCAGAAACACAATTCCTCTTCTTAACTCAACCTATATTCAAACTACACAACAACTACCTGAGCTTATAAAAACTCTTTCTTACCAAACTTGATTTTTATGTACATAAATTTAAGTTTATGTAGGAAATAAGCCATAATTGGTAGAGTAAGGTTATGTGAAGCTAAATAACGTCGGGTTTTGCACAGATTATTTATATTCTATATGAGGACTTCTGAGATAAAGCTCTTATGGTAGTATTCAGCAGTTGTAGGTGGGACTGTACAAGGCTTTATTTAGGTTTGGATGTCATCGTTGGGTTTGTAATTTGAGTCAATCGCATTTTGACGCAAACCCTGACTGCGATTGGAACACAGTTTAAATCCGCAGATTTTCTTAAGATTTGTTTAATGTGGAGAAGTTTGGCCTTGTGTTAACTTTAAAATAATTGATTTAATGATCTGCGTGGTGTACACTCCATGTTAAAAAAGCGAAAGAATAAGAACGTTAATATATATTTATATATATCTGTTTTGGAATAACCAACTTCGGTTACTGACTTGTGTGGGATACGAAATGTATTTCGAAGACCTCGTAAATAAAGTTCACAACGACCCTAATCGTACTTTGGAATTGGAGGGGGGGGGGGAGGGTATAATTCGCATTTCTGTTAACTGCCGCAAGTGTGGTAGCAGAGTAGGGCATTTCCGCCTAATGGCCGCTTTCCCTGTACAAAGAAATCAGTGTATTATAAAATGAGTTGGGGCTTTGCGTGTTTATATACACACACACACACACTCACTCTCTCTCTCTCTCTCTCTCTCAATAAATAAACTGAAGAAAAACAGTAAGAATGATAAGTGAAGTAGTACTGTTGGATCTGGTTGATTTCCTGAACAAATGACTCAACAGTGCTTCTATAAAATGGAAGGAGACCTCTAACCTCTAGATAAACAAGTAAAACTATTGATAAAGAAACGAAACAAGGAGGAGAGAGAGGGAAGAGATTTTAGAAGAAAATTCATGGCCAACGCAACGTATGACTTGGTAAGTAACGATGGGAGTACAAATGTTATTAGCAAAAATATTGACGAAGCAAGTAAAATTGGAGAGTAATTATGGAGCAGAAGGTTTAAATCAAATGACGCTGACATCTGAATGCGTAAATGCAATCCAGTGCGCAAATATAAACAGAAGGTTGAGCTTTCCGTAAGTGGGGCGGTGATCCCTCTTCGAACGGGGAGAAGAGATCCGTTCAAAGATCTTAATTAAACAATAGAGAAATAAAAAGATGGTAAGAAATTTGAGATGTTGAGAGGTTGTGTTTAGAAAGCATATCTTATTTTAACAAGGTTGAGGATTTGGTGGAGTAGGTAGCAGAGGTTGGACAGATATGCTTTACGGTGAGTTCAGCTCCTTGGTCAGATAACCTCATGAGTTTTGAAATGTGAGTTTACCCTTTCTAGACACTTGATTGTTTTTCTAAACGTTCTTGCATCATTTTCAATATCAAGTCTCTTCAAGATGTTCCATACCTCTCTTTGTTGCTGTATTTCTTATTCATTTATCCGATCTCGAGTTTCTATAAGGAGCCTGTGTAGTTCTAGAGGGTATTTTCACTACCATTTTGTTTGAAAGTTTGTCGGTGTAGATGTGATAAGCAACCTTTTATCGGGCTAGTGATCAAATCTGATCACTTAAATTCATTTGGTAAATGGCGCTTTTACAATGGGGGCTCTATGAAGGGTTAACATCTCTTCAGTGCAGGGATGAACAGGGAGAATTGTATAGGTAGTTTGCAGGATGGTTCGAAAGACGTCAGCGACCTTTAAAAAGCTCCTTGATTTCTAAAGGTTCTAACTCAATTTTCTCAAGGAATAACTTCATCCACAGTTATTTGCGTCCATGATCCATTAGTATTTTCTTTTCCTGTTCCATCTCTGCTTTTCCATAAGTTTTCCTCAGTTGTGACTTGAATGGGAATAGTTAAGATTTATATCATAATAGACTGGTGGTTGGTCGGACTGATTACATCAGGCTCAATGTAATAATTATATGCAAATATTGTGCTAAACATTGCATCTCCTCCTCATGAGGAGTATGTTGAAAAACGGGATCAATTCTTGTTTCTCTCCAGGATAAGTTCCTGATTTTAGCTGGGATGATTTTGGGTGCTGAGGTCGGAGGCCCCGCAACCAGCATTAAGATCACCAGCAAATATAACCCTTCTATCATGACCGAAGAGTTGAAGTCAATTGTGCAGTGGTAGTAGAGTAATTATAAGATACCACTCAAGGTAGAGCAGAGGTCTCAAGTGGTACTACAACGTAGGATTAACCCAAGACGGTCCGTAGGTCATTGGTCGAATGGTCACAATTTTACTGTTCAATGAGGCTTTTTGGCAATAACATCGTAACCATTCGGTTGATTCTAACAAAATTTGAAACCCTTTTGTTGTTTTACATCCTTCTTTAATTTATATAATTGACAAAGTCCTCCCAAGGTTAGCCCGGAAAGTATTAAAAGAAAACTAACTATGGGTTGGATTGCCACACTTGTCGAAAGTTTTGAAGGTCGTAAGGTCAGATGATATGTTTGTTAATTGATAATTCGCTTGTTAATTAACTCCTTTTTTATTGAGAGGACGCGACGTAGGTATGTTGACCTCGTTTCATTGCCAATGCCGACCCATCGAAGCGATCAGTAGTTGTTTCAAATGTCGATTCCGTGTTCACGTTTAAGCAATATGTCACGGTCTAATTTTCTAATTATACTAACGAATATTCTTTCCTTCCCAACCATTCACGTTCATGTATAAAGGTTTTAAAGAGTGTTTGTTCTCTTTGGATTACTCTTTTTATCTGACTAAGTCCAGGGTGAGTGACAAGAGTGTATAAAGTGCATCCGGAGGGATTCTTGCCATTCTTTGTTGAAGAGAATCATCAAATTCAGTGACAATATCAGCGTATTCCCTGTGGTTCTTGCCCGAGTTTAATCTTTCATTGATCTCTTTATGGTTTCTGATGGGGGGGGGGGGGTGGACTTTGATGAAGCGAAAAGATTAAGTTTTTCAGGCTTAAAAAATAGAGTCTGTTCCGGTAGAAGCAACAGATGACGAGCGAGAGCCCAGCTTAGAAGTGTGAAGATGTTTAAGTCTCAGTACGCGTTCCATATTCACTTGATTAAGATCATAATCAGACAAAGTTTCGTCCTAAGTAACTTTATCAGAAAAACTTAGTTGTTCTGCTGTTGGAGTTTTGTCACGTAGTTCTTTCGGAATAATTCTTGGGTTTGTTATGTTTGTCAAAGTGGTGGCTGATAAAGTTTGAAATGTAGGAGGCTGTCCGACCTCTGTGCCTGCCAGTTCCCATGAAGGTGGATCTTCAGGAAACCTCCTATTTGCTTTACCATTACTCACTAGTAGATTGTTTAGTTCATTTAGTTCCTGGAGGCAGGAGATAAGCAAAATATCCATAATAGATTCACATCATTATTTTAATGGTTATCTTTTTCTATTTTTAGATGTGACTACATTAGTTTTGTCACTAAGGCGTCTTTTTTCCTCAAATTGTGCCCCGAGTACCTTTTTACCTTTAATTATCTCTCTTTAAGAGGGCAAGACTTAGCCATAGCTCGGTAGCTTTTGCCACAGATCAGACATTTATTGTTAGGTGATGAACCATTTCAATAAGTATGACCGTCTCTTCCGCATTGAGAGCAGTATTCTTTGTTTCCTTGAGGGACGGCCTTATAATAGGCTGTTCCTTTTTTCTATAACAGCGGAAGCATACATGAACTCCCAAGAGTTCTCTCGTTCAGGTGTTATTCTGAGGTGGAAAATATGCAAGCGGTTATCTGTTGCCTCTTCTACCATAGAGGATTTGAGTTTTGTCACAGAGGCTAAAACGTATTTACAATGTGATGTACAATTGCAAATTACAGTAAAAACCTGGCTTTAATCTCCATAGACTTTAGTTTTACTGCAGGACGTTGAGTAAAACTGAGCTTTGTCACATAAACTATACATTGCTAATAATCGAACATTTGTACGGGTGCGAAGATGTATAAGAGAAAAACTTCCTTCCAAAAGCGAGAATATAAATAGTTCATTAAATTACCAAGTCAGTACTGACTAAGCCGTGTCTTAACGGTAGAGTGCTTGCCTCGGGATACAAAGACCCAAGATCGATCCCATACAGTCCACAAATTTTTACGAAGAAAATTCTCATAGAAAACGGAAAATGCTTCAAGGACTAACTAATCCAGGAAGAGCAAGAAATCGACTCAAGAGAAAACCGCGCTCAAAGAAAACGGAATTCAAGGTAATACGACTTTCAAGGGCTAACTCGTCTCAACTCTCAAGAAATCATCACGTCATCGTGAAGCAGAAGAAGTCATCACGTCATCAGAATTGGAAGGAATCATCACATCGTCGTTAAAAGGGAAGATTCATCAAGAAAAAGAAGATCAAGAATTAACGCAGCCAACTTAAAGAAGAAAGAATCTCAGCCTACAAGAGTCAGATAAATGGAAGATAAAGTTTCAAGGGGCAAATTCAGTCAATTAATGAAAAATAATAAGTTATAAATATGCCCCCCCCCCCCTGCATTATTATGTTAACACACATTCACTACTTAGTCAGTTTGCGTAGCCTACGCGATGAGCGAAAGTATCTAGCTAACACTCATCTGTACATTTCAACTCTAATTTCTCTCCCTGCGACGCCGGGTATCTCAGCTGGTTATATTAATATTCTCATACAGATTTTCAACTACACTCAACAGACTTATTCCCGTCGAAATCTTCCATCAGACAATTAACACTTTTTAGTACCATTAATGGCTAGTCAAAATATGTTCCTTAAAAAAAGATTAATATAAGTGAAATACATGGCAGGGGTGAGTGAATGTTTGATGTATATAATTTGGTACAAATATTAATTGGTGTAATTGAAATGAAGGAGTTTACAGATTGAATTTAATGAGAACAACCCTGGTAGATTGAAATTCGAGAAAGAAACTGTGAACGGTTGCCGAGTATCCACCCTCGTCCGTGACACCGGGTGCACCTGTATCATATTGTCTGAGGACTTACTCCCTCCTGTTGGCCCCGACCACAAGAGGTTTGCGGTGGTCCACGACTACCTTGGCCGGGCCAGTCGTTTCCTAGTAATTCGTTGTCACATCGAGTGTGACTATATGTCCGGTTGGGCCGAAGTGGTAGCGGCCCCAATCCAGTTTTACTCCGTTTTGTTCGGTCAGAACCCCGTAATTCACGACCATCCCGTGGCCCAGCCCGTGATTAACCGTACACAGGCAGCCCTGGAATCCCATGCACCCTTTCCCCTGGAAACTCCTATCGACCAGGAGTTCCAAGCCCTCCGGAGCGACAAGTTTGCCCGCACCCAGAAGGAGTGCTCAACTCTCCTGCCTCTTTGGGAGAAAACTAAAACCCTCGAGCGTGAGTCCAGCCCAGGTAACAAACGAGTGTCGTATCTCGTGAAGAAGGACTTATTGAGAGGTATAAGACCTAATTGGACCTTAAGTCACGGGAACGAAAATTGAATCCTGGCGCGGAGGTGCTGGTGCTACTTCCCACGGGAAACAACAAACTCCTTAGCGAGTGAAAGGGACCCTACCCCGTTTTCGAGGCTAGAGGACCCGTGGATTACCTCATCCATTCTCCGGCGGGAGCGAAGGTTTTCCACGTGAATTGTATATATATATTATCTCATTAATGTTCGTAATTATGAATTTTTTTTGGTCCACTAAATTTTTTAGTGTTTAGTCCCATATTTATGTTCTATTTAATTGTATTTTTTTTTTTTGGGGGGGGGGTCCACTGAAATGTCGCCAATGTTCTCCTGTGATTTTTCTGTTGTGAAAATTGTATTAGTTAAATTCTCTAGAATCGACCTGTTTAAGGCTTATGTCCGAAAATTCCCCGCTGAGCTCAGATTAACGTTTTTCTTTTGTGTGTACACCTATCGTAGCAGGTCAGAATTTCGCTAGACCCTTTATAATTCTAGTTCGACGGGTAGGGTGATCCTTTGCTATGCAACTGCTCTGTAAAGCACCATCTTTCGGATGGGAGATGTGTGGGGGAATTCCACGTGGAATTTCTTTTCCAGCACGGAAGTGAAGTCCATGCGCTGGGGAAGATTCTCGAATTTGGTTAGGCTTAAATTGGTAAGCCTCCCCCTCCCCACACACAAGCGGTAGCCTCAAACCGCGTCCACCACGGACCACCTTTACGCGCGTTAGAATCGGCTCGGCGTGAAGATTCGAACCCATTTGAGAGTAGCGCTGTTTTCCCTACCCCCGCGTGGAAAGCCTGGGATATATATAGGGCTCGTCTTCCATGTAGGAGACACAGAGTTGAGGAGTCTCGCCCGGACCCAAGAAGATTCCTCTAGCTCCAAGTCAGGTGCTAACAACAAAGCAAAGTGACGGGTGTACAATTTGTGTGTTAGAATTCGTCCCAGCCAGTGAGGTAATTCAGTTTGACGATCGCCACCAAGCGATTTTTCCGACTCCACTTTTCAACTCCTGTCGAAGCCCTCCTCGTTCGCCCCTCGTTTTCGGGTGGCCTAAATACTCTCCCCTGAAACGGGCGTTACCGCCCCCCCCCCTTTTTAGACAACCATCATCACGTTAACTTCCCGCTCAGAAGCTCCAAGCGCCCTCGCCTCACGTTTATTGCCTGCAGAAGACATCCGTGAAGCCTTACCCTGACGTCTCACCCGGAATCCTCCGTAAGTCAACCCCTCTCCCCCTTCAGTAACCCATTTGAGTTAATACTCCCCATTTGAATAGTCTCTTTCTATAACGCATTAATTTCTAACTTCTTATTCTGACGCATAATTCTGAAATTTGCCCCCTCATTCACAGATTTAATTTTGCCCATTTATTCTCTTATTTTATTTAAATAAAATTATATTTTTGTACATGCCTCTTTAAATAACCTTGAGCTTTGCCATTGCCCAAATTTTACCTGACCTCGTTGCACTCTTTCTCGCTGTTCCGCGCGTCGAAACTCGTGGCGTTCTGTCCCTTGTCGGTTCGTCTTTAAGTTATTGGTTCCTCCACCATAGATATAATATGGTATTGATATAATGTAATGTCATACCACGACACCCATCCAATCCCATCCCACCACTTTTCCATCTAATCCCATCCCACCCCTTTCCCATCCAATCCAACCCGATTCCAATCCGTTTTTAGCCCATCCCATCTACCCCTTCAAATCCCACCCAATCCCTTTCCCATCCCACCCCTTTTCCATCTATTTCCCATCGCATCCCATCCCACCTTTTTTCCATCCAATCCCATCCCTTTCTCATACATTCTAACCCCTTTTACTTCCCACCCATTTCCCATCCCATCCTACACCATCTCATTCTTTTCCCATCCCATCCCTTTCCGATCCCATCCCACCATATCCTATCTCATCCCACCCCTTTTCCAGGCTATCCAACCCCTTTGCCGTACCTTTCTCATCACACCCCATCCCATGACTTTCCGAAGCAACTGCATCCTATCCCCTCACATCTAACCCATTTCACCTCACTTTCCCACCACATCCCATCCCTTTCCCAACCCATCTCATCCCTTTCCCATCCCATCTCACCACACCCCTTTGCCATGCCATCCAACCGCTTTAGCACCCCATTCCCCATCTAATCCCATCCAACCTCTTTTCTATCCCATCCCATCCTTTTCCCATTCCATCTCACGCCACGCGTTCACATCCCATCCCATCCAACTCTTTTCCCCTCCCTCAAATTCCCTAGCCCATCACACCCCCTTCTCTTGCCATCCAATCTCTTTAGCACCCCCTTTCCAATCCAATCTCATCCCACCCGTTTCATTTCCCATCCCAACCATTTCCCTTACCAACCCTTTCCCATCTCACGCCTTTCCTATCAAATCCCTTCCCCTTTCCATCCCACTATATCCCTCTACCATACCATCCCACCCCTTTTAAATCCAGTCCCACCCCATCCGTTTCCCATATAATCCAACCCTTTTCCAATCCCTTTCCCATCCCACCCATTTCCTATCCCATCTTGCCCCTTTCTCATCCCATCCCACCCATTTCCCATCCACCCCATCCCTTTTAAATCCAGTCCAACCCCATCCTTTTCCCCTCTAATCCAACCCCTTTCCAATCCCTTTCCCATCCCATCCCATTCTATCCAATTGCATCCAATCCCTTGCCTACCCATTTTTCAGCCCATTCCACACCTTTGCCCTCTCACCCCACCCCTTTCCCATTCCATCCAACCCCTTTAGCAACCCATTTCCAATCCAATCCCATCCCACCCTTTCCTTTCCCATCCCATCCAACCCACTTTCCCAATCCATCCCTTCCCACCCCTCTCCCATCCCATATCACCCCTTTCCTATACTTTTCCCATCCAACCCCTTTTCCATCCCATCTCATCCCTTTCCCATCCCATCCCTTCCCACCCTTTTCCCATCCCATCCCTTTCCCATCTGGACTCCTCCCATCCCATGCCATCCCCCCCATCCTTCCCATACATTTTCCATCTAACCCCTTTTCCATCCCAACTAACCCCATTTAGCATCCCCTTTCCCATCCCATCCCACGCATTTCTCATCCCACCCCTTTCCCATCCATTTCCCATCCCCTTTTCTATCTCACCCCACCCTATCCTTTTCCCATCTAATCCCATCAAACCCCTTTCTTATCCCATCCTACCCATTTCCCATCCCATCCCACCCCTTTTCCATCTCATCCCACCCCTTTCTAATCCCATCCCACCCCTTTCCCATCCCATGCCACCCTTTTCCCATCCCATCCAATCCCTTTCCAATCCCATCCCTTTTCCATCTCATCCCACCCCTTTCTCATCTCGGTTCCATCTTTTTCCCATATAATCCCATCCAACCCCTTTCCCATCCCATCCAATCCCTTTCCGATCCCATCCTTTTCCCATATAATCCCATCCCATCCCTTTCCCATCCCATCCCTGCTTTTTCCATTTTGGTGAACCTAAACAATTTCAAAAAGATTTGTACTTTCGCGACTTACTGGATGAATCCAAGATAACTCTAGCTATTTAAGTCTTAAAGGCCTCCTTCAATGAGATCGTAATTCGAATGTTTCGATCCTCACATATCTTTTTCGAGACGAAATGAAAACTAAAATCTATCAAAATATTTTTTTCTCTCATTCGATGATATAAAAGAGTTTTTTGGAAGATGGAAGTCGGTACACAGGTGGTAATTTGTTATATATAAATGGAGGTTTCGTGTTTGGGGGAATTTTCATCTGAATTCAATAGTTGCCTCCAATCGGACATAATTCTGCTAAATATCGAGATCCGATTGATTTAAATTTGAATCCTCGTAAAACGGACCCGAAATCGGCCCCATCTGGCAGCCCTGCTATTTGCCGCTCCACTCTTTTACCCCCCTCATTCAGGTTATCCCATAGCCTCCTATAGAAATCTCTAGGTCAATGCCACCTTGCCCGCCTAGTTTGTCTGTTGGGTTCATTTACCCTCCCGCGACTGGTTTGCCCAAACCAGGATTTGGGATTTTCTCTGTGAAAGTGACGTGGTTGAACTCAGTGAATAAGTGTGATTGTGAAAATGGGCTATACGCTCTAAAAGGGGACCTCTATGTACTTCTCCACAGAAACAGAAGTGAAACGGAGGAGCTGTGGACCTCTTGGGGAGCATAGAAGAACCCGCGCCTTCTACGCCTCAATTCCTAAGCCACAAGGATAAGGTAGACTGCAAACTAACTATTTGGACTCGGTCCCCCTCTTTTCTCCCCCCCCCCACACCCTGTGATCAATATCACCGGGAATTTGCTCCCTAGTTACTTGCAAACAATGACAGGTAAATGTTGCGAGTATGGCCAGATGCGATCCAGCTTATTTTGGGGCTATTTTGCAGTGTTTTTCTGCTATCCCATTGGCCAATCAGCGATCGGTATTCAGTTCCGTCAATGACCAATCAGAAACCTTTATTTGTTTCAAGGTTTTTTGTGTTTTTTATATTGATCAAAACTAGGTTTTTCTTTTATTTTATAGGTTTTACCCTTATTTCTTTTTATATATCCTACCTACCCTACGCCTGACATTATTTAGTCTTTGTAATTACTTTTTACTTAATGTTCCATTGTTTAATGCTCGATAAAACCATATTTCGGTTTTCTTAACGAAGCCTGACTTCCTAATTCTGACTAAAAAACGACTTCTTTTTTTTTTGCCTCCGTATTGATTTCTCTTCTTTGATTTTTTAAAAACGTTTTTTTACGACCTTCATTTTGCTTCTTGTTACAAAAGAATGCTTTCGGTATTAGTGTTTTTATTACTGTATATGTGTACTTTAAGAAACACAAATTCTATAATTCTGTAAAAAAAAAAACGTCAATACATTTCCGACCACACCGGTCGTATTTAAACGCCCACCCACGCGTTTTTGGCGCCATTAGTCAAAATGTCTTTTTCCTGCGTAGTTTGCTCATTAATTTTTACCATTTAGGTGCTGTTTTATCCGCCAACGATAAATGTGTTGCTTTTCTCGAAGCCAATGGCCTATTAAGATCTACACGCGAGTGTCCTAATTGTAAGGCAGATCTTATAATGAACACAAATTGAGTGTTTCGGTGAGATAAATCGTATATTGACGCTGACGGCAAAAGCAACCCCTGTAAATACAAATCGAAGGCTTAGAAAGGAACTTTTTTCGTTGAGTCTTATCTCTCAATCAAGAACACTGCAATCGTCGTGTTTCGCTCGTATCTGCTCGACCAAGACGAGGGGAAAGCTAAGTAGTAGGGGAATGGAGATTCCGGACGACTGCGTGGAATTTAACAACTATAGGAGCGAGTGCGATTGGCCGTTTTAACTCAATAATTTATAATTCCCAAACCCAACCTAACCGGAAGAGCGGGGAATGAAAACAACCTTAAAATGTGCCCCTCTTCGCCCCCAAATCTAGATCTGGGGGTTCGTACCTTATAATTTCGGCTTTTACAAGGAGCTTCCACGAGAAATGGGAGGATGTGGATCAGGAATATGTAATAGAGAAGAAGCCAAATCTAATATTTTTTATGGAATGTTGTAAAATCCTCAAAGTCCAACTAATGAAGTTTCTCGGTTCACATACATCTTCTCACCAGATGAGGAGGGGTAATTGACAAAGATCAATTATAACTTCGAGAATATTCGAAAAGAAACAACCCAACATCGAAACATGAGAGAGCAAAACTTGAAAACAATCCAACCCTATAATCAATTCTAGCTGATGATCCTAAAACAAATGGCAAAGTTTTACCAATGAATTTAAACTTTGTCAATAAACACCGCCTGCTTAGACCCAAATTTGAAAGCAAGAGGGCATAAAACATTGATTAAAATAGGGTTCCCTAATACCTACGTCATCCTCTCCTACATTCAGCCAATGCCGATCCATTTCATAGCTAAATTCTCTCTTATCTCTTCTTCCCATGTTAATACATTTGTCACTTTGGCGCTCATCCTAATAACTTATTTAAAAAACAAAGTCACTAAAATAACAAAGGTACCAAAATAACAGAGACACCAAAATAAGAAAGATATTAAAACAAAACTCTAAAACAAGACGCCATACCAAGACAAAAATAAGAAAGACCCTAAAATAAAAAAAAACTAAAGGAGTCGAAAGATAAAAGACTAAAATCTTAAAAGACAAATATATCTATTTAAGACAGGTAAAGATACATAAACTAATAGATAAAATAAAGAAAGATAGTTACAAAACCGAAATTTAAAGAGTCACAATAGACAAAGATAAAGTCTCAATTGACAAAGATAAAGAGTCACGATAGACAATGTTGATAAAGTGTCACAATAGACAAAGATAAGTCATAAGAGAAAGATAAAGACTCACCAGATAGATCGACCGACCCAAAGAGACAGACACGTACTTACTCGCGTTAGGTAGCTGAATGGAGATGATTAATGTTAAAACGATGTTGAGGGAAATACACGGGTTACAATCTAACCCTGGAGCAGAGTCTGTCTCGCCAAGTAGTCTACTCGCTCTTATTGTCAGAGTACCCAGATTCTAGTATCTCTTCCCCTATCCATACCATTTCATGTACCAATTTGGATCAAGGAATCACCGATTGATTTAACTAGCTATAGTTTCCTGTCACCATTTTATGAGTCAAGATTAAACAAATAAAGAAAGAGCCGAAATTGACTCGCCGATAATTGAAAAAAGTTTTTTCGAAAACGAGATCTCCTGATAGAGTGACAACACAGAAACCACCACACAGTTCGAAGGCAGACTCGAAACTGGTGTGGTTGGACTAACTTATAATCACCCCTCCTCCCAAACCATAAACTGACCAGAGGAGCGGGGTAGGGCAACACCTCCAAAATGCGTCCCTCTTTCAGCCCAAACCCAAGTCGAGAGGGGTGGCGTAATGGGTAAGAGATGAAGCAAATCTAATAATTTCTTTTTTCTCAGGGGGGGGGGGTATTGTAAAGCCTCCAAAGTCCCCCGTTATGAAGTTCATAAGGGTGACGCGGGGGTTTCTGGGAACCATTTTGGAAAAGAAACAATCCAACATCGGGACAAGAGAGTTAAATCTTGGGAAACAATCCAACCATATAATCAATTCTAGCAGATGATCCTAAAACAAATGACGACCTCATCCGATCTGACTCGATGGAGGCAAAGTTCTACCAAAGAATTTAAACTTTGAAAATAAACCCCACTTGCTTAGACCCAAATTTGGTGGAAAGAGGGCATTAAACGCTGATTAAAAAAAGAAAAGAGTGCTCTAAAAGTCTTACTCATCCACTACTGCTGTGAGACAATGCCCATCAATTTCATAGCTAAAGATTCTATTATCTCTTATTCCCTTTCTCTCTTTGGCGCCCAACCTTATAACTGATTTAAGTCACTTTAAAGTTCATTTGCCAATGGTGTGTCATCAGCGGGACCTTCCCCGTGATGCAATTCCCCCTTCCACCCGAAATAAAGGAAGAATTAGAAATGCCGATAAATGAATGACGTCATTGCATCAAGCTCCGCCTCTAAGGGCGGAGCTGAACAAAATGGCTGCCAATCGATTTTCATCATGGCATCAAACTCAGAATATTTTGGTTTAAAAGGGTTCCACTATATTTACAATTTCACTGCCCGAAATTCATAACATTCAGTTTAAAAGGAGGGAAAATTTCTCTTTCTCGGTGTCATGGTATGGGGTGTGGGGAAGGGGAAAAATCCTCTGCTAAAATTCCTTATTTTTTGTAGAGGACAAATTTAGAGGGTCAGTGGGTCATGTGATCAGCAAGCTTCCTTAGGATGAAGGAAAATAGATATAGCTGGATTCTTTATTCCTTGGTAAATAGCTGAAATAAGCCTCGAAATGGCGAACACTAATGACAACTTTTATTCTTGAATAATAAATAACTCTTTCGGTACTGACCTTTTCCCCAAAAGTACACCTATATAAATAGTCATTTCATCTACTCATAATACTACATAATTCAACTAATCCGGATTGAGATACATTTAATCGTCATACTTATGTTCATTTTTGGAATAACAGACCTAAAGCGTTAACGAATTGACCAATCAGCTTTTAGACATAAGCACTGCAATAATTGTCCAATCAGCGCCACGATAGATTTAAAAAGTTAATAAGGCTCAAATCGTTTGCATGTAACCACGGCTAAAATCCATTTTCCGAATGACGTCGGCCGAATATTCGACTCATCAGCTCTGCTGACAACCTTCGAGATGAAGCATTTTTTACTCGCTTAGTAACGGAATTTGAGCACCGCCTCCATAGAAAAGCGCCTATTCTCGAAGTCTTATGGTGAATTACGGTTCACCCTTTAAAAAGAGGGAATACGTTTTTCATCGACGATTCATGACTCAATGAGGGCTTATGTACCTCACTGCTCCCGCCCATCCCCCTCTGTGGGAACCTGCTCGGATGGGTGCCATTCATTGATTTCGTCTTAACTATGCCGGTCACTTGGACTGACATAATTAAGGGCCTATGTGAAAGCAGTTTTGAGGACTAGCCCAGAGCGGCCGCATAAGTCAGAATTATCTCGAAACTGGGGCATAACTGCGAGTCCCGGATATGAAATCCCTTATTGCTAATGTAGCTGTAAACCGAACTATTTAAATAATTATTAACAAAAGTTGATCTGATCCACAGATATTCTATATATTTTCAATCTTTCTTTTTAAACAATATTTGCAACTTCTTTTAGGTCATATTTTACCCTCATAATTCAAGATACGGGCTGAATTTTTCACTAAATATTCAGATGTAATTTTACGTCGGTGTCTCGACAACTGCAAACCACCTTTCTTCCGTCCTTTTGTTGATCGTTGCTTTTCTGTGTTTGATGCAACTATTCAAGCTCGGCAGTGTCTTGGTTACATTAAAACTCTGCATCCAAATATTCAGATTACCATTGAAACAAAAACCCGAAATAGTACCCCCCCTTTCAATAATTTTTTCGCGAAAGAAAATGGTAATATCTCACTTCAATTTATAGAAAACCAATTTCTACTGGTTTTAGGAGTAACTTTTATAATTTCTGCGATTTCTAATATATTCAAGAAGTACTAATTTCTTCGATTTCCAAAATATTTAAGAAAGGCTAAAGGAATATTGAGATAGATATAGCCACTCCTTGTCAGATGACATTTGGAGTATTCTGTAGTCTCGGTCACACACCAAGCAAATGGATATTCAAAATTTAGAAAAAAGAAGTTTATAAACTTGTGAATTTGTCACCAGGGCATTGAAACTAGGCACTAACTTCAGTGAGTAAAGGAAGAAGGCCACTCTTTAGAGAGGAGAAGACAGCCAGGAACTTCCAACCAAGTTTATGACACCGAAAGGGAATAAACTAATCCACGCGAATGTGGTCAAATGACAAAAGGCAAATGACTTTTAAAAAATAGGTATGACCTCTATCAGACTGAACTTACGAGAAGAGGCAGTCTATGTGAGCTATTACTACCCCCTAACAGATTCGCTTTCATTATGGTAACCAAAATAGTTTGTAATACATCTATTTCTAGAGTGAGTAAAGGGCAAATGAATTCAGTAGTCTGCACTCGCTGCCTTGAACGCGGTCAGAAGCAGGAGGCACTATTTAAATAAAGTATATAGAACTAACCGTCTTTACTTAACCCCTAATGCTCTAAGATTAATTTCTTTTTAAAATATGCTAGTTAAGTGTGTAGTAAAGGGCGGTAGTTTATGTAATGTATTTAAATGGTTTGTTTTTTTGTTTATTGTTGCATTTGTGAACTCTTGAATTACACTAAAAGGCCTAAAATAGAGATGAAATGGCAAGGCAAACAACATCTCTGAATGGTACAAATTGAGACAAAGCCATTCGATTATCTCTTTGGAAATGCGATTATTACATTATTAATTGACAAACTAAATGAACCCAGAAAAGTGGAAGAAGGTGAAAGTAGTGAAGGACTCGTGGAAACGGGAATGTGGGGAATATAGATTGACCAAATCCACCAAATAGGAGCCTGGTCAGAGCCTTCCTCATACACGAGACAAACAAGGAGAGGTTAACTGAAACCAAAGTCTGCCTCCCCCCCCCAATAGAGTAGAAGAAAGAAGCTAAGGAGGGTGATAATAAGAGGAGACTTCTATTAGGGATCATAATGGAATACTTGAGGGAAGAAGAAAGCTAGAACAGTATGATAGAGGAATAAGAAGGAAAGAGATAGACCAAGGTGCGATGATATATCCACAATAAGGTAAGTTTCTTAACCCATGAACCATCTTAGCCATCCTTCTTTACACAGATTCCATCAAACCAATATCCACCCTATAATATGGTGACGTGACCCGAATTGCACTACATATTCAACTTGAGGCCGAACTAATGCCAGGTAGGGTTTCATAATAACATCAGCACTCCTATTACTTACACTCCTCCCATCAACTGAGCCAAGAAAGAGCAAATCATAAAGAGAAAAGAAAAGAAGGCGCGATTTGCGAAGTCACAAACATTCGCAATCTATGAAAAAAGGGAAAACAAAATGATACAAGTATGGAATGAAGAAGAATGTAGGATATATGATGAAAATTTGGAAAAAAAGACACAAGAAACTAAAATAATGTACCATGAAAATAATGGTTATCCATATCAGTATCCCACCTGTCTCAATGAACACATGGATGCATTGGGAGGATATTTTGATCACTTAGAAATCATCAAATGTGAAATGCAACTCATTAATGTTGACAAAGATGAATTAATAAAACATCTCAGCAAAATAAAAAAACACGATAAAAACTGGTCCCGATTGCATGAAAGGAGAATTCTTCAAATGGATGGGTGAAAGGGAGAGTTGCTTAGAAAAACTAAGAGTTGCATTAAATGAAGTGGCAGTCAGGATGGAACCACCTCAACAATGGAGGAAGTCAAACACTGTTCTCATTCCAAAAGTTGCCTGACCAAAAGTGACTGATTTTAGACCAATAGCCCTCACGAACTTTGGTTACTGACTTGTGTTAGATGTGAAATGTATTTCGAAGACCTCCTAAGTAAAGCTCACAATTTTTTTAACTGCCGCGAGTGTGGTGCGTAGAGTAGGGCATTTTCGTGTGATTGCCGTTTTTGCTGCACAAAGACATCAGTGTGTTATAAAATAATTTGGGGCTTTGGTGTTTACACACACACTCTCTCTTTCTCTCAAAATGAAAACAAGTTTACCAAGGTAACTGGGCCGACGAAGCACAAACCACTCTTTTGTCCGAACACTGAGATGTAAAACCGTTCTCTTTACCCCTTTCCCCTACGTCATATTTCTCCAGGAGATCCATCATTTGTTTTTCTTGTGGTGTGGAGGGACACGTGAAAACGAACTGCTCCTCAGAACTCTCAATTTAGAAATATCTATTCTCACCAGATACACCAGATCTGTGCCGCGTCTGCGCCTCCGTCACACCATCAGAATCTTCTCCTTCTCCGAGCACCTCAAGTCCCGGCAGCCAAAAGATAAACTTCTTGTTTGATAAGAATACCCCTGACAATACTGGGTATATCTGCATAGTGGTTTCGGACAAGTTGCTTATCCCAGTAGTCCATAATAAATTCGCCGTCATGCAAGACTACTTGGGGTGTGCCAAACGGTTTCCGATCTTTAAGTGCTACATCGATTGTGCGTACTTCACTGGCTAAGCAGAAGTAATAGCAGTGCTTATTAAATTCTGCTCAGTCCTAATTAGCCAGTGCGCACGGGTCTCCTCCAGCTCCGTGGCTTAACCCGTGTTACCCGTTCGCAAGTGGTAAAAGATTCGAAGATGCCTTCACTCCAAGAAACCGCACGTTCTTCAGAATTCAAGTACATGACTGAAGATTTCAAAGGAACCAGAATAACTGCGATTCCCTCCGACCCCTGTGGGCTAAGGACCAGCTAAAAGAGCAAGAAGCCACTCGATGAGACAAGATGATCTCCTACCGAGTTACGGAAGCCTTACTTTACCGTCGTGCTCAGAAAACGGTAAAACCCAGACGCGAGTATTGTGTGTTCCGCGTTCCCACGTTCTGCCGTGCCGCAGAACAGTCTCTCGTGTTTGAGATCACATCTATCTGCAGCAGAGAAATCTCATTCTTCTGCAAGAAGTGGTCAAACGCCTGACTACGAGTCCTCGTCGTCAAAACCCTAATTAGTGTCTCCTCGAAGACCTGTGCCGTTGGGCTTGCCCCTCCGCACAACTCTAAGCTTCAAGGTAAGGCGATTTTGCTTGTAATTTGTAATGCCATAATTACCCCTCCCCCCACGTAATTCGTCGCCTGCATTCCCTTTTGAATTGACTCCCATTACTCGGATTAACGATAATTTTGCACTCTTTGCTCAACTCTGTCACATTTAAATTGTTCCAATCTAATTAACTATTCTTTTAAAGCATAATGTGTTCCCCTTTAAATATATATATATATATATATATATATATATATATATATATATATATATATATATACAAGGTACGGTCAATAAGTTTTTCAATTTTGATATAAGGAAACGAGATATGAGGAAAAGTGTTTTATTATTTTTCAATATAACTACCCTCGACTTCAATGCACTTGCGCCACTTGTCCCTGAGGCTTCGAATTCCCGACAACCAGAAATCTCCCGACTGCTGTTCAAACGACTCCTGGACGGCGAGCTGGACATCTTCATCGTCCTAAAACCGGTGTGCACGCAGTGCAGCTTTGAGTTGGCGGAATAAAAAGTAGTCGCTAGACCCCTGATCTGGACTGTAGGGGGAATGGTTGAGCTCTTCGAATCCGCACTCACGCAGGGCAGCTTGTGCAACTCCGGTCTTGTGGACTTTGACGACGTTGAAGTAGATCATGGGGCGTGAGGTTTCTCGGGACCCAACGGGCAGAGAACCTGGTCATGGCCAAAATGTCTTGGATGATGTTGAGAACACTTCCATGTGATATTCCGAGTTCTCGCTCGATTTCGTCGACCTTCGCCCGTCGATTTTCGAGGATAATCCTCTCCACACGGGCCACATTGTCCTCGTTAGTAACGTCTGACGGGCATCCTGGACGGGGGCCATCTTCAATGGTTTCACGCCCATGGCGGAACTCCGTATTCCAGCGAGCAATGGTTTTATAGGAATGGGCGGTGTCGGTGTACACTGCAACCATGCGTTCATGGATCTCTTTTGCATTCTTGCCTTCCTTGGTCAAAAATTTGATCACTGCGCGGTGCTCAACCTTCTCCATTGTTGAAAACTTTGCGGCTGACGATCTGTGATCAGCTACTGCTTCTTAAATAGACGAGGCAGGAGCTTGCGTCTGCAGGTCCAGACTAGTCATAACTTGTCCTAACACCCCCACAAACAGCCATCGCCCTTCCTCTGTTTCGCCTTACCGATTCGCAAAACTTATCGACCGTTCTCGTGTATATATATATATATATATATATATATATATATATATATATATATATATATATATATATATATATATATATATATATATAAAAATATATATATAATATATATATATATATATATATATATATATATATATATATATATATATATATATATATATATATTATCACCTCGTTTATTATTTAGACTAAAATCATTTGGGGGGGGGGCTGAGTCTTGATCTTTATATATCTTTAAACTGCAACTTGGCAAGCTATTAGGTAAATCCCGGCCAATTATAAACGCACTCATCAAGGAGGCGGCCTTCCACTCCTTTAATTCCTCAAAAAGCCTCTCGCAGACGGCTTTGTGTCGGTTATCTGCCCGTGCAAGCGTACGCCTTTTTACACTCAAAGGGTCTACACAGGAATACCTCGAAACATACCAAATTTTAACTTTCAGTGTAAGATCTGCATCTTCATAACCAACTTATTGGTATTTAAACACAAAAGGGATTTACTCATATAATTTAGGACTCAATATTTGAGATGGATAACCGAGCGGCCAATACAAGTAATGGTTTCAAGGGAGTAAACAAAAGATTTTAACACTTGGAATGTCACTGAACAGTAAATATGTTGAAGTAGAGAATTGATAAATATTACCTTAAGATACAACTTTCCAAAAATAAAAAAATGTTAAACTAATTATTTATCCTTATCCTCTATTTCTATTACCTGTCCTTCACCTCGGACCTCAAGCCTTTTCCTTCTTGCTTGAACTAACCTTGAGTGAATGTAGGATTCATTGCTTGTAATTCATGTGCCCTAAAATAAAGAATTGTTGATAAAGGTCTTTCCGATGTGGCATTTTCTATGCGTTTATGCCCATTCACAACTTATTCCGTCTTTTTATCATTTTTCTCCTTCCGAATTTTCCCCATAGAATCCTTATAAATTAAAGAGTGGCATTATTTGTAATTAAGGTCAGATAAATAGGCTTAATAAAAGTCCTTTTGAGGCGTTTTAGAATAATTTAGAAGTTTCTAAGATTAGGTTAAAATTATTTAATTCTTTTACTTTTTATTTACAGCTACGAATCATGGCAGGGATATTCCCAAATGTTCCGCTAAGAATGCACAAAACTTCCCTCAACCCAAGACTGGTGACATTTATCATGGGAGGGATATTCCCAAATGTTCCGCTAAGAATGCACAAAACTCCCCTCAACCCGAGACTGGTGACATTAATCATGGGAGGAATATTCCAAAATGTTCCGCTAAGAAAGCACAAAACTTCCCTCAACCCGAGACTGGTTACATTAATCATGGGAGGGATATTCCCAAATGTTCCGCTAAGAATGCACAAAACTCACCTCAACCCGAGGCCGGTGACATTAATCAAAGTTAAAATCCCTGACTTCGATTTGAACCTGATTGAAGGTAAGATTCCGTCGGTGAGGTCCCTGGAAAAAATAATAGTTGCATGAGGGAATTCTGATGTCCTAATTTTCTACCCTCTAATTTCCCTCTTCCGAAAAATGTGGAATAAAATCTGCGCATTTGAGACGCTCTCGTCACACCTAAGAGACAGTCACTTGACGACGCTGAGAACGAAGAAGAAGCGATCGATGTGTGGCGGAGTCATGGAGAATCAGGGGGAAATTCCTTTACGATCAATAAAGCTCTTTCCTCTCGTTCACACACCTTCGTTGCTTTCCCGTTCGAGGACACAACAAAATCACCAGATCTCATCACTCTCCCATTTACTTCCCTTCCCATCATACCTCTTGTCTATCCAATCGAAGTCCTGGGCCAGCCCTTCCCACCCAAATACTTCAGACCAACTCCTTTTCCAGTTCACCCCCCCGCTTCGACAACCCATTCCATTCTACATCTTTCTCAACCCATCGTAACTCTTTCCAATCCCATCCCCACCCCTTACCCATCCGATCCTATCCCTTGCCAACCAATCCCACCCCTTACCCACCGCATCTTACCTAACTCCTTCAGTTTAACCCATTTTCCATCCTATCCCAACCAATCTTACCCCTTTCCCATCCCATATCACCCCTCTCCAATCCCCCTCCTCTCCTACCCCACTACACTCTACCCCTTTCCAACCCCATCCCTTTCCCATGCCACAGGGGCGTCGGGTTCGCGACGCCCGTTCCCACAAGGTCTCGTCGCCCAGACAAGGTCCGCTCCGTGGTTCAAGGAGAGAGTATTGAGGAGAGTCTATTTTTTAAATTTTATTAAAAACCAATAAATAATGCAAACTAAACCCAAATCAGCTCCAAAACCTTTTTAAAATAAATAGACCTTTTAACCTAAACAAAAAATGATCAAATATACATACACATTAATATACTACATATGTGGCCTTACGTTTATATTGGCCAACAACCGCAATCGCAAAGTGAAATGTCTTGGGCTTTACAAATAGATTCGCCCAACGCCAAGATACAAATCTGTCCAAAGCGAGCGGATCTGAGAACACCGGAATCAATAGGGGAGTGGGGGAGAGTTAGCAACAATTACGGTCAGGGGACTATGAGAGACTCTCCATAGCCCACACTTGTAATCGGTCCCATTCGCAGGTGATGCCACCTGAAGATGGGAGACAATATCTAGGGCCAGCACTTGTAATCGATCCCTTTCTCAGGTGGGTGCTAACTAAAGGCTGGGAGACACTCTCCAGGGCCGGCAATTTTAATCGGTCCCTTTCTAATTTGAGTGCCACCCGGAGACTGGGATACACGCAAGTGGAACTGTTGAGGTGTTAGCAACAATTACGGTCAGGGGACTATGAGACACTCTCCATAGCCCACACTTGTAATCGGTCGCTTTCGCAGGTAAGCGCCACATGAAGACTGGAAGACGATCTCCAGGGCAAGCAATTTCAATAGGTCCCTTTCTCAGGTAGGTGCCACCTAGAGGCTGGGAGACACTCTGCAAGGGCCACAATTGTAATCAGTCCCTTTTTCAGGTTACTTCCAGCTAAAGACTGGGAGACGCTCTCCAGGGCCCTCACTTGTAATAGGTTCATTTATCACGTGAGCGCCACCTTAAGACTGGGAGACGATCTATAGGGCAAGCACTTGTAATCGGTAGATGTGTCAACTGAGTACCACCGGGAGAGTGGGAGACGTTTTCCAGGGTCCGCACATGTAATCGGTCCATTTAGCAGGTGAGCGCCAGTTGAAGACTGGGAGACTCTCTCCAGGGCTCGCTCATGTAATTGCTCCAATTATCAGGTGAGCGCCAATTGAAGACTGGGAGATGCTCTCTAAGACCTGCCTTGTAATCGCTCCACCTGGAAACTGGGAGAGTCTGCCCAGGGCCCACATTTGTAATCTGCCCCTTTCTCAGGTGAATGACACTTGGAGACCACGAGACGCTCTCCAGGGCCAGCACTTGTAATAGGTCCCTTTTTCAGGTGAGTGCCAGCTGAGACTCGGAGACGCGCTTCAGGGGGTCGCACTTTAAATGGTCCCTTACTCAAGTGAGTGAATCCTGGAGACTGTTAGACGCTCTCCAGGCTCCTCACTTGTAATTGTTCCATTATCAGTTGAGCACCACCTGGAGACTGGGAGACGCTCTCCAGGGCTCGAACTTGTAATCGCTCCACCTGAAGACTGGGAGACTCTGTCCAGGGCCCGCACTTGTAACTGGTCCCTTTCTCACGTTAGTTCCACCTTAAGACTGGGAGACCCTCTCCAGTGTCCGCAATTTAATTACTTCTTTCTCAGGTGAGTGCCACCTGGAGTATGGGAGATGCCCTCCAGGGCCAGAAATTTTAATCGATCCATTTATCAGGAGAGTACCACCAGGAGACTGGGAGAAGCTCTTCAAGGCCCTCATTTATAATGTGTCCCTTTGTAGCGGGCCGAAAATCTATGCTCTAATCCCAATCGTTCCAACCCGCCTCTGAAACTAATTTGGACGTGAGAAATCGAAGGAGAATGAACGGATTGTATATACAGTCCTTTACTTACAAAAAATATATAATAATATTTACAAGAGATCTCGATACACAAAATAGATATCTAATTTTCAAATATACACAATAAAAAATAAATAAATCCTACTTATGAATACTAGAAAAAGGATTTATACAAAAAATGCTCAATTAAACTATGCAAAAGGAAAATAAGCAAAGTAAAAACCAGAAAATATCTGCCGGGGCAATAACAACAAACGATAAATAAACAACAAAAAAAAAACTGAGGCCTCACGTGGTTCAAAAGGAGGGAGGTCCTGCTAGCCACCACTTGAGCGGGCAAAGTGCCTAGGACTTACAAACAAAATAAGCAAGATAAGCAACCTTGTCACACTTGCGTGGATATCATAAGCCCGCCTTCTTTAAATGCCAAACTATTTCAAACTTAACAAAGTCAGACACACTTTACAAGAAAAACACGGCCTTGGATCTTTGTAAAATATTAGTAGCCATTCTACATTAACAATAATAAATAGTTTGCTTCTGATACAGTGGTAATATTCTATTTGGTCAGTCTAGCTTTCCAGAATATGGCGACTGAGGAAATGAAAAAACATTTAATAATAAAATAGAAATCAATTTTATAAAAAAAAATTGCCATTCACACACATTCTTACAGAGGGAGAAAGAGGGTATTTGAAAAAGGTGGGAGAATGGCCCTTCACACACACACTCACATTGGCTCCACCAAACCTTTCTGAAGTGAGTGCCACCTGAAGAGTGGGATATGCTCTCTATGGCAAACACTTGTAATCGGTCCCTTTCTCAGGTGAGTGCTAGCTGGAGACTGAGAGACGCTTTCCAGGGTCCGCACTTGTAATCGGTCCCTTTCTAAGGTGAGTTTCACCTGGATACTGGGAGAGGCTCACCAGAGCACGCACTTACAATTGGTCCCGATCTCACGTGAGTGCCACTTGGAGACTGGAAAACGCTCTCCAAGGCCCCGCTTGTAATCGGTCCCTTTATCAGGTGAGTGCCACCTGGATACTGGGAGAGGCTCACTAGGGACAGCACTTGCATTCGGTTCTTATCTCACGTGAGTGCCACCTAAAGACTAGAAGACGCTCTTCAAGGCCCCCGATTGTAATCAGTCCCCTTCTCAGGTGAGTGCCACCGAGAGACTAGAGACGTTCTTTATGGCTCCTGCTTATAATTACTCCCTTTCTCAGATGAGAGCTACTGGAGATTAGGAGACGATCTCCAGTGTCCGCACTTGTAATCGGTCCCTTTCTCAGGTGAGTGCCACCTGGATACTGGGAGAGGCTCACCGGGGCCCGCACTTGCAATTGGTCCCTATCTCATGTGAGTGCCACCTGGAGACTGGAAGACGCTCTCAAGGCCCCGCTTGTAATCGGTTCCTTTCTCAGGTGAGTGCCACCTGGATACTGGGAGAGGCTCACTGGGGCCCGCACTTGCATTCGGTCCCTATCTCACGTAAGTGCCACCTGTAGACTGGAAGACGCTCTTCAAGGGCCCCGCTTGTAATCAGTCCCTTTCTCAGGTGAGTGCCACCTTGATACTGGGAGAGGCTCACCAGGGCCGGAACTTGCAATTGGTCTCTATCTCACGTGATTGCCACCTGGAGACTGAAAGACGCTCTCCAGGGCCCGCAATTGTAATAGGTCCTTTTATCAGGGAAGTACCACCTGTAGACTGGGAGACGCTAACCAGGGCCCGTATTTTTATTCGGTCCCTTTCTCAGGTGAGTGCCACCCGGAGAGTGGGAGACGTTCTCCAGGGCGACTCGCACATGTAATCGGTCCATTTATTAGGTGAGCGCCATTTGAAGACTTGGAGAAGCTCTCCAGGTCCTGCCTTGTCATCGCTCCACCTGGAAACTGGGAGACTCTGTCAAGGGCCCGCACTTGTAATGGGTTCCTTTATCAGGTGAGCCCCACCTGAAGACTAGGAGACGCTCTCCAAAGCCTAAAATGTAATCGCTCCCCATGGAAACTGGGAAACTATGTCCAGAGACGCAATGGCAATCGGTCCCTTTGTCACGTTAGTTCCACCTTGAGACTGGGGGACACTCGCCAGGGCCCACACTTCTAATCGGTCCCTCTCTGAGGTGAATGTCCCCTGGATACTAGGAGACGCTCTCAATGGCACGCAATTGTATTCGGTCCTTTTATCAGTGAAGTACCACCTGGAGACTGGGAGGAGCTCACCATGGACCGCGTTTATAATGGGCCCCTTTCTTAGTTACTGCCACTGAAGACTGGGAGACGGTCTCCATGGCCCGCAATTGTACTCGTTACATTTATCAGGTGAGCCCAAACTGAAGATTGAGAAACGCTCTTCAGGGCCCAACTTGTATTCGCTCCAACTGGAGACGGAGAGACTGTCCACAGCCGCAATGGTGATCGGTCCCTTTCTTACTTTAGTGCCACCTTGAGACTGGGGAACTCTTTCAAGGGCCCGCACTTGTAATCGGTCCGTCTCTCAGGTGAGTGCCACCTGGAAACTGGGAGACGCTTGCCAGGGCTCGCAAATGGAATTGGTCTTTTTATCACGGGAGTACCAACTGGATACTGACAGACGTTCGCCAGGACCCCCATTTGTAATTGGTCCCTTTTCAAGGTGAGTGCCCCCTGGACAATGGAAGACGCTCTGCAGGGCCAGCACTTGTAATGGGTCGCTTTCGCAGTTAGTCGAACTGAATACTGGGGGACGCTCTCCAGGGCACGCAGGTGTAATAGGTCTTTTTCTCAGGTGAGTGCTATCCAGGGACTGGGAGACGGTCTCCACGGTCTGCACTTGTAATCATTCCATTTATCAAGTGAGCGTCGCCTGAAGTCTGTGAGACGCTCTCCATGGCCCGAACTTGTTATCGCTCCACTTGGAGACTGCAGACTCTGTTCAGGACCCGCACTTGTAAGCGGTATCTTTCTTAGGTTAGTGCCACCTAGGAACTGGGGGATGATCTCTAGTGCTCGATCTTGTAATCGGGCCTTTTATAAGGGTAGTACCACTTGGGTAGTTGGAGACTCTCTCTAGGGCCGCACTTGTAATTGGTCCCTTTCGCAGGTGAGCGCCCCCTGGATACTGGGAGACGCACTGTTAATCGGTTTATTTCTCACGTCAGTTTTACCTGGAGTCTGGGAGACACTCTCCAGGGCTCACACTTGTAATCGGCCGTTTTCCCAGGTGGGTGCAACCTAGAGGCTGGTAGACGCTCTCCAGCTCCCGCAGTTTAAGCGCTCCACCTCCAGACTGTAAGATTGGCCTAGTGCCCGTACTTGTAAGCGATCCAATTCTCAAGTGAGTGCCAGATGGAGACTGGGTGATGCTCTCCAGGTTTCGCACTTGTAATCGTTCCCTTTCTCAGGTGATTGCCACCTGAAGACTGACAGACGGTCCCCAGGGTCCGCACTTGTAATCACTCTAACTGTAGACTGGGAGACGCTCCCCAGAGCCCCCAGTACTAATCTCTCCCTTTCTTAGGTGAGTGCTACCTGGAGACTGGCAGACGCTCGACAGGGCCCGCACTTGTGATCAGCCCCTTTCTCATGTAAGTGCCACCTGGATACAGGGAGAAGCTCTCCAGACTTTGCACTTCTAATCCGTCCCTTTATCACGTGAGTGCCACCTAGAGACTGGGATTCTCTCTCCATGGCCCGCACTTGTAATCGCTCAACCTGGAGACTGGGAGACGCTTTCTATGATCCGACCTTGTAATCGGTCCCTTTCTCACGTGAATGCCACCTTGAGACCGAGAGATGCTCTCCATGGCCCGCGCTTGTAATCGGTCCACCTGGAGACTGGGAGACGCTCTCCAGGGCCCCCACTACTAATCTCTTCCTTTCTCAGGTGAGTGCCCCCTGGAGACTGGCAGACGCTCTCCGGGACCCGCACTTGTAATCGCTTCAACTGGAGACTGGAAGAAGTTCTCCAGGTTCCACGATTGTAATTGGTCCCTTTCTCAAGTGAGTGCAACGCGAGAGGGTCTCAACTGACACCTGCGACCTCTTAAAAGCCAGAGGACGACTGACTTATCACCCTTACAATCACTTTCCGATCCCATCCCTTTCCGATCCCATCCCTTTCCCATCCCATTCCTTTCCCATCCCATCGCATCCATCCCATCCCATCCCATCCCATCCCATCCCATCCAATCCCTTTCCCTTCCTATCCCATCCCATCCCTTTCTCTTCGTATCCCTTACCAATCCCTTTCCCATCCCACCCTATCTGATCCCTTTCCCATCGCATCCCATCCCTTTGTCATCCCAACCCATCCTATCCGTTCTGCATCTCATCCTACCCCTTTCCCATCCCTTTGCCATCTTATCCCCTCCCTTTGCTATCCCATCTCATCCTATTTATATATAGGATGGGAGAATTTAATGGCATATCTAAGCTGCTTAAGACTATGTCTGCTTTTGTAGCTGTGTTTGGTGTAATAAATGTGGAGGGGTCTGGCTCCACTCTTTATAGAATGTTTCTTTCTAACATCTTTTCTAGATTTCTGCTAATATTTTGTTGTTCTTTTCCGAAAATCGTTATGAAATTTCTCTTAGCCGCTTGATATCCCGTCAATATTATTAATGGAGTTATGTTAGTTCTATTTTAACGACTATTTATGCTTCATCTCCAATTGGATTTTATAGTGTATTTAAGGCTTCTTTTGGATTGCTAAAGCCTCCCCGTCATTACATTCTCCTCTTGGGTTGTTAGTTATATATTTTTGATATATTCTCTTCGTTACTTATTTCGTGTTCCGAGATGAGTACAATATCTGGCGCGATCTTTCTGATTTTACCAATTTTTCTTCCTCTTTTCTGCCTTTGTCCTTAGCTTTTTGTATATGTTCCTTCTTTACTGGCCCGGTTATCGCCATGGTTTTGTGTGGGCCTCCACAATTAAGGCATTTCTGGTACCAACTTTTACATTCGCGCCAGGAATGGTCTTGGCTGGCGCACACAGAAAAAACTGTAAGTTTAGCGTTGGGGCAAGTGGCGGTGGTGTGTTCGTTGTACCTGGACCACCTCGAGCACATTTGCCGGTCAACGAACGCATCACGCTCAATCTGATTGGGATAGATGCGGACATTAAAGAGGAGAAGGCCGTTTTCTTTAGCTTTAATTGCCATTGTGATTTCCGTGAATACTACTTTAAAAACGTGGATCTAGTCTTTGAAGTTGATTACTTCGGCTACTTTTTCCTACTGATGATTCCGAATAATCTCCTCCGTTATTTGGTTGGTCAAGTGGCCTCTACCCAGGGGTCGAGGCGTCGGCAAATAACACTTCTATGTGTGCGTATTTGTGGCGGTGTCTGAGGTGTGAGATCAATTTTACGAAGGGTATCTGAGACACACGGGGAGGAGTGGGCTTCGATGTCAGCCCCTCTCGAACAGATAGCCGCGTAGCCGTTTGGCAAATCAATTAGCCGTACGAGGGCAATATTGAGCTCACCGTAAATTCTCTCGAAGACCTTGGTCATGTCCGGTTTTTGCTGGCCTGGCAAGGTCTTCAGGGCAATACGCTGCGTCTCTTTCATCTCTCCGCCATTACACCCAAGGGTGTAATTTGAGAGGGAATCTGGGGTGACCAGAGTCTGTAGGTGTGTGTAACTGGGTGTGTATGTAGTTTTAGGGATCCGAGATGAAAATAAGAAAAAGTGGTATAGAAAAGGATGTCTAATGAACAAAATGCAACTTTACCTTCAGGCAGCGAAGGTGAGTCCTTCATTTTCCTTAACTAGCCTCCTTCAAGGCAAGTCAAGGAGAAAATAGCCACTTACAAACGTATCACTGCTGGTGGAATATTCGGTCACGCCCAACAAAATGGCATACAATCAACCTCATTCGAATAGAATCCAGTCCAAATTTCAAAGAATTTGACTTTACCGTACAACAAGTATATAAGAGAACAATCCAAGCGACAAGCGCAGTCTTAAACACTTGGTAAATGGATTTCAGCCGTCTTCATGTACACACTTTTTGAGCGCTATTAACTTTTTAAATCTATCGTTGCGCTGATTGGACACTTATTGCAGTGCTTATTCCTAAAAGCTGATTGGTCGATTGGTTATTCCAAAAAAGAACATTAGTATGACGATTAAATGTATCTCAATCCTGATTCGTTGAATTTTGTAGTATTATGAGTAGATAAAATGACTATTTATATAAGTGCACTTTTGTGGAAAAAGTCGCCTGATAACGGAAAAACTTTTCTTACTCAAGAAGAACCCTACGCAATCGACACCTTCAACTTTGAAAGGCGAAATTCATCGTTTTTGCATCTTTGCTAATTCAAGAAAAAAGATACAGAAGAGACCTTAACTGTCAGACGAGACTATTCCTGGACTCTCCACAAAGACGCACTCTCACTTTCCTATGCACCCTTTTTAGGGCGAGTTGGGTAGGGAAGCCTAAACTGTCCTTAGAAACCTGCTTGTGCAGGAGCCATATCTGAACCGGGCGGCTAACTGTAGAAGCTTAGCCTGGGACGGGTTAGATCCCGAGGGAGCGGCGGACACAAGTCAGGTGGATCAAAGACTACTAGGGCTATGGTCTAGGTATGTAGGTAGGGAATACCGACTCGCCAGCTGAATAAGCCGATCAGTGTAAATGGATAGAACAGCAAACTATATCTACCTACTCTTTTCCTTCTCTTAGCTGACGAAGAAAAAGAAAATAACCGGATAGTAAGAAGATGGACAGCACTAAACGGGTCCCTTTGCGCGTCCAGAAGGACGCGCAAAAACTTGACATGAATTATTTATTTTGGATAATCTACAGGGAACTCGGTGTAGTGCTAGTTAGGCTACTAGACTACACCAACTCTTACATTGCGATTTGCCAAAATGATAGAGATGTGGACAAAATCCTTTCGGATAAAGCCACACAAGAACTAACAATGATTGGAGTGGACACTAAAGTGCCCCTAAAATATAGGCTCCCAAAACCGTATACTGCCGTCAAATTGACCCCTGGATAGGGGACCATAACGGGGACGAGATTAAGGAGGAGATAGAAAGAGCAAAACCATGGGCAAAAGTAGAACAAAAAATTAAATTCACCAACCATGCAAACAACACAGAATACTCCCACGTTTTAAAAGTAATATTCCGTGAAACAAATATGGCTTTAAGGCGAGGGAATCGGGTATTCTCGCATTTAATCAAAAAATCACGCCTGAACAAATCAAAACAGACGAATTCATCAATATACTAACTAGCTTCAACTGCTACACACTCGAGAAACACAATACAAGGGACTGCCCGGTAAGATACATAAACTGGTGCTCTGAGTGCAGCGAGAAAAATCATGCGTGGCGGGAACGCAGTTCACAGCCGAAAAAAATTTTCAACTGTAATAGAAACCATCGTGCCCTAGCAATGGCATGCCCGATGAAGAGAGATCAAATCTAGAATAAGAAAAGAGAGAGGGCTAGAGTAGAAGAGGAAAGGCAGAACCTTATATTCGCTAAAGTAGCTAAAGCCACAGCCGAAAAGATCCAGCCAGTTAAAAATGTCATTGAAGTCAAGCAAGGAAAGTCCCGAATATATTAGCTTTCATTCTACACGCACATGTGTTGAACGTAGCAAACCGGGGCTCTTATTCAAGGGAATTAAATATAATGCTGAAAAACAACGATTTAGACGAGATGTGGTTGCCCCAAACCCACCATCAGCGGACATATTAAGCATTCAATACAACCAACCAAAATAGACCAAACCCAAGCACATCAAAAGACCCTAGCCGAATAAAAAAACACGGAGACCAACAGGGCAACGAATAGAGACCCGAGGTTAGGGAAGACTACACAAAAAGGACAAGAGGAAGAGATGGAGATAGAAGTCGTCACAGGCAGCAACAATAATAAGAAGGTAAAAACAGCAAACCAGACCCAACAAGGACCGAGCCCAGCTCCCTTCCTAAAGCCTGAAAAAAAGGATGTAGATCATCAGGACTTCAACCTAAATATCTACGCCATTGAGGAAATGCCCTTCTCCGATAACAATGAAGACCTAGCACAAGGTATCAAAAAGGGAATATATAAATACGATTACGAAGGCCAATATGCAGAACGTGAGGTGTTCGCAATGTTAACAGTAGGCAATCTAGAAATCTCGCAGGAACTACGCTGTACGCTGAAGAAGGAGGAATTAAAAAAAAAACGCAGTGGAAGGACAAAATCGCCCATCGAACGCGAAGCGCATAAAGCAGAGAGGAAAGAAAACACTTTTAATGGCCCACGCAAGAAAATTTAAAATAATATGCCACAACGTAGCTGGATGGAATGATAAGAGATTCTCCCTGAGCAATTCATACTTCAAATAAGATCCGGACATCATACTGCTAAATGAGATCAATATACACCCAGCAAGAAACAAAATCAATATGTTCAACTACACTATAATCAACAAGACCACCAACGACATCAACTACGACGGCGTTGCTATGGCAATCCGTAATGATATAAACTACCAAAAACTCAAAGACCCTGACGAATCACACCTAGCGATAAGTATAAAAACAGCAACAGGCAATCTTATAGTTGCAGCGGGCTACCAACTCCCAAGAAGAGACTTCTTGCCCCTCTAAACCTTTACAGAAATATTCATATACAACGACCAAACAGTCTTCATGGGTGACTTAAATGCCCGGAGTAGAGCCTCCGGCTACACTCGAAACTACAATAGAGCCGGAAGAAACCTCAACCAACTACTGGAAAGAGGGATAGTGGAGCGTCTGAGATCGGATTTTTTAACGTATCAGGGCCAGAACAATGCTACAAAATCAGATATAGTTTTGACAACCCCGAACCTTCAGTTCAATTACATCATAGAAAAATGCCCTACATCAACTAGCGACCACGAAATAGTGGTTATGACCTTGTCTATGGACCCCATTCAAGTCAAGTGCCCAGCGAGAAAATCATATAGACAGGCCGATTAGACCAACTACGAAGAAGAACTAGCCAATTACGGTCAGAGAAACCTAACTGAGGCCTCACTAGAAGAAATAGACAAAGAGATCTACGAATTAATGGAGGTGCTTGTCAGGGCTGATAAAAAACATGTTTCCACAAACACGTACAGAACGTTACCGCATCCAATCAGGTCAGCCCAAATAAAAAATCTCGAAAAGGAATATAGAGACACGAGAAATTCAATCGAACGAAATGGCCTTCAGAGAGGCGACCGTGCAAAGCTGCGGAACGTCAAGACCAACTGATAGAGGAAATAAAAATAGAAAGAAACAGAAGGTGGGACCTTTTCGTGGAAGCCATAGATGATGGATTGAATCCTACCAAAATATGGCAGAAAATTAACATAGCCAGGGGAAAGAGAAGTCCGAGGCCAAAAATCAAACCCCAAAACGAGGATGGAATGGAAAAGGAGCCCCAAGAAATTGAAGAGGCGTTTGGGGAACACTGGAGGAGGGTTTTTGATATTTCCCCCAACGAAAATGAGGATTTCGACGGCGACCACGATGAAAGAATAGTAGAGGAATTGTAACAAAATCGCCAAGAAATTGTCCCCAACATAGCTGCTTCACCAATACTACTAGTAGAGCAAGAGATCGAGCCGATAACCCTAGAAGAAATTCAAAAAACAGAATGCACCTGGAGCATCGGGGATAACAAAAGAGAACCTAATACGCGCACCAGTCACCTTTTTGTCATGGATAGCAGCAGTATTCAACGCCTCTCTACGCGCAGGATACTTCTCAGATGCACTAAAAAGGGAGAAGATTATCTTTCTACTGAAACCCGGTAAGCCACCAAATAACCCAGGAAACTTCAGGCCAATCACACTACTAGAGACAGTGGCAAAATTAATGGAAAGAGCTATAAACGATAGACTCGTCAATCACTTGGAAGAGATTATTGCTTTGTTTGCACCGTCGGCTCGTACCAGTTTCCTAATGTGTGTGACCGTTTGTATGTTTAGCATCGGAGCACAGCTATTTCATTTGCATTATTTACAAGTATTTGTGTAACATTAAATAATTGTTAACAAATGGCCCATTATTTAAATGTTTGATTTATGTGCCCAATTCAAGTTTTTTTAGCCCTAACAAGGTGCTCTATTCCACCTTGTAATTGGGCACTACAAGTTAAAAAAAGGGGGGATAGACTTTGTATATTTATGCATTATGTTACAGGCGCAGATTCTGCGTTCGTTCCACTTCTTTCAGACTTCAGCGCACTCGATTTGCCTCGAGCACCCAGGCACATGATTGTATGGTGAAGGCGCTGAGTGCTTACCTAAATTAACTTTTTCCACCATATTGTGTACAATCCAACCTAACTTAAAAATCCCGGGGGTGCCTTAATGGGGCAGGATCAATAGATCAGCAATGTAAAAAAGCAAGATCGTATGCAAGCCTCAATACCTTTCCTTTTCACATTTGGATCAACTACAGTAGTTGCGCCAGATAAAGTGACCGATCTACACCAAATTGATGTTGCGTGTCAGTATTGTTCAAACTCACCCACACAGAGGCTTGTTCTGAAGCTACGTTTTATTTATTCATGTTAACACATCAACTGTGTTCCTGCATAACTTTACATATGCAGCTGCAATAATTAAAATAAACTCGCCCATCATCATCAATAATCGACAGCTGCTTCTTCAGAAACATTTCTCACATCCCGCCACCTCAACCCGTAAACCCCCACCAAGAGATTTCAGCCAGTTCAAAAGTGTTGAAGAATCGGTCATTAATTCAATTGCCGAGAGCCGACCTTAAGGCCAGATTAACTCGTTCGAGAACGGAATAAACATCTATATATGACAAACCTTATCTACGATTTTATTATCTAAACCCTCCGCCGACTCCTCATATCTTACTTGACGCATCTTCAATCATGTACCAAGAACCGGACCCGACAGTCCCGCTTGATTCGCCTTCACTCTCCCTTTTTTTCGGAGGTTTCGTTTCTTTTCGGTGCTGACAAAAATGAAGAACAATCTCATCCTCTCAGATTATATTTTCATTCACAATTATACCATCTCTGTAACTGTACCACCATGCTGTACACGATCTCCCGTAAGGCGCACCGTGATTTGCTATCATGGCCGCCTAGCTGTAGGGACTCAGCGCCCCGTCCGGCCGCAGCTTGGCATCTTTTTTCTGACACCCTCTCTTCTTACCCTGCTTCCTCACCTTCCAAACAACCTCTCCCACAACTTTCTCTGGTCGGCCTCTAATTTTACAGGGTAAACATGGACCAGCTTCCTCTCGCCCAACAATCCTAAATCGTGGCTGCGGGGGAGGGGGAAAACGCCCCCTCACCCTGAGCTCCGGTTTGGGGTGGTGAATTTTTATCAACCAGCTTCATCAACACCTTCCTCACATACACTTTCTTTCTCCTTTCAAGGTCTATCAATTTTACGCGCAACGCAAGGTAGAGCCACCATGCCATAGGGCTGCATGCCACGAAAAGCCGACTCATATGGCGGCAGCTGGCTCTGCCGGCCCAGTACTCACCCCCGCAGAGCGGGATACTGCTTGGGGGTGATTATCACTTGCTTCCCGTGAAAACTATAGGGTCACCATATCCGATGATGCCAATTTAAAAAACACCCTCTTTACTTCCCCTGAAAGATCGTCGTGGCCGGCTTCCAGCAGCACCACAGCAAAAGAGGATGTCATGCCTGTGATTTAGTGGGGGAACCTTTTCTCCTATGCCTACTGCTCACCTATGCTCCCCCCCCTTTAATTTATGAGGAGGCGAGCTAAGAAAAAAGGGAGGTGCCCCGAGACCCACCCCTACACTCTTCGACACGTTCGACTGTGACAAGCTCCTGAGTCGGTGTGTGCCGGTTGGTATCATTACCGCGTGAAGGCATTCGTACCACTGCCACGGACTGCTACTTCTGCCACTGATTCGCCTATACAAATCGTTCCTGTAGATGCACAAAGTAGGGGTGATCCTAATTTTGTGAAGTTGCTCCAAGGCCGCACATGATAAGTCCAAATCGAGTGTGGCCAAATGCGTCAATTTTGGAGACACGCACACCGCTTTTTCGAAGCAATGTAATGTGCCTCCCCTTGAGGAAGAAATGCTGGCCGTTCAGGTCTACGATCCTCTCTCTCATTTCGCGAGGCTAACGACTTGGTCCTAGCGCTCGTGGCGCTGCCTGGGACGTATAAGCCCTCACCTAGACGTGCACTGTCTAAGAGAACGGTCGTTCCCGTGCCCATTTGCAACTCTTCTGCAGGTTCTACCCAGCCCGGGCACTACCCTAAGAAATTTCCTGGGTAAAGTGTGGTGGGGGGGGGGGGGGAGGTTTACCACCGGCTCCGGCTAAAACCAGAGCTCCCTCTCTTTCCCCCAGCGTGACCACTTCCCCTAAGGCGAAATGGCCGCGCGCCTCAAAGGAGGCAACACCCCTGACTTGGTCGTGAGGCTACCCTCCGGTGTTTTTAAACCTGGCTCCCGAAAGGAGGACAACACTAAAGGAGCATTTGAACCTAAATCCACATAGAGTGCTAGGCTGGGGAACTCGAAGGCGGTGGATCTTCCAAAAAGAAGGAACCCCGCCTCCGAAGCAAATGACTTTTCCTGTAAACGACTTTTTTTTCATCTCCAAGCGAACAAAGAAGTCAGTTTAGCATGGTGCTTATGAAATCCAGTAGTCTTTAATGGCGTAGTCGGATATAACCCTTCCATTCACACTCATGGCTGCGAGAGCATGCCCGGGATATTTGGTTCGAAACTCTTTTACTTTATTCCAGGAATTAAGAGTTTGAGTTCAGATAGAGGACAGTTATGGCACCAGGTTCTATGGTCCTGTCGAGCCATTCTCTGGCTGAATGCTAGAGGTTCATTTCCTATATATTTACATAGACTAACTTATAGGCTTGTACCTCGGCCGCGCTGTTTCAACAGACCGCCTTCGGCCAGGAGAGCGTCTAGGTATAGTTTGTTCGGCAGAGCTACGGCTGAGTTAATGCAATCAAAGCCACCCAACAGTGGGTTATTGTTGGAAAGCCTATTGGTGACTATTCTAGTTAGCTCGTAAATTCCATTGAGCGAGGGGAGGGGGGGCGGCTGGGTTGAGAGGTCAAAACAATGACGAAGTGGTCACTCCCGCGGAATACTTCGAAATTTTTAATTTTAATGATTGATAGCCTGTTTTGTCGTTTAGGCTCATCTGGCTTAAGTGGTCATAAAAGTTATAAAAACCAAAGCTAAAAACAAAAATAAGTTAAAAAAACATATATAATTAAAAACAATAAAAAGAGTAACAACATGGGATTGGTAGCTTTCCCATACAAATATGGAAAGAAGACTAGAATAAACTATAGTTAAAATACAGGACAGCAAAGAAACGGCTAAGTATCGGGTATGTGGACAAATATTATAAGTTTAAAAAAAAAAGAAAAAAGGGGCTAAAATATGAAAATATAGGTTAGCACCAACGAAGGTATCAAATTTTGGAAGAAAGGCCGGCATCTTCCAGAAATCCCAATAAGTTGGGCACAGCATGGGTAGACTCTCCAAGAATAGAAGCAAAGGTGGGGTGAAGACCGAAATACTTCTTTCGATGGGTAGAGTATCGCGGGCAGGTCAGCAGAATATGTTGCACTGAGATGCGAGTGTGACACGTCTGGCAAGACGGTGGTTCTTCGTTAGCCAGTAAATGACCATGGGTGAGGTGACAGTGACCGATTCGCAGGTTGCACAGCACAACTTCATGCTATAGTGTATGGTTATCAATGTGATTTATCTTCGGTTAATAAATCAACCGAGATAGCGTTTCGAAAACCATGACCATTAATTTTGTTTGATTGAAGATGTCTGCCCTTAGCTTTAGGCCTAATGCGACAGCGAAGTAAATTTTGAGAATAAAGACTTGGGCTTTAAGAAAGACAATTATATAAATGTATTTATAAAATTCAACGAATGTACAGAGATAAGTAGGTTAAGTAAATATGGTGAATAATATGGTGAAACAATATCGAGTGAATGATAGAGTAAATAATAATATAGTAATATAAAGTATCTTTAATATAGTAAATAATATTGAGTTGTAAGTAATATAGTGTAGTAATTTAGAGTATTTTAAATTATCTATAATGGACTGTGAATTGGAACTGCAAGGACAAGTAAAAATAATTAGGACTTACTCTCGTTTACAAAGAATGTGAGAGTGGAATTAACTCAGTATGATTTATTTGGAGGTAAATGAATAATTGTAGAAAGAATGGTTACAGACCTTTAGACGACGAGAGAGGCGAGTCAAATGGGAAGGTTCGCGTGCTTATTTGGTCGAGCTGGGAACGTGTGTTTGTTTGTCTGTGTGAAATGTAAGAGATGTAGTTTGGAACGGTATACGTTAATTGAATTGACAAGAAAATGAATGAATTAATTAATTATTAAGTTTAACATAATGATTTGATTTAAAAAAGTTAAAGTAAATTAATTTGGAAGATTAAATAGACAAAGTTAAGTAAAATGACTAAATTAACAGTTTAAGTAAAATAGTTATATGATTAAATTAATAAAGTTAAAGTAAAATAATTAAATGATTAAATTGACAAGTTAAAGTAATGCATAATGAATTTTACATAATAATGGATGTATATACATATTTAAGTTTCCCAGGAGGTTTTTATTATAGGAATGCCCAGAGGCATTGCTATAATGCCATCTGGTGGGAGAGTATGAGGATGGCCACGGGGAAGCGTTTTCCTTGAGTTGGGGTACGTGAAGATGACCATACAAGTTCAAATATCGCTCCCACTCTTCTCTGACCAATTTACGTATGAGAGGGATGTAGTCTCTGTGAAAGATCAGTGGTTGAAGTATGGACGATGCGGTATGGAGGGCGGCCTTCTTTGCTTCTAGGTCAGCCGTTTCATTTCCCTGGATGTTTGAGTGTCCGAGGAGTCAGCAGAATGATATGGAGTACGAGCGTCCGATCAAAAGATGTAGGGTGTCGGGGAGACAATCGCTGAAAAGAGAAGTCAGCGCATTCATAGAATCCGAGAATATTGTATATAACCCTGGGGAATGGAGACCGAGGGCACGCAAGGCTATTTTTATGGCCACGAGCTCTGCTGAGAAGACATATGTTGCAGGCTGTAGGGTGGAGCGTAAGGTATGGGAGGGAAGGACAGCAGCGCATGCAGTCCCTGTAGAATACTTCGAAAACTGAACACAGAATATATGAAAGGCAATCTGAGGACCACAATAATACCACTACATACACTTCTAAAGGAATCAGTTTAAACATGATAAGAGGAACTCGCCAGAAAAAAACAAGGTTTGATAAAATACTATAATAAGGGTGACATCACCCCATAGAGGATGGCGGACATTAAAATCTAGTAATAACATAAATAGTGCGGGTAGTTGGTCAAAGAGTTCCAAAAAATCGGACTTTCACATTACGAAGTATGGTAGCAGGTGATCGAGCACAAATTGTTAAGTTTGAAGAAGAAAATCCTGAAAGCCGCTGCCTGCTGATCAGTATGGAGGGGAAAGTAGCGTGAAATAGCGGGATTTTGTTATAAAATGTGCGCTGAACCCACAGGGGAGGGTGGGAAGTTCACTCAAAAGGAAAGGGCAGAGTCACGAAAGCAGCGATTTAGTTTAGATTCTAGTACTAGGAATCGAGAATAGTAGAGATCAGGATCCATTTTGTTTTTATAAGGATCTACCGAGCGATGATAGACGGGCTTGGATAGATAGATAAGGAAAAACAAGGTGGCAGCCGCCCAATCCTAATGGACTCGTTGATAGCACTGATAAAAGTGGGTTGCCCGAAAAAAGGTCATAAAGGGCTTGAGAAACAATCAATAAAAATGGGGATAAGCAAAGGATTAGAAAAAAAACAACATTACAACACACAAAGACGCACACTTAAATTACAGGCATAGAGCACTCCTTCTAAAAATAATGGCAGCTGGGGCAATAAACAAATGACATGCGCCAGCCGCAGGGGAGGGCACAGGATAAAAGATAAAACAATAAACAAACACAAAAATGGAAGGAATTCATAAAAGGTGATAAAATGCTACTTCGTGATATAAATGTAAGGAGGGATGGTGACTGAAGAGAGTCCTCTGTTAAAATAAAGCGAAGTCGAACAGGGAAGAAGAGGCCAGAAAGGGTAGGGAAGCAGGATTTTCGAAGAGCAGCAAGGCGGGGACAAACTACTAAAATGTGAGTCACAGACAGCTCGCCACTGCAAAAGGGACAATTAGTGGAAACTCTGCATCCACCCGAAACTAAATAGCCATGGGTGAGTTGCGTGTGCCCAATTCGCAACCGGCAAAGAGCCACCTCACAAGACCAGAGTCGCTGAGAGCTAGAGGACTAGGAACGGACACAGCGTTTAACAAGGGACAGCTTAGAACAGGGGAACGAATCCAATTCACTCTGCAACAAACAAAAGACATACGCCCTAATTATGGAGTAGGAATTCCTAAAGGTCAGGGGGACTGCTTCTGGCACTTCGAGGACGGCCGAGTGGGGCCAGCCGATCAGCTACCTCATTGCACGGGACCCCCACATACGCTAGAGCCCAACGGAACGCTACCTTGTAACGGGAGGCCTTTCTGACCAGCCAGGAGCAAATCCGTAAAACTAAAGGGTGTGTGGACGCAAAAGAACGAACTGCCCCCAAAGTAGGCCGGGAATCGCTAAAGACAATAAAATCTGAAGAAGTGAGGGATAAACTCAAATTAAAAACCAAAAGAATGACCGTCAACTCTGCGGCAAAAACGGATGCTGCTGGAGGGAGGGCGGACCAAAAAGACTCCGTAGAAGACAACGCGGCTGCCCCAGCACAGAGGTCCGACTTCGAGCCGTTAGTATAGATGGGACGCTGGTGAGCATGAGAACACGCATGTTCAAGAAACAGGAGCTTTAATAGACGCGGGTCAGTAGACCCTTTCTCGAAATGCCAAAAAACTGTTCACATCTCATGAGAGCGGACGCCCTAACACGGAGCCGGTGGGACTGAGAGGGCCAACACCCCGGGAGCACCCAGGAAGGAGAGATGGTCATCAACCCGGTGCCCCAGAGGCCAGGGTAGAGATGGTGCTGATCAAAAGATGCTAAAGAGGACGGGGTTAAAAGGCAATCATGGACTGGAGATGAAGGGTATTGCTGAAGACGAAACCGTAATTCTAGGCACACCTGCAGCCGGTGGTATCCAAAGGGAAGCACGCCACCTTCATCAAAGAGGCTAGGGATAGGCGAGGGCAAAAGGTTCCACTACTAAGACGGGCCCCAAGCGAAAGAACAGGGGCCAGTATCTTCAAGGCTGAAAGATACGCTCAAGAGTACACCTGGCAACCGTAGTCCAGCCGGGATTGGACCAGTGCCGAATAAAACGACCACAAGGTGGGCTTATCACCACCCAAGTGGTGTAGGATAGATCCCTAAGCAAATCCATAGCCTTCGAACAGGACTCCCTCAAGCGACGCAAATAAGGTACCCAAGTAAGCTTGCTATCAAACGTTAAACACAAGAACTTAAAACCAGGGACATATTCAATCGCTGTGGCATCCAAGAAGAGGGGAGGGGCGGGAAGGGGGACCAAATACACCACAACCCCGATAAAAATGCATGGCTTCGTTTTGGCGACCGAAAAACCGAAACCTTTTGATACAACACGACACGACCCGACACGACATCAATTGCAAGCCGTAATCGACGGGCGGCAGAAGGCAAGCGGAGAGATGAACAAAACAACGCCAAGTCATCCACGAAGAGGGAATCGAAAACCTCCTGTGGAAGAGTTGACACCAGACTATTAATGGCGACGGAGAAACGTGTCAAATTTAAAACACACCCTTGAGGAACACCACCCTCTTGAAGAAGAGGGGGGGGGAGGGAAGACGGGGAAGACCAAAGAAGACGGGGGAGAACAGCGAAAACGGGGGAGACCAGCGAAGACGGGGGATACCAGCAAAGACGGGGAAAACCAGCGAAGACGGGGGAGACCAGCGAAGTCTTAGGAGGCCAGCTAAGACAGAGGAGGCCAGCGAAGATGGAGGAGGCCAGCGAAGACGAAGGAAGCCAGCAAAGAAGGAAGAGAAGACATCGAAACGGGGACGCCCCAACAACCGACTGGGGGGGCCAAACCAGCCACATAGGCAGCGCGCTTGGACTCCGATCGGGGGGAGGAGGAAACCCTTCAGTTTGAGCTGAGGCAAAGCAACGGGAAGAACAGCAGGGGCAGAAGCCTCTCAGATCGGTCGGTCTCACGGTCCACGACAGAGGGAGGAACAGGAGAAGAGACCACTAACAAATAATAGGGTGCAACGGAGAAACCGCGAGGAGGGACCAAAGCCAGGCGAGAAGGAGCAACAGAGGGACCGCGAGAAGACAAAGGAGTGGGACGACCGGGAGGAGGACAGAAGGACCCCGCCTCCCAAAGAACGTCAGAGAAGAGACAGCCGGAGGGGGCGGGCCTCACGGAAGTCCAGCCTAAGGGAATCCCAAGAGCCAGGATCTCCCTCTCAAAAAAGAATACGGGACAAGAACGCTAAGCCGTGCTATGGGAACCTCCACAATTGGCGCAACTTTCACGATTCCCACAAGAGAAGCCAAGATACGCCAACGCACAGGCCACACAGCGACTAGCCTGCCTACAATTGCTGCTCATATGGCCAAATGGCAATTAAAACAGCTTCTGGGGAGCTCGTCATAACGGGACACAGGGATACCAAGATAACCAGCACGAACAAAGTGGGGCAGATCCTGAGGCTCAAAGGTAACGATGAGCGTACCCATAAGAACCTTAGCAGGAACAACAGACTTAGAAACCCTTTAAACGGTCTCGAAACATTATATTGCAATAATTCGTTGGAGCGAATCACTCATTAAGAAAATTAAGGCGAGGGTTTGGTACAACTGAAACTGAGACCTCCGAAAGGGAGGACAAATCCCGCACGGCACCAGACTGCTCTCGCGAAGATACCTCAACCACTAAATCACCACTACCACGGGCCCACATACGGCGGGGCGCACCACAACGGGACTCAAACTCCTGATTCAAATCAAACACGTCCAATTCAGTAAGCAGAGACTCCGAACTGGAATTCAGCACCAGGGAACTAGGATAATCGAAATCAGGATCTCTCTTCTGCGAAGGGATCTAACAAGCGCGGAAAAGAGGACTTACTCACAGGCCGGACTAGCCAGGAGGGTAAGCCCGTGGACACCTGACCCAATCATAGTTTTAAAAATTGCTGGCCAGCCTCGGAAATTTACCGGTTGGAAAAGCTAAGATCCCCAAGAGCGCCATTCCGTCTCAGGCACCCACCCACCAACCAATCAACCAACACAGGCAGGACCCAGCCATGGGGTCGCGCCCTCTGACCGACAGTTCTGATACACCGAGACCGCCAAACAAACGCAGATGGAAGGACGATGCAGGGTGATAGAGAATTGGTTAGGAAGACTAGGTAGGGGTTAGCGGAAGGAGAAAAAGAATGCCAAGGTGGAGCCAGACGGGGCGCTGCGTCCCGTCAGCACGACAGCCAGCAGAGCAAATCGCTGTGCCCCTTAAAGGTTAAAGGGGCTACGTTAAGCTGAAATATAAACAATGATTATTGATATGGGATGACCGGCTTATAAAAAGATCCGCGGGCAACGGCGGCTTGCAATACGAAAGTTTGATGCGTCGAGGGATAAAGCAATTCAGGAGGCGAGAATTAAAAAAAGAACAGGTTTTACCTCAGGGTTCTTGTTGAAGGAGTACTTGGACGAATCCATGAAAGAACGGCCGTTGCATGGAGCTTGTCAATCTTCTGGGAGAGAGTCCAACGGGGGTCAGAGCTCTAGCCTTCGCTGCTTAAAATAAATCAAGAAGGAAGCCGAATCAAGACTAGTTTTCGTGTGTAAGGCGAGCAGGTACCGACTCGAGCTAGCCAAACTTTGGGTTAAATAGGGGTTGAGGAGGCGAAGAAATTGCCTCAGGCCACGACGCCCTCTGAAACAAACATGGGTCGGGGATGGGCCGACTTCCAGCCGAGGAATCCGAGGTAAGGAGGCCTTAGGAATATTCTTTCTAGTTCTTTCTCGCTCCGAGGGTAGTGGTTGAGAGATCAAATCGCACCAAGCGAGGGGGATAGGTCTCCTCGAGTAAATACAGCTGCGCTTAATAAAGCCACGTTGACCCGATTCCAGCCTCGTTCCTCATGCTCTTTGTTTAGAGTTTAAAGCCACGTGTATCTCTGAGAGTCAAAGATGGACTTCAAGTGTCTATTCTTCAATAAAATAGAAATAACTTCGCCGGGCATGCTCACCACATACCACGGATATCTACATGGAGGGGGATTGTGCCGGCGAGGAAAGAGCTCACCTCCCAGTAGCCACAGAGATTCCACACCTGGTATACACCAGTAACGGCAAGGGGCTCAGGCCTCAGCACCGTAGCATTGGCATGATTGTACTCCATGTGCAGAATTGGATTCCTTAAGCTCGTGGTGGGCGGGGATTCTCCCGATCGACCATGATGAGCCAAGAAGGCCTCCCGTTTGACACCAAACCACCCCCCATCTAACTGTCTTACCACCTTGAGATTACCCCCCTCCCTCTCTGGGATCTTTTCTTCAAGGGTTGTTCCCAGAGGCGCTCTGGCCTTGTCGAGGCGATTCAGACCTAGGCCCCCTAGGGAACCCATGGTGCTGCCAACAAGACTTAGCATGCCCCTCTTTCCTTCCTTCCAAATTACGTTATTCACTGCCCTTTATTTCTCTCTCTTCCTTAACCTATCTAGTGGTCCTTATGGATACCCGACCTCTGCTCGTTTAATGGATTGATTCTTAATTGTTCTTTCATGGAGGTGAAAGAGGCTGGGCATCTCCACCGCCTTCGTCTACCGCATGCCCACGTGAAACCCATCGTTGGCCCCGTTTTTTCCGTGCGTAGGAGAGCTCAGGCAGTCTCTTAGGTTTCTAAAGATGGTGTGGTGGATCTGTATCAATTCTTCAAACAGATATACTGGACGTAACTGATTGTTGAGTTGCAGTAGTGCCGGGCCCTTGCAGGCCTCCAATGGTAGGAATTCCCGAGGGAAAATGGGATATTTTTTCTCTTTGCAATGGCTAGCTATAAACCAAAAACCTCCCCTTCTCCTAAGGGTTCTCGTGCCAAATGTTCCTTAGCTCCCCTTTCAGCCTTCCCTCGCTCGTTGGACCCCTATTCGAATGAAGTAGATGCAGATCTAGATTATCCTCGCTTTCTGGTCATGAATTCATCATCCGACACACCACTTGCAAAAGTCGATGTGTTTTACGTCAATGAATCTTTTGAGCCCTGCTGTAGTAAACAACGCCTGATGTGGTCAAGAGGTAGTGGTGATCACGTAGTCGAGGTGCCATCATACTCTCAACATAACTTTGTGCGAAGTATATCTTCGATAACCGAAATTCCAGTAACTGTCTCACCCCATCCGCGTCTGAATTTTGTCAAAAGTCTCGTCCGTTCAAACGAACTAAAGGACTACGATCCCACCCGCCTTCAGAGTATGCTTAGTACCAAACGTGTCACACACGTACACAGGGTAACAACCAAATAATTAGGCTCCACTAGAGTCCCAACCGCCACACTGATTTTAACATTTGAACGACAAGAACTGCTGCACTATATTAAAGCTGGGTACCTTCGTGTTCCGGTAAGTCCCTACATCGAACTACCCAGAAGCTGCTTCAATTGCAATTAATTTGGACATGTTGTGAGCACCCTATTCTCTTGCGTTAATTGTAGCTCTGACTACCATGGCCCCGAATGCACTGAAACACCCCGCTGTGCCAACTGCGGAGGTACCCACAATGCTGCGTCAAAACTCTGCTCTAGATTTGTATATGAAAAGGTGCTCGCTTTGCGCGACTCCCTACGTCTTGATATAAAAGAGGCCCGCCAGCGTGCTCGAGAACAAACCTCACCTCTCGGCCGGCTCTTTTCTGACGTTTTAAGGGACGCTGGACAAAACCGACCATCACGCGCGAGTTTCGACTAGCCTGAAGCACTTCATCCTAGATCTACTCGCAGCGTCGGAAACATTTACAATATGCAGTATAAGCATCGCTTTCACTCCGAGATAACTAATATAGCCCCTCTCTCTCCAGCAGCTCTAGCTGGGAGAGACACTTGAAGACATCAGACGCTATTTGAAAGAATCCTCAACATCGACCAGTGAAGGTTCATCCACCCGGCCCCCGAGGCCCAAAGCCCAGTGGTAAGAGGAAGGATTCCTCACCTGGCTCATCGACCCCCAATAAGCGGGCAGCCTCTGGAACTGACTCGGCTGAGCCCCGGGAATCTTCAATCGACTCCTCCCCTATGGCTGAGCATTCTATGCCCTTAAGTCCAACCCGCCCTTCACAGGACTTAGTTCCCATCCTAATCCAAACGATGGCAGATATACACCCAGCTCACAAACCTCGCCCAGATCACCTGTTCGTTCCGCTCACCCTTCAACCCATGATCCGATGGAAGCAGTTGATACTCCAACATCACCAATCGCGGCGGTTGGACAAACTCCTTAAACATCGAAAATACCCTCGACCCATGAATCCGGATCTACCCCCTGAAAATCCCTTCTCGATCTTCCTTTTCCGTCAGGTTGTGAGCCCGAATTACAATCAAGGGCCTCGTTCCGTTCTGCAAAACCCACGTAAAACGCCCCAGTTACTGCTCCATCTAGGATCTCTTCCCCTGCAAAAGCAGGCTCCTTAAAATCAGCTCTCCGTCTCCCAAGCTCTTTGGAATGAACCTCAAATACAATATCGGCCTCAAAAGAGAAAAAGATATCCACAGTGGTATCTAATCGTCACACATAATATATTCCATTTTACAATGAAATTGTCAAGGCGTTCTTCCAAAGTGGGATGAACTCAAAATTCTTTTGACGACTATCCAACCAGCTGATATTTGTCTTCAGGAGAATAAACTGGGTACACGGTCCTTTCCGCCGGTACCCGGCTTTCTCACTTTCAACTTTATTGCTCCTGATGGAAGCTCCTCTCATGGGGGCCGGGGGGGGGGGGTATCTTCATCCCACCATGGTTCTCCCATCCCCCTACATACTACCCTCCAAGCTGTTGCCATGAGGGTTTTTATTAATAAGTTTTTTACTGTTTGCTCTATTTACCTACCCTCTTGTTTATCATTGTCAAGACCCGACCTTTTAGAACTTATAGACCAGTTGCCCCCCCCCATTCTTATTACTAAGAGATTTTAACGCCCGTCACTCATACTGGGGTGACATCACTCGAAATGCCAAAGGCAGTGTTTTAGAGTCTCTTTTATTATCTGACCTTCCTTGTGTTTTAAATACTGGCGATTTTACCTCGTATCATGTCTAGACGGACTCTTTTAGCTGTGTTAACCTGTCTGTTTGTTCTCCGGATTGCTTCACGGAATTTTGATTGTAAATTCTTGACAATTTCCATAGGAGTGACCACTTCCCTATTGTCTCTTTGGCTCTTCAAGTTTGCTCTCATACAACCATGCCCCTTAAATGGGACTTAGGTCATGCAGATTGGGAAGGTTTCCAAAAGGGGTCCTTTACAAGTGCATCCTTGGGGACCTTTAATGGAGTGGACGCGGCAGTAGAATACTTTACACAGACCATCCCTTTGCAGATATATTTCCCCTGGTCTTGACCAGATCCATTTCGATATGATTCACCACCTACATCCACATTCTACTCTCTTCTTACTTGATTTGTACAACCTTATATGGGTGAAGCGTTCTTACCCCTTATCATAGCGTATTGGAATCATCCTTCCCTTTATCAAACCGGGCAGATACGGGTTGGACGCGGACCACTACCGCCCGATAGCTTTCACCAGCTCTCTGAGTAAGTTGCTGGAAAAAATGATATTGGAGCGCCTAAGCTAGTTCATAGAAACCAATCGCCTTCTCTCTAAATTTCAATGTGGCTTCCGCAAAGGCCATAGTACCCTTGACATACTAGTAGTTTTGAGGGAGCGGTCCGGAAAGCTTTCTCATTGAAGCACCGAGTCCTGGCCATCTTTTTCGATATTAAGAAAGCCTACGACACAACATGAAGATACGGCATCTTGCCGTTTCTATACGGCTGTGGTATGAGAGGCCTTCTAGCGTCACTTATTTAAGGTTTTTTAGCATCTCGATCCTTCAAGTTCCGTGTTGGAGACGCATACTCTGACCTGCAACCCAAAGAGGAGGGAGTTCCTCAGGACAGTGTTTTAAGTGTCTTATGTTTTATAATTGCCATCAATGATATTATTTCGTCTCTCCCAGAGGGTGTATCGGCAACTCTGTTTGTCGATGATTTTGCACTATACTGTTCCTCACCTCGCCTTCTATCAGCAGCGCGTCGGCTACCACTTGCGGTCGATGCTGTATCCAAAAGAGCACAACTTAAGGGATTCCGCTTTTCCACGACCAAAACCAAAGCAATGTATTTCCACCAAGGCAGAGAGGTTCTAGTTCCGCCATTCATCTCCCTCCAAGGCGAAGATATAGAGTTTGTCTCTGAGTTTCGGTTCCTTGGCGTAACTCTCGATCCAAATTTATCCTGGTTACCACACCTACGCCTACTTCGAACAGGCTGTTTGCGGGTTCTAGACATTTTGAAAGTCTTCTCACACTTCGTGGGGCAGCGACCGACAAACATTGTGGACATTATACACAGCTCTTGTCCAATCCAAATTGGATTATGGCTGTCAAATTTACTCATCAGCCTTCCCTTCAACTGTTAAAATAATGAACCCCATTCGAAACCTCGGAGTTCGCCTTTCTAGTGGAGCCTTCCATATTTTCCTCTCAACAGCCTTTACTGTGAGAGTAGGGTACTTACTTTGCCCTACCATAGACTTCAAATCTGCATGCAATACCTCTGCCGAGTACAGCTGGAAAAACTCCTAATAGTCCAGCCCTCTTTCACAACCCCGTTCCACCCCGCCGCAAACGGCGTCTGTGAGAAATTAAATCGAAGTTTGAAGGCCGTCCTTAAGAAACTGTACCATGCCAATCCTCGGGAATGGCATCGATACCTGCCGGTCGCCCTTATCACCTGTAGGGAAATTCTTCACCGAACCCTGAGGTTCACTCCCTTCGAACTCCTTTACGGCCGAAATGTTCACGGCCCGATGAGCATTCTCAATGAATTGTTTTCCAACCCCCAGCTAGATGAGACGGGCAATTCCTCAGACGCATACATAGTGGATCTTCGAAACCGTCTGGAGGAATGCGCAGACATTGCATAATAAAATGCGGACTTGAACCTGGAAAATTACAGGACCTATTTTGACCTTAAGTCAAAAGAAAGACGGTTCAAGCCCGGTGACGAAGTCCTGCTTCTCCTGCCTTCGAAGACAAATAAGTTTCTTTTCCAATGGAAAGGCCCCTTTTCAATCTTTGAATCCGTGGCCCCGTGGACTACCACATCCAAACACCCTCCGGTAGCAAATTGTTTCACGTCAACATGCTCCAACTTTACCACCGCCGCGCCTGCATCAACAATATTGTTGCCCTGGACAAAGAGGCCGTGATGGAAGCCTCTTATCCCCCCGAACCTCTTAACCTAGTTAAGATAGATTGCGTAGAAGCTGATAATGACTACCGACTCCCGTTGCTCCCCGAAACGTATAAAGACCCCCCCCCCCTCCCGGAGATCGATCTAAATCTTCACCTAGAGCCCGCTCAGCAAGCCCAGTTATCCCGGTTGTTAAATGCCTACCCCGACGTCATTTCCAAGAAGCCTGGTTGATCGAACCAATTCGAGCATGGCACAGTATTGACCACGCAAGAACCGATCCGATCCAAGCCGTACCCTTTGCCCATTCATTTGCGATCAGCGTTCAATGCGGAGGTCGAAAACTTAATAAAATTAGAAATCATCGAACCCTCCTCTTCAGATTTATTTCAGAGATATATTTACGTCAGGCGTACTATCAACTTCCCCTCAAGGATAGTGTTCGGAAATACACTACCTTCCCTACAGAAAAGGGCTTATGCAATTTAAGCATCTCCAATTCGGTTTAGTCACTGCTTGCAGTAATTGCAACAGAATGATGTGTCGCATCTTAGATGGTCTGAACAATGTGTCATTCTATTTTTATAAGCACTCCCCAGCAAGAAAAGGTCACGGCCATTTCCGATATGCCTCTTTCCCTTACTAAGAAGCAGCTACGATCCTCTAGGGTTCAACCCCCTGTACCGGCGCTTCATCCTCAACTTTGCGCCTTAGCGTACTCCCAAAATTCTCTCTTCAAGAAAAAATTCACAGATTCCCTCGTTTGGAACCCCAAGGAAATTTCCCACTTCCAGCAGATGAAGGATAGGTTAATATCTGCCCCCATATCGCGGCTCCAGAACCCGAACAAATTGTTTGGAATCCGTACGGATGCCAGCAACGATAGCATCGGTTGCGTGTTGCTGCAGCACGAAGTCGATGGGAATAGCTATCCTATTACGTATGTAAGCCGGAAGCTGTTACCGCACGAGATAAACTATGCCTTAATAGAACTTAAGGCTATGGCAATAGCTTTTGGTGTCCGGAAGTTTAGAATGTATCTAATAGGTCACGGGTTTGTGATCGAAACGGATCACCGTCCTCTGGCATACCAAAACGGAAGGCGTATGGGTTGGAGTCTGCTATTGATAGAATATCAATTCCAAATTTTGTATTCAAAAGTTAGTGAAAACTGTGTAGCAGACAGTCTTAGTAGAAATCCAGTAGATGACCCTCCCCCCTCAAGGTAGAACTCCATACATCCTATAAGTTCATGGAAATATTCGAGCTCGTTGCTCGCCCATGTAAAATTTATTTTTGCGCGTGTGTGCATACGCCCGTATTTTAGTCTATTGCTTTTATATACGTGTTGTCATTATTAATTCTTTTTATTATTTTCTGGATTGTCCCTCGGCTTGATTGATTCCTTAATCTAAATTGTGGTATTTCTTTTACATGAAACTATATATATTTTAATTAGGTAATTAATAACCCATTAACCTAAATGTATGTGTAAATTTTATTCGTCGTCTGGGATCAAACGAAGCAAATACTTTACCTTGACGGCGGCTGTGTCGGCTGAAATTTAATACCGATGGGTTTTGGTGGATATGCTCTTTTGCCTTCCCCTTCGTGTCTGGAAAAACGCCATCTTTGGAAGGGAGGCATGTAAAGGAAAGAGTAGCCAAAGAATACCCCCTTAATTTGTCAATGGATTCCTTTCCTCTTTTTTTCTTCTAAGTATAACTCCACGTGGAGTAATCTCGGAACCCAAAGAAAAAAAAATAAGAAAGAATCTGAATACCGGTAAGCTGCCTCATAAGCGCATTTAATTAAGTTGGGCTTGATAAAAGCTTTTATTCCAGCGAAAAAACGATAATCTCTGTAGTCTGGAGGCTGCTAACGAAAGTTTTCCGCCCACATCGTAAAAGCCATTAAGACTTGGGTCAGGCGACAAACGCTAATCCCTCTGGCAACGAGAAGTGTTCAGCCGGGCGTCTGAGTCTGCCAACGAAGAGAAACCCCCAAAAATGGCCGTCATATAAATACCTTGGGTTTTTGAATATCTCCAGATTGAGTTTTAGAACTCATCGCTTTCGGTTCAGATCGTGTGTCTGTTTCCCTAAGTCCATGTTATTCGCTTATACCATCCAGGTTGGATTTCACCAGGCAGACCCATCTCTTTTGTGAAGCCTTACTCTGTTAAGAGCAAGTCTCGAATCGTTTTCGTCCCCGAAGGATTGGCTGGTATTCCTCTCGTCTCATCTGGATTCCCCTGCCCCCTCAAGGATCTCCAGTTTCCCGTGCGAGACCTTGCGCCGCGCCGCGCCAGAGTCTCGAATTTTGGAGGTTGCACTTCTCTAGAGCAGAGGTTCCATCTTCGTTCTTCAAGGGGGGTCGTGAACACGTCTTCTGCCCCCTATCCCCTTACCTTCATCCTCGTCACTGTCAGGATATTCGGCCGAGGGTTACGTCCATTCGACTTCTACATTTTCCCGCGCTGACTCGCTAAAGGATTCCCCTTCCTCGAGTTAAGCACATTAAGGTAAAACGACCCTTGATTGTATCTTCCCTTAATCCAATCACTTTCCAACCACTAAATATTCCATTCATTTAACTGATTTTTCTAGTATTCCATTTAAAACTGATTAACAAGCTATTAACGTTTCCAGAATGTCCATTAATCTGTATTCTGTCAGAGTTATCCTTTATTTAAATTACCTGTATTTTGCCGTATATATATATATATATATATATATATATATATATATATATATATATATATATATATATATATATATATATTAACTAGTGACTTATTAAAATTATATTCTAGTTTTCACTCTTAAAATATATCTACCCTTGAACTGCAACTGGGTAAACTCATTAAACGCTAACAGCCCCTGTAGTGAATCGCACTCTTATACCTCGTAATCAACGGATTACTCTTACGAAATGAACGTACTTGTACGTAGCGAAAGACGCGTACGTACATTAGAGGATATATGTATATATAACTGTATATGTACATATTTTCTTGGCTTTATCTCTTTCCTCCTAACCAATATATGTATATATTTTTATATATATATATATATATATATATACGCGTTTTCTAGGGAGGTGACCTATTCCTCGACCAATTTGAATTTCTATTCAAATCAAGTTTCCCCAATTCAATTTTGACTCTCCTCTGAAGAAATAACCTCCCTTTCTGCTTGACTTGTCGAGTTTATGAGAAATAATGAGAAATTTTATTTATTTCCCTAAACTAAGTAATTTCCCAAATTATAAATGTATTTTGAAAAATAGCAACAAAATTTCACATAATATCAACACATTTTGTATTATATCCACTTCTCTAACATTTCTCAAACATTTAATACTATAGGATGCTTGTTGGTAGGTAGTTGTGTTATGTAGGTGAGGTTGGTAGGGTCAGATCGTGGTGCTCGATATTGGTACGTCAACATTTATCGAGGTTGCTCTTACTACCACGTTTTGATGGTGAACCATCCAAATACTAATCAGACCCGATGTTGCTTAACAGTGACGATCTCGTTACAGAGCCACAATGAGGCCTTAGCTTACTTGAGGCTGACTCCAAATTTTGAGGAAAGATAATACTCTCCTTCAGCTTGAGGTTAGGTAGGCTGGTTAAGAGGATCGATATTGATTATTTGTAGAAAACGAAATCCTAAACGGTGGAGTTTCAGACTCTTTATTTAGGGTGAAGAGCCGGGTTGCTTCAGCGTAAGATGAATTCGAAAGGGGCGCGTCGTGGATTGGTATCTTAACTGTCTGCCACTGTAAGTGTGAATGTACCCGTGACTCTGATTGACTGAATTACTGTAAGAGTACCCTCTCGGTCTACCCAAGCTAGTATATAAGGTAATACACATTGTGGACGCGGCCTTTCATTAGCCAATGATGATATTTGGGCGGAGCCTTCTCAACTCCGCATTAATTTGTGTGTCCACAGAAATAGAGATTCATTTTATCTCGAATGCCAAAAATACGACTTTGCGTCTCACGGCTCCTCGATAGTAAATAATGCCCGATACTATCGGGTCTTTGGCTGTGCACCGGCTACCAAGCTTGTTTGAACAGCTGAGCTTTTAGCGTGAATGTAGAAATCCCTTTACTTCGTTATACTATGTATGTGTGTGTGCATGTGTACAAGTTTGCTAACGTGTGAACGCCTCTAATTCATTCTTCATTCTTCTCGCCTTGAGCCTTTACAAGAAAAATATATTATTATTTACATGGACTATTGTTATAAGTTCTTTGTTACAAAAGCTATACATTATTATTTTACAGAGATTTTACTTATTATATACACAAAGAGTTATTATTATTTATGAAAACTGCCATACACATTATAGATTATTTGCATGGGCATAGTTATGAGCGTGCCTGTTACAAGCCTTCATATGATTCACATGATGCTCATGTGTGAGGCTTCATTGTCATACCTATTCCACCTTGCACCATGGTACTACAAAAAAAATAAAACAAGTTGTCTTAATTTAAATATGAATTTGAAGTAAATTTTTGGTATTCAAGTTTTGTGTTGAAGCCTTTAATTCAGGTTGGTCTCTATTTATGTAACCTTAACACTAAATTTAGCTACATATTTTATTTACCTTGATTAATATCCTTTATCATTTAAAATTAAAAGTATCAAGTTAGGAAAGTTGTGCAATTCAGTTGTTTTCTTCTTTTTTTTCTTCCTCTTCTGAGAGCCACCTTTGTAAATATCTTCCAAATTGCGGCGGCCAAAAGTTGAAAGTCACTTTGTAAAAATGAACTACCAAACGAGGTATTTGTGTTTAGGAGACAGGTGATGGGCTAACAGTTACTTCTTATGATTATACATCATTGTAACATTCTACTGTCAACCTGGCGGATTGTGAGAGACGACCGGTGTCCTGTGATAAAAATCAAGGATTGTTTGTTTCCACCAAGAGGCTACGTCAAATTCTGTGATAGCAACCTCTGTAGGAAGGTCTATAAGTGTTGTGCAAGGAATTGTAGCTAGGTTTGTCGTTAGAATTGACAGATGCAAAACCCCAAACCGGTAGACCTCATAAAACGTCGCCAAGACAGGATCGTATTATGGTTCGAATGTCACTGAAGGATAGGTTTAAGAATGCTGCTGAGATATCCCGCGAGTTCAGCTCCACCCCCGATGTCAACGTATCGCGCAAAACAGTTTCCTGGAGGGTACGATGTTCTGGGTTGCTTGCTCGAGCACCGGCAAAGAAACCTTCGATCTCCAAGAAGAATCAAAGAGCCCGTCTTTGCTACGCACACGCACATGTCGTTTGGACAGAAGAACAGTGGGCGCAGGTTCATTTTAGCGATGAATCGAAGTTTAATGTGATTGGTTCCGATGGCGGAATGTACGTCCGATGAAGATGTGGCGGAAGGTTATCTCATGTATGTGGGAAAAAGAGAGTGAAATATAAAGAAGGCAGTGTAATGATATGGAGAGTGATCTCTGTAGCTAGTTATGGTCCACCTATTCGCCTAGAAGGGACTGTCAATGCTGAAATCTACTATCAAATTCTTACCTAGGATGCCCTTCCACATCTCCGAACCTCGTGAGTTCAACCTCCTATCTTCATTAAGGACAACGCTCCCTGCCACACTGCGAAGAGAATCAAAGATATTTTAAGTGATAAAGGGGTTGATCTCGTGGAATGACCACCTCAAAGTCCCGAGCTCAACATTATAGAAAATGTTTGGAAGATTATTGGAGATGGGTTGCGAAGGAGAAATACAAAGAACCAAGATGAAGTCTCAGAATTATTGATAAAAGAATGTAACAATTTTCTCGATCATTTTTCAAGAAATTAATTAAGTTGTGTGGTAACAGATGTCGGGAGGTTATTGCAAGTAAAGGGATGCTCACAAAATATTAATAGTAAGGGTTTCTGTTTTGTTCTTGTTCCATTTTACCTTATTTTTCTATGTGACCCTTAATTTTGGGCTGCTGCAATTTGGAAGAGAGTTTATTTATTTGCTCATAACTTACGAAATATTGAATCCATTCACAGGAAACTTTCATGAAAGATAGATATTTTCTATATCTAATTATGTTTATAATATATAGTCTCAACCTTTTGTTAAACCTCTAGAATAAATATTTAAATACACTTGTTGTTACTGATCCTTATATTATGGCTGCTTGTGTAGGTATGTTTTCGAATATAACCATGGAAGTTTTAATATTGGGATAGAATTACGACCATGTTTTTTAGGACTTACTTAATGGCGAATTCCAACCGTGATGTTTTATAACTTGAAGGCAAATTAGGTCCTTGATATTGTGAGTATTGAAATTGAAGGTCGCCATCGATGTTTTAAGACGTGGAGTCGATTGCCACCCTTGATGTTTCAAGCACCGATGAACGCCTTCAATGTTTTAACATTAAGGGCGAATAATACTCTTAATGCTTTAAGAATTGAGGGTGATTGATAACCTTGATGTTCTTATATCTGGGGGCGAATGTCGCCATCGATGTTTTAAGACTCTAAGGCGAGTGCCTTTCTTGATGCTTGTAATAGTTTTGTTGTGGTTAGGAAGGTTGCAGCTAACGACCACTTGCACCCCTGTAATGGTGATAAAGGGTAACCTCAGGCCATTCAAGTCTATTCAGTCGCACGGAGAAGAGATTCAAATCATATTGTATTGCCATCGCCTTGTCACTCAATCAACTCCCTCGCTCGCTCTACGCCAAGGGCCAGCCTCACTGTCAGTTGCAGCCACTTGACTTGAACAAACGGAGAGAATTCCTAACGGATAATGTAAATAAAGATAATGAATAAATGGATCGTGTTTACATAACCAACTGCTCGGGGAACAATGAGTGTTTATTCCGACATTATTTTAAGAAAATACCTTTAACCTTTTACATAGATGGCACACTCTGGTACCTGAGCTACTAACTCATCAGCAAACAATTTGCATGGCTGACATTGTAAAAGAACATTGAGAAACTTGTTTGTATTACCATATCTTGCCAAAAAAATAACCGTTAGAATAAAGAAATATCTTACGTTCTAACAATTTCCGCTACCAGACACACGATTCTCTACTATCCATCTGTGTTCTGCTTATAGTCGGTGGCACTGGAGTTATCTCTGGCGCTATGCTTATTTCCCTGGGCTGACGTAGAGATAGCTGTATAAAATGAACACACTTGGATGCCCAATTGGGCAAATTTAAGTCTTTTTCCACTATGGCACCAAGATCCCTGTTTTCCAAAAATTAGGGGGCGAAGAACTGACTTTGGGATGAGGTGATGTAGATTCGGGAGAGTCGAGCGCCACTCGTTTCACAAAGCTCCCAATAATACCCTGTCAATATTACGTGGGATGAGAACCTTCCTCCCATTTTTACTTCCCTTAACTCTTTCACATCTAACATTCCCTCATTGGCTTTAGCATTTTATTGTCGGTTAAACTCGAATACCTTGAATTTTATTTCAATTTTTAATGACCACCAAATAAAGTTGTTTAGCTCAGTTTATATTTTAATTCCCTCATCAAGATTTTATTGTCCCCTATTTATACACATTTGATGACAATAATACCACTGAATAAGAGCTTAACATTTATTAAACTTCACATGTTTAAGTGATAAAGACTCTCTTAACTACAACATACCCTGAAGGCATCCATACTGGTCGCAGTAATCGAGGTGCGTCAAATTAACTTGCTATGGAATAGCGAGTCTGCTGACACAGCAGACATGTTGATTCTAACATGGCGAGGATCTACCGTGAGTTCCTCAGCTAACGAGGGCTGCACACACTCCTGCGCCTTCTTCGGTGATCCTACAGAAGGCCTAATACTACGCCTGCACCTTCTCTCCCTAGATATCGCATTCCCTTTGATCTGCTCCTAAACCCGTCTTCGCCCATCACTCTCATACTTTACAGGACGTCTCCTCTTTCCTTTCCCTCCTTAAGGATAATTACGTGCACACTTTTATTCGTGATGAACTAAAGTTCCGGCTACGTAACTGCTAGCTAAGCTAATCTAAACCAATGTGCAATAGTAAAGATCAATGTCATTTTAACAGGTGTAATATTATTCTGACCAGTGAAAATAGGTTTCATAAAGGGTGTTCAAATAATTTAGACCGATTTTAAATGTGAGTTAAGTTAAGCGTCTAAAGATTTTTTTTTTTTTCTTTCCTCTTTAATAACTTCAGAATTTTGCAATTTCAACCATGGAAAGATTGACAATTGAACAACGTGTTAAAGTTATCGAAGCCTAATACGAAAATGGACCTTCAAACAGGAATGCCTTTCGGGCACTTCGTTATTTTTTTGGTCAACATAATCGACCAACCGAGAGTGCAATTGGGAAAATTGTTTGTAAATTCAAAGAAACGGGGTCGGTGGCACATATGAAAACGCCATTGCGTGCTCGTTTACGCCGTTCAGCTGAAAACATTGCTGCAGTGCGCGATAATGTGGCGGTAGATCCAGACACCTCTATTCGTCATCGCGCGCAGGAATTGAACCTCTCCACAACAACATTACATCGAATTTTGATAAAAGGTTTGTCTCTACACGCTTACAAAAGTTAATTGACACAAGAACTGAAGACTGTGGACCATTTGAAGCGCCGTACATTCGTCAATTGGGTGCACGAGCAAAGACAAGCCGATTACGATTTTTCGAAAAAAATCATCTTTAGTGATGAAGCCCATTTTCATCTTGGTGGATTCTTTAATAAGGAGAATTGTCGCATTTGGGCTGATAAAAATCTCAGGAAGATTGTCGAAAAGCCACTGCATCCACAAAAGGTCACTGTTTGGTGTGCATTTTTTGCTAGCGGAATCATTGGGCTGCATTTCTTAGAAAATGATGCGGGGACTTTTGTTACGATGACAGGAAAGCGATACCATGCCATGAGAACCAACTTTTTATTGCTTGAATTGAATTCTATGGATGTCGAAGATTTGTAGTTTCAACAGGACGGCGCCACATGCCACACAGCCAATGCAAAAATGGCTTTATTGAATGAGAAGTTCCCAAGTCGCATCATCTCTCGAAACCACGATCGTCTGACTTGACGCCTTTAGATTTCTTCCTTTGGGGTCATCTCAAAAGTAAGGTCTATGCCAACAATTCAACAGCTGAAGGCTGAGATAATAAGGCATTTTGGTGAGATCGAGGAGCAACTATGCAGAGACGTCATCAAAAATTTTGACCATCGAGTGGGGGTGTGCCGGCGATGCCTTGGAGGACATTTAGGCGATATTATTTTTCACACATAATTGCCATGACTCAAATAACATGATCCAATAGTGAAATCAATAAATTTTCATCAATAATACTGTTTTATTTACTGCTAAACTTCGATCTGTCTTAATGGAACACTCTTAATTAAACCGAGATTTCGAAAAATAGTTCGTACCTAAATAAAACTACCCACGCATCAGTTGCTCAATTAATATTCCGCTTTGAAATGCTGATTATTGAAAATCAACAAATTAATTAACTCACTTTTGTGTAACACTCGAATGATTGACTTATTTTGCTCCTTGTGTAGGTTAATAGGACTTAAAGGGTAGACGAACCCATCTCTCTCGGCAACTCAGCAAGTTCATGAATAGACAAAAGAAGAATCATAAAAAGGAAGAAAGTATCTTAATGGTCGCTTCTTAAGTGTTTGTTCATAAGTCATTGTTAAGTCACAAATGAGGAGATGACCTAAAGATTAGTGGTCTAAGCAGAATCTTAAACAAATAAAAGAGGTCTCTTTTCAGTGTAGAGACATCAGTGCTTTCCGTGATTCGGTGCCCCAAATACCAATCCATCGCGGTCTGTGATTAGAAGTTTTAAAATTTTACATCTCTAATAGAGAGGATACACTTCGAGGCTATTGAACTCTAATATACCGTCTCTTTGTGCTTCAATGACTATCCATCTTACACACTTCCACCCTTCAATTTTATATTCCACTGTTGCTTGAGGAGGAGGTCCATTTTGTTCCGCAAACACTTCAAGTTGATCCAATTTGTCAACATCGGGCGGAGAGACAGAGACAAAATACTGAAAAGGGAACAATAGCGGCAAATTAATGATTTCACTTGGATACTGTGAGTTATAAGAGATTTAACATTGACAAATAAAAAAAAGAAACCATATATAAAAATAACAAAAATATACGTTTGTTATTTGTTTATTTTAGACAATATTCAACTCTTAAATGAAGCATCGAATATTCCCGCCATCTCGTGAGCTTCTCACGGGGGCGATCTTCTATGGGGGGATGAAATACACATAAAGCCCTTTGCTGGTGTCATAAAAAGCAACTAAACCCGAATAGGGGACCACTTACTCACACGCGAATGTTTCTGTCTTGTGAACGCATTAAACAAGGTTATAAGATTAATAAACATAAATATTTTTGGTCCGCTTCGACCTTTGGAAACTCTTGAATTTACTTCCAGGTTCAATAATTAAGATTAATGAAGACCCGATGCTTTTTTCCCCAGGTGAGACGCAATGAAGCACTTTGATGCCATAACTCCAGTGGCTTAAAGCCTTCTTTCATGCATTCATACGTCTTTAAAGGCTTGAATTTTACTAGAAAGGAATAAAAAAAGTCTACCAACCTTCACATCTCCAACGCGATTCAACCACGCGCTTCGCACTGTTATGCGGATCTTTGCTACCAGAAAAATCTTTTCTAAGTCGACCATCCACCACTGATTCGGTCCAGAATTAGGTAGACTATGGAAATAGGTATTCGAGTTTCCATCTACTCCTATGCTCGGATAGTCCATTCCAGAACTTGTCTTGCTGCAATTAATTATATTAATGAATTTGATTCAACCAAACCTTACCACTCGTTTGGTGTCTCGGAACAACCCTGAGACCATTCAAAGGACTCTGAATTACGTTAATCTGCATTACAATCGCAAGTGAGTATGTGAAAAGTAATTAATTATTCGATTAAATAAATGAATATTATAGACATGATTGTCTGTTTAATTACCAAAGGTTAATCAAGAGAAGAAGCCAAGGGAAGTAATATTAACCTTGTTAATGTCTTTCACCTTGAGCCTCCTGGGATCTCAAGTTAATTTTTCAGCGCGCCCATCTGGCGCCTACTCTCAAGGGCATCATTCGCCGTAATTAAAACTTCAGCCTAGTGCTGGGCTACTTTAAAATTACAAACTCTAAACTAATCCAAGAAAACCCAATAAAATAAAGACAAATAAATGAACAAAAATAACAAGTTCTAATCACGCCTAGGCACGGGAAAATTCGACCAACATCAAAGATAGATAAATAAATGGTAGGGGGTCAGACTGCTCCAAAAATTCAGATATTCAGTAATTCAGTGTGCACAAACTCGTCCCGACTACAACGGGCAAGCAGTAGCAACTCCGCTTGTCTTGATAGCTGGAGAGTTAATGTGCGCAAAGACCACCCAGACTGGGACATTCAACAGAAATGTGCCGAATAGTCCGTTGGACAACGCAGTCATCTTAGTAAGGAAGCGCTCTATCAAATGGCGGTGAGTCCCGTGAGTGTGCCCAATTTGAATACGACAGAAAGCCACATAAAGCTGTCACAGCATTAGAGGACCGGTCTATGGAAACAGTCCTGGCGCAATGGCACGCAATTTCAGTTCCTGGCCATATGGCTGGCCAGATTCATACCATGTATGAGTGTGAGGAAGAGCGAAATGCTGGCTGGTCGCCCAGTCCTTGGGAATTCAATGGTGACCTCATCAATGCTCTTATTCGCATAATTTCCCACATGTCCAGGAACTCAACATCAGATAATCTCGACCTCCGCCCGTCTCGCGTGGCCATATGTAATTTTTTGAACGTACAGGACACCCGGTCCTCCAGGTTACGTTTGGACCTGACGTATGCTATATTCAGGCTTGTGGACTGAAATGTCCTGGTGAAGGTGGAGATGGAGCCTGTGGACAAACGAAGGAGAGCTTTTGGTGGTAATTTTCCTCTAACCGTGTTGTAGATCGCCGGAATGTTGTCGGAATATAGTCGCCTCCTGGGGAACAACGTCAATGTCGTGACGAGGGCGATTGACTCGAGTTTGAAGATGTTGGGGTTCAAGTGTTGCAAAGGATTGCTATGAAATATCCTGGGATAGATCTCCTGATACCCGAAGAACAGGCGTCCGTGTAAGCGGTAAGTTTTGAAGCGTTTCTTCTCCGCCAGCGGAACCATTTATAAGAGATGAATCAATCCGGGGTTATTAAAACTCCATCTTGTCTAAGCAGAGCTCGATCAATAAAAAGGGGAGTTTGATGATGGTGGCAATAAAGTTGATGAAGCCACTGAGACGTATCCAACATTTTCTGGGTTTTGGGTTGTAATTGATATGCCGTAGGGCCATTGTTACCTTTCCATGGAGCTCCGGTGCGAGACGGGTCATTTTATGCTCCAGATCATTTTGACGCCTAAGTATATGTTAATCGAGCTGTTCTTGATCATCGTCAGGCACCGTCCTAGAGAACGAAAAGATCTCAACAGCAGGACATCATCAAGATAGGTGTGGGTATTGCAGCCTACCCTTCATGCCAAGTCGTGAATGCAGGAGGCGACACACATCTATAATGTAGGACGAGCCTGTAAAACCCATGAGCAGGCTCTGGAATCTGAATTTTCTTTAAGAAATAGTGAAACTAAATGCCTGACAGGTGCCCTGTGGTCTAAACTTACATGGTAGAAGCCATCTTTCAAATCGATCTTAATAGCATTATCCCCGGACTGACATTGTAGAAATACCTTGCTTACCGAGGGGAGCTGGAAGTGTGGCGGGGCGTAAGCTTCCGCCACCCTCGCCATATACACGATTCTTGCGGAACTGTTTGGCTTCGGAATCCTAAAGATTATATGGGCGCAACTTATCTGGTCGCTCTCTTCTGCGATTCTTTTTTCGAGTAACTGGTTGACGAGAGGGAGAACCGCTAGGGATGACGGTGCCAAGTGTCGGTAGGTTCTCTTCAGGTAAATCCTGACGCCTTCCTTTTAGGTGGATTTGAAGTTAACCCGGGGAACGGTGTTTAAAAAGCCCAGTGTTTCCACATCCAGGCGTGCATCTTGGTCGGCGCGAGTGGGTCTATACCGGGGCTTACCCACTCCATGCACTCTCCTTCTTGGTCGCCTTCCCTCTCGCTGTCGTCATTTGCGTCTCTGTTTCTGTTGCCTACGTTGTTGTCATTGTTGCCATTGGGATTCACGATGATGTCCGGTGGGCGGCTCAAAATATCCTGGATGACGTTCCTCATTTCCGATGGATACGTTAACGATCTGGAAGAAATAGAGACAGAGGGGTGAGGGCTGGAAACGTTAAGTGCGGCCGGCCCCGGGAGGGCCGACTGGGGAATGACCGAGATGACCTTTGGCTTCGCTAGTTGCTTTTAGTCGATATGGAACGCTCCGAGAATTCCCTGAGACCATCTAGTGCGTTGTTGGCCGCTAATTCGAGTATGGTAAGGGGTACCTCAGGAAATTTGATTTCGATGGCTCTAAATTCATCAACATTGGCGTTTATTATTTCGACGAATGAGCACGTCAAGGGCGGGGTAACTGGAGGTTCAGCTTGAAGCGATGAGTCTGCCGAGGAGGGAGCCCGAGATTTGTTGGATGAGGGTGACTTACTCTTTGTGAGGGCAGTGATCCGAACAGGTCGTTGCGGGTGGTCAATAGGTCGTCAGAGTCCAATCAAGAAATGGAGATTGCGCTCAAGTACAAGGTCAGCGACGGTGGATTGTGCCTAGATTGTCCCGTCATCGCAAGGAAGAAGAACCTATCTTAAGGAATGTGGATTCGCTCTCGAGTGGGAGTATACAGCAGCCGCCGGTGGTCGCCGGATTGGATGAATTCTGCGAAGTGGCCTGTCTAGGGGGGTCCTCAAGAGTTGCACTTGACAAAGATTCTTAAACGTTCTCCTGGTATGGGTGCACTTTCCTGGACCGTGTACCTGTTTTTCTACTGTTTATTACGGGTGAATCTTATGAGTTTCCATCAAAAGAGCACTCAGGATGCTTTGTGGGTCGCTAAAGATCACAATCCAGTCTCTAAAATGGGCGAGACGCCTTATTTCTCGTACTGAGACGTGTAGTGCAACCAGCTCGACGGTTAAAACAGACCTAGCGCTTGGTAAAGTTTCGTTGATTTCTAACACATGGAATACGGAATGAATATCGACCCACTCTTTGGACATGGAGACATCCGAGTGCACTGGAACGAATTCAACGTGAAAAGAAGTGAGCTCTATAAGATTGAATGCAATATTCCGAAGGCTGTGAAAGTTTAGGAGCAGAGGCGTGGCGGCCAATAGTCAAAAGTGTCACCCTCAAGGGTAGTGTCGTGGGAAGAAACAAAGGCGCCAACCTTACGAGAGTTCAAGCGAGCTCTCGAAAGAGGTTCCTAGCCCTAAACCCAGAGGGCTTAGCGTAGCAGTGGGGTCCCTCGGCATCCTACTCAGCATCCAGATCGGATGTGGTTGAGGTGGAAGCCGATAACTACTGAGGGAGGCGCCGGTCTTGCAGGCTCTAAATTAGGGATGTACGCAACTCACCGGTCACCAGGCAAATACCAGTCAGGTAAACTGAGTCCACCTTCCACAAAACAAGATCGTCTGTCGTTGCATTGGATTCTCATCCGTAGTCAAGCTTCAAACGAACAAAGGTTCAGTTAAAACGTAAGGCAGTAACCCTATCAGTACTCCAGGAGCTGAACGTCCGGAAAAGGTATAACAGACCATAAGGCTGCAAAAATGAGCCTCTCAGGTGAGGCGTCTTTCGAAAACAAGACCAAGCAAACAAACAATGTGAATCCCCCACTACCAAAACCTCCGCACCTCGGGATAGCGAGAGATGCAATTCAACGCCTGTAGAGTCGACGCCCCAGAGTTGGCATCTGGCCAGCACCAAGAGAGATCCATAGGTCTTCTACGTATGGTGGAGCGGGAAGATCTTCCGGTATCACCGGGGTGATTCCGTTGATGCTCAGGGCAAAGAATGTGACAATGAGGGCACATCATGCGGGACATCCTCTTCCTGCTCCATTGGTCTGGATAGGGCTCCCGCAAACGTCGTGGAATCGACGACCTCATAAAAACTCAGAAATAAACATTATAAGGCGTTCCTTTGCTTTCATCGTATTGATTCTCCACGAAGCATTATTACCATGCTGTATCATAGGCCTGATCTAGATCAAAAGATACCGTGGGGTAGTGCAGTCTACGAAGGAATGACTCGCAAACGCCATTTTCCAGTCGGAGCAGAGCGTCCGACGAGGAGTGGAACTTGCGGAAGCTTCGATCTATTAAACTTTGAAAACCACGCATCAACTCAGTCCTTCCTCAATACTTTTTATTCTCATTCCTTACTTCCAATTATAATAAAACCCACAAGAATAACCCAAAACTCAGCAACACTAATTGACAATATTTTTAGAGTTCACCCCGAAAATTACTCTTTCGGTATTCTCCTTTGTGACATATCGGACCATCTTCCTATATTCATGATCCAAAAGTCTTTTTTCAACTCGAACAATATTCATCAAAACCGTACAATAACCTACCGCATAATTAACGAAAATCCCTTATCAAACTTCTATAACTATGTTCTAATTCAGAATCTATATGAAATTTCCTATATAAATGACATCGATTCTGCTACCGAAGAGTTAATTTCAAGGCTAGACGATGCTTTTAAACTTAATTGTCCTCTAAAATCTAAAACCATATCATATAAACACAAAAAAAAACCTTGGATAACAAACGCAATTATAAATAACATCCAAAAACGTCAAAAATACTTTTCTCTTTATAAGCTTAGTCAAATTCCAGAACACACATATAAAAATTTTCGGAATCAAGTTACTAACCAAATTAAAATAGCCAAGAAAAATTATTACCATGAACGATTTAATCAAACGAAATACAATATAAAACAAACTTGGAAATTGATCAATTCTGTGATAAAACCTGAAACTACTAAAGGAACAAACCAAATTAAACAAATTATCATTGACGGTAAACCGGTTGATGACAATGAGGAAAAAGCGAATGAATTCAATAAATTTTTTGTCAACGTAGGTAAAAAAATCTCAGACTTCTGCAAAATAGTCGATAAATCTTTTCTTTCATATTTTAAAGATATTAATGTAACAAATTCCATGTTCTTTTCTCCTGTAAGCGTAGCCGATATAAAAAAAAATTTAGTTCACTAAAAAATAAAAAATCAGGTATTAATTCAATCTCCACTAAAATTTTAAAATACATCTCTGATATAGTTGCTCCAATTTTAGCATCAATAATTAATAAATCCTTTACGCAGGGTATATTCCCAAGTGTATTAAAAGTTGTTCGGGTAACACCGTTACCAAAGGCCGGAGACCTCACAAACGTCAGCAATTACCGCCCTATTTCATGGCTTACAATGTTCAGTAAAATATTTGAAAAAATAGCATTCAATAAACTTTATAAATTTCTGGAATCTAATTCACTGTTGTATAAACACCAATATGGTTTTAGACGTCAGAAATCAACGATTCACATGATGATTAACCACCTTCAATATTTATATGATAACATTGAAAAGGGCCACATTTTATTCTCAATTTTTCTCGATTTTAAAAAAGCTTTCGATTGTGTCAACCATAATATTCTACTGTCAAAATTAGTTATGTACGGAATTAGAGGCAACTGTCAAAATTGGTTCAAATCATATTTAACTGAAAGAAAGTAATTTGTTTCCGTCAATGGTCATGACTCATCCCACCTTAATATTACAACTGGGGTCCCACAAGGCTCCGTGCTAGGGCCACTGTTATTTTTAATCTATATTAATGATATTGTTAAATCATCTTCTCTCTTTAAATATATATTATTCGTGGATGATAGTGCCTTATCAACTCCCTTGCCATATGACAAACCGAGCAACATTGCATCTACAATAAATAAAGAACTCGAAAATGTCTTCAGGTGGCTTAATGTTAATAAACTATCAATAAATGTAGATAAAACCAAATATATTCTTTTCTCTTACAAAAAATCTATTGAATTGCCCCATATTAAAATGGGCGACGGAATAATCTATGAAACTACTCATATCAAATTCCTAGGCATCTTTATTGACGAAAAATCTGAGTTTTAAACAACATAAGAACATAAGAAAAGAAGGAGACTGCAAAAGACCATTCATGGCCTACGCATATCTCAACAAAACTATCAAAATCGATTGGAATATTATATAAATTAAATAAGTTTCTTCCTAAATCTATTCTCCACTGTTTATATATGACAATGGTGCAACCTTACTTGACATATGGCATAGAGAGTTGGTATGGAAAATATCAAAATTATCTCAATAAATTAGTCATATTACAGAAAAAAGCAATTCGAGCCATCCATCAACTTGACTACAAAGAGCACACTAGTCGATATTTTAAAGACTCCAGAATTCTAAAATTAAATGATCTCTTTGTTTTTCAGACATCCTTATTCCTTTACAAAAAAATAAAGTATTCCTATATTAACTATATATTTAATATGTTACAAACAGCTGATAATACCCATAATCACCAAACCCGCAATAGAAAAAAAATTATTTCACCCTTGTATTCAAAATCAAAATCACAATGTAGCTTTCTGTACAAATCTATCAAAATATGGAATGGCTTGGACGACAATATCAAATCCCAAACCAATTTAGCTCAATTCAAAAAAGCTCTTCAAAAAAATATATAATTTCGGCTTACTAAATTTCTATTCAGTTTTTGTTATTGTGTATTTATTTGTTACCGTACACTATTATACTGTGTACTATTACTTTGATTTATACATTATAAATATGTTATTATTTATATAAGACTGTTGACTATGTTTACTACAGATCTTTTGAAATAATCGCTGGAAATAAAATATTTTTTCAATTTATCTCTAAATTCAAATAATATAATTATTCCTTATTTGCAATTTTTACAATGGTTAGGTTCTCAAATGTATACTAAGTTGTTTATATTTTTATTAAAATGAAGGGATTTTATTCTTGATAATGTTATGCTTAGTCTTAAGTTTTAAGTTTCTGCCCTAAAAGTCACTGACTTATTTTGGGCCCATAACTAATCTTTGTATGTATATACATATGTACGATTATGTATAAGTACTTATTGTAACTTGCCATTAAGATTTAAAATGTAATATGTTTATACTGTACATTGGATTAATATGGAATAAATAAATAAGATAAAATGAAATAAAATGGTAGGTGTCGTTCGCTCCAAAGAAGTGGGTGAGGGAAAAGCCACCGCACCCATATATTTGGGAGAGGAGTAAACCTACTTTCAGCAAGAATAGCATTGGAGGATCCAGTGAGAAAGGGGGTCGGAACCTCCTTTTCTAAGGTGGAGCTGCCCGAAGGTGGCTCCAAAGATGGCAAAGGGGAACCGCTTCATCGCTCAATTTCCCTCATCATCCACGCCACCAAGGGAGAGAGAGGCCGTGCTTGGAGGCGGATATCCATGCACCTGCGGTCGCCCTCTATTTCTTTTTAAATGCATCGAAAATAAATCATTTGACCTCCCAATGGCTTGGGAGGTAAATAGAATAGTCTCACTAGGCTAAATTATTTTTAGATATCAGCACATTTGCACATACACGGTCTAGGGGTCCTTCGTTGTTGGGGTGCGCCATTCAGGCGAAAATGTCCTCGAATTAAAACCATAAAAAATGAAACCGGCGTCGCCACCTTCTCTTATGTACTGGAAGAGGGTGAGAAGAGTCGACGGCCCAACACACCCCGTGCCTAATACTTGCCTTAGCCAGCGGGTTTTTGGCCCCCACAGAAGGTAGTGCCCTCAGGGGATACTCTGCCCCTCGACTAAGAACCCATAAGAGGACGAAAGTGCGCCGAGTAGGTAGAACATCTCTCGATAAAGGGTAAGTTTGAAAGGGGGTATTTGTTGATGTTGTTTTTCAAAATTTTAGGAGCCCACCTGGCGACTGCCTACTTGGACATAAGTCGCCGTACTCGACCCAGCTTATTATTAGGGTATATTAAAAGACAAATAACAAAAAAATAAAATAACAATATGCAAGTAAGAATTAAACACGATAAAAAACTACAAATAAAATAAAAAACAAGCAAAAATGCAAGAAGGAAGGGCGATTCCGTGGAGGAAGCCAACATCCTCCAAAAAGTCGTAAAGTTCACAATCAGTTTGCACGAACCAGTCCCGTGTATAAGGGACAGAAAGCAACCTGAAGCCGTCGCCGCATTGGGGGGGGGGGCGTTCATGGTAACTGTCACGGCGCAATGGCACACAACATTAAGTCCCCCACGACCATTTCCCATCTTCTTTGCCAAGCAACCCGGAGAGCTCTCCGTATTCCGGCCATGTAATCGGTGTGAGGAAGAGTAAGACGCCAGTCTAGTCGCCTAGTCCTCGCTGAATTTGGCGCCCTCGTGGGCGTGCTCATTTCCCAAATTCCTACATGTCCAGGAACCAAGCAGAAGATAATCTCGACATCTTCCCGGCTCGCCCAAACCTTGGCGTCACTGATATAGTGAACCAAGGGATCTGGAGATTCCAATGCCCCGAAAGCACTTAGGGCGCTTTGTGAGTTGCTATAAATCACAATCTGGTCTCCAGACCGGGCACATCGCGTTAGCTCCTGGATTGAGCGGTGTATTGCAACCAGCTAGGCCGTCAAGACATACGCAGCGCCTGCCAGAGACCCGCTGACTTCAAACAGAAGAGATAAGGAGTGGAAACCGACCCCCTATTTTGTCTTGGAGTCATCTGTATACACTGGCACAGTTCTACCCCGTAAGGGGCGCGGTGATTTGCCATCCTGGTCACCGTGCTGACAGGATCCAGCGCTCCGTCCGGCCCTAGCTTAGCCACTCTTCCTTCCTTCAGATAGCCTGTATTTCTCCCGTACTTCGTCGCTTTTCAAACAACCTCTCCCCCAGCTATCTTTGGTCAGCCTCTATTTCACAAGGTAAATGCTGACCTTCTTCTCAGCCAACCGTCCTGGATCGGGGCTGAGGAGGAAGGGCACAATATTTTCTAACCCCTGAGCTCCGGTCTGGGGTGGTTGGTTTTTAAAAACCTGCTTCATCCCTACCCATATCTTCCTCACATCCCCTTTCCTCTCGTCTTCAAAATCTATCTTTTTTACGCCGTGTTCAAGGTGGATCCGCCATGCCGATGGACTGCCAGGCCACCAGGCGAGAGGGGTGGTCCCAAATGGCGGCGCCTGGCTCTGCCGGGCCTGTAAGCACCTCTTGCAGTGCGGGTAACTGTGAGAAGTGATGAGCTATTGCGTCCCGCAGAAAATTTAGGGTCACCAGGGCCAATGATGTTAAAAAAAAAACAACCCTCAACTTCTCCTTGCTCATCAACGGAGCCACCCTCGGGCAGCTCCACCAAAAAAATGGAGGTCTCTCCCAGTGCTTGCGCATGGGAGCCTCCATATTCCTTCAACCGAAGAGGAGGCTTACTCCTCTCTTACGCCTACGGGTGAAGGGGACTCTCCCTCACCCCCTTTTCTGGAGGTGCTTTCGGGCCCCTCCCTATTTCCAGCGGCAGTCCCTCCTTTTCTTTGTAAGGGGACGGCCAAGAAAGCCAGCAGGCAGCCCATTGCCGACCCCCCCTCGTGTAAGCAGCTCGGTAGGGCAAACCCCCTTAGGGGGGAGAGGGAAGCCAGGCGCCTTCTGTTGGTTCCTTCAAAAGACCTGCTGGCAAGAACTTTAAAACTTGCCGGGGTCAAGGCCTGTGCCTCCCCACTAAAGACTTATGACGCTGCCAAGGGGACCTGCGATGCCCTGGGAGGGGATGGTCAACTGGAGGCCCCTCCTGTGATAGACATGGTCCTTGAGGAAACCCAGCCTCAGATGGTAGGGCCTTCCATGGGGATGAATCCGAGCTCGGCGGCAAACACCGAACCCGAATCCGCCCCTATGTAAGGTCCTCCTCAAACGGCTATGGTTTCTGAGGGGGTACGAGGAGGAGAGGGATCTCCTCCAGATGGTGCTCCTGCGACCGTTAGGACCTTTTTCATCTCGGAGAAGGACCTGGCTGAGGCCGGTCCATCTGGCCTAGGGGCTTCTACCGGCGGAGGGGAGAAGTGGATTCATTTCCCGCCCTCCTCTCCTAAAAAAGAAGAAAAAGACAAGAAAGACTAAAAAGACTCGGGGCTCCTCTCCATTTGCGGGGGCTACAGGGACGGATGGGTCTGCTGCCACTTTGGCAAGCGACCCAGCCATGATCGGCACATCCGGCCCCTCTGCCCTCCCAGGTGCGGAGCCCCTGACTATAACATAGACGAAAATTGCACAAAGCGGAGCGTCGATGACATCGGGGCCCCTCATTCAGAGGTTACCTGGCATTTTCGAGCCCGCTCGCTTCAAGCGCTTCCTTGTTATTCGCTCCACTGATTGCACCATGTTGTCCAAGGGAAACATGATCCATCAGAGGAGAGGATTAGCTAGTGCAATTGGTAGAGAGCCGGAGGTGACCCGTTTCTCGGACACGAGCCTTCTGGCGAATGCGGCGAATCCCGCCAAGGCGGCCAAGATAAGTGCTCTTCGGACACTTCATGGCACCGCGGTGAGTGTGACGCCACACTCTACCATGAACTTTGTGAAGGAGTAACTTATGCGAGGGAACTCGTTGACTACTCCATTGAGCTGGCCGACCATGGGGCGGTCAAGGTCGAACGTGTTATGAAAAAACAGGGAGTGGCCTCGAGCCCCACCCCTACACTCTTCGTCACGTTCGACTGTGACAAGCTTTCTGAGTCGGTGCGTGCCGGTTGGTACTTCTACCGCGTGAAGGCATTCGTGCCACTGCCGCGGCGGTGCTATTACTGTCACCGCTTCGGCCATACGAATCGCTCATGTAGACGTGCAAAGTCGGGGTCACCTGAAGTATGTGTAAATTGCTCCAAGGTCGCACACGATAAGTCCAAATCGTGTGTGGCCAAGTTTGTCAATTTCGGAGAGCCGCACCCCGCTTCTTCGAAGCAATGTGGTGCATATCCCGTTGAGAAAGAAATCCTGGCCGTTCAGGCCCAGGATCGAATCTCATTCTGCGAGGCTAAGGACTTAATCCTGGCGCGCCCAGCTTTGCCTGGGACGTCATATGCTCCAATAGTTAGAAACGCACCCTCTGCTCCTGAACTATTCATGCCAACGAGCACGGTTGTTTCCGCGCCCATTCGGAAACCTTCTGCTAGCTCTACCCAACCCGGGCGCTCCCTTGATGAAGCTGGTGGCAAAAAGGGTTCATACCCAGCCCCAGCTAAAACCAGGGCTCCCCCTCTTCCCCCAGCTTGACCGTTTCCCGTAAGGCCAAACGGCCACGCGTCTTCACCGAGTCGTTAGACTCACAGGAGGCAACACCCATGAAGTTAGTCGCTAGGCCATCTTCCGGGGTTTCTAAAGCTGTCCCCCGATACCCCGTAAGGGGCGCGGCGATTTGCCACTCTGGCCGCCGTGCTGAAGGGATCCAGCGCACCGTCCGGCCCCAGCTTAGCCTCTCTTCCTTCCTTCAAAACACTTGTTTCCTCTCTTTTCACACAACCTCTCCCACAACTTTCTCTGGTCAGCCTCTAATTTCACAGGGTAGATGCTGACCTTCCTTTCAGCCAACCGTCCCGCATCGGGGCTGAGGGGGTGGGGGACAATCTTCCCTAACCCCTGAGCTCCGGTCTGGGGTGGCTGGTTTTTAACTACCTGCTTCATCCCCACCCATACCTTCCTCACATCCCTTTTCCTCTCGTCTTCAAAATCTATCATTTATACGCCGTGTCAAAGGTGGAGCCGCCATGCCGATGGACTGCCAGGCCACCAGGCGGGAGGGGTGGTCCCAAATGGCGGCGCCTGGCTCTGCTGGGCCTGTAAGCACCTCTCGCATTGCGGGCTACTGCGAGAGGTGTGCGCTATTGCATCCCGTATTAAAAGAAGGGTCACCATGCCCAATGATGAAAATCACACCAAAAAACCCAACCCCCAACTTCCCCAAGAACAACGGAGCCGCCCTCGGGCAGCTCCAGCAAAAAAATGGAGGTCCCCCCCCCTGTGCTTGCACAGGGGACCCTCCATATTTCTCTAACCGGAGAGGAGGCTTACTCCTCTCCTTCGCCTACGGGTGCAGGGGACTCCCCCTCACCCCCTTCTCTGGAGGTGCTTTCGGGCACCTCCCTTTTCCCAGCGGCAGTCCCCTCTTTTCTTTCCAAGGGGACTGCCAAGAAAGCCAGCAGGCAGCCCTTAGCCAGCCGCTCCCCATCAAAGCGGCTTGGTAGGGCAAACCCCCTTAGAGGGGAGAGGCAAGCCAGGCCCCTTCGGTCGCTTCCCTCAAAAGACCTGCTGGCAAAAATATTAAACCTTGCCGGGGTCAAGGCCTGTGCCTCCCCAAACAAGATAGCGACACTGCCAAGGGGACCTGCAATGTACTGGGAGGGGATGGCCAACTGGAGGCCCCTCCCGTGATAGACATGGTCCTTGAGGAGACCCAGCCTCAGACGGTAGGGCCTTCCATGGGGGGAAATTCGGGCTCGGCGCCAAGCACCGAACCCGAGTCCGCCCCTATGCAAGGTCCTTCTCAAATGGCTGAGGGCTCCGAGGCAGTAGAAGGAGGAGAGGGATCTCCTCCGACAGGTGCCCCTACGACAACCAGGACCTTCTCCATTTCGGAGAGGGACCTGGCTGAGGCCGGTCCATCTGGCCTAGGGGCTTCTGCCGGCGGAGGTGAAAAGCGGATTCATTCCCTGCCCTCCTCTCCAAAAAAGAAAAAGACTAAAAAGACTAAAAGGACGAAAAAGACTCGGGGCTCCTCTCCATGCGCGGGGGCTGCGGGGACGGATGGGTCTGCTGCCACTTTGGTAGGCGACCAAGCCAAGATCGGCACATCCGGCCCCTCTACCCTCTCGTGTGCGGAGCCCCTGACTAAGACCAAGAGTGCACAGGGCGGAGCCTCGATAACATCGGAGCCCCTCATTCAGAGGTTACCTGGCGTTTTCGAGCCCGCTGGCTTCAAACGCTACCTCGTTATTCGCTCCACTGATGGCACCATGTTGTCCAAGGGAAACATGATCCATCAGAGGAGAGGATTAGCTAGTGCAATTGGTAGAGAGCCGAAGGTGACCCGTTTCTCGGACGGCAGCCTTCTGGCGAATGCGGCGAATGCCGCCGAGGCGGCCAAGATAAGTGCTCTTCGGACACTTCATGGCACCCCGGTGAGTGTGACGCCGCACTCTACCATGAACTTTGTGAAAGGAGTAGTTTATGTGAGGGAACTCGTTGACTACTCCATTGAGGACATCACCCTAGAGCTGGCCGACCATGGGGCGGTCAAGGTCGAACGTGTTATGAAAAAACAGGGAGTGGCCTCGAGCCCCACCCCTACACTCTTCGTCACGTTCGACTGTGACAAGCTCCCTGAGTCGGTGCGTGCCGGTTGGTACCGCTACCGCGTGAAGGCATTCGTGCCACTGCCGCGGCGGTGCTATTACTGTCACCGCTTCGGCCATACGAATCGCTCATGTAGACGTGCAAAGTCGGGGTCACCCGAAGTCTGTGTAAATTGCTCCAAGGTCGCACACGATAAGTCCAAATCGTGTGTGGCCAAGCGTGTCAATTGCGGAGAGCCGCACCCTGCTTCTTCGAAGCAATGTGGTGCATATCTCCTTGAGAAAAAAATCCTGGCCGTTCAGGCCCAGGATAGACTCTCATTCCGCGAGGCTAAGGACTTGGTCCTAGCGCCCAGCTCTGCCTGGGACGTCATATGCCTCAGTAGTTCGAAAGGCACCCTCTGCTCCTGGCCCATCCAGGCCAACGAGCATGGTTGTTTCCGCGCCCATTCGGAGCCCTTCTGCGGGCTCTACCCAACCCGGGCGCTCCCCTGGTAAAGCTGGCGGCAAAAAGGGTTCATACCCAGCCCCGGCTAAAACCAGGGCTCCCCCCTCTTCCCCCAGCGTGACCGTTTTCCGCAAGGCGAAACGGCCACGCGCCTCCACCGAGTCGTAAGACTCACAGGACGCAACACCCCTGAAGATGGTCGCTAGGCCATCTTCCGAGGTTCCTAAAGCTGTCCCCCGAAAGGAGGACAGCAACAAAGGAGCTTCGGCTCCTTCGCCCACGCCCCGAGGTGGAGCGGGTGGCTCGGAGACGGTGGTTCCTCGAAAAGAGGCCCCCCCCCCGCCTCCGAAGCCGCAGCGCCCGCCTAAGGTTTCGAGGCAGAGGGAGGAAAAGACTCGCATGGCGAGCCCAACCTCCCCCAATAAGTCCTCGAAGGCGACAGTGCCTTCAGCGCTTTGTCCGGCCAACAGCGCCCGGGGTTCTGCCCCCGGGAAGCGTACGGCCAATCCCGTGAGGGTCTTCAATTCGAGGAGGGCCCCCGCGTCTCCTCCGAGCTAGGCCTGGAGGGCATATTCCTTCAATGGAATTGCCGTGGACTCCGGGCCAACTGGGAGGAGCTGCGGAGGCTCGCCTCCTCCCGTTCCCCGTTAGCTATTTTTTTGCAGGAGACCATGCTAGGCGCGTGCCCCCTGCCTGCCCTCCCGGGGTATAAGGGTCTTGCGACCCCACCACCGCGGGATGGCCGGGTTGGGGGATGCACGGTTGACACCCGGCATGATGTCTCCATTCTTCCTTTCTCTTTAGATACCTCCTTTCAGGCAGTGGCTGTGCAGCTGCACCTGGATAGGAGGTATACTATCATTTCTGCGTACATTCCACCGTCAGCTGACTTCGACGCGGGGGACTTGCGCCGCGTCGTGGCACGGTTGCCGAGGCCCTATCTCTTGCTTGGAGATCTGAACGGCAGGCATCCTCTCTGGGGAGATTACTCCATAAATCCCAGGGGACAAGTCCTTGCCGATCTGATCGAAGAGCTTAAGATGGGTGTCCTAAACGTGGATGAGTTTACGCATCACTGTCCGAGAACCGCTTCATTTTCTTGCCTTGACCTATCTTTGTGCTCTTCGGATGCACAGCCTGATTTTGATTGGGGGGGTGGTCGATGACCTCCATGGTAGTGATCACTTTCCCATTCAAATATCATTTTCAGGGCAACTGCCGCCTGAGAGACCACCTCGGTGGTGCTTGGCGCGGGCACGGTGGCCTGCATTTCCGGAAATGACTGAATTCTCTATCTCAGTCGAGGAGTTTAGGTCGGTAGATGAGGCCGTTGAGTTCTTCTCCGGCAACCTCATCGCCGTGGGCCTGACTACTATTCCTAGGACGTCTGGCCGTTTTGCACGCCGACCACTCCCATGGTGGTCGGCCGAGTGTGAGACGGCCCTCAAACAGAAGCGTTATGCCTACATGCGCTATAAGCGCCGCCCGAACGATTTCACTGTCGCTGAATTTCGTCGGGCTAGGGCTAGGTTCCGGTATATTTCGAAGCACGCCCGCCGCTCTTCTTGGCGGGCATACGTGTCTTCACTTAACGGGAAGACCCCTTTAGCTGAGGTGTGGAAGCGAGTCAAAAGGATTCGGGGCAAGTTCTCGGAGGACCCCCCTCCCGTTCTCCAGGAGAATGGGACCGCAATCTCAGACCCCGCGTCCGTGGCAGAATCCTTAGCGACCGCTTTTTCCGCATTCTCTAGCCGTGATGCTGCTCCGCCAGCATTCAATGCACGTCGTGATGTCGCGGAAGGCCGCCGGCTGGACTTTACCTCCAGAGGCGGAGAACCCTTCAACGACAAGTTTACTGTGAGTGAGTTGCATTCCGCTCTCGCTTCGTGCGCGGACACCGCCCATGGTCCGGACGATGTCCCGTACGCCATGCTTCGACACCTGGGTGAGCGAGGCATGGCCTTTCTGTTAGATTTGTTCAACAGGATCTGGGTGAAAGGTCTTCTCCCAGACTCCTGGCGAATCGCTACTGTGCTCGCCTTTCGCAAGCCGGGGAGAGATCACTCTACTCCGACCGGTTTCCGCCCAATCTCTCTAACCTCTTGCGTGTGCAAGTTGATGGAGAAATTGGTAAATGTTAGATTAGCCTATTTCCTGGACAGCGGAGGCCATCTGTCTTCTGCGCAGTGCGGCTTCCGTAAGTTCCACTCCACGTCGGACGCTCTGCTCCGACTGGAAAACGCCGTCTGCGAGGCTTTCCTTCGTAGACAGCACTACGCCACGGTGTTTTTCGATCTGGAGAAGGCCTATGATACCGCATGGCGATACGGTATCATGGAGACTCTCCACACGATGGGGGCGAGAAGACGCCTCCCAATGTTTATATCTGAATTTTTGCGAGATCGTCGATTCCGCGTACGGGTGGGGGGAGCCCTCTCTGGCCCAAAGGAGTAGGAAGAGGGTGTCCCGCAGGGAAGTGTCCTCAGTGTCACACTCTTTGCCCTGAGCATCAACGGCATCACCTCGGTGCTGCCGGAAGATGTTCTCGCTACGCTCTACGTGGACGACCTTTCGATCTCTTTTGGCGCGGCCCAGATGCCAACTCTGGAGCGTCGACTCCAACAGGCATTGAACCGCGTCTCTCGCTATGCCGAAGCGCACAGGTTTCGGTTTTCTTTGGCCAAGACTAAGGTGGTGCACTTCTGCCGCCATCCACGGCTTCACCCCGACCCAGATTTGTTTCTTAATGGGGTGCGCCTGGATGTGGTTGAGTCGCACCGTTTCCTTGGTCTTGTATTCGACCGACGCCTCACCTGGGAGGCTCATATTCGCAGCCTTAGGGTCTCTTGTACCCGCGCCATGGACATTTTCCGTTCCGTGACGATCAGCGCTTGGGGCGCTGATAGGGCTACCGCCTTACTTTTTTATCGATCCTTTGTTCGCTCGAAGCTCGACTACGGATGCGAGTTTTATGCATCCGCAGCCGAGCGTTTATTGCGGAAGGTGGATTCGATCCACCACACCGGCCTTCGCCTTGCGACCGGTGCCTTCCGCACTTCCCCCATTGAGAGCCTGTTGGTCGATGCTGGGGAGATGCCACTCGCTCTGCGCCGCGTGCAGTGCATCACTCGCCTGTACGCGCGAGCCCGGCGCCTCCCTCAGTCGCCAACAGCTCTCACTGCATCCGCAGCTGATCTCGATGGTGCCTATGCCGCCGAGAGATGCCAGTCATACCCTAAGCCCTTTGGGTTTAGGGCCAGGAAACTCCTTCGAGAGGTAGATATAGCTCTCGGGGCCGGTGGCGCCCCTGGTTCTTGCCAGGACGCCACCCTGGAGGCTACCACATTTGGCTATTTGTCGCCACGCCTCTGCTACCAAAGCTTGTACTGCGCCGGGAGTATTGCGTTCGACCTTTTTGGAGCACACATCGCGTCACGCTGGTACCGTGCCAGTGTATACGGATGGCTCCAATTCCCAAGAGGGGGTCGGATTCCACGCCGTTTCTCCTCTGTTTGAAGTCAGCGGGGCTCTACCAGGCGCTGCGTCTGTCTTCACGGCCGAGCTGGTGGCAATACACCACTCGGTACGGGAGATTACATGACGTGCCCGGTTCGGAGACCGGATTGTGATCTATAGCGACTCACAAAGCGCCCTGACTGCTCTCGGGGCATTGGAATCTCCGCATCCCCTAGTTCGCGAAATCCGTGACGCCACTGTTTTGGCGAGCCGGGCAGATGTCGAGATTATCTTCTGCTGGGTTCCTGGACATGTAGGAATTGCGGGGAATGAGCGCGCCGATGAGGGCGCCAAAGAGTCCGCGAGGACTCTGCGCCCGGACCAGCGTTTCGCTCTTCCTCACACCGACTACATGGCAGGAATACGGGCAGCTCTTCGGACTGCTTGGCAAAGAAGATGGCAGACGGTCGAAGGGAACTTAGAGTTGCGTGCCATTGCGCCGCGACTGTTCCCATGGACCTATCCCCCAATGCCGCGGCGGCTTCAGGTTGCTTTCTGTCGTCTCCAAATCGGACACACTCGTGTGACGCATCGCTATCTGGTGGAGCGCTCGCCTGCGCCCTATTGCAACGACTGCGTCGTCCCCCAGACTGTTCGGCACATTCTTGTCGAATGTCCCAGTCTGGGTGATCTTCGCGCACGACACCTGTCCCGGTACCGGGATGGGCGGGGTCGCTACCGCCTGTCCCTTGTACTCGGAACGAGTGCGTGCACTTTGACTGGTGGACTTGCTGACTTTTGGGGGGAGGCCGGCCTTTTCCCTATTATTTAAGCAAGGTTTGTGTTTTGTTTTGTTTTGTTTTTTGTTTGTTTTTTTCCTTTGGTTGCACGCTCCTGCGCCGGGGGACCTCTCCCCGACGCACCAGCTTGCTTCCTTTCCCCATTTTGGGGTGTTTTTTTTTTTTTTTTTTTTTAATTTTATTTTAAAGTAGCCTAGAACTAGGCCAGTTTTAATACGGCGACTAATGCCCAAGTAGGCAGTCGCCAGATGAGCTCTTAAAAAGAAAAAAAAAAAAAAAAATGTCCCCCGATAGTAAGACAGCAACAAAGGAGCTTCGGCTCCTTCGCCCACTCCTAGTAGTAGAGCGAGTGGCTCGGAGACGGTGGTTCCTCGAAAAGAGGGCCCCTCGCCTCCGAAGCCGCAACGCCCGCCTAAGGTTTCGAGGAGGAGGGAGGAAAAGACTCGCATGGCGAGCCCAACCTCCCCCAATAAGTCATCGAAGGCGACAGCGCCTTCAGCGCTTTGTCCGGCCAACAGCGCCCCGGGTTCTGCCCCCAGGAAGCGTACGGCCATTTCCGTAAGGGTCTTCTGTTCGAAAAAGGCCCCTGCGTCTCCTCCAAGCTAGGCTTGAAGGGCATATTCCTTCAATGGAATTGCCGTGAACTTCGGGCCAACTGGGAGGAGCTGCGGAGGCTCGTCTCGTCCCGTTCCCCGTTAGCTATTTTTTTGCAGGAGACCATGCTAGGCGCGTTCTCCCTGCCTGCCCTCCCGGGGTATAAGGGTCTCGCTACCCCCCCACCGCGGGATGGCCGGGTTGGGGGATGCACGGTTGACACCCGGCATGATGTCTCCATTCTTCCTTTCTCTTTAGATACCTCCTTTCAGGCAGTGGTTGTGCAGCTGCACCTGGATAGGAGGTATACTATCATTTCTGCGTACATTCCACCGTCAGCTGACTTCGACGCGGGGGACTTCCGCCACGTCGTGGCACGGTTGCCGAGGCCCTATCTCTTGCTTGGAGATCTGAACGGCAGGCATCCTCTCTGGGGAGATTACTCCATAAATCCCAGGGGACAAGTCCTTGCCGATCTGATCGAAGAGCTTGAGATGGGTGTCCTAAACGTGGATGAGTTTACGCATCACTGTCCGAGAACCGCTTCATTTTCTTGCCTTGACCTATCTTTGTGCTCTTCGGATGCACAGCCTGATTTTGATTTGGGGGTGGTTGATGACCTCCATGGTAGTGATCACTTTCCCATTCAAATATCATTTTCAGGGCAACTGCCGCCTGAGAGCCCACCTCAGTGGTGCTTGGCGCGGGCGTGGTGGTCTGCATTTCAGGAAATGACTGAATTTTCTATCTCAGTCGAGGAGTTTAGGTCGGTAGATGAGGCCGTTGAGGTTGCCCACGGCAACCTTATCGCCGTGGGCCAGACTACTATTTCTAAGACGTCTGGCCGGTTTGAACGCCAACCACTCCCATGGTGGTCGGCTGAGTGTGAGACAGACCTCAAACAGAAGCGTTATGCCTACATGCGCTATAAGCGCCGCCCGAACGATTTTACTGTGGGTGAATTTAATCGGGCTAGGTTCCTGTATATTCCGAAGCACTCCATCCGCTCTTTTTGGCATGCATACGTGTCTTCACTTAACGGTAAGACCCCTTTATCAGAGGTGTGGAGGTGAGTCAAAAGGATTCGGGTCAATTTCTCGCAGGACCCCCCTCCGGTTCTTCAGGAGAATGGGACCGCAATCTCGGACCCCGCGTTTGTGGCGGAATCCTTTGCGACCGCTTTTTCCGCATTCTCTAGCCGGGATGCTGCTCCGCCAGCTTCCAATGTACGTGGTCATGTCGTGGAAGGCTGCCGGCTGGACTTTACCTCCAGAGGCAGAGAACCCTTCAACGACAGGTTTACTGAAAGCGAGTTGCACTCCGCTGTCGCTTCGTGCGCGGACACCTTCTTCCTGTTCCATTGGGCCGGATCGGGCTCTCTCCACCCATAGGCGGGATCGAAGATCCCGCCTCATTGATACCGTATCACCATGCGGTATCAGAGGCCTTCTTCAGATCGAAAAATACCGTGGCCTAGTGCTGTGTACGAAGGATGGCATCACAGATAGGATTTGCAGTCGGAGCAGAGCATCAGTCCGATACGGAGTGAAATTGCCAAAGCCGCACTGTGCAGAAGACAGATGGCCTCCGCTGCCCCACGCCCAAAGATAATCGAAAATTCACCACGTTGTCCATCACATTGCACACGCAGGAGGTTAGAGAGATTGTGTGGTAGCCGGCTTGGTAGAGAGATCTCTCCCCGGATACCCTTAAGCCAAATCATGTTGAACAAATCAAACAGTAAGGACAAGCCTCACTCACCCAGATGTCGATGCAGGGCGTACGGGACATGGTCTGGAACAGGAGCGGTGTCGGCGCACGAAACAAGAGCGGAACCCAACTCACTCAGACTAAACCTGTCGTTAAAGGATTCTCCGATGCTGGAGATAAAGTTCAGTCGGCCGCCTTTCGTGGCATCATGACGCTCATTGAATGCTGCCGGTGCAGCATCTCGGCTGGAGAATACGGAGAAAGCGGTCGCGTAGATTCTGCCACGGACACAGAGTCAGAGAGTGCGGTGTCATTCTACTGGAAAGCGAGAGGGGGGTGCTGCGAAGACTTTCCCCAAATCCTTTTGCCTCGCTTTCATACCTCTGCTAAGGGGATCTTCCCGTTAAGTGAAGACACGTATTCCCGCCAAGAAGAGCGGCGGGCGTGCTTCGAAATATACCGGAACCTAGCCCTAGCCCGACGAAATTTACCGTCAATGAAATAGTTCGGGCGGTGCTTATATCGCATGTAGGCCAATGCTTCTGCTTGAGGGCCGTCTCACACTCGGCCCACCACCTCGGGAGCGGTAGGAGTGCAAAATGGTCAGACGTTCTAGGAATAGTAGCTAGGCAAATAGCGATGAGGTTGCCGGAGAACAACTTAAAGTTCTCATCTACCGACCTAAACTCCTCGACTGAGACAGAAATTAGTCATTTCCTAAAATGTGGACCATCATGTCCGCGCCATGCACCACTTGGGTGCATGATATTTAAATGTGAAATCCATCTGTACCATGGAAGTCATCCAGGGGTGGTGGGGTCGCAAAATAATTATACCATAGGAGGGTGGGCAGGGGGCACGCACCCAGCATGTTCTCGTGCACGGGGAACGGGGAACGGGAGGAGAAGAGAATCCGCAGCTCCTCCCATTTGGACCGCAGTCCGCGGTAATTCCATTAAAGGAATAAGCCCCCCCATGCCTAGCTCAGAGGAGATGCGGGTGCTCTCTTGGAAGAGAAGACCCTCTCGGGAATAGCCGTACGCTTCCCGGAGGCAGAACTCCAGACGATACCAACCCAAATGCACCGATTCAAGCAACTTGTCACATTCGAACGTGACGAATAGTGTACGGGGGAGAGTCTGAGTACCCCCTTATTTTCTCATCACACGCTCGACATTGACCGCCTCATGTTCAGCCAGCTCTAAGGTTTTTCACCTATGGTGTAGTTCACGAGTTCCTCCGCATAAACAACTCCTTTCACAAAGTTCAGGGTAACTTGCGGCGTCACACTCACCAGCGTGCCATCAAGTGTCGAAAGAGCACTAATCATGGCAGCCTCGGAGAGATTCGACGCATTCGCCAGAAGGTTAGCGTGCGAGAAACGGGTGAGCTTCGTCTTTATACCACTCACGCTAGCTAGAGCTTTTCTATGATGGGTCATGTTGCCCTTAGTCTACATACTGACACCAGTGGAGCGAATAACGTGGGAGCGTTTGAAGCTAGCGAGCTTGAAAACGACAGGTAACCTCTGAATGAGGTGAACCGAGGTAATCGAGGCTCCACGCTTCGCACTTGCACTTTTGGCCTTGCTCAGGGACTCTCCGTACCAAGGATTACCGGGGCGGGACGTGCCGATCTTCGCTTAGTCGCTTGCCAAAACGGCAGCAGACCCGTCCATCCTCACGGCTCTCGCGGAGGGAGAGAAGCCCTTAGTCATTTAAGTCATGCGTTTTTTTCTTTTTAGCAGAGGGAGAGGGGGGGGGGCAGGTGCACCTGCTTCGGTTCTCCGCTAAGAAGAGCCCCTAGGCCGGATAAACTGGCGTTAGCAATATCCTTCTCCGAGATGGCGAATGTCCTTGCTGTCACAGGGCCACCGACCGGTGGGCTGTGTCACCTCAGCGACTATGTCCATCTAAAGGGGCGCTCCATGTGGCCCTCCCACCCCAAGACATCACATATCCAATTCAAGGTACCTTTGATCGTGTCATCTTGGGCCGGTGAACCGGCATCCGTCGGGGAAGAGGGGAGAGCACGTATAGTAACCCCCTGTAAGCTAGCTCGATCTTCACGCCTGCATAACTTTGGAGGTACAGGGCGACTTGCCCTGTCATCTCCCCCCCCCCTCCGTTGGTTGGCTCTATCGAGCCGCTCCCACTGGAAGCGGTCAATTATTGGCCGCCTGCTTGCCTTCATGGCAGTTCCCTTGCAAATCAAGAGGGGGGGGGGGAATGGGGCTAGAAAAAGCGAAGCGCCTAAGGGAGCCTCTAGAGAAGGAGGTAAGGGGACTTCCCTGTACCCGTGTGTAGAAGAGTGGAGTAAACCTTCGCTCCGTCAGAAGAGATTTGGAGCACCCCAGAGAGAGCACAAGGGTGATGGGCACCTCCATTTTATCGGTGGGGCTGCCCGAGGAAGGCTCCGATGATGTCACATGGAAAGGTAGAGGGAGGGTACTTTTTAACTCATCTTTGGGCATGGTGACCCTATTTATCCCACGGGCTGCATACGATAATCACCCCCACGCAGTAGCCCGCTCCCTAGGGGTAAGTACCGGGCCGGCAGAACCATCTGCAGCCATTTGAGGCGACTCCTCCTGCCTAGTGACCTGGCAGTCAATCGGCATGGCAGCTCCATCTTAGGCACGCCGTAAAATCGATAGACATTGAAGGGAGGAAGGTAGGGGAAGTGAGAAACATGTGGGTGTGGATGAAGCAGGTTGTTAATCCCGTCCCCCCGAACTGTAGCTTAAGGGTGAGGGGACGTTGTTCCCCCCCTCGTCCAACCCCGATACGGGATGGTTGGATGAGAGGAAGGTAGAAATTAGAGGCGACCAGAGAAAGATGTGGGAGAGGATTTAGGGATAGTGGGGAAGTAGGGTGGGAAGACAAGGTGTCAGAAAGAAGAAGAGGCTAAGCTGGGGCCGGACGTGGCACTGAGGCCCTTAAGCACGGCGACCAGGATAGCAAATCGCCGCGCCCCTTACGGAATGGAAGTGGGTAGGCGGGTACGTAATATAGAGAAGGAGAGATAGGCGCGTCCCCTAATGACTAGGGTGGGTGATCATCTATTATTATCTTATCCTGGTGCTAGGTTACGCCAGGATAGCAGAGCTTCCCTAATTTGCCCTCTGTCCGTTCTGAGATACAACTCCCCCGGTACCCAGTGTAAAAGGCTCAACAGGGGACCCCCCTGCGGGCATCAGTATTAATTAAGTGGCTTTGAAACCGAAATCAAATGGTTTCATTCAATCGTAGAATGTCAATCTCTATCTAAGCCCTTCATTATGGGTGTACCCAAATTAAGAGAGAGAGAATGGAGATTGTTGGAAATCGGTGGATTAAGAAAAGGTGGGAATTGTTATGACAGAATTCCAGGAAGTATTATTTAAGCAACCCTTCAAGCCAAGACAAAGGAAAGGAGTCAAGTCCTGTGGACAAAGACAGGACTTGTACAGATTCGTGTCCTGTCCATTCAAGGAGGAAATAGGGTTGAATTTTGAACAATTAAATTAATGGAAGTCGATTAAGAAATTGAGAAGGTTTTTTATGAATTGAAGGTTTGGGGTTCGATTCGAGCGAGATCCATAGGGATTTAACGGCGATAAATTATGAGTATTAACCTTAAAATCCTCATCTTAATAAAAGTGTGGGGGGGGGGCAGCCCCAGGAATCCCACAGCGTCTTCAGGGTGGGTCTACAGATTTCATAGTGATGTGATGGACTGTGCGTATGTGAGATTAGGGAAATGGAGGAGAAGGTGTATTCTGTGTTCTGGGGCTCGATGGCACCGAGTAAATGTAAGTCTTTGCGCGAGGTTTTTCTGTGTTTGTATTGTTGTAGTCTGGGTGAGGGCTCAACATGGCGTTTAGATAGGAGTACTCTATGTTTCTGTGTAGGGATTTTTCTGAGAAGTGTACGACTCTATATCTCACTATGTCGGTCGGTCGGTCGGTCGGTCCACCTGTCAGTCCCCGTTTTGCTTTTTGGGGGGTTTTGGTCATAACATTGTAACTATTCGGGCGATTCCAACAAAATTTGAAACCTTTATGTTGTTTTAGATTTTCATTCGAATGATATAATTGATAAGGTCCTCCCAAGGTTAGTCCGTGAATTATTGAAAGTTTTGAAGATCGTAAGGTCCTAAATGAGAATAAGTGAGAGCAGGCGACTTTGGTCAGAAGACCTCGTGTTTTGTCAGAGCTGGGGGTTTTTTCTGCTTAACTGTTGGGTTACTATGATGCCTATGTATACTTTGGTTGGTAATATGTTGTTTTCAGCATGGATGTGCGAAATAAGTGGGTTTTCTGTCATCCTTTGATGACTGTGAGTATCTTATTTCTTGTAATTAAGATCCGTTTGAGAGAATGTTTTTGCACTACATGGAAATAATCGCTTTCTGCTAAGAAGTTTTTGAATATTGTGTCACACATTAATACTACGCCACTTAAAACACAGATTTATGTAACTGAAGAATTTTGAATGGAATGAATCTGAAAGAAGATTTGGGTTTATGAAGGATTACCTACCTCTGTGCTGGTTTTTGGTAAGCGACATCTTTCGCTAGAAAGTTTGGCTTGGAAGCAAAGGAATTTTGCCTCGTTCCCCCGATGAGCAACTGTGCCAATTCCTCCCAAATTATTTTTCTTTTTTTTAAAAAAAGTTCGTATCCACAGGTGAGCAAATTTCGGGATATGGATATATGTATTTATGGCCAAGAGTTGGAATTTCTTAGAAAGTTTAGAAAAATTAAATATTATTATCGAATGATTTTGGATGTTTTTAAAAGAAATGAATTAAAAATGATAAAGTTCAGAAATTGCATTAAAATTGAGGCTCTTTTATATCTTTTGGTATTTTCGAAGGCTTTAGAGGGTGGAGACGCCCTCTAAAATGAAATTATTAGAGCAGGTTTTCCGTCCTTTAGGCCTAGAAAAATAATCATCAATATAAAAAAGATAGACCAAGAGTAAATTATTAGGAGATAAGTACTAGAAACCTTTTATTTTTTTTAGACCAAAAAACCCTTGCCAGAGTTGGAATGGTCTTAGACTACAGACGGGTCTGCATGCGAAGCGCAAGCTCCTCTGGTAAGGAAGAGTAGCGAAGCCGCCCATCTTGTTTTTATTATTATTATTATACTTAGATGGGTAAGAGACGTCTCGCTTGCCTTTTGGAATTCCATACCCAAGTACAGGGTTCGATTTGCGACGAGATTTCAAGGCTTGTTTGGAGCAACCGATGGCATTTAAAAGAAGAAAATAATATTGACCTGCCCCGAAACGGGTACCCCAACTTAATGGAAAACATCTGCCCTAGTGCTTTTGTCTTTGCTCACATTTTGATCTTTATGTAAACTTCATTATGCTTTCGGCAAATTTCGTCCGCGATAACGAAGGGACTGGTTGTGCAATCCTCCTAAAATATTTAACGAAGGAAATGAGATTAAAAACGACTGCTTGAATCCCTGCTGCAGACCCCCCATCCCCCCATCTCTCTCTCTCTCACTCTTTCTCTCTCTCTCGCTTCCATGCAAATCAAATTGCTGTTCATTAATCAAAATCAATCGTACCCGTAGTGTTTCCATGTTCCTGCATGTATTGATCACTAAAAGAGAGTGACTTGCCTAAGACTAAGTCTACTTTGTGCAAGTCTATCGCCGGAACTTAATTGTGGATTCCAAATCCATTTGAATACCTTAAGATCCAAGGGAATTTGAGCTCTCAACTCATTGGATTTTCAATGGAATTTTTAAGAACTCTTTTAAACATTTTTTCTTTTTTGAGCGACACAAATTTTGGATTTGGGATTTCGAACAAAATTTCACTAAGGGGTGTTTTAGAGGTACCACTTTCAATCCTGCTGCAGGTAACATCTGTGGGATTGAATGCTCAAAAAGGCTCTAATACGCGTAGGTGGATCTGTGCCTCCTGAATAAATTCTTAACCACTTTCTTCCCAGATCTATTCTCACACACATTCTGGTGAAGACGCCCTCGTTGGTTATTGATTCTTTCTTTTACGTAACAAAAACGAATTCATCAGAAAAATTTAGTCTTAAGATGAATTAAATGTAGCGATCGCACTTTATTCCACTCTTTGAGGACACGACTATTCAGTTGTGCTGGCGGAAAACTGGCCTAGATAAATGATGTGGTTCGGTTCCACACACCTCCGAACCCTCTTTGTTTATTGGCTGTTGGTGTGGTTACTAATGGAACACCACATTCGTCTCTATAATTAACCAAAGCTAATTGTCATAACTGATCGATCAACTTGTAAGTGCAGTGTGAAAGGTTTGAGAGACCTTTGCGACTTTACTTAGTCCGAATCGATTGCACAAGCGTCGGTATATAAAACAGTAATAATAGGTTTGCCACGAGTTTCGAGACGATGATTAAGAGCAAATAATATTTGATTCCTATAAAAGGGTTAATTTCGAGGAACGATTCATCACGCAAACTTTGGCTAATATCACGAATTTGTAAATGTGGTTCGAGTTGTTACCAAGAGTCACCCAAGCAATACGATTTCTCACTCTTTACGTAACCAGGAATTCGATCCTTTAGGAACTCGATCCTCCCTTCACTATTTATTATTGAATTGAGTCTGTGTTGGGGAGGGGGGTAATTTGCGTGAATTACTTTGGTTTCTTTTGTTTCTTTTGTTTTTGCTTAACTCGTCCTGAGTTTCCCTTCTAAGAGTGTCCCAACCTCAGAGGTTTCAAGGTCTTGCTTTAGATCTTGCCTTCTCCGTGTCTCAAGGAGATTGCCTTTATGGTCGTTTCAGGCGTAGTGGGGCCTCGCTAGGCTTCAAATCCCTAATTTTTTAACTAATATTGTTATTAAAAATTAAGAAGAAGAATGAGAAAAACTAATCATATTAATAATAATATTTTCGGGTATTTTTATTACAGTTTCACAAACTTAAATTCGAGGGGGATTTTTTTCTTACATGCGAAGGCATCGTGTGAAGAATGATGTGAAATTAGAGGAATTGGAAATGTGTGGAAGATATCTTGCCGCACTTTCACGTGAGGGCAGCGTGGACCGGAGGGCAAGCGAGCATCAAGATGTCAGCTGCAACATCGCTCTCCTTGTTACACCTGGACGAGCCACGTCCGGGACGCCGCGCCTCCTGAATTGGTTCTCTGGATGTTAAGTGTTCCGCTCGATCTTTGAGGATGGGCCCCAGTTGCTCAAAGAAATTAGGAGCGCGTGGCTACTCATCCCTCACGAAAAAGTCAACTTTATCACTTGTTGGTGAGCGAGAGCTTTTCATACAGTGTGATTTATCATGAAAAATTGTCACATTTTCAACATCTAACACACATTCGAATACTATGAAAAACGGAATCAGATTTTGGGCTAAGATTTCGTTTAAAAAAAATGGCTCATCCCAAATTGTTTCCTTTGGTTTGATAACCAAGATAAGATTCTTAATAGAGATGATGATGAAAAAACACTCATGCTGATCGCATTACTCTTTTATAGATACTTCATCAGTGGCCGCAGCCTATCATTCAGCACATCTTAGTTTTTAGTCATCAATGAAAATTCAACACAAGCAATCAACTTAAAGGAAAATGTCTTACGTCCATTCCTCGAGTTAATTTTAAAACCATAGGTGATCACGAGTATTAAGATCACTTTTCCTCTTTCATTTCCACCTATATCTTGCCAAGCTCTCAAACATTGGCCAACTCGAACGTGATGCACAACTAGTCGAGTGATGTTTTTGCATTAGAAATGAAGAATCTCCTCTAGCAGCTCTTCTCTGGACGTCGTGATGCGGCCAACGCAATCTCGTTTGAGTCTTGAGACTAATTCTATGATGGTCTTCCTCCACAAAAAGACGCCTCCTACTTCGATTGCAGAACAGATGAGGTTAAGGAGAATTATACCCACTGCCAGTTTCCAACATACCAAGAAGTCTATTAGGACTCTCGTTCACACTTTTTAACATCAAATAACTTTATCTTTTTTCTCGCAATCATTTTTCAAAAACTTTGTGTTCTTTCATCTGCCCTCGTTGGTTATGGTTTTCGATTTAATTTATATCCCGGTGTTTTTTAGCTCCCCACAGAATTGAGGGTGGCGAATATCGCAGGATGTGAGTCGTGGAGTGACGCTTTAGGGAAGATTTCGCTCAATCAATGGACAGTACTTCATAAGCCCCAAACTAACGTCTATCCCTCCCCTCCTTCCTTCGGAGAACTCTACCTAAAGTATACCCCTCCCCCCCATCCGCTGTATCTGCTGATCACTCAATAGGTGTGCGAGTGTCTGTCCAGTCGTGCCAGGTTGCCAATTGTGGCAACGCGCTTAGGTCGAACTGAAGCCTTGCCAGGGCGACCCATTTTGTCACCTAAGAAAGAGGGAGAGAAAAGGACAACGGGGAGAATGAGAGAGAGGGAGAGGAGAGGCAGATAAATAGAGGGGGGGAGAGATAGAGAGAGTGAGAAGGAGAAGGAGAAGTATAGGTTAGGCAGAAAAATAGAGTGGAGGTAGATAGAGATGGGGAGAAGGAGAGGGAGAGAAGAAGGAGAGGGAGGGGAGAAGGAGAGGGAGGGAAGGAGGGAAGAGGTAAGAGACGGAGAAAGGACGTTAAATGTGGAAAGAGATGGAAAGGGAGAAAAGGGAGAGGGAGATGTAAAACTGGGAGTTGGAGGGAGAGAGATGTAGAAAGGAGGAGAAGAAAAAGATAGATATTGAAAAAGGGAGGAGAGAGGGAGAGGGAGAGTAAGATGGAGGAGAAGGAGACAAGTGTATAGGGAGAAAGATAGAGAGATATTACGAGAGGGGGAGAGCGAAATAGTAAGAGAGAAAGAGAAATGAGGGGAGAGATGGCAGGAGAGGAGAGAGAGAAGAAAACGTAGAGGGGAAGAGGGAGATAGAGAGAGATAGAGAGAGAAAAGGGAGCGGGGAGAGAGGGAAAGTGAGAGGAGAGTCTCAATGAAAAGTAGCGCCTCAAAGGACATTGCTGTCCATACAGTGGAGGCACTATTTAGCGAAGGCCCTAATCTATAGGCTCTCCCCGCCAACCTCTCCCACCCGCTTATAGATGAAGGCTCTCCCCGCCCACCTCTCCCACCTCTCCCACCTCTCCCACCCGCTTATAGATGAAGGCTCTTCCCACCTACCTCTCCCACCTCTCCTCCTCGCTTATAGATGAAGGCTCTGCCCGCCCACCTCTCCCACTCGCCTTTGCGGCCATTCAAAGCGCAAAAGTCACCCGATTGTGATGTGAAAAAGGATCCAGCTTGTAACCATGGTTACGGGTGGGATTTATGCTCAACCTGAACATCTTTCTGTAGTCCACGTTTTCGCCTACCCGTAAAATCTTGAAGGATTCTATTAGCTGGCCTCGTAATTAGGGGGTCTCCAAAGAGGAAAGCCCCAATTCTTGAAGTCGACACTGATAGCCTTTGTTCCTTTGTGAGGGACTTAACTTGGTGGCCCTTGCCTGGACATGTTCTAGTCTATCTATGTGTTTACGCAGTGTAGTGGGCCAGAATTAAACGGCGTACTCCAGGTGAAGTCTGACTAGATAGTTGTACAATTTGAGGACAAACTATTTTGGGGGGAAGCAAAATTGCCTCTTTATGCATTCCAATAATCTTTATGCCTTTTTTTCTACATCGGCACACTACCTGAAAAATTTTAGGTCGCTGCGGATTTGCACACCCAAGTCCTTTTCCAGTTCTGTGACCTCCAGAACTCTACCTAACAAGTGGTAGTCAGTGTTGGTCGTCACAGGCCGGGCTGGCGAAATGTTTCTGAATGGCCATGGAGAAGGCCAAGAAAAAACTTAAACCCCAATACCATCGTCGGAACCGCTTTCGGGTAGCTCCATAGCAGAAAAGGAACTCACCGTCTGTGCATTCTCCAGGCCTTCTCCAACCCTCTTGAACCGGATTACTCCTCCCCTAACCCTACGGTGCGGTGGAATATAGCTCACCCACTTTTCTGGAGGACCACTTGCGGGACTCCATCTTCAATCAGCGGCAGTCCCTCCTTTATTTCACAGGAGACTGGCAAGAGAGCAGGAAGGCGTCCCAAAATTGTCCGCTCTCGGTGAAAGCGGCTCAGTAAGCCCAATACTTTTAAGGGACCACGGGAGAGAGGAGCCCGTCAGTCCGTTCCTAAGTATGCCCTGCAGTTCCGTATTCTCAGTCAACAGGCGACCAGCGTACCCGCCCCCCATTCTTTCCCGATGGATGCTGGTTCACCAGCTACAAAGATGACAAAAGGTACATGAAATGAGAGTCGCGATATCATGGGGGAGGATGGCCACAAGAAAGCCCCCCCCCCTCTTGAAATGGGCATGGTTCTGTAGGTAACCCGACCACAGCCGGCAGGATCTTGGTTAGGCAAGTCCATTTGGCCTAAGGGCTCCTTCCGGCGGTAGAGAGAAGCGGGTTCATTCCCCACCCTCCTCTCCTAAAAATAATAGGAGCGGTTTAAGTTCGAACGTATGATAATGAAACAGGGAAGGGCCTTGAGACACACCTCTGCAGTCTTCATCACGAACGACTGTGACAGGCTTCTTGCCTCGGTGCGTGCTGGTTGATATCGCTACTCCTGAAGATATTCGTGCCAGTGTCGCGGAGGCTCTACTACTCTAACCGCTTCAGCCATATGAATTGCTGTTAAAGACGTCCGAAGGCGATTTACCCGAAGTTTGTGTAAGTTGCTCCAAGGCCCTCAAATAGAAGTGCTATGCCTACATGCGCTCTAGGCGTCGGCCAAACAATTTAGCTATAGGTGAATTTAGTAGAGCTAGGGCTTGCTTCCGGCGTGTTTCGAAGCACGCCCGCCGGTCTTTCAGCGTTAAAACATGGCTCACATTTGGCGCAAGGGGGAATGGAGCCGCAATCTAAGAGCCTACGTCCCTGGTGGAGTCCGACGTGACCTCTTTCTTGGCATTCTATAGCCAGGATGCTGCCCTACCAGCATCCAATGTGTGTCGTGATGTCAGAGTAGACCGACAACTTGACTTTACGTCCAGAGGCAGAGAACCTTTCAACGACAGATTTAAATTGAGTCAGTTGCGTCCGCTCTCACTTCGTTCGCGGCCACCGCCCATGGTCGAGAAGATGTCCCGTCTGCCTTGCTTTGACACCTAGATAAGTGAGGCATCGCATTTCTGTTAGATTTGTTCAACAGGATCTGAGTAAAAGGTATCTGCCCAGATGACTGACGAGAGATCACTCTAACCTGTATGGTTTACGCTAAATCTACCTAGCCTCCTGCCTGCGCAAATTGATAAATAAATTGGTTATTGTTAGACTAGCCGTTTTTCTGACGAGCGCAGCCAACCAGTTTTCCGCTCAGTGCGGCTTCTGCAAGTTCCACTTCACGTCGGATGCTCTGCTCCGACACGAAAATACCGTCAGCGAGGCTTTCCTTCTTAGACAGCACTACGCCATCGTTTTTATCTAGCTGGAGAAGGCTGATGATACCGCATAGCGATACGTTATCATGGAGAATCCCTACAGGATAGGAGCGAGGGGACGCCTCTTAATCATTATTTCTGAGTTTCTAATAGGTCGTTAATTCCGCATAGAGGTGGGGAGGGGAGCCATCTACGGCTCAATCGAGAAGGAAAGAGGACTCGATTAACCGGAATGACATCCACCTCGCAACTAGTGTCTTCTGGACGTCCTTAATTGAAAGTCTACTCTTCGATGCTGGAAAGATGCTACTCGCTCTGTGCTTGTACCCGCAAGCCCGGCGCCTCTTTCAGTCACTATCGGCTCTCACTGCATCAGCATTTGATTTGGACGGTACTTAGGCTGCCGAGAAGGCCCAGTTATACCTTAAACACTTTGGGTTTACGGCTAAGATATTCCTTCGAGAGGTCGATTAAGCTTTCTGGTCGTTGACCCTCTTTTTTTCTCACGAGGCTACCTTTTAGGGTAAGACCTTGGGCTATTTGTCTTCATGCCTCTGGTTTCAAAGCGTTCACAGCTCTCGGAATATTGCGTTCGATCTAGAAGAGCAGACGTTATTTCGCGCTGGATCAGTGCCAGTGCATTCGGAAGGCTCCATATGCGAGAAGTGGGTCGGCTTCCATGCCGTATCCAATCTATTGGAAGTCAGCGGAGCTCTACCTGGCGTCACGGCATAGGTTGTTGCAATACACAGCCCCTAACCTGACATAAGGCGTGATGTCCGTTTTAGAGACTGGAGTGTAATCTTTAGCGACCCACAAAGCGCCTCGGATCATTGCAATCTCCATACCTTCTGGTTTGCTGAATCAGTGACGCCACGGTTGCCGAGCTCCGGGTTGATGTCGAGAATATCTTCTGCTGAGTTTCTGGACATGTAGGAATTAATGTGAATAAGCGCACCGATGAGAGTACCAGGGAATCCGCGAGGACTGGGCAACTATACCAGCGTTTCGCTCTTCCTCATACTCATACATCGCATGAATCTGGCCAGCCCATCTCTGCTGTCTGGAAAAGAAGATTTGAGGCGGCCCAGTGGAACTGAAAGTTGCGTGCCATTGCGCCTCGAATGTTACTACTATGGGCCTACCCCTCAATGCAGCCACGGCTTTATGTCGTTTTCTCTCGTCTCAAAATTGGGCACACTCACGGTAGCCACCGCCATTTGATGAAGCCCTTGCTGACATCTTATAGCGACGACTGTGTTGTTCTAAAGACTCTTGGCACATTCTTGTTGAATGTTCTAGTCTGAGAGATCTTCGTGCACGTTCCTGTCTAACTACCGGGACGGGTAACTTGGGTGGATGCTCGTTACGGGACGAGCGCAATCGCTACCACTTGTCTCATGTATTCGATGCGGGTTCGTGTACACAATCTTGTGGACTACATGACTTTTTCGAGGATGCTGTCCTTCTACACTTTATTTAACTTTGTTGTAGGTCGAATTTTCCTGCGCCGGGTGGAGGCGGGCCTAACCCTGACGCCGGACCTCGCTTCCCTATTGCTTTTTTGCTTATCATGTTTGTTGTGGTTGTTTTGAAGCTTGTGTCTTACCCTTTGTACCAATGCTTTGGTCTTGTGAAGTTAGAATACGCATGTATGTTTTACACATCCCCAATTAAATATTAACTGCGAAAGGTGGACTGGATTTACAACACTGGCTTCTGTTTGGCAATCGTGTCTTCCAAACATCCACTATAGAGAGCCTGCTTGACTCTGCTGAGGAGATGGGACTTGCTTTACACCATGCAGTGCGCATTATGTGTTTGTATTCAAACTTTCCTGAGTACGAAAGAGAGCCGTGCAAGTGTACACTGATGGTTCATTGTTCGAAGGAGGGGCTTGCTTTTACACCGTCCCTGCCCGTTTCGAAGTGGACGGCGCTAAACAGCCCGTTGTGGATGTCTTCATATCTGAGGTAGTTAAAATACATCGCTCGTTACAGGAGATTGGGCCTCGCGACCGGTTTCGAGACCACATTGAAAAATAGAACTAGTCATGGAGCGTCGTGAGTGCCCTCGAGACATTAGAATCTCCGCCTCACTGATTCTTAGGATTCGTGAAGCCACGTTTGCCGCGATTCAGGAGGATGCCCTGTTGTTTTCTGGGTTCCTTGGAATGTAGGGATTGCTTAAAATGAGGGGATTCTTGAGTGGCCCAAACAGTCCACAAAGAGTGAGCGACGAATCCCGCCTTTCACTCTTTCTCACTCTGATTACAGGGCCAGTTTCATGTCAGCCCTTCGGGATGTCTAGCAAAGAAGATGGGGGACGGCCGTCGGAAGCCTAAAGTTGCCGCAACTTTTCTCGTTGACTTCCCCTCATTGCCTCGAGGGCTTTAGGTCTTTCTCTGTCCCATCCCAATCGGGTGCAATGGAAGCTCCCCTGAATCTTGCTGCGGCGACTGCGGTTTCCCCGAGACATTCTGGTAAAATCTCTCAGTCTTGAGGATCTTCGCGTACGTTACCTCGCTCGGTTCTGGCTTTTTAGTTTTCTATTGTTTTTTGGGGTTTGTTTACTTTTTGCTTCGCTTATTTTTGCTCTATTGACTGGTTTTCTTTTTTTTTTGACAGATAAATAAAAAATAAAATAAAATAAAAAATAAATTGAGTTATATGGTGTAAGGTAGAGAATGGTTCACTGCATGAAATTAACTTTGAAGCAGCCTAGACTGGATAATCCCAAACCCATTTTAACTCAAAGGATAGTTAACTTTTCGAATAGTTTCTACCATGGTGTAATTAGGAGTTACTTACTCGATTAAGTATGACTTGAAAAGGACTGTTTGATCGAGTTTTTGTTGTATAGACGAATCTAGTTCAATTATCAAGTGATAACAAACATTTTTGGCGTGGATTGTTTAGTTTTCTAACCTTATAATTGACATTATACTTTGGACGGATTTGTAAGGTGGGATTTAGGTTTTATGGTAGAAAATAACTATGTATGTGCTCCAAGTGGATAGGTTCCAAAGCCTTTAAAGAACCAAAGGTTTCGTGTATTTTTATTATTTGGTGAGAGAAGATTTTTGATCGTTTTATGAATTTTGCCACAAATTTCCTTCTGGAGCAATGTTTTGATTTGATTGCAAACTCGGCTTCAAGAAAGCTGTATTCCTTAAGTTGCGTAGTCCATCTCTTCATTGGGTGAAGTCATATGGCGTAGAAATTAGGAAAATACAGAAATTTTAAGAAGAATTTCCGCAGAACTTTGAAGTTAAGCTTTAAAGCAATAGATCATCTTAAAATCTGTACAAGTTATTTCGAAATAAATGTTATAAATTCTATTTGTATCATAATGAGATGTCCTAACCTAACGTTGCCTAACCTCAAACTAATAATTTTTCCAAAAAGTGAAATATAAATTTGGAATCAACGTAAGATACTACATTTGTGGTGAAATGTACAAAAATATTGGAGAATGTGTGCCAGACCCCAAAGATCCCAAATTGTATTATGGTGTGAGACTTTCGTTGTTGCAGCAAAGGGTTTGTTTTGCATCTTAGCTTACTTATAATGGAGAGAAAATATTACCCCCCAAAACGTTTCCGATCAGGATTTCTGGTGCTTTTTTCGTCTATGATCTTTCCCAATTGCCACGCGTTCATTTTTTTTTAAATATCGATTCTTTTGTTTCATTTGTTGTTGATGTCCACCTGACTCTTTTACCTTGAGGATCTTTTAATTTGCCAACTTTTTGCGTATCGTTGCCGATCGTCTTTTATCACGCCCCAAACCAAGATTTGCTAAGGGCTGGAATTATTAAGCTAATTAGGCCGGCGTCAATTAATTTACCAGACCAACATATTTCTGTCCATACAATTCCTTTCAAATTGCATTGCCATTTTACCATTTTTTCCTCTGTAATGACCCTTTTGCCAACATTAATGACCTATTACTTACTTATGTTTGACTTCATCATTCTTGACTTATTTTCTCTCATCATTCTCTTTGTTTATGGCATCTCGTTGTTTACTTTTTGGAGGTTCTCTCTTCATTCCTTTCCTTTGATAGCCCTATTTGGTCTTCTTTTAAATACTCATGTCCACTCTCTTCCCATTAGAGTTCCTTATTATTTCGAATTTACAATTTAGCTCTTTCTCATGTTCTCTGGGTGCGGTTGATCATTGAACTGCATATTTGCGTCTTTCCACTCCACTTCAACTCATTACGTGTGAAAGCTGGATTCTGTGGCGCCTCGACTGTGAATCGCCGTCTTCCACCATAGAAATTCAAGGTAGGTAAACCATTGCATTGGTACACTAGATTTTGGTTTTTGGTTCTCTAGTTTTGCATGCTTCTCTATATCTATACTCTAGCGACCATAATATAAGGGTCAGTAACAAGAAGTGTATTTAAATATTTATTATAGAGATTTAACAAAATGTTGAGACTATATATTATAAACATATTTAAATATAAATTATATCTATCTTTCGTAAAAATTTCAAGAGAATGGATTCAATATTTCGTAAGTTATGAGCAAATAAACAAACTATCTTCCAAATTGCAGCGGACAAAAGTTTAGGGTCACATAGAAAAAATTAACTACCAACCAAGGTGTTTGTGTCTAGGAGACTGTTGCTGAGCTAACAGTTACTTCTTATGATCAAACATTATTGGAACATGCAACTGTCGACATGGCGGCTTGTGAGAAACGACCCGTGCCCTGTAATGAAAATTCAAGGATTGTGTGCCTTCAGCAAGAGGGTACGTCAAATTCTGTGATAGCAACCTCTGTAGGAAGGTCTAGAGGTGTTGTGCACGGAATTGTAGCTAGGTTTGTCGTTAGAATTGACAGATGCAAAATTCCAAACCGGTAGACCTCATAAAACGTCGCTAAGACAGGATCGTATTATGGTTCGAATGTCACTGAAGGATGGGTTTAAGATTGCTGCTGAGATATCCCGCGAGTTCAGCTCCACTTCCGATGTCAACGTATCGGGCAAAACAGTTTTCTGGAGGGTACGATGTTCTGGGTTGCTTGCTCGAGCACCGGCAAAGAAACCTTTGATCTCCAAGAAGAATCAAAGAGCCCGTCTTTGTTACGCACACGTACATGTTGGTTGAACAGAAGAACAGTGGGCGCAAGTTCATTTTAGCGATGAATTGAAGTTTAATGTGATTGGTTCCGATGGCGGAATGTACGTCCGATGAAGATGTGGTGGAAGGTTATCTCATGTATGTGGGAAAAAGAGAGTGAAATATAAAAGAGGCAGTGTAATGATATGGAGAGTGATCTCTGTAGCTAGTTATGGTCCACCTATTCGCCTAGAAGGGACTGTCAATGCTGAAATCTACTATCAAATTCTTACCTAGGATGCCCTTCCACATCTCCGAACCTCGTGAGTTCAACCTCCTATCTTCATTAAGGACAACGCTCCCTGCCACACTGCGAAGAGAGTCAACGAGATTTTAAGTGATAAATGGGTTGATCTCGTGGAATGGCCACCTCAAAGTCCCGATCTCAACACTATAGAAAATGTTTGGAAGATTATTGGAGATGGGTTGCGAAGGAGAAATACAAAGAACCAAGATGAAGTCTCAGAATTATTGATAAAAGAATGTAACAATTTTCTCGATCATTTTTCAAGAAATTAATTCAGTTGGGTGGTAACAGATGTCGGGAGGATATTGCAAGTAAAGGGATGCTCACAAAATATTAATAGTAAGGGTTTCTGTTTTGTTCTTGTTCCATTTTACCTTATTTTTCTATGTGACCCTTAATTTTGGGCTGCTGCAATTTGGAAGATAGTTTATTTATTTGCTCATAACTTACGAAATATTGAATCCATTCACTTGAAATTTTCACGAGAGATAGATATTTGATATATCTAAATAAATCTATAATATATAGTCTCATCGTTGTGTTAAACTTATATAAATATTAAATAGACTTGTTCTTACTGACCCTTGTATTCGATGCGGGTTCGTGTACACAATCTTGTGGACTACATGACTTTTTCGAGGATGCTGTCCTTCTACACTTTATTTAACTTTGTTGTAGGTCGAATTTTCCTGCGCCGGGTGGAGGCGGGCCTAACCCTGACGCCGGACCTCGCTTCCCTATTGCTTTTTTGCTTATCATGTTTGTTGTGGTTGTTTTGAAGCTTGTGTCTTACCCTTTGTACCAATGCTTTGGTCTTGTGAAGTTAGAATACGCATGTATGTTTTACACATCCCCAATTAAATATTAACTGCGAAAGGTGGACTGGATTTACAACACTGGCTTCTGTTTGGCAATCGTGTCTTCCAAACATCCACTATAGAGAGCCTGCTTGACTCTGCTGAGGAGATGGGACTTGCTTTACACCATGCAGTGCGCATTATGTGTTTGTATTCAAACTTTCCTGAGTACGAAAGAGAGCCGTGCAAGTGTACACTGATGGTTCATTGTTCGAAGGAGGGGCTTGCTTTTACACCGTCCCTGCCCGTTTCGAAGTGGGCGGCGCTAAACAGCCCGTTGTGGATGTCTTCATATCTGAGGTAGTTAAAATACATCGCTCGTTACAGGAGATTGGGCCTCGCGACCGGTTTCGAGACCACATTGAAAAATAGAACTAGTCATGGAGCGTCGTGAGTGCCCTCGAGACATTAGAATCTCCGCCTCACTGATTCTTAGGATTCGTGAAGCCACGTTTGCCGCGATTCAGGAGGATGCCCTGTTGTTTTCTGGGTTCCTTGGAATGTAGGGATTGCTTAAAATGAGGGGATTCTTGAGTGGCCCAAACAGTCCACAAAGAGTGAGCGACGAATCCCGCCTTTCACTCTTTCTCACTCTGATTACAGGGCCAGTTTCATGTCAGCCCTTCGGGATGTCTAGCAAAGAAGATGGGGGACGGCCGTCGGAAGCCTAAAGTTGCCGCAACTTTTCTCGTTGACTTCCCCTCATTGCCTCGAGGGCTTTAGGTCTTTCTCTGTCCCATCCCAATCGGGTGCAATGGAAGCTCCCCTGAATCTTGCTGCGGCGACTGCGGTTTCCCCGAGACATTCTGGTAAAATCTCTCAGTCTTGAGGATCTTCGCGTACGTTACCTCGCTCGGTTCTGGCTTTTTAGTTTTCTATTGTTTTTTGGGGTTTGTTTACTTTTTGCTTCGCTTATTTTTGCTCTATTGACTGGTTTTCTTTTTTTTTTGACAGATAAATAAAAAATAAAATAAAATAAAAAATAAATTGAGTTATATGGTGTAAGGTAGAGAATGGTTCACTGCATGAAATTAACTTTGAAGCAGCCTAGACTGGATAATCCCAAACCCATTTTAACTCAAAGGATAGTTAACTTTTCGAATAGTTTCTACCATGGTGTAATTAGGAGTTACTTACTCGATTAAGTATGACTTGAAAAGGACTGTTTGATCGAGTTTTTGTTGTATAGACGAATCTAGTTCAATTATCAAGTGATAACAAACATTTTTGGCGTGGATTGTTTAGTTTTCTAACCTTATAATTGACATTATACTTTGGACGGATTTGTAAGGTGGGATTTAGGTTTTATGGTAGAAAATAACTATGTATGTGCTCCAAGTGGATAGGTTCCAAAGCCTTTAAAGAACCAAAGGTTTCGTGTATTTTTATTATTTGGTGAGAGAAGATTTTTGATCGTTTTATGAATTTTGCCACAAATTTCCTTCTGGAGCAATGTTTTGATTTGATTGCAAACTCGGCTTCAAGAAAGCTGTATTCCTTAAGTTGCGTAGTCCATCTCTTCATTGGGTGAAGTCATATGGCGTAGAAATTAGGAAAATACAGAAATTTTAAGAAGAATTTCCGCAGAACTTTGAAGTTAAGCTTTAAAGCAATAGATCATCTTAAAATCTGTACAAGTTATTTCGAAATAAATGTTATAAATTCTATTTGTATCATAATGAGATGTCCTAACCTAACGTTGCCTAACCTCAAACTAATAATTTTTCCAAAAAGTGAAATATAAATTTGGAATCAACGTAAGATACTACATTTGTGGTGAAATGTACAAAAATATTGGAGAATGTGTGCCAGACCCCAAAGATCCCAAATTGTATTATGGTGTGAGACTTTCGTTGTTGCAGCAAAGGGTTTGTTTTGCATCTTAGCTTACTTATAATGGAGAGAAAATATTACCCCCCAAAACGTTTCCGATCAGGATTTCTGGTGCTTTTTTCGTCTATGATCTTTCCCAATTGCCACGCGTTCATTTTTTTTTAAATATCGATTCTTTTGTTTCATTTGTTGTTGATGTCCACCTGACTCTTTTACCTTGAGGATCTTTTAATTTGCCAACTTTTTGCGTATCGTTGCCGATCGTCTTTTATCACGCCCCAAACCAAGATTTGCTAAGGGCTGGAATTATTAAGCTAATTAGGCCGGCGTCAATTAATTTACCAGACCAACATATTTCTGTCCATACAATTCCTTTCAAATTGCATTGCCATTTTACCATTTTTTCCTCTGTAATGACCCTTTTGCCAACATTAATGACCTATTACTTACTTATGTTTGACTTCATCATTCTTGACTTATTTTCTCTCATCATTCTCTTTGTTTATGGCATCTCGTTGTTTACTTTTTGGAGGTTCTCTCTTCATTCCTTTCCTTTGATAGCCCTATTTGGTCTTCTTTTAAATACTCATGTCGACTCTCTTCCCATTAGAGTTCCTTATTATTTCGAATTTACAATTTAGCTCTTTCTCATGTTCTCTGGGTGCGGTTGATCATTGAACTGCATATTTGCGTCTTTCCACTCCACTTCAACTCATTACGTGTGAAAGCTGGATTCTGTGGCGCCTCGACTGTGAATCGCCGTCTTCCACCATAGAAATTCAAGGTAGGTAAACCATTGCATTGGTACACTAGATTTTGGTTTTTGGTTCTCTAGTTTTGCATGCTTCTCTATATCTATACTCTAGCGACCATAATATAAGGGTCAGTAACAAGAAGTGTATTTAAATATTTATTATAGAGATTTAACAAAATGTTGAGACTATATATTATAAACATATTTAAATATAAATTATATCTATCTTTCGTAAAAATTTCAAGAGAATGGATTCAATATTTCGTAAGTTATGAGCAAATAAACAAACTATCTTCCAAATTGCAGCGGACAAAAGTTTAGGGTCACATAGAAAAAATTAACTACCAACCAAGGTGTTTGTGTCTAGGAGACTGTTGCTGAGCTAACAGTTACTTCTTATGATCAAACATTATTGGAACATGCAACTGTCGACATGGCGGCTTGTGAGAAACGACCCGTGCCCTGTAATGAAAATTCAAGGATTGTGTGCCTTCAGCAAGAGGGTACGTCAAATTCTGTGATAGCAACCTCTGTAGGAAGGTCTAGAGGTGTTGTGCACGGAATTGTAGCTAGGTTTGTCGTTAGAATTGACAGATGCAAAATTCCAAACCGGTAGACCTCATAAAACGTCGCTAAGACAGGATCGTATTATGGTTCGAATGTCACTGAAGGATGGGTTTAAGATTGCTGCTGAGATATCCCGCGAGTTCAGCTCCACTTCCGATGTCAACGTATCGGGCAAAACAGTTTTCTGGAGGGTACGATGTTCTGGGTTGCTTGCTCGAGCACCGGCAAAGAAACCTTTGATCTCCAAGAAGAATCAAAGAGCCCGTCTTTGTTACGCACACGTACATGTTGGTTGAACAGAAGAACAGTGGGCGCAAGTTCATTTTAGCGATGAATTGAAGTTTAATGTGATTGGTTCCGATGGCGGAATGTACGTCCGATGAAGATGTGGTGGAAGGTTATCTCATGTATGTGGGAAAAAGAGAGTGAAATATAAAAGAGGCAGTGTAATGATATGGAGAGTGATCTCTGTAGCTAGTTATGGTCCACCTATTCGCCTAGAAGGGACTGTCAATGCTGAAATCTACTATCAAATTCTTACCTAGGATGCCCTTCCACATCTCCGAACCTCGTGAGTTCAACCTCCTATCTTCATTAAGGACAACGCTCCCTGCCACACTGCGAAGAGAGTCAACGAGATTTTAAGTGATAAATGGGTTGATCTCGTGGAATGGCCACCTCAAAGTCCCGATCTCAACACTATAGAAAATGTTTGGAAGATTATTGGAGATGGGTTGCGAAGGAGAAATACAAAGAACCAAGATGAAGTCTCAGAATTATTGATAAAAGAATGTAACAATTTTCTCGATCATTTTTCAAGAAATTAATTCAGTTGGGTGGTAACAGATGTCGGGAGGATATTGCAAGTAAAGGGATGCTCACAAAATATTAATAGTAAGGGTTTCTGTTTTGTTCTTGTTCCATTTTACCTTATTTTTCTATGTGACCCTTAATTTTGGGCTGCTGCAATTTGGAAGATAGTTTATTTATTTGCTCATAACTTACGAAATATTGAATCCATTCACTTGAAATTTTCACGAGAGATAGATATTTGATATATCTAAATAAATCTATAATATATAGTCTCATCGTTGTGTTAAACTTATATAAATATTAAATAGACTTGTTCTTACTGACCCTTGTATTATAGCTGCTAGTGCAGGTATGTTGTCGAATAGAACCATGGAAGTTTTAATATTGGGATTAAATTACGACCGTGTTTTTTAGGACTTACTTAATGGCGAATTCAAACAGTGATGTTTAAGGACTTGAAGGCAAATGAAGTCCTTGATATTGTCAGTATTGTAATTGAAGCACGCCATTGATGTTTTAAGACGTGGATTCGATTACCGCCCTTGATGTTTCAAGCACCGATTGACGCCTTCGATGTTTTAACATTAAGGGCGAATGATTCTCCTAATAATTGATGAATTGAGGGTGAATGAGAACCTTGATCTTCTAATACTGGGGGCGAATGTCGCCATCGATGATTTAAGACTCTTAGGCGAGTGTCTTTCTTGATGTTTGAAATAGTTTCCTTGTGGTTAGGAATGTTGCAGCTAATGATCACTTGCAGCCCCGTAATGGTGACAGATAGTAACCTCGGGCCATTCGGGTATATTCAGTGGCACGGAAAAGAGATGCAAATTATATTCTATTACCATCGCTTTGTCACTCAATCAACTCCCTCGCTCGCTCTACGCCAAGGGCCAGCCTCACAAGTCAGTTGCAGCCACTTGACTTGAACAAACGGAGAGAATTCCTAACGGATAATGTAAATAAAGATAATTTTCACTGGACAGTGTTTACATAACCAACTGCTCCAGGAAGAATAAGAGTGCACATTCCGACATTAGAGCGAGAAAATACCTTTAACCTTTTACATAAATGGTACACTCTGTTACCTGAGCCACTAAATCAACAGTAAAGGCCTTGCATCACCGATATTGTTGAAAAACATCGAGAAACTTGTTCGTATTACCATATCTTGCCAAAAAATAACCCTTAGAACAAACAAAAATCTTCCCTTCTAACTATTTCCACTGCCAGACGCACGTTTCTCTACTATCTATCTGTGTTCTGCTTATAGTCGGTGGCACTGGAGTTATTTCTAGCATTATACTTATTCCCCTGGGCTGACGTAGAGATAGCTGTATAAAATGAATACACTTGGATGCAAAATTGGACAAATTTAAGTCTTTTTCCACATTGGCACTAATATCCTTGTCTTCCCAAAATTAGGGAGCGCAGAACTGACTTTGGAGTTTGGTGATGCAGATTTGGAAGACGCGAGCGCAACCCAATCCATACAGCTCCCAATAATACCCTGTCAATTGAGGTTGGGTTGAGAACCTTCCACACATTTTTACTTCCCTTAAATTGTCCACTTTTAATACGAGATTCACTCACTTGCTTAAGCATTTCATCGTCGCATAAACTTGAATACCTTAAATTTTACTTCAATTTTTAATGACCACCAAATAAAGTTGTTTAGCTCAGTTTATATTTTAATTCCCTCATCGTGATTTCATTATCCACCATTTATACACATTTGATGACAATAATACCACTAAGTTAGAGCTTAACATTTATTAAACTTCATATGTGTAAGTTCCTCAGATTCTCTTAAGTACCAGAACATACCTGAAGGCCTTCATACTGGTCACAATAATCGAGGTGCGTCAAATTAACTTGCTATGGAATAGCAAGTCTGCTGACACAGCAGACATGTTAAGTCTGACATGGCGAGGATCTACCGTGAGGTCTTCAGCTAACGAGGGCTGCACACAGTCCTGCGCCTTCTTCGGTAATCCTAAAGACGGCTCAATACTGCACCTGCACCTTCTCTCCTAGATATCGCATTCCCTTTGACCTGCTCCTAAATCCGTCCTCGTCCATCACTCTCATACTCTACAGGACGTCTCCTCTTCCCTTTCCCTCCTCAAGGATAATTACGTGCACACTTTTTTTGTGATGAACTAAAGTTCCGGCTACGTAACTACTAGCTAAGCTAATCTAAACCAATGTGCAATAGTAAACATCAACGTCATTTTAACAGGTGTAATATTATTATGACCAGTGAAAATAGTTTTCATATTAATCTGTGATTTCGAAAACTAGTTCCTATCTAAAGAAAACTACCCATGCATCAGTTGCTAAATTAATATTTCGCTTTGAAATGCTGATTATTAAAAATTAACAAATTAATTAACTCACTTTTGTGTAACACTCGAATGATTAACTTAATTTGCTCCCTGTGTAGTTTAATAGGACTTAAAGGGTAGACGAACCCCTCTCTCTCGGCAACTTTAGCAAGTTCAAGAATAGACAAAAGAAGAATCATAAAAAGGAAGAAAGTATCTTAATGGTCGCTTCTTAAGTGTTTGTTCATAAGTCATTGTTAAGTCACAAATGAGGAGATGACCTAAAGATTAGTGGTCTTAGCAGAATCTTAAACAAATAAAAGAGGTCTCTTTTCAGTGTAGAGACATCAGTGCTTTCCGTGATTCGGTGCCCCAAATACCATTCCATGGTGGTCTGTGTTCATAAGTTTGAAAATTACTCATCTCTAATAGAGAGGATACACTTCGAGGCTCTTGAACTCTGGTAAACCGTCTCTTTGTGCTTCAATGACTATCCATCTTGCACACTTCCAACCTCCAATTGTATACTCCGCAGTTGCTTGAGGAGGAGGTCCATTTTGTCCGGTAAACACTTCAAGTTGATCCAACTTGTCAACATCGGGCGGAGAGACAGAGACAAAATACTGAAAAAGGAACAATAGCGGCCAATTAATGATTGCACTTGGATGCTGTGAGTTATTAGGGATTTAACAATGAAAAATAAGGAAAAGAAATCATATATAAAAATATCGAAAATATCCGTTTGTTATTTGTTTATTTTAGACAATTTTTATCTTTTAAATAGCGCGTTGAATATTCCCGCCATCTCGCGAGCTTCTCATGGGGGCGATCTTTTATAGGGAGGATGAAATACCCATAAGCCTTTTGCTGGTGTCATAAAAAGCAACTAAACCCTGATAGGGTGAAAGGCCCATACGCGAATGTTTCTGTCCTGCGAACGCAATAGACAAGGTTATAAGATTAATAAACATAAATATTTTTGGTCCGTTTCAGCCTTTGGAAACTCTTGAATTTTCTTTCAGGTCCAATAATTATGATTAATGAAGACCCGATGCTTTTTCCCCCCGGTGAGACGCTATGAAGCACTTTGATGCCCTAACTCCAGTGGCTTGAAGCCTTCTTTCATGCATTCATACGTGTTTAAAGGCTTGAATTTCACTAGAAAGGAACCAAAAAAGTTTACCAACCTTCACACCTCCAATGCGGTTTAATTGATGGTCTCGCACTGTTATGCGGATCTTTGCTACCAGAAAAATCTTTCCTAGGTCGACCATCCACCACTGGTTGGGTCCAGAATTTGGTACACTATGGAAATATGTACTAAAATATCCATCCACGCCCATGCTCGGATAGCGATTTGGCGCACTTGTCTTGCTGCAATTAATTATATTAATGAATTAGATTCAACCAAATTTTACCACTAGTTTGGTGTCTCGGAACAACCCTAAGACCATTCAAAGGACTCTGAATTACGTTAATCTGCATTTCAATCGCAAGTGATTATGCTGAAAGTAATTAATTATTCTATTATAAAAATGAATATAAGAGACATGATAATAATAATAATAACTACAATTACTAATGAATAAAGCTAAATTAGCGCAGAAAGAGAGGGAGGGAGGGAGGGAGGGGGAAAAGGGCACCAACAACTTTCCCCGGCGCCATCAGAGAGTTGAGGTCAACCGAGTAACAGGGTTTTCTAATTTTCCCTCTGACCGTTCTGAAGTACAGCTGCCCGGGTGCCCAATGTAAAAGCTCAACAAGGCTCAAGGATGGAGATTGTTTGAAGTTAGTGGAGTGAGAAAAGGTGCGAATTGTTATGACAGAACTCCAGGAAGTATTATTTAAGCAACCCTTCAAGCCAAGACAAAGGAAAGGAGTCAAGTCCTTGTACAGATTCGTGGCCTGTCCATTCAAGGAGGAGATAGGGTGGAATTTTGAACAATTAAATTAATGGAAGTCGATTAAGAAATTGAGAAGGTTTTTTATGAAGTCAAGGTTTGGGGTTCGATTCTAGCGAGATCCACAGGAATTTAACAGCGATAAATAATGAGTATTAACTTCAAAATCCTCATCTTAATAAAAGTGTGGCGGGCGGTCCCCAGGAACCGTACGACGTCTCCCGGGTTGGTGACAATGTGCAAATGTGAGATTAGGTTAATCGAGGCGAAGGTGTAATTGTCTTCTAGGGCTCGATTGCACCTAGTAAATGTTAGTGTTTGCGCGAGCTTTATTCTGTGTTTGTATTGTTGTAGTCTGGGTCATCACTCATCGATAGGAGTACTCTTTGTTTTTGTGGAGAGATTGCTCTGAAGATTGGATTTGTGGTAATTGCTCGTTGTTGGCGAGTTTGGATTGTATGGGGATGTTTTAGTGAGGTGCCATTTGAGTGAGACATGCTAGGGATATTTTTTTTGTTTGGTTGTGGAGGCTGAATTGTGAAGTGGAAGTTGCGGTGAGGTGAGTTTTTACTATGTTAAGTGTTGGGTTACTTTAAAATCTATGTGTAATTTAGTGGGTAATATGTTGTTTTCAGCATGGAGGTGTGGGATTGGTGTGTTTTTTGTCATACACAGATGACTGTGAGTACCTTATTTTGTGTAATTTGGAGCCATTTGTAGAGAATGTTTTTGCACTACCCCGTAATAATTGCTTTTGAATATCCTGTCACACACTAAGACTACGCCACTCAAAACACAGAATTATGTAAATAAGGAGATTATTTTGAATGGAATGAATCTGAAAGAAGATTTGGGTTTATGAAGGATTACCGACCTCTTTGCTGGTTTTTGGTAAGCGACATCTTCCGTTGAAACTTTGGCTCGGAAGTGACGGAATGTTGCCTCGTTTCCCCGATGAGCAACTGTGCCGATTCCTCCCAAAAGACATTCTCCGTCTGTTGACCAAATTTATATCCTTAAATAAAGGAGAGGTTTTATATCCGAAGCTGGATGTGAATGTGGTTGGTTTGGGGTGTATACAGAGGGCGCTCACCAGTTGGATCGTAAAGAAATGAAGAATTGAAATCGACTGGTGAGGAAAATATCAGAAGTGAGGTATTAGGTAATGTTTAAAGAAGCTGATTAAGTAGAGATGAATGGTGGGATATCGATGGCGCCAGTATGGGAGGGTAAGAGTTTATTGGAGTAGTGCAGTAATTGTTTTTGTCTAATAAATAATGGAAAAATAAAGAGGTAAACATGAATTGCCCTGTTTGTGTAGATGTTTACAAATTTGGTGGATAGTTTTTATCCTGAGGTTTCCTTTGGCTAAGCTCTGTGTGAAATGACTAAAGGCAGAGTGGTTATGGAAAGTGTGAGAGGGTTTTGACGTGTCAGAAACTCCAAAAGATCGGATCTTGTGCCAGGATAGCTTTTTGAAGTGATCCTTGATAATAAAACTTGGCTGTTGGATACGATGCGGATGTGCGTAAGGATAAACTAATCTAAGTTAAGCTAAAAAGGATAAAGGGATAAAGGAGACAAGTAAAATGAGGTAAGCAATCCCGGAGGTCGAGGCAGCATTTGATGTAGGTCCTGATCCAATTTGAGGTAAATCTGATTATAATCAAAATAAATATTTTAAAAGTGTGGTTCTATTTGTGATGAAAGATTCTTGATCCACCTACCTGTGAACTTAGGACAGAAACACCCCTGCCACCTGCACTTAATGGCACATGATACTTCCGTCATTCTTCCTACAGACACGTAGGAGGAGACCCGGTCAGAGGATGTGCAGTATCCGTCGGGAATCCAACTGGTTCCTCTAATAACAAACACAACTTTTACCAAGAAGAGAAAACAGATGTTTAGAAAGAATTTCTTCATTTTCAGTAAAGTTGACCTGTTTGAGTGAATGATGTGGCAAGTGAAAAAGTAAATTATGCCTGAAAGAAATGAAAAACAAGGTTAGAATTAGGTTTCAAGATTCATTATTTGTTACTAAATTATTTTTCACATTTGTACGAAAGCGTTGAGGGTCTTTTTCTAATTATTCACAATGTTTTCAACGGGAATTTCAAAAGGGATCAGAAAATAACATATAAAGACTGAAGGACAAGATCAATCAACAGATCCCCAATTAATAAAATGAAGGTAAAGAAACCAGACACAGAAAGGAGAGTAAAGAAATTGAAGAACGAGTACAAAGATAACACTCGGGACCGGTGAACGGATTTAACTTTCTTGACCTCTTCTTCGAGTACCAGAATTAACTCGAGAGACAAACCATAACCAGGGTGCATCGGGTAAATTGGCTGTTGCTGTGATTTATGAAGTGACACAAACGTTTTTATTAAACCTTAGTTTTGTAGTCTGTAAATTATAAACATTCCTTCACTAATTGATGATAAACCACCAATGTTTGTATGAGAGAAGCCTCCGTTTCTGCCTAAGGGTAACATCAGACCTACACGGGAAATAACGGATCCTCAAATTAACCTTCATTTCACTGAAATTTAACATCAGAATTTTTGTACAATTTTTTCGTTTGAAAAAAGTTTGTCAACACAATTGAGTAAATTTCGGCAAATGGAGATATGTAGTTATGTCCAAAAATGGGAATTTTTGTAAACAAAATGGGGAAGTTCCGAAACAAGGTCTGTTGACCAAAAGTCGCGTGCTCTCCTTATTCTTATTTATGGCCTTATGACCTTCAAAACATTCAATAATTCCAGGACTAATCTGGGATGACATTACCAAAGATATCATTTTAAAGAGAATGTAAAACAACATAAGAGTTTCAAATTTCTTTAGAATCGGCCGAATAGTTATGATGTTATTGACAAATAACTCCCCGCTAACATTAGGTGGACTTTGGCAATCATACCATTCGAAAGGGAAAATAAAACAACATAAGGGTTTCAAATCTGGTTAGAATTAACCAAATAGTTCCAATGTTATTACCAAAATAAAAAAAAGCAAAACTTGGACCGACCGACCGACCGACATAATGAGATATAGAGTCGCACGCGACTAAAAAAAAATAATATTATCGAATGATTTGTTTTTTTTTTAAAGAAATGAATTGCAAATGATAAAGTTCAGAAATTTTATTAAAATTGAGGCATTTTTTTATTTTTTCGTATATTCGAAGGTTTTATCAAAGTTATTTTCCCAAAATGATTTTAAATTTTAGTCTTTAGCAGGAAATAAAAGAATCTACTGACACTTTAAAACGAGTAAAACAAAATGAAATTATTGGAGCAAGTTTAGGTGATAAAAAGAGTGGTGGTGTTGTTTTTTACCTATTTAAAAATAAATCCGATAAAAATGTTTATTCTGTCCTTTAGGCCTAGAAAAAATAATCATCGATGGGAAAAAAGAGATAGACCAAGAGTAAATTATTAGGAAATAAGTACTGGAAACCTTTCATTTTTTGTTAGACCAAAAAACCCTTGCCAGAGCTGGATAGGTCGTAGGCGACAGACCGGTCTGCATGCGAAGCACAAGCTCCTCTTTTAAGGAGGAGTGGTGAAGCCCCCCATATTATTATCCTTATTATTTTAATATTAATATAATTATTAATATTATTATAATAACTATTATTATTACAATTACTATTATTATTTTATTATCATTATCATTATTATTATTATTATTATTATTATTAGGTGGGTAAGAAACCCCTCTAGTTTGGAGCTAGCGATGGCGTTCTTTAAAAAAAATCCACATTGACCTGCCCCAAAACGTGTACCCCAACAAAACGAAAACCGGTCGGCCATGGTGCTTTTGTGTTTGCTGATATATTATCATTTTGATCTTTATGTAAACTTCATTACGGTGTCGGCAAATTTCGTCCGCGATTACGAAGGGACTGGTGGTGCAATTCGTCTAAATTATAGAACGAAGGAAATGGGATAAAAGACGACTGCTGGAATTACAGCTTCAAACTACCGATCTCTCTGTCTCTGTCTCTTATTCTCTCTCTCTTCTTCTTTCTCTCTCTCTCTCTATTTCTCTTATTCTTTCTCTCTCCGCCTCCACTACAAATCAAATTGCTGTTCATTAATCAAAATCAATCTTACCCGTAGTGTTTCTATGTTCCTGCATGTATTGATCAATAAAAGAGAGTGACTTGCCTAAGACTAAGTCTACTTTGTGCAAGTCTATCGCCGGAACTTAATTGTGGATTCCAAATTCCTTTGAATTCCTTAAAATCCAAGGGAATTTGAGCTCTCAACTCATTGGATTTTCAATGGGATTTTTAAGAACTCTTTTAAACATTTTTCCTTTTTTGAGCGACACAAATTTTGGTTTGGGATTCCGAACAAAATTTCACCAAGGGGTGTTTTAGGAGTACCACTTGCAATCCTGCTGCAGGTAACATCTGCGGGATTGAATGCTCTAAAAGGCTTCAACACGAATAGGTGGATCTTTGCTTCCTGAATAATTTCTTAACCACTTTCTTCCCAGATCTATCCTCACACACATTCTAGTGGAGATGCTCTCGTTGGTTATCGACGCTTTCTTTTACGTAACAACAACGAATTCTTTAGAAAAGTTGAGTCTTAAAATGAATTAAATGTAGCAATCACACTTTATTCCACTCTTTGAGGACACGACTATTGACTTGTGCTCGCGGAAAACTGGCCTCGATAAATGAAGCGGTTCCACCCACCTCCGAACCCTCTTTGTCCCTTCTCTGTTGGTGTGGCTGCTAAGACAACAACCAAATCGTCGCTGTAATTTTACGAAGTTAATTACCACAATGATTGATCACCTGTCAGTGCAGAGCGAATTGTTTAAAATAATTTTACAATTTAATTCGACTGGATCGATTGGACAGGCGCCAAGGTAGATTGAAAAGTAATAAGTTTTCCACGAGTTTCGTGACGATGAAGAAGATAAAATATTAATATTTTATGTCAAGAATATTACGAATTCTTTAAATGTGTTTTGAGTCGTTGCCAAGAGTGACCGAATCAATAGGATTTCTCACTCCTTACGTAACCAGGAATTCGATCCTTTAGGAACTCGATCTTCCCTCCACTATTGATTTGGGATTGAGTCTGTGTAGGGTTTTGTGGGGGAAGGGGTAATTTGCCTGGATTACTTTTTTTTTGCTGTACTCATCCTAAGTTGCCTTTCTTATAGGGTCCCAACCTCAAAGGGGTTCAAGGGCTCGCTTTAAATCTTGCCTTTCCCGGGTGTCAAGGACATTGCCTTTTATGGCCGTTTCTGGCATAGCTGGGCCTCGCTAAGCTTCACTTCCCTCAGTTTTTAACAAATATTTTTATTATAAATTAAGAATAAGAAGAAGAAGGAGAAGGAGAACGATTAATAATAATAATAATAATATTTTGTGGTATTTTTACTACATAGTTTCACAAACCTAAATACGAGTGATTTCTTTTTACACATGAAGGCATCGTGTGTATGGTGAGAGATATGTGAAGTATGTTGGGAAATTAGAAGAATTGAAAATGTGTGGAAGATATCTTGACGCACTTCCATAAGAGTGCAGTGTGGTATGGAGGGCACGTGAGCTTCTAGATGTAACCTGCAACATGGCTGTCCTTGCTACAGCTGGAGGAACCGCGTCAAGATAACCAAGATAAGCTTCTCATGAGCGAAGATGATAAAAAACACTCTTGCTGAACGCTTTACTCCTTTATTGATACTTTTGTTCATTTGATACTTCATCAGTTGCCGCAGACTATCCTTCAGCACATCTGAGTATTTGAAGACATGAAAGAAAATTCATCCTTAGCAATCAAGTAAGGGAAAATGTCTTCCCTCCATTCCTGAGTTAATCTCCAAACCATAAGCGATCACTAATATTAAGATCACTTTTCCTCTTTCATGTCCAGCTATTTCTTGCCAAGCTCTCAACCAATGGCCAACTCGAACGTGATGCACAACTAGTCGAGTGATGTTTTTGCATTAGAAATGAAGAATCTTCTCTATCAGCTCTTCTCTGGACGTCGTGATGCAGCCAACGCAATCTCGTTTGAGTCTCGAGACTAATTCTATGATGGTCTTCCTCCACGAAAAGACGCCTTCTACCTCGATTGCAGAACAGAGGAGGTTAAGGAGAATTGTTTGCACTACCGGTTCCCAACATACCAAGAAGTCTATTAGGACTGTCGTTCACAGTTTTTAACATGAAATAACTTTATCTTTTTCCTCATAACCATATTTTACAAACTTTCTTTTCGTCCATCTGCCCTTGGTGGTTTAGGTTTTCGCTTTGATTTTTATTCTGGTGTTTTTTAGCTCCCCACATAATTGAGGGTGGCGAATATCGTAGAATGTGGCCCCTTGACTGCGAATCATTGCCCTCCACCACAGAAATTTTAGTTGGTAAAACATTGCATTAGTACACTAGATTTTGGTATTTTGTTCTCCAGTTTTGGACGGTTCTGTTTATACATAGGTATGTTGGTGAATGACGCCCTCAATGTTTTAAGAGTTGATAAATAAATATTTTAGGAATTGAGAGCGAATAGAACCATGGAATTTTTAATATTGGGATTGAATTACCACCATGTTTTTTAGGACTTACTTAATGGCGAATTCCAACGGTGATGTTTTTGGACTTTTAGGCAATTGAGGTCCTTGATATTGAAATTGAAGGTCGCCATCGATGTTTTAACACGTGGAGTCGATTACCGCACTTGATGTTTCAAGCACCGATGAACGTCTTCGATGTTTTAACATTAAGGGCGAATGATACTCTTAATGCTTAGATAATTGAGGGTGAATGATAAGTTTGATGTTCTAAAGGCGAATGTCGCCATCGATGTTCGAAGACTCTAAGGCGAGTGCCGCCCTTGATGTGTTTAATAGTTTTCTTGTGGTTAGGAAGGTTGCAGCTAACTACCACTTGAAGCTCTGCAATGATAACACATGATGACCTCAGGCTCTATTTAGTGGCACGGAGAAGAGATGCAAATCATATTGTATTGCTATCACCATCGCCATCCAACCCTTTTCCTTCCCTTCCCTTCGAAGCCTTTCTTTTCCCTTCCCATTTCACCCTTTCCTTTCCCGTCTCACCCTAACCCTTCTTTTCTCGTTTAACCCTTTGCCTTCCCCTCCAATCCCGTCAAACACACTCCCTTCCCCTCTCATCACACCCATTCCTTCCGCCGCCCCCTGTCTTACCCATTCCCTTTCCCTCTCGTCCTATCCATTTCCTCGAATTTCGATCCCACCGTTTTCCTTCCTTTCCCGTCCCAACTATTCCCTTACCCTCTCATCCCAGCCTTTCCCTTTCTCCCCTTTCCCTTCGCCTCCAATCCCACCCATTCGCTTCCCTTCCCCTCCCACCCTTTCCCTTTCCTTCCCGTCCCACCCTACATAACTTAGCCCATAGACAGCTCATGAGTCTGGCGTCTTCTTTATATAATCAATTGCATCAAGAAATGGAACCTGGCTCTGCCTCTGGAAAGGGCCCGGGGTAGGAGGAACCAACGAAGACCTGAAGGGAACGGCCCATAAAAGTCCAGAGTAATGCCCGATCGAGATAAAAGGGTGGGTCAAGTGGTTGGGCATTGCGGATCTAAAAAAAAGGAAAGACCCGCAGCGAGAATACGGTAGAAAATGCCCTCTAAGCGTCCTGACCAAAGGGAGACGGGGATAGATAACGATGCAGAACTGATGGAAGTCGGCCAGGGGGAGGCCGGGGAAGAGGACTGGGCATGCAATGAGAGCCACCATTCTCTCCTCGCTCTTGCAGGGGCAAAGGAGGGAGTGACGGATCAGTACGTGGTGTTAGAGGAAGCATTGGGTCACGTCTTGATTCCACAAAAATAAGGGCTCAAATAAATGACTTAAAGTACACTTATCGATTTAATAGAGCTTAATCTATCTAAAGTGACTTGGATTCAATGCGAGGAACCTGGAGCCCTGAATATTGGAGTCTGATCTTATTTCTACATAAATAAGAGCTAGAAGAATCCGAGGAGGGATTCGCATGGGCTAAAATAGATGACTTAAAGTACACTTATCGATTTAATAGAGCTTAATCTATCTAAATTGACTTGAAGTCGATGCAAGGAACCTGGAGCCCTGAATATTGTAGTCTGATCTTATGTCTAAATAAATAAGAGCTAGAAGAATCCGAGGAGGGATTCGCAATGAAGACTAAATGGCACAGGGTGACTCGGGGACATCAGACGAGGCAATAACGTCCTACAGCAGATGGCGTAGTATTTTAGTGCCTAAATAAACGGTAAACTTAGGCAGGTAATAAAGATAAAGAATTGGACTCTACAATAATGGTTGGAAATGAGAAGAGGCTCTCTTGAAGAGAGCCATTCAAAATAAAAGTATTCGTGTTTGTTCACACAACAAACAGAGCCATGTTCCCAATCAGGGAACTTAAATAATTAAAGCATTTCAAATCCTAAAGATATAAATACTTTTGAAAAAATATCAAAATTTGTAATAAAAGAGTGAAAAGATTTATTGATTCTTTTATCTTATAAGATAAAGTAATTAATCGGTAACTTATCCAAAAGGCGATATAAATTATGAGAGGGAAAAAGAATAAAAAGGTGAAGATAAAAAGATAGAGGGTGAGAAAGGGATAAAAAAGATGTGTAGTTCATTTTTTACAGTATGGGAGTCAAACTCTGCCCCACTCTGCATTTTAATCTCCGAAAGCCTCAAAAGAAGAACAGCGACAGACAATTCGAAAAAAATGGCTCCCATTCGAACAGAAATACTCACTTTATGGAATGAAAGAATTTTAATGGCGTCGCTTTTATATCGTTGGAAAGGCTTCGCGATTGCCTATTCAACTATAAGAATAAGTGTAATCCGATGAGTATTTCTTCTTTTAGTAATGGGCGGGAGAGGCAAAAATCATTTTTCCGCAGCGAGAATAGAGTGCAAAACGAGGTCAGGTAAAATTTGGGCAATGGCACAGCTCAAGGTTATTTAAAGAGGCACACGGAGGATTCCGGGTGAGACGTCAGGGTAAGGTTTCACGGATGTCTTCTGCAGGCAATAAACGTGAGGGCTATGGCACTCGGAGCTTCTGAGCGGGGAGTTGACGTGATGACGGTTCTCCAAGGGATGGGGGGGGGGGGTAACGTCTGGTCCAGGGAAGAGTATTTCGGTCCCTCGAAGACAAGGAGGGAGCGAGGAGGGCTTCGACAGGAGTTGATGAGTGGAGTCGGAAAAATCACGTGGTGGCGATCGTCAAAATGGAAATACGTCACTGGCTGGGCTAATTTCAACGACACGAAATGTTCAGCCGTCTCTTTGCTTCCTTGTTAAGCACCTGACTTGGAACTCGGGGAAATGCTTCTTGGATCCTGGCAGGACTCCTTAACTCTGTATTTCATACCTGGAAGCCAAACCTTATATATCTAAGGCTCCCCCTGCAGGGGTGGGGGAAACATGGGGTGTTTGGCCAGCGCTACTCTCGAATGGCCCCAAACTTTCACGCCCAGGCGAATCTAAACCACGAAAAGGTGGTCCGGGGTAGACGCGGTTCGAGGCTACCACTTGTAGATGGGGCGGGGGGAGGCTTATCAATTTAAGCCTAACCAAATTCTAGAATTTTCTTTAACGCATGGACGTCAATTCCGTGCTGGAAAAGAAATTCCATGTGGAATTCCAACCCACATCGCACATCCGAAAGATGATGCTTTAGAGAGCAGTTGCGCAGGAAAGGATCATCCGACCCGTTGAACTAGAAATATCAAGGGTCTAGGGAAATTCTGACCTGCTACAACAGGTGTACACACACAAAAAACGTGAATCTGAGCTCAGCGGGAATTTACGGACATAAGCCTTAAACGGGTCAATTCTAGAGACAACTTAACTAGCACAATTTTAAACTAAAAAAATCACAGGAGAACATTGGCGACATTTCAGGGGAACCCCCCTAGAAAGGATGCAATTAAATGGAGGCATGAATATGGGACTAATGACTAAACAACTTAGTGGACCAAAAAAATCATAATTAAGAACATTAATGAGATAATGTATACATAAGGGATTATAATATCAGCCAACTTTTGCCAAGCATTTAACCTCTATGTTATAGGAGAAATACCATATAGAGGGAATAAGCATAATTCTCTAACCATTTCCCTTATATCATTTATTATACATACCTTACATAGATTATGGTTCATTATCCAATAATTGTAAGTAAAGTTACTTATTTAAATAAAGTGAGCTAAACCAGAAATTGTATGTTATTACAAAATAATTATCAAATGAGATCCTTAAAGGAATTGGGAAAAGTAGGCAGATGAAACTTAGAGGGGTGGTGTATCAATGATAACAGGAGAGTAGGTAGTAATTCTGGCGAGGGAAGGTCTTATATAATGTAATCTTCAGAGATTAGGGTGTAATTATAATTGAATAAAATGTTCTTGAACAGAACAGAAGTCGAGTTAAGTGATTAGTATAAATTTCAACGTATCCAACAGATGATTAATAAAACTGACTTTTGAATTGCCTCATTAAATGGGTACTTCAGGCCTTTCCGTGGACCTCATGTCCCTCTACCGGAGTTTAATTTGTTATTTTCCCCTTTTTTTTGACCGATTTGGCTAAAATTTGTATTTCTCTAGTAATAATTGATAATGGGTTTTGGTGAAGATTTTTTGCATCATAATTTATTTTTTAATACAGAGGTAAACCAATAATTAAATAAGATCAGAATTGTGTGCGGCAAGGTAAGAATATAGAAAATAAGGTTGCAACTAGCGTGCAAAGAAAGTTTCAATTGTAATTGAATAAAGAGCTGATGGTAGAAATGCAATTGTATATTATCGGAAAAAAGATATGTTTCAAATCAGAAGACGAAAAGAAAAAAAATTGAAATGCAAAACTGTAGAAAATAATGCCTCAGTTAGAGAATATATACAAAACAACTTAAACAGAAGATGTACAACAAGAATCTTTCATAATACGCTTCAATTTCATCAAAATACGCAATCAATTTGGGGACACCCGGTAATTTGATATTAGCCATCGATCAACATTTCAGCATAGATATAAATCGTATGCATCTACCACTACTTGGTTGAACTGATAAAACCAATTTTTATATCGACTTGCATTAATTAACATTTTTATCTTTATTTGTTTAGTTTAAATCAAACAATAGAGTACAAAACTAATCCTTGCAACGATTTTCTAACTCAGAGAGAGGATCGAAATAATTTTTTAGAAATAACACTGATATTTAACACTAAATGGAAAGACTGAATCAAGAATTAAAAGTATACTTAGAAGTATAACATAGAAATTTAAATAAAATATTTCAATAAATGTTGAAATTTTACAAGTTTTCTTCAAATTGGTGAATAAATTGTGAAGTTATAACTATTTCAAAAGTGTCATTGATAGATGAGGCAACACATATATACAAAACGTCTTAGAAACATGATAACTTTGTTGTGAGATGATGATATTGTTTGGATATCTAAACCTGGAAGTCGCCAGTAGTCAAGGATCGACCTGTTTGTAAAATATGTGAAATCTTTGATCTGGAATAGACATGAGACAGGGGATCGACTCTTAGTCGCAGTCATTAGACAATAAGACAGACACTTTTGATAATGGCAAATGTAATTCCAACCTCATTTAATGACTCCGAAACTTGTGATTGTGAGAAAAATAATCAAGATTGCTATTCTAGTTACTATTGGAAATAGTTAGTGAGGATGCCTTAAGGATTGCGTTACAAATTGATCGCATTAATCGGATTGTTACTCAAGATTTTGGTAACAATAATCTGTTTCATTACGAAAATAACCTCAGATACTTCATTATTTAATCCACATATTTTGACGTTGAGTAGATAAGAAACAATTGAGAAAATATTTAAATACACTAAAGGAATCCCGGGTGTAAATTTAAAATCAAAATTCGAAACTTTTTTATTTATAAAGATTGTCGTGGGAGAGCTTCAATACTTGCGGGACGTATTCACGGGGAACACACAAGACATGTATTTCTTGGTCCGTGACTTCCGACCAGGCACGATACAATAAGTCCTTCTTCACGAGATATAACACTCATTTGTTACCTCGGGTGGACTCACACTCGAGGGTTTTAGTTTTCTCCCAAAGGGGGAGGAGAGTTGCGCACTCCTGCTGGGCGCGGGTAAACTTGTCGCTCCGGAGGGCTTGGAACTCCGGGTCGATAGGGGTTTCCAGGCGAACGGGTGCATGGGACTCCAGGGTTGCCTGTGTACGGGTAATCACGGGCTGGGCCACGGGATGGTCGTGGATTACGGGGCTCTGACCGATCAAAACGGAGCAGAACTGGATTAAGGCCGCTACCACTTTGGCCCAACCGGATATATAGTCACACTCGATGTGACAACGAGTTACTGGGAAACGACTGGCCCGGCCAAGGTATTCGTGGACCACCGCAAACTTCTTGTGATCGGGGCCAACAGGGGGGAGTAGGTCCTCAGACAATACGATGCAGGTGCATCCGGTGTCACGAACGAGGGTGGATACTCGTCAACCATTCACGTTTCCGTTCTAGAATTTCAATCCACCAGGGTTGTTCTCATTAAAGAAGAAGTTTACCTGATGGTCCGAAATTTGGCGGGTGAGGGAGGATCGGGGGTCTTCTGAAGCAACGGAGGAGGAGCAGGGGCATTTCAGATTTGGTGCACTTGGTGGGACTGAGAGTTTGAGAATTGGGAGTTTTGAGGACAGTTCTTGCGGTAATGGCCGGGAACTCCGCAGGTGTAGCAGACAATTGGGTTCTTTTGGTACGGCTCAACCGGAGAAGAATAAACGAGGGGCTTAACGTCTCGGTGTTCAGATGGATGGAAGTTTCTTGGCTTCGAAGGACTAGAAACTTTGATAAATCTTGGAACTAATTTAGGAGGGGCATTAGGACCATAAAATTTAGTTTTGAGGGGTGATTGGGGAGCGATTGGGGAGCCTTTTTAACATCCTTAGTGTATAAATTAGGACTACCCGCGTAGACATTGGCCTCTTCCAAGCACTCCTTAAAGTGGCACAACGTTTATCCTTAATGAAAGTGCGAATTTCGTGAGCCACGGCAGCTAAAAGCTGATCTGTAAGGAAGAAGTCCAGAAGGGACTCGTAGACATGGGGAATCTTGCACGCATCCAGCCAACACTGAAGGTGTCTTTGGAGGATGTACCCGTGTTGTCAAAATATTTGGCCAGTAAAGAATAACGTCTTTGCAAAAGGAGTTTGGAGCGGAGGAACAACGAGATTTAAAATGATGCCAGCGATTTCTCTTGCATGTATAGTTTAGATATCCATTTTATTTTCCGCCTATCCTATAACTAGATTTTCACCACTAGCAGTCGAGGGCTGCGGAAGTTGAGAAGAAAAACTTTCTATCACCCCCCCTAGGTTGAAGTAGTTAATATGCATGACATTGTACACATGTAGATAAGTGTGTACAGTAGATTATATATTTAAAAAAAAATAATAATAATAATAAAAAATATATATATATAGCATGTTAGAGATACACTCGTAGATAAGTGTGTATCGTAGTTTCGGATGTAGTGTAGCGGACTAGCCTCGAGCGGACCTTAGGGTCTTTGTTGGTCCTAGATTCTGTAGTTCTGTAATTCTGTAGTTCTCCATCTCCATCTTCAGTTTGTTCTTCTCCATCTCCATTTTTCTTAGTTCCTCTTCCCTTCGCTCTGCCCGTTCATTCCTCTCTTCTTCCTGTACGTAACTTAGTAGGTCTTTGCCCGAAAGACCTAAAATTTCACCCTGACTCTTAAATTTTTCAAAGGATGACATTGTTACGCAGTTAACTGAAGGAATACTAACACGCGAACGAGCTAGGATACTACTCACGCGAAACGAATAGTTGAATATTCGTGAATGCCTTGTTCACAAAAAAATAAGATACAGCTACCTACCTCTGCTGTTTCTCAGCGGAAAAAAAAATTAAAATGGTCCTACCGGAATTATGACACCAAAGACCTTAACACTTTTGGATTAATAACCAGGAGAGTCTTCAAAATTCAAACCCATTTAAAAAAAATAATTACCTGGGGTCCAACACAAAATCTAAATAGATTAAAGTTTCACTGCTCTTCAATTAACTTGAACTTGCCTTCTGCCAGTACAATGGAAAAATTTAAATAAAAGAGATAGACGTGAATAACGAAGGAACTTCTAATGTTGAAATTAAAATGACACGGGTTCGTAAAAACCCCAAACACACTTGACACCAAAATTATACAATATGTATTTTAATAAATATATATGTCGTGGTGTGCCATTATATTATATCAATACCATATTATATCTATGGGAAAGGGACTAATAACTTAAAGGCGAACCGACAAAGGGGCGGAATGCCGCGAGTTTCGACGCGTGGAGCAGCGAGAATAGAGTGCAAAACGAGGTCAGGTAAAATTTGGGCAATGGCACAGCTCAAGTTTATTTAAAGAGGCATCTACAAAAATATAATTTTATTTACATAAAATAAGAGAATCAATAGGCAAAATTAAATTGGTAAATTAGGGGGAAATTGCAGAGTTATGCATCAGACTTTGAAGTTAGAAATTAATGCGTTACAGAAGGAGACTATTTTAATGGGGAGGATTAACTCAAATGGGTTGCTAAAGGGGAGAAGGGGTTGCCTTACGGAGGATTCCGGTGAGACGTCTGGGTAAGGTTTCACGGATGTCTTCTGCAGGCCATAAACTTGAGGGCTAGGGCACTTGGAGCTTCTGAGTGGGGAGTTGACGTGATGACGGTTCTCCAAGGGTGGGGGGGGGGGTGACGTCCGGTCCAGGGGAGAGTATTTCGGCCACCCGAAGACGAGGAGGGAGCGAGGAGGGCTTCTACAGGATTTAATGAGTGGAGTCGGAAAAATCGCTCGTTGGGGATCGTCAAATGGAAATACGTCACTGGCTGGGCTAATTCCAACTACACGAAATGTTCAGCCGTCACTTTGCTTCGTTGTTAAGCACCTGACTTGGAACTAGGGGTAATGCCCATTTGGATCCTGGTGGGACTCCTCAACTCTGTATATCCCAACTTTCTAAAACATTTAAGTTAATGCAATTATAAATCTAACCGGTAGAAAGTGGATCAAAACAATCGACTTTATTTATCCCTGCCTATTACCTGATTTCTTCTGCACAAAATGTCTGTGGTCTACCAGAAATCCAGACTCCAACAAAACCTCAAGAAATCAAAATAAAAGAAAAAGGCAGACATAAACTAATATATAGTGGTAAGACTATTTCATTCGACACATCTTCCTATATAATTAGTGAACGACATTTGACGCATGTAAGGGGTGGAGGGTGGAGGAAAAGAGTTTGCTTTGGTCTTGAGGAACTTAGAGTTTAGAATTCTTGGAATTGGAGACGTCTTTGAGAACCGAAAAACGCTAATGTATAGTACCATCTTCCAGGTATTCTTGGTGCTTCCTTAAATCGACCCTGATATCCGCTGGATAATTTCAATTATTATCACAATTCGGGTCATTTAGGAACACGACTAAGCCCCAAGTCATGTATGTATGCTAAAGGAGTTAGGTATTCGCTAGAAAATGCTGCTAATCGGTGAATATATTCAAGGTATTCGTTTTATCCGACGTTTGAAAGTACTGACGTTGTTGCAGTCTTTTACGAGGAAACACATTCCATAAGTTTAGGATTCGGTTAAAAAAGAATTTCTACTGCTTTTTGCCATGTAAAAAAGAGTGAACCAAGGAACAGGATTCTCCCCCGCCAAAGTGGTTTCTGGTGTCTCTTTTCACATTTCAGGTGATTTATTTGTTAACAAAGAGAGTGACGCTTTGCAACACAGAGCCATTTAGCGACAACAACCGGCAAAGATATCAAGTGAACCCCCTCCTTTCTCGCCTTTTATCTCCACAAGAAGTTTTCATTCCGAATAATATGAAGGACCCTACACACGTGTCCATAAGAGACACACAAATACGCCCTACTTTCCCCGCCCCATATAAAGCCCCCTTCAAGAATCTGCAGAGGCGCAAACATTCCTTAGGGGATCAAAGGACGTTTTTGTGCTCACAAAGGAAACATGAAACGCCGAAAATTGAATTCCACCAACAACCAAATACAACTAACACTCTCATACAATCCAACATACACATTTCTCACGCAGGACCGACATGCACACTCCGATGGAACTTAGGAGCAAACACGACAAACTACATCTCAGCAGTCCTACGAAATCCACGGTTAAAAAGGGCGAACACCGTGTGTGTATAGCTCTGGAATGGGGCGACGAGTCTCTCTTTATCCGAAGGAGAATTAGATTTCCTTTCAAAAAGAATTCAGTTCGTAAAATAAAAAGAATTAATAAACGAACAAGAAAAAGAGCAACCCGCTCAAATCCAAGAATAGGAAGTAAAAGTAACAGATGAGGATTTGTGAATATATATATATATATTAAGTTTCATTGCTCTGTCACGCTATATCATACTATTGTTACCATATTTTCCTTTTATAATCATTATTATCTCATATCTTTTATTATTTCCTATCATGATTCACTTCATTGATTCTTCAATTCACGATTATAATAATATTCATGTACGAGATTCGATCTCTCTTAGGCTATATCGAATTTCGAAATAACGAGATATTTTTTTCATCATCATGTCCATACCCTGTTCATTTTATATTTTTAAATCACTACTAATATTTTTTGTAAAATTGGAGTCATATATTAAGTCAAACATTACATATACCCACAATGGCATTTATATGCCTTTTTCGCACTCTTTAGAAAGAACAGGGTGTTTTTGTAGTAGCCTTTCATAAAAAACACAAAATGAGTTGAGAAATTCTTCCCCCCCCCCTCAAAACACTTAAGCAGCATCAAATACCATTATCTACTCTGAATACGTCAGGTATAACGAGACCGTAACAATATTGTCCCACGGCTGCGCCATTTCCTTAAAGACCTCCAACAATGACCAACAACGCAAATAGTTAACACATTTATTTCTTCCTAATGTATAACAGAAACACATACAAACATTCATCATAAAATTTCTTACATGGAGAATCAGTTTACAGCATGACGTGATATTGTATCGGGCCATGTGTTTCCTATCTTCACCCACCAACTTATTAACACATGTGACATTTTTCTGTTTTATAAAAACACTCTTTGCTCACTCTCTCACAAGTCCAGTACATCATCCTCAGAAACACCTCACATTAGGCATTCATTCATACGCTTCCTTTCATTCTGTGTTAAAGTTCAAACATTCACTCAATTGGGTGCTCGGCTTGTTAAATACGTTTGTATTTTATTATCGTTATTTATTAATTTTATTAAAGAATTTCCTTCTATTGACGTGTAAGATAAAAGCTTGTTGAAATTAAGAACAAACAGACTGCAAGTGATTCTGGCCGAAGTAAGTGAGAGAAAGATAAAGGAATTACTACAACAAGAGGCAATCGACTAAAGAAGAAATTTTTCTAACATTTGTAGAGATTGAAATAGATATTAGACTCAAAGATGAGCCATTTAAAATGTTCTCATGTAAATTGTCCTAAATTGGAAAAATCCTTGTAAATTTTTTTTATCGGGAACCTACTTAATTAAATCATTTACAAAATTTTAAGCTGAGAATAATATTAATTAAAAAATAGTAATTTGCTATAAAAATCATACTCTATATAATTTAATTAAAAACATACTTTATATACTAAAATCAAGATTTAAAGGGCAACATTAATAAAAGAAAAATCAAGAATAATTTTAACCGTTCTTCTCATGTTCTTTTGGAGAGAGAGAATATATATATATATATATATATATATATATATATATATATATATATATATATATATATATATATATATATATGAAATGAATAACTCACAAAGTAGCACGTGAAGTTCACAATGAATGTAATGTCCCACATAAATAATATAATGTTAGGAGAGCTGTAATGACTCAATTAAAAGAAACCTTGTTGAATTTTCATGTATAAGCCAATTTAATAACTTTAACATTTCTCCTGGCCTTTTTAAAATTTATGTTGTTATGAAAAAACTCATTCTTAAAGAAATTAGCTTTGACTTATGTTCCTATTTTTTTTTGCAACTTTCATTTTTATGGGAACTCGATTTGTCAATTTAATTATTGCATTGATTTTGTATTAATATTATTTTGTTTCTCTACATCTCTCCTTGTCCTTCTCCCCTTCGTTTCAACTTACTTTTCGTGTCTCTCCTAATACCCTCTTTACACTATCGCTTTATCCGTTAATCTTTTTAACCCTTTCGTCTCTGTTCTTGACTATTTCTTGCCTCTCGGTTTGACCTTGCTACCTGTTAAAGCTAAATCTCAATGTCAATTTACCCATCCCTCTCCTACTTCCTCATTGGTGATTTCTTGTCCTAGAGGCTGTCCTTTATCTTTTACTAGCTTATATATACCCTTTATTATATTATTTTCGCTTGTAGTTATTCTTGAGAATGAACTGAATGAAGTTCGAAAGTACTTGGAAGCACCTTTTAATTTTTTCTGCAGGACATTGCATTCATATATAATTATGTTGTTAATAAACAACATTATGAAATTCTGGATAGAGAATTTCCCCCAAAACTGATTTTCCAAATTTTACCTTATGTTAGACAAACAATGTACCCTCTTCAGAACATTGTCTGCGCCTATGTTGTTTCTCATCATATTTTATGTCACTTAATGAGAGATCTACTGCAGCACTTGTTTTCACTCTTTGTTATGTAGGTTTTTTAGAATTTGAAGTTGATGGAGACCTCTTTTAGTTTTGAAAAGTGAAGGGAGGTTCCCTGACTTATTGCGTCCTTCAGCTATATCAGTTTGTATCCGTAATAGGCTCATAGATGTATTTTCTCTAGTTGTAGGAAGTTACTTGTAGTGCCTACAATATAATAACCATCCATTGGTTGCTGACACCTTCATCAAATATTAATCGATGGGCATATAACATCTTTTGCTTCTTACTTTGTGTGATATAAAGACAAGAACATGTCATACAAATCCACACACCCCTTAAACTTGTTATATTGGTGGAACATCTGAGGGCAATCTAGTTATATGTAGGCTTTTTCTTTTGACGACCTCCTCTTCACTTCTAAACCGAAGTTGAGTCTACAAAGGTTGGTGCAAGATGCACAGAGCTATTCTTGTACCATTTTACAATAACAATACCTGAAGATGCATCGACTCCAAACATATAAACTGCTCCCTTTTTCTTCTAGTTCTTTTTCTGATGAGAAAAGTTTTTAAGCTCCTGCCATCCTATTTGGCCTAACTGTTCATACAGAGTGAATGCCTCTACCACTTAGTTCTTTTACAAGTGCCAAAGATTCAAGCACAAGTGCATAAAAGTATCATCGGTCACCCTAATTTGTCTAAAGTTTTTCCTGTAGAAATTTTAAAGTTGAGAATCATCCCAGATACTTTGCATCTAGTAAACACTTTATACCGCTTGTAATTTCTTTTGGGTGGGGAAGATATTGGTTGAGAGCCGAAGCAGAATTTTAAAAAATCATTTATTTATCTTCTCAGTTGAATTCTTCAAGTTCGATAATTTTACATTTTCCAATTCTTGAAACGATCACACAGGCCTTTGTAGAGTTTATCGCTCTTTTGGGAATTGAGGTCAGACATATTTGAATTATCGTTAAATACAATTGTTTTGTATATTCTTCAAATCTTTGTTGTTACCTCTAATTCACCTAGTTCGTCAGTTCCTCCTTCCCTTTCGTCTTCAATGTCAGTATCTCCATCTTCAGGAATATCATAAAATATGTTTGGTAGAAGGTCACAATTTCCTGACTGTGGTAAAATTCTAGTTCTCTTTGGGCCATAAAAAGTTGAACATTCTTTTGAATACCATTAAAATAATTTCGATAATTTAAATGTAATAAATGAAACCAAGAAAATTGGGTAAACCTTTGAATGTATACATAAAAATATGCAGAGCTAAATTTTACATTCCATACTTTCTATAATTATTATATTACTCATATATATTATATAATTATAATATAAAAAATAGTACATTAAAATATTTGACAAAATACACTCTCTATAATACATGATGTTGTTCTAGAAGAACCTTTGGGAGAAGTCCTTCTATCTAGAAAAAAATAGATACACCTAATACACTATATTCTCCACTTTTGCGTTCCTACTAACATAAAAATAATTGAAATAATAATTAAAATATAATAATTCAAGAAACTATTACTGACCTGTGATATGACGTGAAGCAAATCAAAGTGAGATGGGATGAAGAAATCACTTTGGTGGGGATTTGTCTCTCACGTTGGCTCAAATATTTGTGAATAAAAAATCATTTGGCAGAAACCTTCTGAGTTCTGTCTTCGGTTGTCAACTGGTAATTTGGAAGGATTTTTGAAATGATTCTAAACCACGTTATGAGAAAAAAAGAATTAATGTAGAAAGAGTACCCAAGCGTTTCTTTCGTTGATAATAAAGAAAATATCTAAATTACTCTTGTGTATATTAATGATTATGTATCGAGAAAAGTGCTCAAAAATCCCACAGTAACATTAGAAGTAAATCCCTCCTTGTCTTCCAAAACGAGCTTTATAAAATATCTAATTTATTCATGCCAACTTGTGATCTTTATGATGTAATTTTAGTTATTTTTGTTGTTTTTGTATTTATTAATAAAATACTGGGTAATTGTGGTGGATTATTGCCTCTTGATGTGTTTTATTCAAACACTATTTTTGTTAGAACAATATTTTGGAGGTAATTGGTAAGATTATCTGTGGATAAGATTTTCTGTCTGCCTTCCCTGAAACCCCTAAAAATGGCGTTTTCCCTCATTATCGGTGGTTTCTAATTGGCCTCGTTCGTTTTTATACCATAGAAAGTAGTGTTTTCATGAAATTGGGTCCCGGTCTAACTACTAGGTTAGTTATTAACTAATTAAAACTAAAATAACCGAACTTAACCTTAGGTTATTTTAAATAGGATCAACTCCTTAGTTCAAGGATGGGCAAGAATTTTAAGCAGCGGACCACATTAAGGCTTACGAGTACGTAGAGCTTTGCGGACCGCACTTAAACAGTTATTTGCAAATTTCGGATACATAGAATTTAAATGCAATTATTAACCCAAAACGGTGGAAAGATGATTGAAGCAATCGACTTTATCCCTCTCCATTCCCTAATTCTGTCTGGACAGAATGTCCTTGGTCTTGCAGAAATCCAGACTCTAATAAAACCTAAAGAATAAAAATAAAAGAAGGAGCAGATGTAAACCAAAATGGAGTAGTAAGACTATTTTATTGTCACGGCCCTAAACGATAAAATCCTTGGAGAAGCCTCGTTATAAAGTTCTACATAAATGTCACTCAAGGCTACACACCTAAACAGAACCGTGGCTGCCACAATAAAATAGGAAAGTATTTAAAATGGAAAATACAATAATTTATTTTTAATTGAAGGCAGTTCTTTGGATTCCATTCTTTTAACCTGACTATTTGATGAAAGCAACGCCAAAATAAATCGCAAAAAAGAAATCTTGGGGGAAAAACAATTGATTCGTTCATTCTTCCTTATTATGCTAAAAGCTAAATTTGAGCAGCTTGAGAGAATCCCTTGTGAGAAAGCAACCGGGAATGTTTATATGGAAGCTCTTATGAGGAAAAAGAAAGGGGAGGTTTCATTCTCTCCCCCAATCAAAATCAGTTCTCAATAATTAATGCCACGCATATTTTGATCAATTCTGTGACGAATGACCTCCTCTTGGAAAGGGTAGCAAAAGCGCATACTGTTCCGCTTGGAATTGGAGTAGGTCGATGGGGGATAAAGAAAATGGTAAAGGGATACATTTCTATGCTAGCCGCTTGTCCTTATTTACAATATGTTCGAAGTCACTTAACTTTATTCATCAATATCAAATTTAACAACTCGCCCACATCTGATCCAACTTCACCCAGCATTTTCTTTGAAAAAAGGTAATTGTTTAGATCATTTTTTTTTGTAATAAAAACACCCTTCTCGCGTCCAAGTAATTAAGATAGTGACCATTTCAACAGATTATACAGACTATTTCAGAAAATGGCATTGAAAGATTGAAATGCTTATAGGCCTCTCGCGTAGTCTGTATGGTGGATATATAAATAGTTTCCGCCATTTTCTCAATTTATATTTCTCTCATTTTCTCTTTTAAGCTCTCATTGGTTCACGTAATATTTTCCCTAGCGTTTTTCCGGGTTGTGAAACCAGTTTTCATTCCTTTGGGTCTTTAAATACATATACATATTATATATCAGGATTCAGGTAATTTTTAATTATTATTGAAAATTACATTGAAAATTACATTGCGTTGAAAGGGTGGTGGAATTTTTCATTAAAATCGAAAGAAAAAAACAAAGAGTTCACTTTTATCAGCGTGTGATTAGCTCAAAACGATAATAAATGCAGGAATAATTTGGATAAAATTATTCCCACATTGATGGGCGACAGTGAACAGCCCGCATATCCATGAGTGAAATAATGACAAATAGTTGCGTGTAAAAAAGAGCCTCTCTTTGACTATTTTAGGCGATAATTTAGTCATCAAATTATCGCACGTATTTCATTTTAGGGCTACCTATTAAATTTTTCAGCTAAAGTATAGGAGAAAAAAAAGGCAAGAAATAATACTGATTTTTAGTCGCGGGTGAGTCTACATCTTACGATGTCGGTCGGTCGGTTGGTCCCCGTTTTGCTTCTTTTCTTTTATAATAACATTGTAACTATTCGGCCAATTACAACAAAATTTAAAACCCTTATGTTGTTTTATATTCCCTTACGAAGTTAGCCCGCGAATTATTTTATTTTTGCAATAACATCATAACTATTCTTTCTTTCTTTCTTTAAATCCTGAGCTGACCACCAACATGGAAAAAGTCAGAAGACTATAAATCCAAGGGGTCCCTGAGGGAGATCAGCCCTCAAATAAAAATACATAGAGACAAATGAAGAGTAAAGATGAAATATGAGGAAAAAACAAAAACAAACAAACAGAAACCAATAACACCGCAAATCACGGGATGTCACCAGATAATAAGAATGAGTTAGCTCCCCTCTTAAATGTATGGAGATCAGTAGACTCCACAACAGCACTAGGTAAACCCTTACACATCACGGTTGCAGCCGCAATAAAACTCCTCGCAAACTGGTTATTACTATGCCTGATACTAGAAAATGTCACACTATTAGCAGTGGCTACCTGCCTTGTATTACGAGGAAAAACAGCTAGATCAGATAAGGACAAATGCAAAGGATTTTTATTACTGTAGTACATTTTATGCGACAAGCATCAACAACTGCCTTTCCGCCTATGCCACAGGTCAACATTAATACTTAGTAAAATAAACTTGACCGATGGCATAACTCTATCCAGGAGCTTAAGATGAGAATCTGCACCTGACGACCACACAGGAGAGCAGTACTCCAAACAGGGAAGAAGGAAGGAATTAAAACTTTCTAATACATCTCCTCAAGATACCAACTTTCTGGGAAACAGATGAGGCAATATTACGTATGTGCCTCTCAAATTGTCACTGGTATTTAATACTGTTCCATCAATATGTAGATCAGGATGCATAGTCAGAAGTGTTCTGGACCGACTAACTATCATATTCTGAGTTTAAGGAAGGATTAGGCTTCATGACCCAAAGCTGACACCACTCATAGATACGCTCTAGGTCTCTATTCATGGAATTAGCTACTACATTCCTCAGACGGGGAGAAGGAACAACAGCCAAAAGAGTTGCATCATCAACATATGCAATCAGTTTGTTTTCAAAACCATCACATATATCACTTGTATAAAAAATAAATAACAAAGGACCAAGAACGCTACCCTGAGGGACACCTGAGATTACATTTCTAACACTACTATACTGGCCATCAACACAGACCATCTGGGTTCTGCCAAGCAAAAATTCACTTAAAATATTAAGAAAAGTGCCAACAATCCCTCATGATCGTAGCTTGTAGATAAGTGCTCTATGATTCACACAATCAAAAGGCTGCACTGAAATCTAAACCTACCCAGAATGCCCCTGCACATTCAACAAGAGCACTTGGCAAAGCTGTAGAGACTGACAAGAGTGTAGCACAAGTTCAAAGCCCCTTACGAAACCAAAAACGCTAATGATGGTAGCAGAGTATTATCCTAATCAAACCTACAAAGGCGCTTAGAAATCAGTTTCTCAAATACCTTAGATAAGCCTGGGGTAATTGATATTGGCCTGTATTCTTAAAGATATGAGGAAGGCCTTAGTCTTTTAGGCAATGCTGCAATATTTCCCATCCTGCACACTGATGGAAAACTGGCAAGTCTAACTAACTTGCGGAAAATTGTAGCAATTTTTGGAGCAATAAAATGCGCAGCCTTTTTCGAGAAAGTGGGGAATATCCCATTAGGGTCGATACCACCATGACTGTCAAGATTCAAAAGCAGGGTTTTAACCTCACTAGATCTAAAGGTCATTGAACACAACTTAGGTTCTGGAAAGCATGACTGAGGCAACAACAGCGACTCACCACAATGCTTACTATCAACGAAGTCAGCCAAAAGTTCAGCTTTTACTTTAGGGCAGTAGATGGCACTTCCATCAGCATTTAGGAGTGGGATCATACTAGAATCAACTCCGAAGAGTGATGACTTAAGGGTAGACCACCACTTATGATCACTACTACTGGAGAGCAGGAGCTCCTTTACACCATCATTATAAGCTCTCTCAGCTCTCACATAGATAACCTGAGCTTGTCTTCTAAGCTCAGTGAAATTATGCCACCAGAAGTCGCATTTGTTGTTCCTCCATAAATGGTAGGCTTCTTGCTTTGCTTGAGAGGCAAGCTTACATTCAGCATTAAACTGTGGCTTATCCTTAAGTCTAAACCTGAGGAGTTTATAAGGGATTCTCCTCTCTATAATTGGGCTAAGATGGTCATTTAAGCATTCGATAATATTCGTGCTTCTATAAATATCCCTCCAACTGAGTGTCATAAGGTCATGGAGAATACCATCCAATCAGCACGGGACTTAAGGTAAACATTCCTAGAGAAGTGAACATCTGGAACAATCTGATCCATATCAACATTAATCTTAATAGAACTATGAGCAGATGAGCCTATTGGGTAATTCACTCTGCAGGTAACAATACCTGTAACATCCGTAAACACAAGATCAAGACGGTTGCCAAATTGATGTGTGGGTTCCTTAATCAGCTGCTCACAGCCAGAAATATTTGAAAATTTTAAAGCAGCGACACCACGGTTATCTGTAGCAGTAACTGGGGTCAGCCACTCATTATGATGAGCATTATAATCACCAACGAAAATAAAGCAAGACTTAGAGTCAGCCTCTTGAAGTGCTGCCATTTTAGTTAACAAACAGTCATAAATAGATTCATCCAAATCCGCGATCCTATAGCTGGCAAATACATAAAGATTTAAAAGTGCACCAGAGACTTTAACTACCTGTGTTTCATGACATCGACCTTCAAATAACGGCCTATGAAATGCAGTGAAACCCTCTTTAAAATACAGAGCCCTTCCACGGGCTCTCGGGATGGCATTAAGCTTGAGCAAACCAGGCTTTTTGAGTCATAGAATTAACAATCCGGAAATATGACGCAAATCAGACACCAAGATTCTCAAAACAAAAGAGGATATCAAATTTATCGGCAACTACGTCCAAGTCCTTTTTATTCTTATATATTCCACAGACAATGCTATATAATATTCGACATTTCCGAAATCGATTTTGCGGACCAGGATTAAGTTCAATGTTACCAGAAAGTAGCAACAGCCACATGTTCAACAAATATAAAAGAAAGTTTAAGAACTTAAAAAAACAAGTAACAGGAACAATATATGCAAAGAGATTAGAAAAAATATTCACCCATGCGCGAAAAAAAGTACGAAAAAAAACTCGTCAACTGGAAGGAGCCTCGACACCCAGCAAGATCAAATACATCCTCAGGTTTATTAGACACTGGGCGAAAGACAGTAATGATAGTACTTTACAAGAAATAATAGAGGAAGACAAAGAAGAAGATAAAGATAATGCAACCTCAAGATAAACCACCAGGCATCCTTAGCCCTTCTACAAAGCCTGTCCAACACACTGATTGAACAAAATGAGAAAGAGCAAACTGATAGAATAGTGAACTTGAGTGTACCCCAAAGCAAGGAAACCCCAACCCAAGAAAGTGGAATACCCCGGTACAAAGGCTGTTGCACTATCCAAGACTGAGAACAGTGGTTTGATTTTGGAGTAGCCTTCTCCTAGAAGATCTGCCTACCATGGCTAAAGAGTCACTTCTACCTGAACAGACAAGTCAGAGATTAGGAGTCTAGGGTGTTCAGTGTTGTCAAATGTAATAGGAAAGTTGGAGATAAGGAATATGCCAGACTATTCAGAGTAGGTATAGGCTAAGAAAAGTTCCGTGGCTAGAGAGTGTTCCAACAACAGGCTGTATTGACAGGCCTTAATAGGGATCTAATTCTCTCTGGTCTTAATATCACAACCGACGGCTGGTGCCTTGACCAACCTACTACCGATTCTAACGAAATTAAAAACCCTTAGAGTGTTTAAAAATCTCTTTCGAATGACATTGTCAAAATCCGCCCCCAAGGTTATCCCGGGAATAATATGTTTGAGAATGGAAAAAAATAACTATTCGGCCGATTTTAAAGAAATTTGAATCCATCGTGTGTTTTTTTATTCAGTTTCGAATGATATAATTGCCAAAGTACTCCTAAAGGTTTGGTTGAATATGAAACAGGCAGATCCTCATTTCCTCCTCAGTTTTACGTACTCTTGCACGCTTCTTGTTTTAATGTTAGGAAGCCTATTTCGCATATATAAGAAGTTGTAGGTTGTAATAAAATTGCTAAAGTTCCTTTATGAGGAATACTCCTCTTGAATTGGAATCCAAAATGTATTGATGGGCAGAATCGAATAATTTAATTTTAGCCCTTGATCGCTAGAAAGAGTGGCCAATTCTTCTTCTTCATTTAACTCAAGTTAAAGAAAGATTAATGAAAGGATCTCTAATCCAATCATACTTTTCTACCTTTAATGGCGGAAAATAGTTGTTGATGCTTTCGTCCAGTGCTCTCAGATGAGTAACCGCAATAAGGATCATTTCTTTAATGCAGGTAGACCGCAATAAAGGAAACAATCAAGATTGCCAGAAAGGGTGGCAATCTATTTTTCCAATTATTTTTCAATGCAACTAAATTGTCTGTTGAAATAAGGATATTTTCGTTTTCCCCTCACATGCTACCGTTTCTTCTATTTAGTTCACTAAATATTTCTTTTAAGTATTCCATTTTAGACATCCAAAACTCTCAAAATAGGCTTTCCTAGAATTTCTCCTGTATTTCCTGGACAAAAAGTGATAGTAATTTTTTATACAATCGACCATTTCAACCACTTTCAACCTTTAAATCTTCTTGCGACATTTTGAAACGAGAACTTCTCTATGTAGAAAGCAAAGAGCAGGAATCATATTCGCATTTTCTTCTTCTGCGACGGATACAAATCTCTTAATAAAGCCGGTCAGGCGTGGGACTCCATCGGTGCAAATGGCAACGCAGGACTTCCAAGACAAATCCATTTCTTTGAGGTAGCCTGGTACCATAGCTAAAATATCTTTACCTCTTGTAGTTGTGGGCATTTCTTTACAACACAAAAATTGATTGATTATTTCATTCCCGTCAATAAAACGTACAAATGCAAGCAATTGACCTTTATTATTGATGTCAGTGGATTCATCCATGATTAATTAGAATTCTAAAGCTTTTTCCAAACAGTATCTTCAATATTTTTCGATAAATCGAAGATTCTTTTATGTAATGTATCATTTGGAAGTGGGATATTGTTTAATTCTTTCTCACCAAACATTGATTTTACCCTCTTTTTGCAAGCGGCGAGGATGACTGACTCATCAGGTGTGAGAGATTTAGATGTTAATGCTATTATTTCAGCGACCTGTAATGACGCTAGTTGGGCTCGTTCAGACGCGGTCATTATTTTTTCAAAAAAAACTTCGCTGTTTTGTTTTCTGTTCTGACAATCTTGGAAATTAATCGAGCTTTTTATCTTTCAGAGATGAATGGTCACTTCCCCCCCCCCCCCGTTTACTCGTGATGCAGTCCCAAGGCGGTGGTTACCGCAAGGACATCCGCCCCAGGCATCGGCGGGTCAGTGTTTAACCACAGTGTGGCATAACTCGGTGCCATGTAAGACCCTAAAGGTCAAAAAGGTAAGATCTCCCCCAGTAGAGTGAGATCCAGTTTCACGTCGAACAAGAAATTGGAGACGGGTTTCTCCCAATCTCGATGGCTAACGAGGAGCCGATGTTTGACTTCGTGGGAAAGACCGTTAGGAAAAAGAACTCTCCTGGGGCCGTCCTCAAGCCCCTCTCCCCCTTACCACTCCCCCAGTGGGGGTGCGAGGTATAAATGAGGAACTCTGAGGAAAATCGAGGTAGTATACGTCAGTCTCTAGGTGACGAAGTCCTCGGATCCACAACCGAGCTACCGAGACTGGAGAGGTAGTGTACTTGGCTCGCCAGACCAAGAAGTACCCTGCAAGAGAGGCAGGGCTACCTACCTTAAGGGGCTAAGAAAAAGCTCATCCTTGAGCTAAGTCCCTGGTTATCAAACCAAACGATAAGTGAACTTTGGTAAGTTCGATTTACTCTCGCCAGAGAGACTCCTCATATCCTGGTGCACCTTAAACACCAGAGATATTCCTCGTCCTTGAGGAATTAAGAAGAAGAAGGAAAAGGCTCCCCCTCGAGCCCGTTATTCGGTGGCCACACCAAACTTTAAGTAACTTATTCTCGCCAGAGAAACCCCCCTCCGTTATCCTCGCCCGTGAAGAAGACCCTCCCCGAGTTCAGTCCTCGTCCATAAGGAAATTAGTAACGAAGGAGAAAAGCTCCTCCTCGAGCTCGTTACTCGGTGATCACACCGCACTCCAATTTAACTTGAATTAAGAACCAAGTTCGACTCATCTCGCCAGAGAGACCTCGACTGCCTAGGTGGTGCATAAAGCACCGAAATTGTTCTCGTCCTGAAGAACCCCCCCCCCTGAAGAACGTGTGGACCCCCCAGCTGCTACCCTCGCCAAGACGACCGTGGAATTCCGCCCATCTACACGCGTCAAGAGTAAATATTTCTGAGGACCTTTAAACTCCACGAGTCCGTAAGCCTAATTTTTATATTATTCTTGTGTAGAGAAAACGTGAACTTAATTTTGTGGGTAAACTAATTTAATTAATTCTTGTTTATAATAATATTTAGAGTATTGCTGTAGCTAATGTATAAAGGTTGTGTATTCAATGGTTAAAGATAAAATATAAGTTTATTTTGTGAATTAGTGGGCGTTTTTTTATATCCTTACGTGTTTGGTAACGGCTCTATTCTTTAAGATATTCCGATATCAAAGTATATTAGACAGCTCTTAGCACTCTTAGAGATAGAACAAAAAGGAGGGGCATTCTACGACACTAAAAAAAAAGTGGTGTCAGGTAAGTAGGGTTCTTATCAGAAAGAATTCTACGACAAATATATACACATAAAATGTCCTTCTAACTAACTTGGTAGGGTAGGGTGGAGCAAAAACCGACCAATTAGTGAAAAAACCTGCATAAAATTCCATTTTGTACCTGAGCAAGTGCAAACTTGGCCCAAAACAAACTTCACAACATGGCTTACCTATCACAACATGGCCCACCTATGATATACTCATAAATCCTCAACTCAGAAAATAAGTGTCATTTTTAGAACTTCAAAATTGGTGGGGGGAGGGCCTCGGTTAGTGTTCCCCTACCGCAGGGAAACACCGACCGGGGTGTGTGAGAACATCTAATCTTATTTTTGAAGCTCATAAAACAAAAAACATTAGCTTTTTGTACCTGAGATCAACATATATGATAAACCTAGCCCCCCCATCATTAATAAGGGATGAAAAAAAAGATAAGCACATAAAAATATACTTCTTCAGATTCACATTTGCCTTCCCTTAAGCAATGTCTAAGTAGGTTCCCAGGCGTTTCCTAAGGTCCAGTAGGTAGAAGTAAGAGGACTGAATTCCTCTATCCAATTGGGGGTTAGCAAAGAATTCTTTGAAGATGCAGAGGTTGCCTCGCATATTACGGCCATACAATAATTCAAAGGGGCGAAACCCAGGGTCCTATGGGGGATCTCCCTGTATGCATAGACGTCTATAGGTAAGTAACGGCGCCATTATAGGTGCTGTTTGAGACAAAGCTTTTCAGAATGGTTTTGAGGGTGCAATCAAATTTTCGCAAATACCATTTGCCGCTGGGTGGAAAGGAGTGATAAATGGAGGCTTTACCATTATGAGTTTCCCGACATACTCCATATGCTCGCGGGTAAACTGTCTGCCTCTATCGGACACTACCTCCTTAGGGGTGCCAACTCAGAAAAAAATAGACACTATCAATCCTCTTAATGGGAACTGCTTCGAGGAAACGGATGGCAAAATCTACAAGGGTAAAGACCTACATGTGTTCCTTACTGTACGATGGGGGAGGGGGGTTCAATCGGACCAATAAAGTGAATGGTCATTAGGGAAAAGGGTTCAGTTATACTGGAGCTTTTCTAGAGGGAGGCTGGCTTGAATCGACTTTTGGCAGATGTCTTTTGACAGACATCGCACAATTTGCAGTAATCTTTTATATCCTTGGCCACAGCTGGCCAAACGAAATACTTAAAAACCATCTGGGAGGTTTTGTTATTACTCAAGTGTCCAAGGAAGAGGCTATCGAGCGCGAGCCTAAGAACTTGGGAGCCGTACGAACGGGAGACACATAAGGACTGGAATACGGGGTCAGTTATTTCAGAACAGGAGCGTTACAGATCCTCCCTTATGACGTAGGATACCTACTTATCTCCGCGAGTAGAACCTTGGGCCTGATTCGGTGCTTTCTCACAAAGAGGAATGAAAGTTGCGTACCCCTTCTTGATGCAGGCCAAATTTTCACTCTTAAGAACGTCAAACTTTGATCGTGGGGGGGGGGGAGTCCAAGGGAATGGGAGCCTGGGGTTATTTTGCCGCTTTAGCAGGCGTGATAATGGGATGTGCCACAGGGCTTCGGGGGGTCTGATATATCTGACCGATGAGAACCGAGCAGAAATTGATTGTAGCCGCTACCACTTCGGCCCAACCAGTCATATATGCATACTCGATGTGCCATTTAACAATGGGAAAGCTATTCGCTCGGCCCAGGTGATCGTGGACGACTGTGAATATTTGGTTATCGGGACCAACCAGGGAGGGTAAATCCTGAGATACAATAATGCAGGTGCACCCAATGTGCCGAACAATGGTTAACACGCGACATCCATTGACGGTTTTATTCTCGAACTTTAAACCACCATTGAAAAGAAAATTGATGTGGTGTCCTGGAGTGCTGGTGGAGGAGAGAGGAGCGAGGGTTTCCAGGAGTGGCGATCGAAGAGCAGGAGCGGCACTAATTTGGTGCACCTAGTGAGATGTGCACTTCTGAATTGTGAATTCTGTGGGAAGTTTGCACGCACATGCCCTTCAAGTACACAGAAAAACAGATTATTGGCCTTTGGGGGTACGATGACGAAGGGAGCGTTGTAATCAGGGGCTTGATATCTCTGGGTTCCGATGAAGGGAAATATGGGCTTCGAGGGGCCAATAATCTTCAAGAATTTGGGGTTATTCAGTGAAGGGAGTCTGGAATTCCCGATCTTGGACATGGAGGGACGACGTGGAAGGTTTCTTGTTGTCCTTAGAGTATATGTTATGGTTAGAGGCGTACACGTCATTTTAGCGAAGAGCGCTTGATGACACAGGTTCAAATCCAACTCTTTTATTCATTTTCATATAACCGTAAAAATAGTTTCTCTATTTCTCCGTTTCTATAATTCTCCCATTTTCTTTCTGCGTAATTAATTTCCTTAGCGTTTTTTCGTGTTGTGTTCCCAGGTTTCATTTCTTTAAATACATCTATGGGGCAGGGGCATATCCTTCTTATCCCCATTTATGTATTTATCATTATTATTCTTGCTTTTCACTAGATTGTCTTGATGCAGGTTGTACTCTTCGAATTTTTCTTCTTCTTTACTGAAATTCCTTAGTTCTTTAAGTTGGCCCTTCAAACATTTGTCTTCACTTTTTCTTGACTTCCGTATTCTTCTTGGCTGGGTTGGTCCTTAATCTTCGTTTTCATTCTTGATGCATCTTCATTTTTTCTAACCTTTTCTTGAATTGCTGATTTCTTCTTGATTCTTTTTGAGTTAGTCCTTCAAACGTTTTCTTCCGTTTCCTTTCTTGAGAGATCTTCATAAAAGTTTTTGGACTCTTGAGTTTCGAACGCGGCACCGTTGGATTTAAACGCCAATTCTCTAGCCTCACGACCGTCTCTAGTTCGTTTGCGGTTGGTAAGTTTATCGGCCATTTATATTATCGAGTTGGAAGGAATTTTTCTTTCATACATTTTTGCACCCCTACACATCTATTATATATCACGGTGTCATGTGATTTTCGATTATATATATATATATATATATATATATATATATATATATATATATATATATATATATATATATATATATATATATATTAATTGGTGACTGATTAAAAATTATATTTTTGTTTGCTTCTTTAAATATACCTTGAAACTTCAACTTGGTAAACTCTTAACTAACGGATTACTTTTACGAAGTGAACGTATTTGTACGTAGCAAGGACGTGTACGTACATTAGAGGGTATATGTATGTTTAACTGTATATATACATATTTCCTTGTCCTTTCGCTCTTTTCCCCAACCAATATATATATATATATATATATATATATATATATATATATATATATATATATATATATATATTATGTAGTGAGGTGACCTCTTCCTCGACATACGACCCAAGATTTTGCACTCCCCTATGCCATTGATGGCATTCGGTAGCAATTTTTGGCTCTACAAACTCCAAATAATACAAATACTAGAAGAAGAGAAAGAAAAGGACCACACACCCTTCATGATGAAATCAAATTAATTGTGACCTAGGAAGTCTTGGATCACGATTATTGGTCCCATTTCTTTGCACTGTCTTCGGTTCTTGGGTAGGTTCTATAAATTTCATTTTTAGAACTTCCCCAGAGGAGGGATGCCGCATTTGCGGCATCGCATATTCCGGGGCATCATGTTCAATTCTGCTCTAAATGTTGCCGGCCTCGTCAGATTGGCAATAAGTGCAGAATAAATGCGCGCGCCATTATCTGTGTCAAGTTCTTATTCTTCCCTTGAGAGAAGGTTCTTTCTTTGGACGCTTCTGTGATGGTAGCTTTTGCAACGTGGGCGTAACTTGCATTTTTCTTCTGCTTGCTTCTTTTCTTCGTTCTTTTTCATTGTCTTTCTTCACTGAAAATGATATTGCTAGTGATTGGTGATTACCACCACAATTTATATATTTTTAAAGCTTGCTATCACAGCCGCGCCAGTTATGTTTGTCTGACCCGCATTCCGAGCATCGCTTTTTTTTCCTGGGGACACACCCTTGTCGAGTCGTCCTCCAGGCTATAACATTTGAAGCAAAACTGTACTTCAGTAAACTCCTGTCTTTCTATTTGATAAGGTGTTATCCTTAAGTTGAACGTTAGGAGCCCTTCCTCTTTGGCTTGTTGAACCATGCCAGTTTCTCTAAAGACAACTTTACATACATGAACATATGTTTTGAACTTCACTACTTTAACCACCGATGCCCATTTCACTCTTTTATCTCATCGGGTTCATGTGATCCCACCCATGGAGCAAGGCGTCTGCATATTACGCTCCTATGTGTAAGTATCTGGGGGCCAGACCTATGCTGTTCAGCAGGTTCACTGCCTTCTCTGATGTCACTGCTTCTACCTCTTTTTCGTTTTGCCAAATTGCCACATATCCTTGGGGGTTGTCTATAAGCCTTACTAGGGCTATATTTATTTCACTGTAAATAGTTGCGAATACTTTCCCCCCTCTCCTGGTTTTTCTCGGGATAAGGCTCGCAGGGGAGTCCTAGTTGTCTCTCTCATTTTGCTACTTTATCAGGAAGGTTACCCCTGTTGAAGCCGGGTCTTCTATGATATGGGTGTAGGGGGCTTGTTCTATATTGTTTATAGACGAGCTATTTTGGTGGTTAAATATATTATATACTCTTATTGAGATATTTCTATTTACTAGGGACCTTTGAAAGTTAGGAGATAAAGATGTGTAGGAGAGCAAAGAATATTATGTCCTTTCCACGTACCTTACTCCTGTTCCAGTAGCGATGGCTTTTGGTGTACTCCTTGTTTGGCACTTGTTTATTTATTTTATTTGTCTTTACTTAGAATGGAAATCCACCAGAATGTTGTGGCACTTATATTTCACTGAAATTGGGCTAAATTATGAATTTGTTTGTTAGTTTTTTTGTTTTGCACTTGTTTCTGCTTAATACACTTCGCTTCTGGACATCGCTTGTTTATTTTATTATGTTTGCCTTCACTTAAAATGAGTTACCACTGGAATGTATTTGCGCTTGGGTTTTCTGAGTTATGAGCTAAACGCTAATTTATTGTTTTCTTTATTAATTGCACTGATCGCTATTTATGCTCTTATGGAATAGAGCTTTTTCGGTCACTTATGAAATTCCGTTGAGCTTCGGCACCGTTTGTCACGTATGAATCATAGAGTGATTTTTAACACCATTGCGCTGTTTATTATGTAAGCGTTTCACTGTTTATTGTGTGGATTTGACACTGTTAAGTCACTTCCCGCTATTTTCGATTCCTCGTAGCACTCGAAATATAATTTTTTTCGAGAGTCAGGGCTCCGATTTTGGAGGAGAGTCCAAAATTTCACGAGAAAAGAACTTATCCAGCAATTAATACATTCTCCTCCCATTTTTACAAAATGCTTCAGTATCTATAGTTTCCATACTTAAACACAAGTGATACAAAAATTAAGCAATCAGCGTTAAACAGATTTTTAATTAATTAATTCTCTCATGTATAAGAGTTAACAAAATGACCAACAGGATTTAGAGGAAATTGTAATCCAGATAACGTCAATTAAATTACAAAATTTCGTAGGACATCCAAAATGCTCATCTTTTTGAGTCACCTTAAATTACCATATTTATTCAATCCTTCAGTTGCTAATCGGTTGATCGTAATCAATTTACAGATTAAATAAGTTTGATTTAATATATTAAAATACATTTATATTTTACTTTAACCCTGATTAATATACATTAATTACACTTTTGGTCACTTTAGCGACTGTTTTACTTAGGGTTGAACCGATTACAAAATCGATCTGATTAAAAACGCTCATCTTTCAGGTACGTTTAAGCCACACTAGATTCTATAATGTGGTTCCAGCACCGCACCATTAAAGGTACGGTCACATACTGCGACAAGTAGTCTCCCGAAGCATAACATTTCCTTTTTATCTCAACATACTCAATGGAACTAGTAGCCTCTCATAACCTCAAACCTCCAGTTTTCTCACACCGCATAACTTAACCACTTTCTTCAAATTTACAGTACCCATTCTTCAAATTCTCACAATCTTTCAAATTCAGCCTCAACTCTTCAATCGCATCTTTTAAACTAAAAAGGGGAGGGATAAACGGGTCAATATCCCCTACCTACCCCTCCTTTCCTCAGGTAGGTCCTCCTTTTCGACCCAATTTCTGGGTTCTCATTCCTGAGAGACACCGGCGCTGAATGCAGCGTCATACCAAATTTTGAGGCCGACAAAGCTTCTGCTCCCTTTGATTTAGCTCTGAAGGCAGCCAATTCGACCAATCTTAGGAAAGCGAAACCTTCAAGTCTCACTTGGTCTCCGTCGAGTTTTGCAATGGACTTTCGTCAAGGCCGAGGTAGATTGTCTAATATTGAGCCTCGATTTTTTTCGGCTCACGACCTTTTGGTCGATTTTCGACTCAGAAAGCTCTTAGAGTGGTAGCAGGACAAAACGTCGAAAGACAAAGGGTCGAATGGACAAAGAGTCGAACGGACAAAGAGTTGAACGGACAAAGAGTCAAAATGCTAAAAGTGTGCATTAAATTCAATTAAATTATACTAATTTATCCTTTGGACATTTGCGCTATCGAAGAATGAGATTTTTTTTAATGTGACATTTTTTTTAATATAAATAAAAAAAATACTTAAAAGCAGCGCTGGGAATAAATACTTTATTGTCTTGGTAATTTGTGAATACCCATCAATAAACAATTTTTGAAAGTATTTACTTGTCTACAACTTTCATTAAATGTTTGATCCACAATTTATTATACCAACCATTTTTGTCATCATATTCGTTTTCGGGAATTTAAATTATTCCTTTTATTTATTTTTGTATTCTTTTTCGATTCAAACAAAAATATCGTTTTTATCGGATTATTATCAATTCGATTTCCCAGCCCTGTTTAGAAGGCTTTGAGGTTATTTTGGACTAAAAGAATCCAGACCATGTACAGATTGAATGGTACCTCCCTTGGAGTCTTCTACCAGGTCATAAAAGTAATTGATTAAGAAATTGATTAGTAAGTGCAATTGACTTTCGGGTAAACCGATGCGAATAGACGCTAATAAACAATACTTTTCTCGAAAGTTGGTTTACTTATTTTTGTCGCTGGTAGAAATTACCAGATGTTATGGACAAGGACAGACATCATTAAATATCAGTTAAGTTTTAATTGAATTCTAATGAGATCGGACTGTTGCCTATCGGGTCTGAAAGAGCAATCAAATAATATAAAAAGGGGACATTTGTAAGTATAAAAAGAACGTTTGTTCACATTTACCTCAAGAAAGACTCCGACTAGAGTTGGCCTGGTAGCCTGGTGCTACAATTATTTAATTCGATCACAATACCCTTTATTATGGAATTCACCAAGACGCAAATGGGCATCAGGAAACTCTTGCACGAAGGCAACAGCAGACGTCATCGATAACGAGAAAAATGAACGAATTTATTGGAAGTGCGAAAAACGACAATTTTGTAATGGCAGAGCTATAACTCAAGGGGAGATCATTAACTGCCATTAAAATTATTGCAGAAATCAAGAACAAGACTAAACAGTCAGAAGAAATTCCCTCGGCTATAATAAGTCAGTGCACAAAGGATGTTCCAGTATGCGGAAAACCTCCCCAAAAGGAATCTCTGTCTCGGACATTAAGAAGAATCCGCAATTCTGAATCCCAAGATGAAGACTTGAATGTTACTACGCGAGGAGAACTCTTTTGATTACCTGCCCAAAATGACGTTAAGATATAGTCGACTACTCAAAATCGAAACGTTTTCAGTTGAATAGAAGATGGTTTTGCGGCGGAACATTCAATTCAGCTCCATTTGGAAAGCAGCTTTATACTATCCATGCTCTTGTTGATTACAATAAATTCCTGGCCTTAGTATTTTGTATTACTGAAAAAAAGATGAAGAGACTTAGGCGACAATTTTCAATTTTTTACCAATTAAATCCTATTTAAGTCACTACTGATTTTGAAAGCTCAGCCATCAACCAATTACGAAAAAAAATCCCGGAGTCTGCAATTTAAGGCTGTTTTTTTCACTTTGGGCAATGGAGAAGAATTTAATATTTTGGATTGCAAGCATGGTACAATGAACGCTAGAATTCTATAATTAATAAACAACTTCAGGCACTTGCATTTGTGCCGCCAGATGATGTTTGTGACCTCTCCAATAAATTAATAGGGGAATTTTTGCAATGTTTTGAATCTACATGACTTGGGATTATTCAGAGAGGCAGAAGAAGGAAACCGGTCCTCGAGATCAGCTTTTGGTCCGTACCTAAAAGGGTTGCAAATGACTTGCCAAGAACTCCGTTGAAGGCTGGTATGACACCTTTAATAAAAGAGTGGTGATTACGCATCCTACGGAAGTGAAGCTGTTGAGCAAAAGTCGCCTGGAACAAGTTAGTGTTGAAGTGCTTTTAGAGCAAATGCGACAAGGCCAAAATATTACAAGAAAATATAAAAAAATATGAAACTGTAAATCAAAGACTCAAAGCCATTTTTAATGGATACGACATCAATGACGGATTGGGATTTCTCAATGAAATTGCTCACAATCTTTAATTATTCCTTTGTAGTATTTTTTTCTGAATTAAAAATTGTAATTTTTTATCGCTTTCAAATTTCATTTGTTTTGTATTTTTTCGTAATTAAAACGTTTGTTCCTTCACTGCATTTTCAATTTTACTTTATTTATTAGTATAGAGAAGGGTTGCCAGATTATAAAAAAGGTCACAACATTTGGAAAAAGGACATTCAATACAAATTTCATTCATGTACAAAAAGGACGAGGATTTATATCACTATAACTTATTGTTGTATCCTTTGTATGGCTACAAGTTTTAACCAGGAAAATAAAGCAAGCAAATAAAAAATGACTATCCATACATTTTAAAATTATTCTGAAATCATTTTCACTTTGGTAATTTTTCCAACAAAGTGTGAATGGAGTATCCAGATTTGTAATGCGTTATAAGCAACATGAAGGGAGTATTTAAAATCATCTACTACTAATCTGGTAAAAAATAATAGAAAAGCTATTAATTCGAAAGTTTGTCCGTCGACACCCCCATTCGACGTTTTGTCCGTCGACGCTTTGTCCATTAGACGCTTTGTCCAGCGACGCTTTGCCCAAGCACGATAACAGAATATATATAATTATATTATAATTGTTTACAGGAACATAATACTATTTCTCTTTTATAGGTTGAATAGATATGGCCAGCCTAGACAGGAGATCTCATTCCAGGAAGACTCTGTATGGTGTGGACGAAATAGAGAAAGCAGAATTCCCCCCACATGGGATGCTCCCAACTGGCAAAGATGTCATACAAATTATGATCTAGTTGCTGCGGCCACAGGAGGCAGGCCATGCTCGGCGCTCTAAGGATTCAGCGGGTCAGCTGGTTCAAGAACACTCGGTATTCTGCAATATGTACACCAGATACATAAAGAAACACATACTTAAGCGGTACGGTGAATTTGTCACTAATTTTCCCCGTAAGGGGCGCAGCGATTTGCCATCCTGGCCGCCGTGCTGACGAGATCCAGCGCTCCGTCCGGCCCCAGCTTAGACTCTCTTTCTTCCTTCAGATAGCCCCACGCGTCCGAAGCCGCAACTCCCGCATAAGGTTTCGAGGCGGAGGGAGGAAAAGACTCGCATGGCGAACCCAACCTCTCCCAATAAGTCCTCAAAGGCGACAGCGCCTTCAGCGCTTTGTCAGGCCAACAGCGCCCGGGGTTCTGCCTCCGGGAAGCGTATGGCCATTCCCGTGAGGGTCTTCTGTTCGAGGAGGGCCCCCACGTCTCCTTCCAGCTAGGCCTGGAGGGCATATTCCTTCAATGGAATTGCCGTGGACTCCAGGCCAACTGGGAGGAGCTGCGGAGGCTCGTCTCGTTCCGTTTCCCGTTAGTTATCTTTTTGCAGGAGACCATGCTAGGCGCGTGCCCCCTGCCCACCCTCCCGGGGTATAACAGTCTTGCGGCCCCACCACCACGTGATGGCCGGGCTGGGGGATGCGGGGTTTACACCTGGCATGATGTCTCCATTCTTCCTTTCTCTTTAGATACCTCCTTTCAGGCAGTGGCTGTGCAGCTCCACCTGGATAGGAGGTATACTATCATTTCTGTGTACATTCCACCGTAAGCTGACTTCGACGCGGGGGACCTCCGCCGCGTCGTGTCACGGTTGCCGAGGCCCTTTCACTTTCTTGAAGATCTGAACGGCAGGCATCCTCTCTGGGGAGATTACTCAATAAATCACAGGGGATAAGTCCTTGCCGATCTGATCGAAGAGCTTAAGATGGTTGTCCTAAACGTGGATGAGTTTACGCATCACTGTCCGAGAACGCTTTCATTTTCTTGCCTTGACCTATCTTTGTGCTCTTCGGAAACACAGCCTAATTTTGATTGGAGGGTGGTCGATGACCTCCATGGTAGTGATCACTTTCGCAATCAAATATCATTTTCAGGGCAACTGCCGCGTGAGAGCCCACCTCGGTGGTGCTTGGCGAGGGCGCGGTGGCCTGCATTTCAGGAAATGACTGAATTCTCTATCTCAGTCGAAGAGTTTAGGACGGTAGATGAGGCCGTTGAGTTCTTCTCCGGCAACCTCATCGCCACGTGCCTGACTACTATTCCAAGAACGACTGGCCGTTTTGCACGCCGACCACTTCCATGGTGGTCGGCCGAGTGTGAGACGGCCCTCAAACAGAAGCGTTATGCCTACATGTGCTATAAGCGCCGCCCGAATGATTTCACTGTCGCTGAATTTCGTCGGGCTTGGGCTAGGTTCCGGTATATTTAGAAGCACGCCCGCCTCTCTTCATGTAGGGAATACTTGTCTTCACTTAACGAGAAAAACCCTTTGGAAGAGGTGTGGAAGCGAGTGAAAAGGATTCAGGGCAAGTTCTCGCAGGCCTTCCCTTCCGTTCTCCAGGAGAATGGGACCGCAATTTCGGACCCCGCGTCCGTGGCGGAATCTTTTGCGACCGCTCTCTCCGCATTCTCTTGCCGGGATGCTACTCCGCCAGCATTCAATGCAAGTTGTCATGTCGCGGAAGGCCGCCGGCTGGACTTTACGTCTAGAGGCGTAAACCCTTTAACGACAGGTTTACTCTGAGTGAGTTGCGCTCCACTCTCGCTTGGTGCGCGGACACCGCCTATAGTCCGGACGATGTCCCGTACGCCATGTTTCTACACCTGGGTGAGCGAGGCATGGCCTTTCTGTTAGATTTGTTCAACAGGATCTGGGTGCAGGGTCTTTTCTCAGATTCCTGACGAATCGCTACTGTGCTCGCCTTTCGCAAACCGGGGAGAGATCCCTCTACTCCGCTTGGTTTTGGCTCAATCTCTCTAAACTCTTCCGTGTGCAAGTTGATGGAGAAATTAGTAAATGTTAGATTAGCCTTTTTCCTGGATAGCGGAGGCCATCTGTCTTCTGCACAGTGCGGCCTCCGCAAGTTCCACTTAACGTCGGATGCTCTGCTCCGACTGGAAAATGCCGTCTGCAAGGCTTTCCTTCGTAGACAGTACTACGCCACGGTGTTTTTCAAACTGGAGAAGGCTTATGATACCGCATGGCGCTACGGTATCATGAAGAATCTCCACACGATGGGGGCGAAGGGACGCCTCCCAGTCTTTATATCTGAATTTTTGCGAGATCGTCGATTCTGCGTACGGGTGGGAGGAGCTCTCTCCGGTCCAAAGGAGCAGGAAGAGGGTGTGCCGCAGGGAAGTGTCCTCAGTGTCACACTCTTTGCCCTGAGCATCAACGGCATCACCTCGGTGCTGTCAAAAGATGTTCTCGCTACGCTCTACGTGGACGACCTTTCAATCTCTTTTGGCGCGGCCCAGATACCAACTCTGGAGTGTCGACCTCAACAGGCAGTGAACCGCGTCTCTCGCTATGCCGGACGCACAGCTTTCGGTTTTCTTTGGCCAGGACTAAGGTGGTGCACTCTGCTGCCATCCACGGCTCCACCCCGACCCAGATTTGTTTCTTAATGGGGTGCGCCTGGATGTGGTTAAGTCGCACCATTTCCTTGGTCTTGTATTCGACCGACGTCTCACCGTGGAGGCTCATATTCGCAGCCTTAGGGTTTCTTGTACCCCGCGCCATGGATATTCTCCGTTCCGTGACTTTCATCGCTTAGGGCGCTGATAGGGCTACTGCCCTACTTTTTTATCGATGCTTTATTCGTTCGAAGCTTGACTACGGATGTGAGTTTTCTGCACCCGCAGCCAAGCGTTTATTGCGAAAGGTGGATTCGATCCACCACACCGGCCTTCGCCTTGTGACCGGTGTCTTCCACAAAACGGGTGTGAGAGGTGGTAGGTTAAAGGCCTAATCTCTAAGCGGGTGGGAGAGGTGGGTGGAAAAAGCCTTCATCTATAAGCGGGTGGTAGAGGTGGGTGGGGAAAGCCTTTATCTTTAGGCGGGTGGGAGAATAACACGGAGTAACAAGGAAAGTAAGTACCCTAGGAGACCTTACGGTCCATTCAAAGAGGGTACCTTTGGACTAGCAATTGAACAGGCACATAGCTTCTCAAATGTTTTGCGTCCCTGAACGGCCGCTTTTCAAGACTTTGTCTAGTCTTGACTTGAACTGGTCAACAGATTCACTGTTGACAACTTCCACTGGAAGTGCGTTCCACTTACCGCAGATACTGTAGGTGAAAAAAATTTCCACACAGATTGCGATTGTAACGCTTCAGTTCAAGTTTGAAGCAGTGATTGCGCGTTCTGTTCTCACTCAGTGTGAAAATATCCCGGTAGTCAACATTGTCAAACCCTTGAAGCATTTTGGAAACTTCGATGAGCTGACCACGCAGTCTACGGGTTTTCAGCGAGAACAGATATAATTCCCTTAGCCTATCCTCATAACTTTTATGTCGGATAGAGAGAATCAGTTTGGTTGCCATAGCTTGTACGCGTTCTAACCTTGCGATGTCCTTTCAAAACGAAGGACTCCAAAATTGTACGGCATACTCCAGGTGCGGCCGAACGAGGGAGTTGTGACAAAGTACTATCTCCTTGTTACGGTATCCAAACTGGCACTTTATGTAGCTTAACATCCTTTGGGCTTTCTTCTCTGCCTCGATGCACTGTTTCGAAAACTTGAGGTCGCTAGTAATAGTTACACCCAAGTCCTTCTCAGTGTCGGTGGATTCAATAGCAGTGCCCTTAAGGATATACTGAGATTAGGGGTTTCTGTGACCGATATGCATCACTTTGCATTTGTTCACGTTAAAAGGCATTTGCCACGTGTCCGACCACTCCCCAATCTTCCCAAGATCCTCCTGCAGGCGGGCAGTATTTCCATCCTTTGCAACGTTCATACCAAGCTTGTTATCGTCGGCAAATTTGAAAATCTTGGCAACCATGTCACCATTCATGTCGTTGACGTAGATGATGAATAGTAGTGGTCCCAGGACAGAACCTTGAGGCACCCGGCTAGTAACGGGCACCCACTCAGAAGACTGTCCATTTACCACCACCCGTCGCCGTCTGCCACTTAGCCAGTTCTCGATCCAGCCGGCTACCTTTCCGTCTATGCCAAGCGCTCTCACTTTCCGGAGAAGGCAGGGGTGTGGTACCTTATCAAAGGCTTTCTGAAAGTCTGAAGATACCACATCCACCGCCTTGTCCCGATCCTGTTCATTAAACACGAAGTGGAAGAATTCCACAAGGTTCGTCAGGCATGACCGTTGCATTCGGAAGCCGTGCTGGTAACTCTTCAGTAGTAGGTTGGACTCTAAATACGACGTTATTTTCCTTACCATCATGCTTCCCATGAGTTTACCGACTATCGAAGTCAGACTGATAGGTCGGTAGTTTGACGGATGGCTGGGGGCTCCTTTCTTGAAGATCGGAGTCACCTCCGCCTCACGCCTGTCTCTAGGAACGCATCCGGTCCGGAATGACATGCTAAAGATAGCGCATAGATGTCGTGATACTTCATCGCACACTTCCTTCAACACCTTGGGTAGAAACCCGTCCGGTTCAGGGGACTTATTCATCTTTAGGTCAGCGATCTTTTTCTTTATTTCTCCTTTGGTGAAGTCCATTGCCTCCAGCTTTTCCCCTGAGTAGGAATCCGTATGCTTGGGGATGGGACCACACTCTTTAGTAACAACTGAGGAGAAGTAGACATTGAGAAGGTTAGCATTTTCTGCATCTGACTGAGTTAATGCACCCTCCTCGTCCACTAAGGGCCCAATCCTACGATGGATTGGTTTACGGCTATTTACATAGCCGAAGAACTCCTTGGGATTCTCCTTGCAGAGTCTCGCCACTCGGAGTTCCTCAGTACGCTTAGCTGCCCTTATGCTGGACTTCACTTTCCTGGCTAGCCTCCGGTACTCGTCAAAGACACACGAGATCTTCGATCGCCGGTACGCATTTCTCTTATCCCTAAGCAGTTGGCCGATTTCTCGATTAAACCACTTTGGTTGAACAGAAGACCGACGGAGGCATTTCAGAGGGATGCAACTTGATTGAATACTCATGAATTTATTTTTGAAATTGTTCCACGAATCCTCAACCTCTTCGCATACCGCTAGCCTTATATCAGTCAGCCCAGCAAAGTCTGCTCTTCTCAAGTCAAGTTTCTTTGATTGACTGACAACAGACCTTACCTTCGGGATCTTGACGCTAAATCTAACTAGCTGGTGATCACTGCCACCGAGCTCTTCGCCTACAGAGACATCCTCAACGATATCATTCTCAGAGGTGAAGACCAAGTTGAAGATATTGTCTCCTCTCGTCGTTTCTCTGACCCATTGAGTGAGGAACTCGTTGTTGACGAACTCCAGGAGTAGCGAGCTCTCGCCACAGGCTGCTCTGGTTTCCCAGTCAACTTGTCTGTTGAAGTCGCCCAAGCTCACCCAAGCTCTGCCTTTAACAAGCTGACCCAGCAGCTGGTACAGTTACCTGTCCTTCTCAACGGGTTGTGAAGGGGGTCTGTAAAGTACCAGGGTCCTGTATCTGACAGGACCTATCTCTAGGTCAACGCTTAGGAGCTCGTGATCGGATATAATGTTGGAGTTCGTAGATTTGATTGTATCCTTGACATACAACATTACAGCGCCACCCTCTCTGTCTGGCCTATCTTTGTGGAAGAGTTGGTAGCCAGGAACCGTGAATTCGCCTTCAAAGTCTCGGTTTGACGTTTTTATCCACGATTCTGTTATGGCTACCATTTCGGGTTCTTCCGTCGCTACGAGGCCACGGAGCTCAGGAAACTTGTTCCTGATTGACCTCGCATTGAACAGAAGAACTTTCAGGGAGTCCCCGACTGTAGGACTCCCTACGCTCTTCCGTTTCTTGGCTTGTTTGTTGGCGAGGCACGCCTTTTTGCGACCTCTGAGAAGGTCGTTCCTGGAGTGACACGGGCGCACTGGCGTACGTCCGCCCTCACTCTGGGCCGGATACTCCTTTGGGTCCTCTCTACGACATCCTGGATCATGTTCGACAGAAAGGCCTTTCCTTTAAAGGAAAGATGTACCCCATCCCTTTGGTAGAGATCATTTCTACCATAAAAGGTGCGGTACGGTTCCACAAAAAGACCCCCTCTGCCGTACACAAATCCGCCAGGCGCCGGTTTAAAGACACATTCATCGAGTGAGCGGTCCGTGTTGAACCTCTCCTCGGGAGCTTCCCGAGGAGAGCGTATAGGTTAGGGCCTTCGCAAAATAGTACCCCCACTTTAGGGACAGCAATGTCCTTTGAGGTGCTACTTTTCCTTGAGACTCTCCTCTCAATATCTCTCTCTCCATCTCTGTCCCCATACCCATCCTCCTCTCCTTCTCTATCTATCTCTCTATATCCCTCTCCCCCTCTACCTTTTCTTCTCTCTCTCATCTCCTGCTTTCTCTTCCCTCTCCCCTCATTTCTCTTTCTATTTCACTATTTCTCTCTCCCCCTCTCTTAATCTATCTCTCTCTCTATCTATATCTATCTAACTCTCTATCTCTCTATCTATCTATATATCTATCTCTATCTATATAACTCTCTCTCTCTACCTTTCCATCTCCCTCACCCTCCCATTTCTTATCCATCTCTATATCTCTCCTCTCTCGCTCTGTCTCCCCTCATTTCTCTCTCTAGCTCACTATTTCCCTCTCCTCTACTCCCCCTCTCCCAATCTCCCTCTCTCCTTTCCTATACCTCTGTCTCCCTCTCCTCCCTCTTACCCTCCTTCTCCCTCTCCCTGCTCCCTCACTTCTTCAATATCTATCTTTTGCCTCTCCCCATTTCTACTTCTCTCTCCATCTCATTCCCACCTTTCCATCTGCCTCTCTTTTCTCCCTCTCCCTCGTCCTCACCTTATCTCTTCATATACCACCTCTTCTCTCTATCTCCCTATCCCTCCCTTCTTCCCTCCCTCTACTACTCCTTCTCCACGTCTCTATCTCTCCCCGACTCTATTTCTCTACCTCTGCTATCCCTCTCTTTCACTCTATCTTTCTCTCTCTCACTATCACTCTCTCCTTCTCCCTTTCTTTCCCGATCTCTCCGTTATCCTCCCTCCTCTCTTCCTCCTTATCTCTCCACCTCCTCCCCAATCTCCTCCTTCCTCTCTCTCCACCTCCTCCCTCTCTCTCCACCTCCTTCCCCTCTACCCCTCTCCCTCTCTCTCTACCTCATCCCCCTCTCCCCCTCCTCGCTCTATCTCAGCTCCTACCTACCTCTCTCCTTTTTCTTGTGTCTCTCTATCTCTTCCTCCTAGGTAATCTCTCCCCCTCTCTCTCTCTCCCTCTCTCTCTCTCTCTCTTTCTCTCTCTCCCTCTCTTTCTCTCTTTGTATCTCCATAACGTTCGTAATTAAAATCATCGAAAAGATCGATTCTTTTTGTGATTTTGTTCTCGTTTTCTTTTATTGTTGATGTTTGTGTCGTTTGATGTTTAGGACTCTTTTTTCATTAACTGTTTAGCTTCGGTTTATTCGATTCCAAGACTCTTCCTTTTTTATTAGGTTAAAGTTCTCTTAAGTTCATTTAAAGTTTTAACATTAAGGGCGAATGATCCTCCTAATAATCGAGGGGGAATGAAAACCTTGATGTTCTAAAACCTGGGGGTGAATGTCGCCATCGATGATTTAAGATTCTAAGGCGAGTGTCTTTCTTGATGTTTGTAATAGTTTTCTTGTGGTAAGGAAGGTTGCAGCTAACGACCACTTGCAGCCCCGTAATGGTGACACATGGTAACCACAGGCCATTCCGGTCTATTTAGTAGCATGGAGAAGAGATGTAAATTATATTGTATTGCCATCGCCTTGTCACTCACTCAACTCCCTCGCTCGCTCTACTCCAAGGGCCAGCCTCACACGTCAACCTTCGAGGGTATCTATTTAGGGAAGTTGCAGAAACTTGACTTGAACAAACAAAGTGAATTCCTAACTAACCGTGTAAATAAAGATAATATATAATTGGAGCGTCTTTACACAACCAACTACTCGAGGAAGAATAAGTGTGTTTATTTCGACCTTATTTCAAGAAAAGACCTTTAACCTTTTACATAAATGGCACACTCTGGTACCTGAGCCACTAAATCATTAGTAAACACTTTGCATGGCCAACATTGTGAAAGGACGTGGGGAAACTTGTTCCTCTTACCATATCTTGCAAACATAAAACGTTAGAACAAACAAAAACTTCCCTTCTAACTATTTCCGCTGCCAGACGCACGATTCTCTATTATCCATCTGTTTTCTGATTCTAGTTGGTGGCACGGGAGTTATTTCTAGCACTATACTTATTCCTCTGGGCCGACGTAGAGATAGCTGTATAAAATGAGCACACTTGGATGCAAAATTGTTCAAATTTAAGTCTTTCTACACTATAGCACCAAGATCCCTGTCCTCCAAAAATTGGGGGCGAAGAACTGACTTGGGAAGAGGTGATGCAGATTCGGGAGAGTCGAGCGCCACTCTTTCCACATAGCTCCCAATAATACCCTGTCAATATTACTTGGGATGAGAACCTTCCTCACATTTTTATTGCCTTAACTCTTCCACATCTAATATTTCCTCATTGGGTTTAGCATTTTATTATCGGTTAAACTCGAATACCTTGAATTTTACTCCAATTATAATCACCACAAAATAAAGTTGTTTAGCTCAGTTTCTATTTTAATTCCCTCATCCTAATTTCATTATCCACCATTTATACACATTTGATGACAATAATAGCACTGAGTTAGAGCAAAATGTTTATTAAACTTCATATGTTTAAGTTCCTCATATTCTCTTAAGTACCACATACCTGAAGGCCTCCATACTGGTCACAGTAATCGAGGTGCGTCAAATTAACTTGCTATGGACTAGCGAGTCTGCTGACACAGCAGACATGTTAAGTCTAACGTGGCGAGGATCTACCGTGAGGTCCTCAGTTAACGAGGGCTGCACACAGCCCCGCGCCTTCTTCGGTAAGCCTACAGATGGCTCAATACTGCACCTGCACCTTCTCTCCCTAGATATCGCATTTCCTCTGACCTGCTCCTAAACCCGTCTTCGCCCATCACTCTCATACTCTAGAAGACGTCTCCTCTTCCCTTTCCCTCTTCAAGGATAATTACGTGCACACTTTTATTTGTGATGAACTCAAGTTTCGGACGTACTAGTAATTGCTGTGCTAAGCTAATCTAAACCAATGTGAAATAATAAGGATCAATATTATTTTAACCGTTGAAATATTATTCTGGTCATATTAATCCAAATGGTCATTTCTGATTTGTTGGTTTATATAGAATTGGTGAGTTGAGCTCAAAATTTGTTCTCTTAGAAGAATCTTTACAGAATTTAAGAAGCCTCTTTTCAGTGTAGAGACATCAGTGCTTTCGGTGATTCGGTGCCCCAAATTCCATTCCATGGTGGTCTGTGATCAGAAGTTTGAAGATTGTTCATCTCTAATAGAGAGGATACACTTCGAGGGCCTTGAATTCTAAGATACCGTCCCTTTGTGCTTCCAGGACGACCCATCTCGCACACTTCCACCCTTCAATTATATATTCCACAGTTGCTTGAGGAGGAGGTCCTTTTTGTTCAGCAAACTCTTCAAGTTGATCCAATTTGTCAACATCGGGTGGAGAGACAGAGAAAAAATACTAAAAAATGAACAATAGCGGGCAATTAATGATTTCATTTGGATACTCTGGATTATTAGGAATTTAACATTGAAAAATGAAGAAAAGAAGCCTTATATTACATCTATAAAAAATAAACAAAATTTCCTTTTCTTATTTTACACAATTCTAAAATAAGAAATATTCTCGCCCTTTGCTGGTGTCATAAAAAGAAACTAAACCCGGATAGGGGACCACTTACTCACACGCGAATGTTCCTGTCCTGCGAACGCAATAGACAAGGTTATAAGATTAATAAACATAAATATTTATGTCCGCTTCGACCTTTGGTAACTCTTGAATTTTCTTTCAGGTTCAAAAATTATGATTAATGAAGACCCGATGCTTTTTCCCCCATGGGAGACGCAATGAAGCACTTTGATGCCCTAACTCCAGTGGCTTAAAGCCTTCATGCATTCATACGTGTTAAAAGGCTTGAATTTCACTAGAAAGGAACCAAAAATTGTTTACCAACCTTCACATCTCCAATGCGGTTTAAAAATTGGCCTCTCACTCTTATGCGGATCTTTGCAACCAGAAAAATCTTTCCTAGGTCGACCATCCACCACTGGTTGGGTCCAGAATTTACTAGACTATGGAAAATGGTGCTAAAATTTCCATCTACAGCCTTGCTTGGATAGTCCACTCCAGAACTTGTCTTGCTGCAATTAATTATATTAATGAATTCGATTCAACCAAATTTTACCACTAGTTTGGTGTCTCGGAACAACCCTAAGACCATTCAAAGGACTCTGAATTACGTTAATCTGCATTCTAATCGTAAGTGTTTATGCTTAAAATAATTAATTATTCTATTATAAAACTGAATATTATAGACATGACTGTCAGTTTAATCATCGAAGGTTAATCAAGAGAAGAAGCCAAGGAGAGTAATATTGACTTTGTTAACGTCTTTCACCTTGAGCCTCCAGACATCTCAAGGGGACTTTTTAGCACGCCCATCTGGCGGCTACTTTCATGGGCATAATTTGCCCTAATTAAAATTTCGGCCTAGTACTCGGCTACTTTAAACTTAACAAATCCAAACTAAAAAAATAAAAACCCTAAAAACAAAGAGAAATAAAAAATAATCACGCCTATGCAGAGGACCATTTGACCAACACCAAAGAGAGTCAAATAAAAGGTAGTAGGACAGCTTACTCCGAAAATTCAGATACTCGGCAATTCTGTGTGCGGGAACAGATCCCGAGTACAAGGGTCAAGCAGTAGTGACCCCGCTCCTCCTGCTACCGGGTGAGTTAATGTGCGCGAAGACCACCCAAAGTAGGACATTCAACGAGACTGTGCCGAATACTCCCGGGGACAGTGCAATCATCACAGTAAGGTGAAGTGGAGTGCTCTATCGAAGGCCGGTGAGTCCCGCGAGGGTCCCCAAGTCGAATACGAAAGAAAGCGAAATGAAGCCGTCGCAGCATTGGGGGCAGGTCTATGGGAACAGTCTAGACGCAATCACGCGCACTTTCAGTTCCTCTGGGTCATCTTCCATCTTCATTTTTAGACAGCAGAGATGGCCGGCCAGATTCCTGCCATGTATGAGTGTGAGGAAGAGCGAAACGCTGGTTTGATTCCCCAGTCCTTGCGAATTCTATGGAGTTTTCATCAGTGCGCTTATCCGCATCAATTCTCACGTGTCCAGGAACCAAGCAAATGTAAATCTCGACATCCACCCGAGTCGCAGCAACCGTGGCGACAAGGCTACAGCAACCAGAAGGTGTGGATATTCTAATACTCCGAGAGAAATCAGGGCGCTTTGTAGATTCATAAAGTTCACAATCCAGTGTCCGAAACGGGCACGACCCGTTATTTCCCGTACTGAGCCGTGTATTGCAACCAGCTCTGCGGTGAAGACAGACGTAGCATCTGGTACAGTTCTGCTGACTTATAACAGATGGGATACGGCATGGAAGTCGACTCAGTCCTCGGACATGAAGACATCCAAATGCACTGGAACGAATCCAGCCTGAAAAGAAGCGGGCCTCTTAAGGTCAAACTCATTATTCCGCGCGCTGTGGAAGATTTGAGAGTAGAGACGTGACTACAAATAGTCAAAAGTGTTACCCTTTAAGGTTTTTAGTGTGGCGGTAAGAAATAAAGGGGCTAACATAGCCCTCGAAGTAGTTCCCTAGCCCTAAACCAAAAGGGTTTAGGTGAGACTGGGATCTCTCTGAAGCTTAGTCACCGTCTAGATCAGATGTGGTTGCGGAGCGAGGCGATAGCGAAAAAGGGAGGCACAGGGCTTGTGCTTACAGGCTCATAATGAAATGTGTATGGTGCACAGCGAGTGGTTTCGACAAGTAGGCTCTCAATTAGGGATGTATAGAAGTCACCGGTCGCCAGACGAAGACCGGTCTAGTGGATCGAGTCCAGCTTCCTCATTAGAGGTTCGCCTGCGGTTGCATTATTCTCGCATCCGTAGTCAAGGTTCGAATGAACAGAGGTTCGATTGAAAAGTAAGGCAGTGGCCCTATCAGAACTCCAGGCGCTGAAAGTCAAGGAACGAAGAACGTCCATGGGCCGGTATAACAGACCCTAAGGCTGCGAATATGAGCCTCTCAGGTGATGCCTCATTAAAAAACAATAGCAAGGAAACAAAAGGAGTAAATCCACTACTTCCTAAACCTCCGCGGCTCGGGAGAGCGAGAGATGCGGTTCAATGCCTGTTAGAGTCGACGCTCCAGATTTGGCGTCTGGACAGCACAAAAAGAGATCCAGAGGTCGTCTACATAGAGTGGAGCGAGATGTTGTTCCGGCATCGCCGTGGTGATACCCCTGATTCTCAGGGCAAACAGTGTGACACTGAGGGCACTTTCATGCAGGACATCCTCTTTCTGTTCCATTGGGTTGGATAGGGCTCCCCCACACGTCGTGGAATCGATAACCTCCTAGAAATTAGGTTTATCAGGCGTCCTTTCCCTTCCATTCCCCATGATACCATATTACCATGCTGTATCATAGGCTTTCTCTAGATCCAAATATAACGTAGCGTAGTGCACTCTATGAACAAAGGCCTCACAGACGACATTTTCAAGTTGGAGCAAAGCATCCGACGAGGAGAGGAAATTGCGGACGCCGCACTGTGCCAATAACAGGTCTCCTCCGCTCCAAAAAAGGAAGTGGGGGAAAAGCCAACGCACCCGTATATTTGTGAGAGGAGTAAACTTAATCTCCGGTAGAAGAGGATTGGAGAAGACCCTAAAAAAAAATGAGGGGGCACTTGTCTTTCTGAGGTGTAGCTGCCCGGAGGTTGCTCCAAAGGTGGCGAAGGCTAAGCCATATCACAGTACATAATTGATGAAATGGGACCCCACCGCCACCTGTTGAAGGGTTGTCTCAATTTCCATCATCTTCTACGACCTAAGTAAGGGAGAGGCCGCGCTTGGAGGCAGATAGATATCCATGTGCCTGCGTTCGCCCGCTTTTTCTCTCTGTTGTAGCCATGATAATATATTTTGTAAAATGCATGAAAAATAGATCCTTCTACCTTCCGATGCTTTTGGAGGTAAATAAAATAGTCTCAATAGGCTAAATTTTTTTAGATAATGAGCATATTTTCACATCTCGTCCAGGGGTCCTTACTTGTTGGGGTTTGCCATTCAGGCGAAATTGTCCTCTAGTTTTAACCATAAAGAATAGTTCCGGCGTTGCCACCTTCTCTGTGTCCTGCAAAAGGGTAGGAAGAGTCAACGGTCCAACACACCCCGTGCCTAATAATTGGCTTAGCCAGCGGGTTTTTGTGCCTCACAGTAGCTAGTGACTTCAGGGTATACACTGCCCCTCGTCTAAGAACCCATAAGATGACGAAAGTGCGCCGAGTAGACAGAACATCTGTGGATAGAGGCTAAGTTTGGAAGGAGGTAATTTTGTTGTTGTTTTTTTAATTTTAGCACCCGATAAGGCGACTGCCTACTTTAGCATGTCACCGTATCCTTTTGATTCGCTTCCACACCTATGCTAGAAGGATCTTCCCGTTAAGTGAAGACACGTATGCCCATCCAGAAGAGCACCGGGCGTGCATTCGAATTATACCAAAACCTAGCCCTAACTCTACGAAATTTCCCGACAGTGAAGTTGTCCGAGCGGCGCTTATAGCGCATGTAGGGATAACGCTTCTGTTTGATGGTCGTCTCATACTCGGCTGACCCCCACGGAAGCAGTCGGAGTGCAAAATGGTCAAACGTTCCAGGAATAGTAGTTAGGCCAACGGCAATGAGCTTGACGAAGAAGAACTCAGCTGTCTCATCTACCGACCTAAACTCCTTGACTGAGACAGAAAAATCAGTTAATTCCTAAAATTTGGACCACCGTGTCCGCGCTATGCACCACTGGGTTTGGGTCTCGGGCGGCAGATGCCCAGAAAATGATATTTGAATGGGAAAGCGATATCTACCATGGTGGTCATCGACGACTCCCTCCCCAAAATTAGGCTGTACGTCCGGATAGCACAAATATAGGTCGAAGCAGGAAGATGTTCTCTGGCAGAGATGCGTAATCTCATCAACATTTAGGACACCTATTTCCAGGTCGGAAAGGAGTTGTTCCCTGGAATTACTCGCGTAGTTTCACAGAAAGGGTCTCGGGAACTGTGCCACGACACCGCGTCTAATTCATCTGACGGTGGAATGTTTGCGAAAATAACAGTATACCTCCTATCCAGGTGCAGTTGAACAGCAACTGCCTGAAATGAAGTATCTAAAGCAAGGAGAAAAAAATGAGATATCATGTCGGATATCAATCGCACATCCGCCTGCTTGGCCCCCATCCTATGGTGGTGGGGTCACAAAACTATTATACCACGGAAGGGTGGGCAAGGGGCACGCGCCCAGTATGTTCTCCGGCAAAAAGATAGCTAAGGATGAACGGGAGGAGACGAGGCTCCGCAACTCCTCCCATTAGGACCGCAGTCCGCGGTAATTCCATTAAAATAATATGCCCCCCCCCCAGGCCTAGCTCAGAGGAGATGCGGGTGCTCTCTTCGAAAAGAAGACCATCACGGGAATGGCCGTACGCTTTCCGGAGGCAGAACCCCGGGTGATACCAACCGGCAAGCATCGATTGAGGGAGCTTGTCACAGTCGAACGTGACAAAGAGTGTAGGGGTAGGTCTCGAGTCCCCTCCTTGTTTTCTCATCACACGCTTGACATTGACCACCCCATGGTCAGTCAGCTCTAAGGTTATGTCATCTATGGAGTAGTCTACGAGTTTCCCCGCATAAACTAATCCTTTCACAAAGTTCAGGGTAAAGTGCGGCGTCACACTCTCTGGCGTGCCATCAAGTGTCCGAAGAGCACGAATTATGGCAGCCTCAGAGAGATTCGACGCATTCGCCAGAAGGCTCCCGTCCGAAAAACGGGTCACTTTTGGAACGCTACCAATCACGTGAGCTAGAACTCTCCACGAGGGACCATGTTGCCCTTAGCCAACATGCTTCCATCAGTGGAGCCTAGAACGGGGAAGCATTTGAGCCCAGTAAGCTTGAAAACACCAGGTAACCTCTGAATGAGGCCCCAGCCCCTGCTTTACACACCTTTGGCCTTGTTCATGGACTACTAACCCGGGGAGGCACCGGGGCCGTATGTGCCAATCTTTGCTTGGTCGCTTGCCAAAATAGCAGAGGGCCCGTCCGTCTCTGCGGCTCCCTCGGAAGGAGAGAAGCCCTTAGTTCTTTTGGTCTTGCTTTTTTTAAGGAGAGGAAGGGGGGGTTCGCCCGCTTCGGTCCTCCACCGGAAGGAACCCTTAGGCTGGATGTACTGGCCTCAGCAAGATCCTTTGCCGAGATTGAGAAGGTCCCTGCTGTCAAAGGGTCACCAAATGGGGAAGGGGGTCCATCCTCTTCTTGTGAGGCTTCAGGGACCCGAGCTGGCTGAAGAGGAGCTTGCACACGGGCGGAATCTGCTTTCGTGTTTAGCACTGAGCCCGTGTTCGACCCCATGGAAGATCCTACCTTTGGGGGATGGCTCACCTCAGGGACCATGCTCATATCAAAGGTGGCTACATGTGGCCAGTCTCCCCCCCCACCGCAAGGCATGACAGATCCCATTCCAGGTACCTTTAATCGTGTCATCTTAGGCCGGGAACCAACATCCGTCGGGGAAGAGAGGAGGGCACGTATAGTGACCCCCTGTAAGCTCGATATTCGTTTCCGCAGGACTTTGCAGGCAGAAGCCGACTGGCCCAAGCATCCTTCACCGCCATAAGGGGGTTGGTCCTATCGAGCCGCTACAAAGTGGAAGGGTCAATTATGGCCAGCCTGCCTGCTTTTTTGGCAGTCCCTTGGAAAACAAAGTGAGTCGCACAAGGGCAACTCCAGAAAGGGGGCGAGGAGGGGGAAGGACTTCCGTGCACCCGTCTGAAAAGGATAGGAGTAAACCTCCTCTCCGGTAGAAGAGATTTGGAGGGTCCCCGGAGAGAGCACAAGGGAAGTAACCTCCATTTTATCGCTGGAAATGTCTGAAGAAGGCTCCGGCGATGTTACATGGGAAGGTAGAGGCATGGTATTTTTTTAACTCATCATTGGCCATAGAGACCCTATTGATGCCACGGGCTGCATACAGTAATCACTCCACGCAGTAGCCGGCTCTGCTAGGGGTGAGTACCGGGCCGGCAGAACCAGCTGCAGCCATTTGAGGCCACTCATCCTTCCTAGTGACCTGGCAGCCCATCGGCATGGCGGCTGCACCTTAGGCACGGCGTGAAAACGATAGACATTGAATGAACAAAGAAAGGGGAAGTGAGAGACATGTGGTGTGGATGAAGCAGGTTGTTAAAAACTCACTACCCCAAACTGGAGCTGAGGGGTGAGGGAACGTTGTCCCTTCTCTTCCCCAGCCACGATCCGGGATGGTTGGGGGAGAGGAAGGTGGTCGGTGTCTACACTGTAAAATTAGAGGCGGCCAGAGAAAGCTGTGGGAGAGGATTTAGAGAGAGGGGGGAAGTAGGGGGGGAAGACAAGGTGTCAGAAAGAAGAAGAGGCTAAGCTGGGGCCAGACGGGGTGCTGAGGCGCCTCAGTACTGCGGCCAGGATGAAAAATCACCACGCCCCTTATGGAATGTAAGGGGGAGGGCGGGCATGTAATAAACACAAGTAGAGATAGGCGGATCCCCTAATGCCTAGGGTCAGTGATCATCTATTATTACCATATCCTGGTGCTAGGGGACCCCAGGATCGCAGGGCTTCCCTAATTTGCCCTCAAACCGTTCTGGAGTACAGCGCTCCCGGGTACCCAGTGTAAAAGGCTCAACAGGGTACACCCCTGCGGGCATCAGTATTAATTAAGTGGCTTTGAAACCCAAATCAACTGGTTTTTATTCAATCGTAGAATGTCAATCTCTATCTAAGCCCTTCATTATGGGTGTACCCAAAATTAAGAGAGAGAGAGAATGGAGATTGTTGGAAGTTGGTGGATTGAGAAAATGTGCGAATTGTTATGACAGAACTCCAGGAAGTATTATTTAAGCAACCCTTAGAGCCAAGACAAAGGAAAGGAGTCAAGTCCTGTGGACAAAGACAGAACTTGTACAGATTCGTGTCTTGTCCATTCAAGGAGGAGATAGGGTTGAATTTTGAACAATTAAATTATTTTAAATGGATTAAAAAATTGAGAAGGTTTTTTAGGAATTAAAGTTTTGGGTTTCGATTCTAGCGAGATCCCAAGGAATTTAACAGCGATAAACATTGAGTATTAACCTTAAAATCTTCATCTTAATAAAAGTGGGGCGGGCGCGCGTCAGGAGTCCCACAGCGTCTCCCGGGTGGGTCTACAGTTTCCATAGTGATGTGATGGAGTTTGCGAATGTGAGATTAGGTTAATCGAGGCGAAGCTGTATTCTGTCTTCTGGGGATCGATGGCACCGAGTAAGTGTTGGTGTTTGCGCGAGCTTGATTCTGTGTTTGTATTGTTGTAGTCTGGGTGATCGCTCAGCATGGTGTTACGATGGTGTTGTGTGGAGGGATTACTCTTAGGAATGGATTTGTGATGGTTGCTCGTTGTTTGCAAGTTTGGATTGTATGGGCAGGTTTTATTGAGGTGTCATTTGGGTGAGAGTGGGAAAAAATTTTGAGCTTAGCTTAGATTTACTGTGCTGTTGATATTTTTTTTTGTCTGGTTGTGGAGGCTGAATTGTGAAGGGGAAGTTGCGGTGGGGTGAGTTTTTCCTATGCTTAAGTGTTGGGTTACTTTTATATCTATGTGTAAATTAGTGGGTAATTGGTTGTTTTCAGCATGGAGGTGTGGGATTGGTGTGTTTGTGTCATCCTCTGATGACTGTGATTACCTTATTTTGTGTAATTTGGAGCCTTTTGAGAGAATATTTTTGCACTACATGGTAATAATCGCTTTCTGCTTTGAAATTTTTGAATATTTTGTCACGCACTAATACTACACAACTCAAAACACATATTTATGTAATTTAGGAGATTATGACAAACTTTGAATGGAATTAATGTGAAAGCAGATTTGGGTTTATGAAGGATTACCGACCTCTTTGCTGGTTTTTGGTAAGCGACATCTTCCGTTGAAACTTTGGCTCGGAAGCGACGGAATGTTGCCTCGTTCCCCCGATAAGCAACTGTGCCAATTCCTCCCAAATGACATTCTCCGTCTGTTGACCAAATTTATATTCTTAGATAAACGAGAGGTTTTATATCTGAAGCTGAATGTGAATGTGAGTGGAATGAAGAGATGCGAAAAGTAAGGGCTCATGAATAGCGTAAGATTAAGGAGAGTTAAAATGTTTATTCTGATTATCTGTACTTCACTACAATTAAGAGTGAATCAAATGTGAAAGTGATTGATTTGGAGTGTATACAGAGTGTGCTCACCAGTTTGGTCCGACAAAAATTGAAAATTTGAAAATTGCCTGGAGAGGAAAATATTAGTGGTAAAGTATTAGGTAATGCTTGAAGAACCTGATAAAGTAGAGCTAAATGTTGAGTTGCCGAACATGTCATTATGGGAGAGTAGATGTGTATTACAGCAGTGCAGTAATTGTTTTTCAATGGAAGAAATAGGGAGGTTAAAATGACTTACCCTGTTTGTGTAGATGTTTGAAAATTTGGTGGATGGTTTTTATAACGAGGTTTCGTTTGGCTAAGCTTTGTGTGAAATGACTAAAGGCCAGAGTGGGTTATAGAAAGTGTCAGAGAGTCCAAAAGATCAGGTTTTGCACCACCATAGTTTTCTGAAGTGATCCTAGATAATGAAACTTGGTTGTTGGATACGATGTGGATGTGCGTAAGGATAAACTAATCTAAGTTAAGCTAAAAAGGATAAGGGGATAAAGGAGACAAGTAAAATGAGGTAAGCAATCCCGGAGGTCGAGGCAGCATTTGGTGTAGCTCCTCATCTAATTTGAGGTAAATCTGATTATAATCAAAATAAATATATTAAAATGTGGTTCTATTTCTGATGAAAGATTCTTGATCCACCTACCTGTGAACTTAGGACAGAAACACCCCTGCCACCTGCACTTAATGGCACATGATACTTCAGTCATTCTTCCTACAGGCACGTAGGAGGAGACCCGGTCACAGGATGTGCAGTATCCGTCGGGAATCCAACTAGTTTCCGTAATAACAAACACAACTTTTACCAAGAAGATAAAACAGATGTTTAGAAAGAATTTCTTCATTTTTCAGTAAAGTTCACCTGTTTAAGTGAATGATGGGAAAAAGGAAATTATGCCTGAAAGAAATAAAAAAAAGGTTTGAAATAGATTCAAGATTCATTATTTGCAACTAAATTCTCTTTCACATTTGTACAAAAACGTTGTGGGTCTTTTCTTAATTATTCACAATGTTTTCAACAGGAATTTCAAAGGGGATCAGAAAAGGACATAGAAAAGGAAGGGGCAAGATTAATCAACACATCCCCAATAAATAAAATGAAGGTAAAGAAACAAAGACACAGAAAGGAAAGTAAAGAAATTACAGAACAAGGACAATGATAACACTAGTGAACGGATTTACCTTTCCTGACCTCTACTTCGAGTACCAGAATTAATCTCAGTTTACAGATGACCCTGGTGTTCACGAGAGACAAACCACAACCAGGGTGCATCGGGTAAATTGGCTGTTGTTGTGATTCCAAAAGTGACCCAAAACTCTTTATTAAATCTTGTTTTTGTCGTCCGTAAATTATAAACTTTCCTTGAAAATTAATTGATGATAAACCGCCGATGTGTGTATGAAATAAAGCTCCGTTTCTGCCTTAGCCTCCGACCTACCCGGTGAAGAACGGATCCTCAAATAAACCTTCATTACACTCAAATTTAACATCAGAATTTATTTCGCTTCAAATAAAAGTTTGTCAACGCAATTGAGTCAATTTCCGCAAATGGACATTTGTAGTTTTTATAAACAAAATGGAAAAGTTCAGAAACAAGTCTGTTGACCAAAAGTCGCGTGGTCTCCTTATACTTATTTATGACCTTCAAAACATTGAATAATTCCAGGACTAACCTTGGGATGACCTTACCAAAGATATCATTCGAAAGAGAATGTACAACAACTTAAGAGTTTCAGATTTCGTTAGAATCGGCCGAATAGTTTTGGTGTTATTGAAAAAGAAAAAGAATTCCCGGGCTAACCATGAGAGGACCTTGTCAATTATATCATTCAAAAGAAAATTTAAAATAACAATAGATTCCAAATTTCGTTAGAATCGGCCGAATGGTTACATTGTTATTACCAAAACAAAAGAAAGTAAAATGGGAACCGACTGACCGACATAGGGAGATATAGAGTCGCACGCGACTAAAAATAATAATTATTATGAAATGATTTGGATTTTTTAAAAAGAAATAAATTGCAAATGATAAAGTTAAGAAATTTTATTAAAATTGAGGAACTTTTTTATTTTTTCGTCGATTCGAAGGTTTTATCAAAGTTATTTCCAAAAAATGATTCTAAATTTTAGTCTTTAGCAGGAAATAAAAGAAGCTACTGACACTTTAAAACGAGAAAAGCAAAATGAAATTATTGGAGCAAGTTCAGATGATGAAAAAAGAGTGGTGCGGATTGTTTTTTACCTATTTAAAAATAAATCCGATAAAAGTGTTTTTTCTCTCTTTTAGGGCTAGACAAATAATCATCGATGTGAAAAAGATAGACCAAGAGTCAATTATTAGGAGATAAGTACTGGAAACCTTTTATTTTTATAACTAAAAACCCTCGCCAGAACTGGATAGGACGTAGGCCACATACCGGTCTGCATGCGAAGCGCAAGCTCCTCTTTTAAGGAGGAGTGGCGAAGCTTCCCATCTTGTTATTATTATTACTACTACTATTATTATGACTATTATTATTGCTCTTATTATTATTACTATTATTATCATAATTTTATTATTATTATCAATATTATTATTATGATTATTATTATTATTATTTTTATTATATTATTATTATTTAGCGGCTAAGAGACTTCTCTTGTTTGGAGCTACCGATGTCATTCTTCCTCCCCCTCCAAAAAAAAAGAAAATCCACATTGACCTGCCCCGAAACGTGTACCCCAACATAACGAAAACCGGTCGGCCATTTTTGCTTTTGTGTTTGCTGATATATTATTATTTTGATCTTTATGTAAACTTCATTACGGTGTCGGTAAATTTCGTCCGCGATTACGAAGGGATTGGTGGTGCAATTCGTCTAAGTTATAGAACGAAAGAAATTAGATAAAAGACGACTGCTAGAAATACAGGTTCAGACCACCTCTATCTCTCTTTCTGTCTCTCTCACTCTCTCATTCTCTCTCCCTAGACTCCAGTAAAAAGCAAATTCTTGTTCATTGATCAAAATCAATCTTACCCGTAGTGTTTCCATGTTCCCGCATGTATTGATCATTAAAAGAGAGTAACTTGCCTAAGACTAAGTCTACTTTGTGTAAGTCTATCGCCGGAACTTAATTGTGGATTCCAAATCCATTTGAATTCCTTAAAATCCAAGGGAATTTGAGCTCTCAACTAATTGGATTTTCAATGGGATTTTTAAGAACTCTTTTAAACATTTTTCCTTTTTTGAGCGACACAAATTTGGGATTTGGGATTTTGAACAACATACGGCAAAGGGTGTTTTAGGGGTAACACTTGCAATCATGCTGCAGGCAACATCTGTAGGATTGAATGCTTTTAAAGGGTCCAACACGTGTAGGAGGATCTGCACCGCCTATATAACTTCTCTGTTTTTTCAATTCCTCCATCTTAACCACCTTTTTTCCCAGATCTCTCCTCGCACACATTTTGGTGGAGAAGCCCTCGTTGGTTATCGACTTTGTTTTATGTAGCAAAATGGAATTTATCAGAAAATTTGAGTTTTAAGACGAATTAAATGTAGCGATCGCACTTTATTCCACTCTTTAAGGACGCGACTATAGACTTGTGCTAGCGGAAGACCGGCCTCGATAAATGATGTGGTTCGGTTCCACCCACCTCCGAACCTTCTTTGTTGCTTGACTGTTGGTGTTGCTGCTAAGGAAACGAAGCAACCGTTGCTGCAATTACACGAAGCTAATTTCCACTCTGATTGATCACTTTTCAGTGCGGAGTGAAATGTTTGAAAGACTTTTGGAAGTTAATTCGTCTGTGTCGATTGGCAGGCGCCAAGGTTTATTGAAAAGTAATAATAGGCTTTCCACGAGTTTCGAGACGATGAAGATGATTAAATATGAATATTTGATGACAATAAAAGTGGTAATTTCGAGGAACGATTCATCACGCAAACTTTGGCTAATATTACGAATTTTTAAATGTGTTTGGAGTCGTTACCAAGAGTGACCCACCCAATACGATTTCTCACTCTTTACGTAACCTGGAATTCGATCCCTTAGGAACTCGATCCTTCCTTCACTATTCATTTTGGCTTAAGTCTGCGTGGGAGAGGGGGGTAAATTGCGCGGATTACTTTTGTTTCTTGTGTTTTTGCTGTACTCATCCTAAGTTGCCCTTCTAATAGGGTGCCAACCTCAAAGGCTTCAAGGTCTTGCTTGAGATCTGGCCTTCTCCGTGTCTCAAGGACATTGCCTTTTATGACGGTTTCTGGCATAGCGGGGCCTCGATAGGCTTCAGTTCCCTCAGTTTATAACAAATATTTTGATTATAAATTAAGAATAAGAAAAAGAAGGAGGAGAACGATTAATAATAATAATAATGAATTCATTCCTTAGAAGAACCATATATATATATATATATATATATATATATATATATATATATATATATATATATATATATATTTATATATATATATATAATATATATATATGATGGAAATTAATGCAATATCGCAAGAAAAGATGAGGAAGTAAACCACATTCTCCAAAGACAATTTAATTCAGAACAGTTTCGGTGTATCTCACACCCTTTTTCAACTGACACTGGATAGAAAATATAAGAGAAGTGCATATAAGCATAACACAAGGTCAGATCGTGAAAGATCCCCTCTTTTTTCCCTAATCCCCTACTTATGGCTATTTTTCATTTCACGATAATACTGTTAAAAAATCGGTAATTTCTAACCTTTTCCTTAGAGCATACAAAATATGTCATCCTTCCTATTTAGATGAAGAAATTGTCATTATCAGGACCATTTTTTCTAATTTGTATTACCCCGATTGGTTCATATCCTCTGCCCATTTTGCAGCTAGGAAAACATTCTATGGTAATAAGCCTTCCCGCACTAATGACTTCAACAAATGTATAACATTTCCATTTAATTATAAATTAAATAGTTTAAAGGACATATTTGGAAAAGCGGGTATTAATCTAGCCTTTAAATATAATAATTCCTTAAACCAATTGATGATTGCCAGGAAACCCAAAGAACATCATAACATAGGAGTATATGCAATACCATGCAACGATTGCCAGAGAGTTTATATAGGGAAAACCGGGAGAAATCTAGACAAGAGATTGTATGAACACAAAAGAGATATTAGAGTGGGCAGTGAAAGCAGTGGAATATTTTGCCATGTTAGAGACTTGAATCATACGATCGATTTCAATGGAAGTAAAATGGTTTTTTCAAATCGGCTAACTATGTTAAGAGAATAATGCTAGAATCGAGCTTGATATCGTCAGTTCCTAATTTCAATCTATCTGACGGTCAATTTTCTTTTAATCCTGTAATAAGAAAGCAAATAAACAAAATAGTAAAATTTCAGCCCTTTAATATGTTTAGGCCTAACCCCCCCCCCCCTCCAGATGAGCCACAAGTAGGGGATTGGCAAAAAGAGAGGGGATCTTTCACGATCTGACCTTGTGTTATGCTTATATGCACTTCTCTTATATTTTCTATCCAGTGTCAGTTGAAAAAGGGTGTGAGATACACCGAAACTGTTCTGAATTAAATTGTCTTCGGAGAATGTGGTTTAATTCCTCATATATATATATATATATATATATATATATATATATATATATATATATATATATATATATCAATTACTTGGGGAAAACAAACATTCCTATTCCTTAGAGTCATAGAGGAACCATACTTATCTATTCCATAAACCCAATGGTCTTCTCAATGCATCGATGCACAAATAGATGACATTTGATATCTCCCAATTATAAAATCGAAACCCTTCCCAAATTTATGTTTTCAACCTATTCTAGGATTGTTATATTCAAATGTTCCTAAAAGAACCGAATGTTTATCCTAATCTCAGGACGCAAAGCATTTATCCTAACCACTATCACTACCATATCTACTTTACCCAACACTAAACTCACCTTGACAAACGTGCTGTCGAATCTAAGTACCGCTGCAAGCAGTAGTATCTTAACTACCACCAGAACTTCTTTGATTCCAACCATCTTCATAATCTCACGTTAGTTGCCTTCTAAAAAGGAATTTTAAGGACTTGATTTATCGGACAACAGAAATGTTTTTCGCGACCTGAGATAAAAATAATGGTTATTTGAAACTGTATAAATAAAAATAAATAAAATCTAAATATTTTAAAGAAACAAAGAAACGAGGAACATTTAAAGTTCTTCAAGAATGCCGCCGCTCCTTCCTAATATGTGGCCACATGGCCAAATACTGCAAAAACGACCTCAAGCTCAAATTCAGATGTTCTACCTAAGGTTCTAGCAGTGACTAATGTAAAAGGCCCGAAAAATACCGCAACTGCGGTAAACCGCATCATGATGTCACACTACGAATTTTCCATTTAGGCAGAAGGTGAAATATTAGAAAACCCGACATCCAACGACACGGCCAGGAACACAATTCCTCTTCTTAACTCAACCTATATTCAAACTACACAACAACTACCTGAGCTTATAAAAACTCTTTCTTACCAAACTGTTAATTTTCATGCACATAAATTTAAGTTTATGTAGGAAATGAGCCATAATTGGTAGAGTAGGTTACGTGAAGCTCAATAACGTCGGGTTTTACACAGATCATTTATGTCCTATATGAGGAGTTCTGAGATAAAGCTCCTATGGTAGTATTCTACATTTGTAGGTGGGACTGTACAAGTTTTTATTTAGGGTTGGATGTCGTCGTTGGGTTTGTTATTTGAGGCAATCGCATTTTGACGCAAGCACTGACTGCGCTTGGAGCACAGTTTAAATCCGCAGATTTTCTTAAGATTTGTTTAATGTGGAGTAGTTTGGCCTTGTGTTAACTCTAAAATAATTGATTTAATGATCTGCTGGTGTACACTCCATGTTAAAAAAGCGAAAGAATAAGAACGTTAATATATATATATATATATATATATATATATATATATATATATATATATATATATATATATATATATATATATATATCTGTTTTGGAATAACCAACTTCGGTTACTGACTTGTGTGGGATACGAAATGTATTTCGGAGACCTCGTAAATAAAGTTCACAACGACCCTAATCGTACTTTGGAATTGGGGGGGAGGGGGGGAGAGGTTATAATTCGCATTTCTGTTAACTGCCGCAAGTGTGGTAGCAGAGTAGGGCATTTCCGCCTGATTGCCGCTTTCCCTGTACAAAGAAATCAGTGTATTATAAAATGAGTTGGGGCTTTGCGTGTTTATTCACACACACTCACTCTTTCTCTCTCTCTCACTAAATTAACTAAAGAAAAACAGTAAGAATGATAAGTGAAGTAGTACTGTTGGATCTGGTTGATTTCCTGAACAATTGACTCAACAGTGCTTCTATAAAATGGAAGGAGACCGCCAACTTCTAGATAAAGAAGTAAAACTATTGATAAAGAAAGGAAACAAGGAGGAGAGAGGGGAAAGAGATATTAGAAGAAAATTCATGGCCAACGCAACGTATGACTTGGTAAGTGACGATGGGAGTACAAATGTTATTAGCAGAAATATTGACGAAGCAAGTAAAATTGGAGAGTAATTATGGAGCAGAAGGTTTAAATCAAATGACGCTGACATCTGAATGCGTGAATGCAATCCAGTGCGCAAATATAAACAGAAGGTTAAGCTTTCTGTAAGTGGGGTGGTGATTCCTTTTCGAACGGGGAGAAGAGATCCGTTCAAAGATCTTAATCAAACAATAGAGAAATAAAAAGATGGTAAGAAATTTGAGATGTTGAGAGGTTGTGTTTAGAAAGCATATCTTATTTTAACAAGGTTGAGGATTTGGTGGAGTAGGTAGCAGAGCTTGGACAGATATGCTTTACGCTGAGTTCAGCTCCTTGGTCAGATAACCTCGTGAGTTTTGAATTGTGAGTTTACCCTTTCTAGACACTTGATTGTTTTTCTAGAGGTTCTTGCATCATTTTCAATATCCAGTCTCTTCAAGATGTTCCATACCTCTCTTTGTTGCTGTATTTCTTATTCATTTCTCCGATCTCGAGTTTCTATAAGGAGCCTGTGTAGTTCTAGAGGGTATTTTCACTACCATTTTGTTTGAAAGTTTGTCGGTGTAGATGTGATAAGCAACCTTTTATCGGGCTAGTGATCAAATCTGATCACTTAAATTCACTTGGTAAATGGCGCTTTTACAATGGGGGCTCTATGAAGGGTTAACATCTCTTCATTGCAGGGATGAACAGGGAGAATTGTATAGGTGGTTGGCAGGATGGTTCGAAAGACGTCAGCGACCTTTAAAAAGCTTCTTGATTTCCAAAGGTTATAACTCAATTTTCTCAAGGAATAACTTCATCCACAGTTATTTGCGTCCATGATCCATTAGTATTTTCTTTTTCTGTTCCCTCTCTTCTTTTCCATAAGTTTTCCTCAGTTGTGACTTGAATGGGAAGAGTTAAGATTTATATCATAATAGACTGGTGGTTGGTCGGACTGATTACATCAGGCTCAATGTAATAATTATATGGAAATATTGTGCTAAACATTGCATCTCCTCCTCATGAGGAGTATGTTGAAAAACGGGACCAATTCTTGTTTCTCTCCAGGATAAGTTCCTGATTTTAGCTGGAATGATTTTGGGTGCTGAGGTCGGAGGCCCCGCAACCAGCATTAAGATCACCAGCAAATATAACCCTTCCATCATGACCGAAGAGTTGAAGTCAATTGTGCAGTGGTAGTGGAGTAATTATAAGATACCACTCAAGGTAGAGCAGAGGTCTCAAGTGGTACTACAACGTAGGATTAACCCAAGACCGTCCGTAGGTCGGTGGTCGAATGGTCACCATTTTGCTGTTCAATGAGGCTTTTTGGCAATAACATCGTAACCATTCGGTTGATTCTAACGAAATTTAAAAGCCTTTTGTTCTTTTAATTCCTTCTTTAATTTATATAATTGACAAAGTCCTTCCAAGGCTAGTCCGGGAAGTATCAAATGAAAACTAACTATGGGTCGGATTGCCACACTTGTCGAAAGTTTTGAAGGTCGTAAGGTCAGATGATATGTTTGTTAATTGATAATTCGCTTGTTAATTAACTTTTTTTATTGAGAGGACGCGACGTAGGTCTGTTGACGTCGCTTCATTGCCAATGCTGACCCATCGAAGCTATCAGTAATTGTTTCAAATGTCAATTCCGTGTTTACGTTTAAGCAATATGTCACGGTCTAATTTTCTAATTATACTAACGAATATTCTTTCCTTCCCAACCATTCACGTTCATGTATAAAGGTTTTAAAGAGTGTTTGTTCTCTTTGGATTACTCTTTTTATCTGATTAAGTCATGGGTGAGCGAGAAGATTTGTGGTGCGGGATCTTCCTATATTTCTTATCAAACTCGCTTTAAAAGAGTGTATAAGGTGCATCCTGAGGGGTTCTTGCCATTCTTTGTTGAAGAGAATCTTTAGATTCAGTGACAATATCAGCGTATTCCCTGTTGTTCTTGCCTGAGTTTAATCTTTCCTTGATCTCTTTTTTGTTTCTATTTGGGGGGAATGCTGGACTTGATAAAGCGAAAAGATTAAGTTTATCAGGCTCATAAAATAGTGGCTGTTCCGGTAGAAGCCACAGATGACGAGCGAGAGCCCAGCTTAGAAGTGTGAAGATGTTTAAGTCTCTGTACGCGTTCCATATTCACTTGATTAAGATTATAATCAGACAAAGTTTCGTCTTGAGTAACTTTATCAGAAGAACTTAGTTGTTCTGCTTTTGGAGTTTTGTCACGTAGTTCTTTCGCAATAATTCTTGGGTTTGTTATGTTTGTCAAAGTGGTGGCTGATAAAGTTTGAAATGTAGGAGGCTGTCCGACCTCTGTGCCTGCCAGTTCCCATGAATGTGGATCTTTAGAAAACCTTATATTTACCTCACAATTACTCACTAGTAGAGTGTTTAGTTCATTTAGTTCCTGGCAGCAGGAGATAAGCAATATATCCATGATAGATTTACATCATTATTTTAATGGTTATCTTTTTCTATTTTTAGATGTGACCACATTAATTTAGTCACTAAGGCGTCTTTCTTGCTCAAATTGTGCCCCGAGTTCCTTTTTACCTTTAATTATCTTTCTTTAGGAGGGCAGGACTTAGCCATAGCTCAGTGGCTTCCCCCACAGCTCAGACATTTCGATAAGTACGACCGTTTCTTCCGCATTGCGAGCAGTATTCTGTATTTCCTTGAGGGCCGTCCTTATAATAGGGTGTTCAGTTATTCTATAACAACGGAAGCATACATGAACTCCCAAAAGTTCTCTCGTTCAGGTGTTATTCTGAGGTGGAAAATATGCAAGCGGTTTTATGATGCCTCTTCTACCATAGAGAATTTGGGTTTTGTCACAGAGGCTAAAACGTATTTACAATGTGATGTACAATCGCAAATTACAGTAAAAACCTGGCTTTAATCTCCCTAGACTTTAGTTTTACTGCAGGACGTTGAGTAAAACTGAGCTTTGTCACATAAACTATACATTGCTAATAACCGAACATTATAATGTAAACACACATTCACTACTTAGTCAGTTTGCGTAGCCTACGCGATGAGTGAAATACATAGCAGAGGTGAGTGAATGTTTGATGTTGAAAATCTTACATCAACCTTTCTCTCATTTAGACATACATTGGTAGCATCAAATAAACATCCCTTCCGCAAAAACTCCTTTATTTCAAAGACCATAAAAAACTACAACCAATTTTATTCCATCACATAATGACCATTAATGGCTAGTCAAAAAATGTCCTTAAAAAGATTGATATGAGTGAAATAGATGGCAAAGGTGAGTGAATGTTTGATGTATATAATTCGGTACAGTTGTTAAAGGGTGTAATTGAAATGAAGGAGTTTACAGATTGAATTTCTAGTTTGTATCTAGTACCAATCCTAAGGATGATTTGGTTGGATGTGGCTTTGATTCGCTTGAAGAAGGTGGATTGCGGGATTGCAAACGTACCGTAGATGTGGTAGACTGAAGTGTTGAAGCATGTGGCCTATATTTAAATAGTCTCCTTCAACTTTTGTCGCAAGATTATATGGCGCTTTGGAGTAGTGAATTAAATTCACTACTCCATTTAAGAACGCGGTAGTGGAGTAGGAGTACCTCGCAAATATTCTTTCCCAATATCTACGAGATAACGAACCTAACCTTACCTCACTTGGTCGGGCGACTAATACACGGATTTCATAATACCTCCAGGAACGCAGAAGTCAGTGTTTATCGAGCAAATCCACGATTTATCTTAATCTATCTAGGGGTGTATGAGTAATTATAATGAAGTCTTAATTAGTTTTAATTAATTGACTCTTCAGTGCTTAATTAGCACCTCCTTCCGGGACTATGAACTTACTAACCTCTCTTGTTAGGAATGTGACTGTCACTTTATGTTGTAGATTTGGTTAATGTATGTTTGTGATTCCATGTTTCCATAACGACATTTATGAATATAAATCAATGCTGATTTTCTTGTGCTTTTTAACAGCAGCTTTCCACTCTGAAGGACCGTTCAAATTCAATTTGATAATAGGAATTTTTCTCGGAATTTATTCAGGCTTCATTTAGAATATTCCGATGCCTAACCCATAGATTAGTAACCTTTGTCATCGGCGTTAATGTCTCCAACCAAAGATTATTTAGGATCATTTCTTGGGTGAATTTGGGTTAGAGCGACCATATTTGGCCCAGAAATAACAATTCGATTGTGAACAATCAAATATAAAAAAAAAACAATAATTATAAGCGGCCAAATCAACCAAATAGACCAAGGTTACATTATTTTGAGTGTTTATATAGAAAAATAACTAATGCATTAGAAATATGTTCCAAAAAGATTTATAAGTTCAGACCTGAAGAAAGATACAGCTTCTATTTCATTACTAAGCACCGAAGTGAGTTTGCATAATTCAGGCACCAAAAGATGAAATTTACCAATATTGGAGAAGATGAAATATGGTGACTTTTTAATTCTAAAGACCTGTGGTTCCTTTAAGTCATGCAAAGTCGGATCGGTCATAAAACAACCGATTGGTCATAAAACAACTTGTTAAATTTCTAGAACCTTTTGGAATAATTTACAGAATCATCTTCGGTTTAAACGAGGCATCTTTCTTTCTTCCTAATAAATTATCTTACAGATTTCCCACATCTTCTCACAATAGGAAATAATAAGGAACATTGTGAAGGAAACTAAAGCGTCTAATTGCCTTTCGAGGAGCTAGGTACAGGGTTAGATAATGTTAGAAGGAAAGCATATCCCAGTAACATTAGTTTTGACAATAATCCCGGAATATATATGTAATCCTAAGAAGTGTAACGATGCACAATTTTCACACATAAATGTATTCCTAATATTTTAATGAAATTTAAAGTTAAACCTAACACCACAAAAAGTAACTATGTTATGGCCTGAATGGTTCTGATGTTTATGTTTCAGAGACAGGAATGAATTTATTCCTACTCCCAAATGTTTTGCATGGCTAATCTAATGTTCAATAAGGTTTCAATATCTTAGTAAAAATCTAGTGTCTGAAAGAGTAAAGGACCACATTCACCATGCTAAACCATTTATAAGGACGAAAATGTAATAGAAATATATGGCTATGATGACATAAAAATGTTTGGCTGAAAGCTGGTTGAGTATTTCTCCTCCACCCACCAAAAAACACCGAATAAATCTTGAAACATGGACCATAACAGTTTTTTGAAGTCAATGGAACAATAAACTTAAGTAGTTTCAAAGTAAACTTTGTACCATCTTCAAGTTAGGTTGGTGCTTTCACTTTTAATTGGACAAAGATCCAAAACGACTTATATAGTGAAAATATGCCTTGAATATTGCCAAATTAATCTTCTGGAATGGCTAGAACAAAATCCATGCCTGAACCCCTAGAAATTTGCGAACGGAACCAAAATGCGGTACCACAAAATTTCTTTTCTTATAAAATAAAACAAACTTGGAATAACCTGTCTAGAAATGTCAGTGAAAAAAGAGCGTAGCAATATTTAAGAATAGTATCAATAAATATTACTTCGAATAATACTTTAAGAAATAGAGTTTATAAACTAATTTAAAATCTCGATCGTCTCTTGGTTTCCTTTGTTTTTCACCTCTGGTTTCCACCTTTTCCATCTCTCTTAGCTTAGCCTCGAGTTATTCTTTTTTGTCCTTGCTGAATCTCAAGGTGGGGGGATGGGCCTGCCCCCCCCTCGATGGTGGAGTCCACTTCCTACTTTTGCCTTTTTGCTTTGTGTTAATTTTTGGTTTTAGCCTATGATCTTTTTTCCTTGTTATTTGTTATTTATTCTTAATATAGGCTAGTCGCAGGTTGTAGTGAGCACGGCGACGTATGCCCAAGTCAGTCGTCAGATGGGGCTTCTAAAAAGGAATGGCTGATTCTTAATTCTTTCATTCAAATCTATTCATATTCTGGTTACTCCTGAAAAACAGTCTCTTTCTCTCTCTCTAGCTTTCTTTCTCTCTCTATTTATCTTTACCTATCTCTCTTTCTCTCTTATTTTCTTTTTCTCTTTCTGTTCTCTCTTTATCTATCTTTCTCTCTCTCCTTCTAATTATCCTCCACTTTCCTTTTTTTCCCTCTCTCTCCTTCTCTCTCTCTCTTTCTCTCCTCTTCTCTCTATTTTCTTCTATCTCTCTCTACTTCTCTCTCTCTTTTCTTCTATCTCTTTCTTTTTTTCTATCTATTTGAGAAGAGCATACTTTGCAGCTCTTCGTGCCGGACTGACTGACGCAAGGCTGCTAGTGTGCGATGCTTTTGAAGACTCGTGGAACAGTTTCAAAACCACATTCATGAGTCTTCAATCGTGTTTCATCCCTCTAAAATTCCCCCGTCGGTCTTCTGTTCAACCAAAGTGGTTTAATCAAGAAATCGGCCAACTGCTTAGGCAGAAGAGAACTGTGTACCGGCAATCGAAGATCTCGGGGGACTTTGACGAATAACGGAGGCTATCCAGGAGAGTGAAGTCCAGCATAAGGGCGGCTAAGCTGTCTGAGGAACTCCGAGTGGCGAGACTCTGTAAAGAGAATCCCAAGGAGTTCTTTGGATATGTAAACAGCCGTAAACCAATCCGTCGAACGATTGGCCCTTTGAGGAATGAGGAGGGGACATTAAAGCACTCAGATGAAGAAAATGCTAACCTCCTGAACGACTACTTCTTTTCAATGTTTACTGAATAGTGTGGTCCCATTCCCTAGCCGACGGATTCCTACTCGGGGGAAAAGCTGGAGGCAATGGACTTCACCAAAGGAGAAATAAAGAAAAAGATCGCTGACCTAAAGACGAATAAGTCCCCTGGACCGGACGGGTTTCTATCCAAGGTGTTGAAGGAAGTGTGCGATGAAGTATCACGACATCTGTGCGCTATCTTCAACATGTCAATCTGGACCGAATGCGTTCCTAGAGACTGGCGTGAAGCGGAGGTAACTCCTATCTTCAAAAAAAGAGACCGTAGCCAACCGTCGAACTACCGACATATCAGTCTGAATTCGATAGTCGGTAAACTCATGGAAAGCATCATGGTGGACAAAATGATGTCGCATTTAGAGTCAAAACTACTACTGAGGAGTTCCCAGAACGGCTTCCGAAGGCAACGGTCATGCCTGACGAACCTTGTGGAATACTTTCACTTCGTGTTCAGTGAGCACGATCGGGACAAGGTGGTGGATGTATTGTACTTAGACTTTCAGAAATCCTTTGATAAGGTACCACACTGCCGCCTTCTCCGGAAAGTGCGAGCGCTGGGCATAGAAAGAAAAGTAGCCGGCTGGATAGAGAACTGGCTAAATGGCAGACGGCAACGGGTAGTGGTGAATGGACAGGCTTCTGAGTGGGTGCCCCTTACTAGTGAGGTGCCTCCAGGTCCTGTCCTGGGACCACTACTATTCATCATCTACGTCAAAGACATGGACGGTGATATTGTTCCGAAGATTTCCAGATTTGCCGACGATACCAAGCTTGGTATGAACGTTGCAAAGGATGGAAATAGTGCCCGCCTGCAGGAAGATCTTGGGAAGATTGGGGAGTAGTCGGACACGTGGCAAATGCCTTTTAACGTGAACAAATACAAAGTAATGCATAATCGGCTACCGAAACCCTAAATCTGATTATATCCTTAAGGGTACTGCTATTGAATCCACCGACACTGAGAAGGACTTGGATGTTACAATCACTAGTGACCTCAAGTTCTCGAAACAGTGCATTGAGGCGGAGAAAAAGACCCAAAGGATGCTAGGCTACTTAGAGCGCCAGTTTGGATATCGGAATAAGCAGATTGTACTGTGTTTGTACAACTCACTAGTCCGACCGCACCTGGGGTATACCGTACAAATTTGGAGTCCTTCATTTATAAAGGACATCGCGAGATTGGAAGGCGTGCAAGCCAGGGCAACCCAACTGATTCCCTCTATCAGACATAAAAGTTATGAAGATAGATTAAGGGAATTAGATCTGTTCTTGTTGGAAACCCGTAGATTGCCTGGTCAGCTCATTGAAGTTTTCAAAATACTTTAAGGGTTCGACAATGTTGACTACAGGGATATTTTAACACTTGTTAAGACAGCAGAACAAGAAATCACGACTTTAAACTTGAACTGAAGCGTTACAACCGCGATCTGTGTGGACAAATTTTCACGTACAGTATCTGTGGTAAGTGGAACGCACTTCCAGCGAAAGTTGTCAACAGTGAATCTGTTGACCAGTTCAAGTCAAGACTAGACAAAGTCTTGAAAAAATGACCGTAAAAGGACGTAAAGCATTTGAGCAGAGATGTGCCCGCTCGACTGCTAGTCCAAAGGTACCCTCATTGAATGGACCGTAAGGTCTTCTAGGGTACTTTCTTTCCATTTTACTCTCTCTTTTTTTCCCTCTCTCTTTTCTCTCTACCTATCACCCTCTCTCTCTCTTTCTTTTTCTTTTCTCTCCTTCTCTTTGTTTTTCTGTCTCTTTCTTTCTCTCTCTCTTACTCTCTCTTTTTTATCTATCTTTCTCTCTTTCTTCACTCTATATATATATATATATATATATATATATATATATATATATATATATATATATATATATATTTCTTTCTCTCTAATTATGCCTGAGGTAACTTTTAAATTTAAGAATTTCTAGCCATTAATTTCTCGTGTCTTTCCTCGGCGATCTTATGGTAGGTCAGGATGCCTTTCTCTTTAGTCCACCGTAGAGCCCCGTGGGGCTCTAGAAATGGAGCACCTGTTCAGTATCAAGAGTATGTAGATAGGATTACCTCATCGGCTAAGAGCTTTTGCTAACCGAGTGGATACGGCGTTGGTTGCCATTGTTGCGGTACTGGGTTCGATCCAGGCCTAATTTTTCCCCAATTTGTGTTAGTTTTTAACGGTGACTAATCACCATTTTATCCTCGTCTCTACGTTTCGCCTCGCCAGACTGGGAAGCCTAACCATATCTCCTTCACTAGTTCAAAAATGGTCCTGAAATACATCGCTGTGACTGTGATTTCGGTTCTGTTGATCAGCCTCGCCGTTTCATCTGAACCAGGCGGTCCCCCATCCCCCAACCTTCACACTCAGTGGGCTCCCGAGATGTCACTAGTCTTTTGCCTCGTTATTATACGTCCTGGTTCTCTACAAACACTACTTCCACGAGATTAGATGTTTGAGATTTCGGGGATTTGGCCATATTTCTCTTTCTCGACTGTTTCTCAATGTACAGGGTGTTCCCAATGGCTTCTTACCCTCTGAAAAACAAATAAGAGACTGGTGCAAGGAAACAGAAGGAATACTAGGGAACGGAAGGAATATATATTTCTATGTAGAAAAAATGATTTCTATTGATTATAGAAGAGAAATTATTGCACTTGTTCTTAGGAGGGTAACGAGGTATTCGCAACACCCTGTACATCTATTACAGCACATGAGAGCAACAGGGGTAAGGATTTCTAGACCTTTTATTTTTTCCTTTCTTTTTTTAATCAGAATTGGATTAGGAAAAATGAAAGATAATGGAAAGGAGGAGAAAAGAGGAAAATAATAATGGAATAAACTGAATCCTCGGGTTAGTCTATTTTAACTGATACAAGTTTACCAGGGCAGAAAAATAAAAGAAAAATAACACTGTCTAACAAAATTTAGCTTTTTGTAGACTACAAAGATTAGAATAACATTTTTTTAATGTAGTTTTATTTTTAGATTTCAAAAATGGAAGTCATTTTTATCGAAATGGCTCCAGTTATTTAGAAGTTCCCATTTACTATTTTTGTCAAATTTTGAAGATTTTAACGAATATCATTCTTTTATTTCTTATTTTCAGGTTATTCAACTAAATAAAATTTTAAATAAAAGCAACAATTTTGATTAAAAGGCCAAGGGGACAGTGTAAAAATAGCCCAGATAAATTCTCGAACATATGTGGTTCGGTAACATTTTTAAAAATCAGAGAAAAATTTTTTCTCTACTGAAAAAACTATAATTTGTATTTCTTATGTAAAATTTGCGACCAAGATAAACCATGGGTACCACATATCTGTTGCACGACATGCTTTAATTCTTTATCAAAATGGTCTAAAGCAAAAATTGAAAGCCTTCAATTTGGTGTTCCAATGGTATGGCAAGAGCCCCAAGATCATGCCACTCACTGCTATTTCTGTTTGGTAGACATACAAAGTAAGTAATTGTTTATTGTCCACTGTACTTATATTTTGAAGTAGTATACTGTAATATTATTCTTTTAAATATAAAATTGATTAAGTTAAGAACCACTTTATTGTAATCACACATATGTACTGAACTTTAAATTTTATGCATATAATTTCCTTCCTTTTACGAAAAACAACGAAATGCGCTTCAGCTGTGGTATATCCCAACCTTAGATCTGCTCTTCGGCCTATACCTCACTCAAAAGACATTCCAGTACCTAAACCACTTGGAGAAATTGTTTGGTCCAACTCTGATGAATCAGATATAGAATCATGTGAACCAGAAACTGAAATTTATGTTCCTGAAACTGTTGATACTACTCCAAAGCCTTTCTCACAACTTCATCTGGATGATCTTGGAAGAGATCTAAACTTAACAAAGCAACAGAATGAATTTGTGGCCTCGAGAATGAAAGAAAGAAATTTATTAGCAGAAGATGCTCGAATTACTAAGTTTCCCATTCGATCAAATAATTTACAAGTCATATTTGCATTTAACAACAATTTATCATACTGTAATATTTTTTCACGTCTCTTTGAAGAATTAGATATATATTATGAAACCATTCAATGGAGACTTTTCAATAATGCTTCTTTATATAGTAGTAAAGCCGTGCTTCTGCTTAATGGAAATAAACTACCATCGATACTAGTAGCTCACTCTGCTGTTTTAAAAGAAACTTATGAGAATTTAGATTTCATTTTAAAAAGCATTAATTACAGTGAACATAAATGGTTGATTTGTGCTGACCTTAAGGTAGTAGCTATTTTAAATAGATTGCAGTCAGGCTACACAAAATTCATGTGTTTTCTGTGCCAGTGAGACTGTAGAGCTCAAGTGAACATTACATACGCTCAGAATGTCCTTTAAGAGAGAGACAAAAGTAGGTTGTCATAATGTCAGACGTGAATCATTGGTTCCTAAGGAAAACCTAATTTTGTCACCCCTTCACATAAAATTAGGTTTAATGAAACAATTTGTGAAAGCCTTAAAGCATGACCAGCCATCCTTCTTATATTTAAAAATATAATATCATAAGATTAGTGATGCTACAATTAAAGTAGGAATCTTTGTTTAGTCTCAGATTCAACAACTTATGGTAGATAGTGAGTTTGAGGCAAAATTGGGCAAGCCAGAATTTGAGGACTGGAATAATTTCAAAGGTGTAGGTAATGGGAGGCACAAATCAGAAAATCAGCACATTCTTGTTCAGAATTTGATTAGGTCTTATAATGAGTTGGGATGTAATATGTCACTAAAGGTGCATTTTTTGCATTACCATCTGTCTTTCATTCCACAGAATCCATCAGACGTCAGCGATGAACATGGTGAAAGATCCCACCAAGATATTGCTACTATAGAAAATCGTTATGAAGGAAAATGGAGTCCTGCAATGCTTGCTGACTTCTGCTGGACCCTTCACAGAGACATAAGATGTTGCACATAAAAAGAAGCCTAAATATTCTAAAAATTTATGACTATTGTATAGATTTCAGCAATTTTGAAAAAATCTTAAATCTTCTTTATTTTGTTAAATATATTTTTATAACACCACACTCTGAAATGTATTAAAAGGACTTATTAATTTTTTTTATGAATAAGCTCTTTGTTTCCACTTCTCTTTGTGCTTTTTGTCAAATAAAATAAAAATAATAACAAATATTTCATACCTCAATATACTGAATTATCTAATATTAATAAAAATTAAATGTGCAGATTACAAAAAAACTGAGGTCATTTTCGTAATCTAAGCAAAAAAACTACAAAAGAAAACTACTTTCTCATATCTGTAGCAAAACATTGTTGGACAGTGTAATTAATATTATTAAATAATTTTGATCTGTAGAACTAAGTTAGAAGAGAAGAACTTTTGCCCAGCAGCCAAGTTTTAAACTCGGGCCACCCTGGAGGTCAAGAGAAAAAGAATTGAAGAAAGGTCAGGTCAATTCCAAGTGGATATGACATCAGCACCCCACCTGGATGCAATCATTGAGTTTATACCACAACACTTGGATGCAATCATTTAGTTTATACTACCTATCAGAGAGAAAAGGCTACCCCCTACTAGTGCATAAAACTCCCTTCAACCCAAGACTGGTGACATTAATCATGGAGGGGATATTCCCAAATGTTCTCCTAATAATGCACAAAACTTCCCTCAACCCGAAGCTGGAGGCATTAATATAACCTAAAATCCTTGACTTGGATTTGTGCCTGATTGCAGGCAAGGTTTCGTCGATGACGTCGATGAAATAAATAATAGTTGCATGAAGGAATTCTGATTTCGTAATTTATTACCCTATCATTTCCCTGTTCCTAAAAAGGTGCAATAAAATCAGTGCATTTGAGACGCTCTCGCGTCACATCCAAGAGACAGTTACTTGACGACGCTGTAAACAAATGAAGAAAGAATCGATGTGTGGCGGAATCAGGGGAAGATTCCGTCATGATCAATGAAGTCCCTCCCTCTCGTTCCTACACCTTCGTTGCTCTGTTGTTCGAGGACACAACAAAATCAAGCAGACCTCATCACCCTCCCATTTACATCATTTCCCATCACAACACTTGCCAATCCCATCCCCACCCGTTACCCACCCATCCCAACCAAATCCTTCAGTCCCACCTCTTTCCAATCCCATCCTCACTCCTTACCTATCCGCTCCCACCCATTACCAACCAATCCAACCCCTTAACCACCCTATCCCACCCAACTCCTTTAGCCCAACCCATTTCACTCCCCATCCAATCTCCCTACTTAACAATCTTCCCCTCTCCTATTCGACTACACTCTACCCTTTCCAACCCCATCCTTTCCTTGTCCCACTGTGGCGCGATATTACCGGAATCTATTAGGTCGGTGAAGGGGGGGGGGGAGATGAAGTGTGCCTGCTTTCTGAGGGATACGCGAAGTCCGGGACACTTCGAAATGCGCCAACTTCAGGAACCTGGGAGACTCTGGTTCCAACCACTCAGGGGACGGGGGGGGTGTATGGGCGTTAGCTACCATTAAGGCCTGGGGACTGGCAGGCACTGTCTAGGGCCTGCACTTGTAATCGGTCCCTTTCTCAAGTGAGTGCCACCCGGAGAGTGGGAGACGCTCTCCAGGGCCCGCACCTTTATTCGGTGCATTTATCAGATGAGCGCCACCTGAAGATTGGGAGACGCTCTCCAGGACCCTCACTTTTAATCGGTCCATTTCTCAGGAGGGTGCCACGTAGAGGCTGGGAGACGCTCTCCAGGGCCCGCACTTTTAATCTGTCCCTGTCTCAAGTGAGTGCCAACTGGTGACTGAGAGACGCTCTCCAGGACCCGCACTTGTAATCGATCCCTTTGCCAGGTGGGTCCCAACAAGAGTCTTGGAGACGCTCTCTAGGGCCCGCACTTGTAATCTGTTCATTTCTCAGGTGAGTGACACCTAGAGAATAGAGACGTTCTACAGGGCCCACACTTGTAATCGGTCCCTTTTCCAGATGAGTGCCACCTGAAACTGAGAGACGCTCTCCATGGCCCGCACTCCTAAGCGGTCCCTTTCTCAGGTGAGTACGCCCTAAGGACTGGGATAAGTTCCCCAGGGCCCAACTTAGAACCGGTCTCTTTCTCACGTGAGTGCAACCTGGAGATTGGGAGACGCTCTCTAGGGCCACCATTGTAATTGGTCCATTTCTCAGGTGCCACTTGGAGACTTGGAGACGCACTCCAGCGCTCACACTTGTAATCGGTCCCTTTCTTAGGTGAGCGCCACCTGGAGACTGGAGAACGCTCTCAAGGGCGCTCACCTGTAATCGGTCCCTTTCTCAGGTAAGTAACATCTGAAAAATGGGAGATGCTCTCCAGAGCCCGATCTTTTATTCAGTCCCTTTCTCAGGTGAGTACCACCTGAAATTGGGAGAAGCTCTCCAGGGCCCGCACTCCTAAGCGGTCCCTTTCTTAGGTGAGTACCAGCTGAAGACTAGGATAAGCTCTCTAGGGTTCCCACTTGTAATCGGTCCCTTTCTCAGGTGAGTGACACCTAGAGACTAGGAGACTTTGTCCAGGGCCCGCACTTATATTCGCTCCCTTTCACAGGTGAGTGCTACATGGAAACTGAGAGGAGCTCTCCAGGACCCGCACTTGTAATCTGTCCCTGTGTCAGGTGAATGCTACCTGGTGACTGGGAGACGCTCTTCAGTACCCGCACTTTTAATAGGTTCCTTTCTTAGGTGGTTCCTACCAAGAAGCTTGGAGACGCTCTCCAAGGACCCCACCTATATTTAGTCCCTTTCTCATGTGAGTGCCATCTGAAGACTGGAAGACGCTCTCCACGTCCCCCATTTGTATTCGGTCCCTCTCTTAAGTGAGTGCCATCTGGAGAATGGGAAACCCTCTCAAGGGCACCCACTTGTAATTGGTGCCTTTTTCACGTGAGTGCCACCTGGAGACTAGGAAACGCTCTACAGGGCCCTCGCCTGTAATTGGTCCCTTTCTCATGTGACTGCCTTCTGAAAACTGTGGACGCTCTCCAGTGCCTGCATTTTAATCGGCCCCTTTCTCAGGTGAGTGCTACCTGGAGACTGGGAGACGCTCTCCAGGGACCGCACTTCTAATCGGTCTACCTGGAGACTGGAAGACTGTGTCCATCGGCTGCACTTGTAATCGGTCTCTTACTCAGGTGAGTGCCACCTGGAGACTGGGAGACGCTCTCCATGGACCGCACTTGTAGTCGCTCCACCTTGAGACTCAAAGACTCTGTCCATGGGCCGCACTTGTAATCGGTCTCTTACTCAGGTGAGTGCCACCTGGAGACTAGGAGACGCTCTCCAGGGACTGCACTTGTCATTGGTCCCTTTTTCACGTGAGTGCCCAGCTTGAGGGTCTCGACGGACTCCTGCTCCCTCTTAAAAGCCAGAGGACGACTGACTTATCACCGCAAACGCAGAGCTGGAGAAGTGGAGGCCCTGTCAGTCATCGGCTCACAGCCACATCGTTACAGCTAACAATCTCAACCAAACTTCAACGCAGGAATCACACTCACTTGCAAAACATCCAAGATTATTGCACACAATATTTCACTCTGTCATCGCAAATCGCCTTATCTCGCCAATCACGGTTCCAAATAAGGCTTTGTTTTAAATCTATTGTCATTTCTTTCCCATCCCATCCCATTCCACCCATTCCCAATCCCTTTCCCCATCCCATCCCATCACACCTCTTTCCCATCCCATCCAACCCATTCCCAATCCCTTTCCCCATCCAATCCAACCCATTCCCAATCCCTTTCCCCATTCCATCCAACCCATTCCCAATCCCTTTCCCCATTTCATCCCATCACACCTCTTTCCCATCTCATCCCTTTCCCATCCTATCTCATCCCATCCCACTCTTTTCCCATATCATCGAACCCCTTTGCCATCCCCTTTCCCATCCCATCCCATCCAACCCTTTCGCATCTCTTTCCTATCCAATCCGACCCCTTTCTCATCCCATCCAACCCCTCTACCATCCCATCTCACCCCTTTCCCATCCTATCCCACCCCTTTCTTCCCCCCCCTTTTTACATTTAGGTGGGCCTAAACAATTTCAAAAAGATTTGTAGTTTCGCGACTTACGGGATGAATCCAAGATAACTCTAGCTATTTTGGTCTTAAAAGCCCATTTCAATAAGATCGTAATTCGAATGTTTCGATCCTCACATATCTTCTTCAAGACGAAATGAAAACTAAAATCTATCAAAAATATTTTTTTCACTAATTCGATGATATAAAAGAGTTTTTTGGAAGATGGAAGTCGGTACATAGGTGGTAATTTGTTATATATAAATGGAGGTTTCGTGTTTGGGGGAATTTTCATCTGAATTCAATAGTTGCCTCCAATCGGACATAATTCTGCTAAATATCGAGATTCGATTGATTTAAATTGGAATCCTCGTAAAACGGACCCGAAATCGGCCCCATCTGGCAGCCCTGCTATTTGCGGCTCCACTCTTTTACCCCCCTCATTCAGGTTATCCCATAGCCTCCTATAGAAATCTCTAGGTCAATGCCACCTTGCCCGCCTAGTTTGTCTGTTGGGTTCATTTACCCTCACGCGACTGGTTTGCCCAAACCAGGATTTGGGATTTTGTCTGTGAAAAAGAGTGGTTAAACTCAGTGAATAAGTGTGAGTGTGAAAAAGGGCTATAGGTTGTAAAAGGGGACCTCTATGTACTTCTCCATAAAAACAGAAGTGGAACGGAGGAGCTGTGGACCTCTTGGGGAGCATAGAGGAACCCGCGCCTTCTACGCCTAATTTCTAAGCCCCAAGGATAAGGTAGACTGCAAACTAACTATTTGGCCCCAGTCCCCCTCTTTTCTCACCCACTTCCGATTACCCTGATCCCCCCCCCACACACACACTGTGATCAATATCACCTGGAATTTGTTCCCTGGTTACTTGCAAACAAACACATAAGCACATGCAAGGTGTTTCCTCCTGGCTCCTCCCTCGACTACGTTGGGGTTCTGGAAACCTGCCTTCGGGACAAGTTATGCGCATAAGAGTTGCTCACAATGTGAGGCCACTGTCCCCCCCCCCCTCCCCCGAGTAACCCACCTGCCCCAAGGACCCGAGACTACAATAACAAACAAACACACAACAGATAAAATGCATCACGCAAAGGCACAATACACAAACAAACTCTCTCACAACCACGCCACAGTAAACACACAAACGAACATCAAAAGTAACGAAACTGGAGTCTGCTGCCGTGAGGCCGAAAGCGGCGAGGTGATCGCGCTCGGGAGGGAACTACGAGAGGAAAACCCGCTTTTTTACGGGGGAAGGGGAAACGCTGGCAGGTCTTCCTACTCTGTCCTCCACCCCCGTTCTCGGGGGGAGGGAGCTCAGAAGATTAAGAGGTATACGACTGACTTGCTTCAGGGGAAACTTCTCACACTTGCGATCCTCGGCTCAAGTGAGCGGAGGGGGAAGTCCTTGGTAAGGAAGTCCGGAGCGAGGTTTCGTGAAGGGTTTATACTAAAAGAGGGATGAGCAATCTCGGACCTCGGTAGTCATCGGTGAAAAAGGAATATTACTCATGCCCAAAGGCCACGAGCGAACTGCTGATTAACGTGGATTCCGAACCACCATACCTCCTTTACTCTTCTTTTTCACGCTCAGTCCCTAAGTTTCTATGGCTGATAGTGATCTAAGATTCAACTATTCTCTTGCACCTGATTCTTTTGGTAATTCTGAAGATCCATACCCCGACGGCTTCCTCGCTCGCGCGGCTCCTCATTCCCATAATGTTTCGTCCATTTTTAAATATGTTTAACCAAACCTTCTCATAACTGTTTTAAGTGAGGGTGTGGGGGGGCGAAGCCCCTCACAGAAATCTACCCTCTTTTAGCCTTCCCCTTGACCCGCAACTACCCTCTGGGAAATAGAGTTGTTTGATTGTTAATCAATTATTCGTCTCTTTTATTTTCTAGAGCTCTTTATTCTTTTCTCTCAATCTTTTTGCCCTCGTGTTTAAGACTTAGGGGAGACCGGGGATAGTTGTTACAATTTTACTATTTTTACCTCTAATGCGATAAGCAATGAAGGAAACTTCAGCAAATTTATGCTGTGAAAAGTTTATTATGTCTTATCATAATCATGTAACAAAAAGGTTATATACTTTTTAATTCCTGCGATATATTTGAAAATGGCAGAAATATATTTGGTATACAACTTGCCCCATATGCGGGGAACGTTGTTACAGACCATGAGGTATATTGTTACAAAATATTTAAAGAATCACATCCTTTAAAATCCAAAAGAAATCAGTTATCACTTCATTTCACATAGGTCACATACATAATGAGCACTTTCATTCGTGCAACGTTCATGGGCCCAATCGTTCCATTTGATGCATTTCACCCATTGCTTCCCTGCGTCTGAATTTGACCATTCACCACCACATGCAAGACACCAATAATCTTTAATGTTCTTTCTCTTCTTATCTCCGCCAGACTTCAGAAACCCTTTATTGTTCAGATTCCTTTTACAGGTTTGACTCTTGAGCCTTTTTCCTTGTGAATCCTCATTTTATTCCTGTAGTTTCATCTTCACAGTTGTATCCGTTAGGATTGCTGTGTGGTGTTTTCTTTTGTTGCATCTTTGAGTCTTTCTGGGCTAGCTTTTTCAAACGGTCGCAGCTCCTCTGGGGTCTTTATTTCTCCTGTAGGTCTTTGTTCTGTCTTTATAGAAGAAGGTGATAGGTACATGTAAGGTCTATCTAAACCATCCTTGCTTGTGCTTGGGCTTGTAGCCTCTGTAAACTTCAGTTGGCTGTAATGGCCTTTCGTCATTTGGGGAGGCTAGTTGTTACTGATTTTAACAACTAGCCCCGGAGGAATTATTTTCGTTCTCCTCCTAAATATTGCATCAAGACAGTTATTTCATAAAATCACATTATTTTTCATGAACATGATTTTCATTAAGGTCTATGAAAATAATACGAAAGGTCAGAATACTTACTCAGGGAATTATTCAAAGACAGTGTTTTGCTCGTTGTTTGGCTGACGGGTGATCAACTCGATTAGCACTGAACGAGGACAAGGCTGGCCTGACTGACGCCTAAACGTCTCAAGAACCTCGGCGCCAACTGTTGCCATATGATGAAGATATTAACAATGTATCAACCTACCTCTGTATGCAACTAGCCCTGGTCTCGCCTAAGTTTACACTCTTTTGTTGCGCCTTTAGTGACGTCATCACTGAATGGAATTGTATTTATTTTATGCTTTTTGGGGAACTGTTCTCTTTCATTTCTTTCTTTTTCCTATTATATATAAGTATTTTTTACCGTTATTTTCCCGTTGTTTTTACTCTTTTTTTTCTATCTGTCAACACGATTCCAGCTAGAATCTTTTAGGAAATATTTACTTTATTGTCTCTTTGGACTTTTTACCCATTTTTCTTTGTGTTTTTTTAGGTTTCAACTTTTATTTATTTCTGCATTTTGTGGACCTTTTACCTAACATTTTAAATACATATTTCTATTTTTTTCGAACGGCACTTGTTGTCGATGTATAATCATACCTACAATCCGGTAGGCTTTTCATTTAGTTATTATCATGGACGCCTCGTGCCAAGTTTGCCCGCAAGAACTCTTTCAGCTTCACCCTTGTTTAGCGATCGGGAAATGCTTATTTAATATTTAGCCGCGCACAAATTAAATTAACCATTAATTGCGATAAGTGTGACCAACCCCTTTCAATACAACGAGATTTTTCGTTTAAGTGCACAAAGAGCAAACTGGATTAGAAAACCAGTGAAAGCTCCCGCCATTATTTTTTGCGTTCGGCTCTTAATGGATCTGTTTTGTCAAAAACGCGCCTCGCTGCAGAAACTATACTGAAGATTATTTATTGGTTTCTGATCAACCAGAATACATTGGAAGTAGTTCTCAATGAGGTAAAAGTCTCCAGATCGATTGGTATAGTTTTGCAGGGAGGTCGCAATGTATTATTGTGAAAATAATGCACAACAAGTAGGCGGTGAAGGAAAAATTGTCGAAATCGACGAGGCGAAGTTTGGAAAGCGAAAATATAAAAAGGGGAGAGTGGTTGACGGTGTTTGGGTTTTCGGCAGATTTGAACGCGAGACTAAAAACATAAAATGAGTGTCTATTAATAAATTGCGGGTTTTTTCTTAAATTACTGCTTGTCTTTAAATTAGAGTTTGTTATTAAATTAGGGTTTGTTATTAAATTAGGGTTGATATTTAATTTGGGTTTGTTAATAAATTGAGACTGTTTTTACCTTAGGGTCTGTTATCAAATGAAGGTTCCTTATTCAATTAGGAAGTATAATTAAATTAGTAAGTGTTATTAAATTAGAAATTGTTATTAAATTAGGAATAGTGATCTGTTATTATTTTAGGATGTTATTAAATTGGGATTTGGGAATATGTTATTTTATTTGGATTTGTTATTATATTCTCATCTGTTATTATATTCAGATCTGTGTTTATATTGTGATCTGTTATTAAATTGGAATTTGGGATGTGTTATTAATTTGAGATGTTTGTTAATTTTGGATGTTTATTAATTTGGGATGTGTTATAGAATTAAGAATTGTTATTGAATGAAGAAGTATTATTAAATTAGGAAGTGTTAGTGAATTAGGAAGTGTTAGAGAATTAGGAAGAGTTATTGAATTAGGAAAAGTTTTTGAATTAGGAAGTTATTGAATTATGAAGCTTTATTGAATCAAGAAGTGATATTGATTCAGGATCTGTTATGAAATTAATGTCTTATTAAATGGATGTCTTAATAAATGCGTGTCTTATTAAATGGGTGTAAATAATTAAATGTGTGTCTATAAGATTTGGAAGAATGCAATCACACTAAGAGTGACGGGTGCCCCACCATTCCCCTTGGAAGCTCTCATCAGGGATAAATGCACAAGAGTCAGTCTGCGACTATCCTGCAAAACCCTCCGTTTCCACAACGATGTCCTGGAGAGAGATACTTCATTTGTTTTCGCTTTCCTTGACGACCTCTTTGGTCTACTCTCCAGACCGCGAAACTCACCCCGAAAACCGCAAGCATGTATTCGACCGCTGTGTGGCCTATGGTTTCAAGTCGGCACCACACAGACGCCAATTAAGAGTAGTCCTAATTCACATGTTTAAGCATTTAAGTGTGTTAATCACGAGTGATATATAATTTTCAAAACAATGTACTGTAGCTTGATAGAAAGCGACGAGACGCTGCAATAAATAATATTTGCATGACAAAATTCTGATATTCTAATTTTCTACCCTATAATTTCCCTCTTCCGAAAAAGGTACAATCAAATCAGCTCATTTGAGACGCTCTTATATCCAATAGACAGTCGGCCCCTGGCGACGATGTACACAAATGAGAAAGAAACGATGATGTGCGGCATAATCAAGGAGATTCAGAGGAGGGTTCGTGGGGATCATTGAAGCCCCTTCTCCCTGTTAACCCACTTTCGTTGCCTTGCCGTTCGAGTTCACAACAAACAAACGTAATCTCTCAACCCCTTTCTCTATCCCTCCCTTGAGAGATCGAGTTCTTACACAGAAGTTATAACCTGTAATGAAACAAATTGTCGTAGAATTGCTCATAGTCTGGTCCAATAATTATTCTAGTCCTTGATCTGAACACACCGCTATTGTTTAAGACTGTGGTATTGACCCTATGACTCAATCCTATGATCATAGATATATATATATATATATATATATATATATATATATATATATATATATATATATATATATATATATATATATATATATATTGGTATGCTTTAATTCCTACTGAACGTGCGAAAGCTGGTTAGAGGCGGGTTGTGCCGTAGCCAGGATTCTCACTATAAAAGTCCCACTTGTTACTGGGGGGAGGTTTGTGATTGTTGAATTCTGAGAGTGCTAAATACAGGTTGAATGAATTAGCCGAAGGGATGCATAATTAAAGTTTTGCCAAGGGTACGTCAAAAGGGAGGAGCCACAAATAAACACACGTACTCAAAATAAAATTTACTTTACACAAATATAATAATTAGCAATAGTTAACAGGCAAAATTAAGGATTAAATATTAAACACTGACGTTAAGCGTCTAGATTTATAATGAGTCAATGGGAGTATCAATCACGGTTAATTAATTAGGTAATTTAAGAATAGAGGGAAACTGGGTTTACAGATTACCATTAATTGATGGATTGGAGAGACGACTACTCAGGTCCAGACGGGGTGGTTCGGGTGGCGTTAACACGAGTTCTCGGGGAGAGGGGGGATAATACGACGGGTTTGGGGCTGCTGGCTGCAGTTCCGGTTAGTTCACTCCTAACTGGATGTGACACTAACAAATAGTAATTTCCAGTAACTATTTGAATGTTCCTTTTCTTACTCAAGTTACGTTGAGCAACAGAGCGTACTCTTCTAGTCACAGACTCTGCGGGGCGGGATTTACTTCCAGGAACAATATGAGACAGCGACCAAGGTTGACTCGACGACGCGTTGGTAGTCGATACGTTACGGCAACGACTCTCGTTCAACGTGAGGATTACGTGAGTAGATTTGGGACACTGCTGTGGAGAGGTAAACGACGATGTTATTTATACCACTGATTGTGGGAAATCAAGAGAGAGATTCCATTCACGTAAATTCGCTTATCGCAGCGCCTTCTGGACAATCTCCATGCTATCATAAGAATGCAAATAAGATTTAAGCTTCTTTGTGAGATAGGCGTTCCTTCGTCCGACTTCCTGTCGCCAGTTGGGGGAAGGGGGGGGAAGAGGAGACGAAGGTTAACTCAAACGACAAATTTCTTTCGTTCCCACGATTGTCTGGCGGCATGTGAGTATGTATGTTCCATACCCTCACACAAATAAATGCGTAGAGCTGGAAAAATATGGAAAATTAATATATTGTACGAGGAACGCTCAATAAGTTTTGCAATTTGGATATAAGGAAAAGAGATATGAGGAAAATTGTTTTATTATTTTTCAATATAACCACCCCAGACTTTAATGCACTTGTGCCACTTGTCCCTGAGGCTTCGAATTCCCGACCACCAGAAATCTCACGTTTGATGTTCAATCCACTCCTAGACAGCGAGCTGGACATCTTCATCGTCCCCAAACCGGCCTCCACGCAGCAGTGCAACCTTGAGCTGGCGAAATAAAAAGTAGTCGCTAGGGGCAAGATTTGGACTGTAGGGGTGATGGTGGAGCTCATCCAATCCGCACTCGCGCAGGGCAGCTTGTGCAAGTCTGGCCTCGTGGATAGGGGCATTGTCGTGGAGGAGCAGGACACCGAGTGTCAACGTGCCGCGCCACTTCTGACGGATGCACTTCTTCAACCCAGGAAGTTCCTCGGCAAAATATTTCCCTGTGATGGTCCTTCCACGAGGTGCATAGTCCACCATCAACACTCCCTCAGAATCCCAGAAGATGGCGGCCATGATCTTCCCGGCTGAGGGTTGGGTCCGGAACTTGATGGGGGTCGGAGAGAGATTCCTGAACTGATATGAATTCTGACTGCCTGGTAAGAGATAACGATTTGATCATTGACATGCGCCCTCTAACGGTTCGAAGTGATTTTCCGACCGAGTACATTACACTCTCTTGTAAGGATAACGCTTATCCCCCACCCTCAAACTAGAATTTTTTTCCTTAAAGTCACTATTTTGAATTTATGGCTATTGGTTTTAATTTTCCACCTAGCTTCGTATTCATTAATGCTGTAGATTTTCATGGCAGTCATTCAAGCTTGCATAGGAGTTAATTAGTGTAAACATTCGATTATCTGTGTGACATCATTGCTGAACTAGTTCCGGGTGTTCAGATGGTCGATTAGTCTGTGGTCGGATGCTATTTCGAAGTTTTCATTATTTTCGTCGCTAACATTGGAAATTTTCTGCCACTGGTCACGGAATATCCTCTTCTGTCACTCTTTCACCTGCTAAGCTCTGGATTCCCATTTTTGGTTTGAGTGTTTTTCATTTTAGGAATCTGAGTTCCTGAATTCTTACGGGGACGTTTTACCATCAAGCTCTTCAAGGGCTTCGTCCCATCTTTGCCACTGCTGCAGAAAGATCAGCTGGTTCACTTCCTCCTTTATCTCTCTGGTTCTATTCCTAAATAGTCTTGATGACCTACGTATGATAGTTAGTTGGTTGGTCCACTTAAAGGTAGAGATGGTGCTGTAAGCAGATTTTGGAACTGATTTCTGGTCTCTTTGTATCATCACCTCGTTAAACATTTTAATTGCCTGATCAATTTCCTCAACTGTAACTTCATGTAGGTTAAGGAGTCAGTAAACGTATTTAATAATATCTATATTTCTTCCATCAGCTTTATAATACTTCTTTCTTAGGATGGCTATATTATGGTTACACGGGGATACTACGGGGCTATTGTAATAAATAAAGAGTAGGCGGAAATTTGCGGACAAATTAGTGGTTTGAAGCTTACTCTCGCTGTTATTACAAATATTCCTGCCAAGGAAGGTATTTAAACAGCACCCCGCTCCGTATTCGACAGGCTTAAACAAAGGCTATGATATTGATCTGAACAAAACTAATGTAAATGGGTAGACAAAAAAAATACATTTAAATTAAGGCAACAAATTAGAACTTTGTCTAAAATGGTAGTGGAACAACAACACACACAAAAGAAACACTATATTAAATAAGTATCTAGAGGGACCATAGATATATGTACAGAGTTGAAATAAAAAGAAAAATAATATATACATGATTAGCGGACAGGTTTATAAGCGACCTATAATTTAGTGGATTAGCCAGCATTGTTGGCTAATGGACTCCGGCTCAAATTATCAGCTATACCATTTTCGGTACCACGTATGTACAAACTTTAAACTGATATTGTTGGATGGTCAGTCTCGACAATAAACTCTTTCCTTATTAAATACATGCTAAAATTGGTAATACTCCATACTATAGCTAAGGCTTCCCGTTCTATTATTGAGTAATTACCTTTACGGGGCAGTAGCTTTTGACTCGCGTAAACCACCGGATGGTTTTAACCTTCGTCGGAGTATTGGAGCAGCACACATCCAATTCCTTCGTCACTCACACCTTCCGCATGCCGAAGGGTTTAGAAGGATTAGGGAGCCTCAAAATGGGGGCGTACTCTAGCTTGTCCTTGAGGACCTAGAATCTGTCAGTAGCTTCGGGATTTCATGAAAGGGGATCCTGGGGTCTTTTCTAAAAGATGGCACTTAAAGGGAGCGGAAATAGACTCGAAGTTAGGGAAAAATCTACGGTAACACGACACCGATCCCATGAATGACCTCAGCTGTTTCTTCGTGTGGGGAAGGGGCATCTCGACAATGGCTCTGACCTTTTCGTCCTGGGGGCCCCATCTGATTTTTCGAGCTAACAGGCTCTTGAGTAGTATGGAAGATGTTATGCTTAAATTGATTGGAGCAACCAGGGTTTTGGATTTTTTTTAATTTTATGGAGCCCATCTGGCAACTACCCACTTGGGCATAAGTCGCCGAAAAACAGGACAGCCTAGAACTAGGCTACTTTAAAGTAAAAATATGAAAACTTAACAATGATATGAATTGGAAAAACTTAACAATCGAAGCAATCTCCGGCAGCGGGGGGAGGTCCCCCTCACCCTGGTGCAGGAGAATGCAACCTACAAACAAAACAAAAACAAAAAAAAGGAACCTTAGATAAAGGGGAGAAGGCAGGCCTCCCCCAAAAAGTCAATAAGTCCACCAGTCATGGTGCACGCACTCGTCCCAAGTACAAGGGACAGGCGGTAGCGACCCCGCCCATCCCGGCACCGAGACAGGTATCGTGCGCGAAGATCACCCAGACTGGGACATTCGACAAGAATATGCCAAACAGTCTGGGGGACGACGCAGTCGTTGCAATAGGGTGCATGCGAGCGCTCCATCAAGTAGCGATGCGTCACACGAGTGTGTCCGATTCGAAGACGACAGAAAGGCCCTGAAACCGCTCCGGCATTGGGGGATAGGTCCATGGGAACAGTCGCGGCACAATGGCACGCAACTTTAAGTTCCCTTCGACCGTCTCCCATCTTCTTTGTCAAGCAGTCCGAAGAGCTGCCTGTATTCCTGCCATGTAGTCGGTGTGAGGAAGGGCGAAACGCTGGTCCGGTCGCAAAGTACTCGCGGACTCTTTGGCGCCCTCATCGGCGCGCTCATTCCCCGCAATTCCTACATGTCCAGGAACCCAGCAGAAGATAATCTTGACATCTGCCCGGCTCGCCAAAACCGTGGCGTCACGGATATCGCGAACCAGGAGATGCGGAGATTCCAATGCCCCGAGAGCACTCAGGGTGCTTTGTAAGTCGCTATAGATCACAATCCGGTCTCCAAACCGGGCACGTCGCGTAATCTCCCGTACCGAGTGGTGTATTGCCACCAGCTCAGCCGTGAAGACAGACGCAGCGCCTGGTAAAGCCCCACTGACTTCAAACAGAGGGGATACGGCGTGGAAGCTGACCCCCTCTTGGGACTTGGAGCCATCCGTATACACTGGCACGGTTCCAGCGTGACACGATGTGTGCTCTAAAAAGGTCGAACGCAATACTCCCGGCGCAGTACAAGCTTTGGGAGCAGAGGCGTTGCGACAAATAGCCAAATGTGGTACCCTACAGGGTGGCGTCCTGGGCAAAACCAGGGGCGCCACCGGCCCGAGAGCGATATCTACCTCTCGAAGGAGTTTCCTGACCCTAAACCCAAAAGGCTTAGGGTATGACTGGCGTCTCTCGACGGCATAGGCACCATCGAGATCAGCTGCGGATGCAGTGAGAGCTTTTGGCGACTGAGGGAGGCGCCGGGCTCGCACGTACAGTCGAGTGATACACTGCACGCGGCGCAGAGCGAGTGGCATCTCCCCAGCATTGACCAACAGGCTCTCAATGGGGAAAGTGCGGAAGGCACCGGTCGCAAGGCGAAGGCCGGTGTGGTGGATCGAATCCACCTTCCGCAATAAACGCTCGGCTGCGGATGCATAAAACTCGCATCCGGAGTCGAGCTTCGAACGAACAAAGGATCGATAAAAAAGTAAGGCAGTAGCCCTATCAGCGCCCCAAGCGCTGAACGTCACGGAACGGAGAATGTCCATGGCGCGGGTACAACAGACCCTAAGGCTGCGAATATGAGCCTCCCAGGTGAGGCGTCGGTCGAATACAAGACCAAGGAAACGGTGCGACTCAACCACATCCAGGCGCACCCCTTTAAGAAACAAATCTGGGTCGGGGTGAAGCCGTGGATGGCGGCAGAAGTGCACCACCTTAGTCTTGGCCAAATACAAGCGAAAACTGTGCGCTCCGGCATAGCGAGAGAAGCGGTTCAATGCCTGTTGGAGTCGATGCTCCAGAGTTGGCATCTGGGCCACGCCAAAAGAGATCGAAAGGTCGTCCACGTAGAGCGTAGCGAGAACATCTTCTGGTAGAACCGAGGTGATGCCGTTGATGTTCAGGGCAAAGAGTGTGACACTGAGGACACTTCCCTGCGGGACACCCTTTTCCTGCTCCTTTGGGCCGGAGAGGGCTCTCCCCACCTGTACGCGGAATCGACGATCTCAAAAAAATTCAGATATAAAAATTGGAAGGCGTCCCCTCGCCCCCATCGTGTGGAGAGTCTCCATGATACCGTATCGCCATGCGGTATCATAGGCCTTCTCCAGATCTAAAAACACCGTGGCGTAGTGCTGTCTACGAAGGAAAGCCTCGCAGACGGCACTTTCCAGTCGGAGCAAAGCATCCGACGTGGAGTGGAACTTGCGAAGGCCGCACTGTGTGGAAGACAGCTGGCCTTCGCTGTCCAGGAAAAAGGCTAATCTAACATTTACCAATTTCTCCATCAACTTGCACACGCAAGAGGTTATAGAGATTGGGCGGAAACTGGTCGGAGTAGAGTGATCTCTCTCCGGTTTGCGAAAGGCAAGCACAGTAGCGATTCGCCAGGAGTCTGGAAGAAGACCTTCCACCCAGATCCTGTTGAACAAATCTAACAGAAAGGCCATGCCTCGCTTACCTAGGTGTCAAAGAATGGCGTACAGGACATCGTCCGGACCATGGGCGGTGTCCGCGCACGAAGCGAGAGTGGAACGCAACTCGCTTACAGTAAACTTGTCGTTTAAGGGTTCTCCGCCTCTGGAGGTAAAGTCCAGCCGGTGGCCTTCCGCGACATCACGACGTGCATTGAATGCTGGCAGAGCAGCATCACGGCTAGAGAATGCATAAGAAGCGGTCGCGAAGGATTCTGCCACGGACGCGGGGTCCGAGATTGCGGTCCCATTCTCCTGGAGAACGGGAGGGGGGTCCTGCGAGAACTTGCCCCGAATCCTTTTGACTCGCTTCCACCCCTCAGCTAAAGGGGTCTTCAGGTTAAGTGAAGACAAGTATGCCCGCCAAGAAGAACGGCGGGCGTGCTTCGAAATATACCGGAACCTAGCCCGACGAAATTCAGCGACAGTGAAATCGTTCGGGCGGCGCTTATAGCGCATGTAGGCATAATGCTTCTGTTTGAGGGCCGTCTCACACTCGGCCGACCACCATGGGAGTGGTCGGCGTGCAAAAGGCCAGACGTCCTAGGAATAGTAGTCAGGCCCACGGCGATGAGGTTGCCGGAGAAGAACTCAACGGCCTCATCTACCGACCTAAACTCCTCGACTGAGATAGAAAATTCAGTTATTTCCTGAAATGCAGGCCACCGCGCCCGCGCCAAGCACCACCAAGGTGGTCTCTCAGGCGGCAAGTGCCCTGTAAATGATATTTGAATGGGAAAGTGATCACTACCATGGAGGTCATCGACCACCCCCCAATCAAAATCAGGCTGTGCATCCGAAGAGAAAAAAGATAGGTCAAGGCAAGAAAATGAAGCGGTTCTCGGACAGTGATGCGTAAACTCATCCACGCTTAGGACACCCATCTCAAGCTCTTAGATCAGATCGGCAAGGACTTGTCCCCTGGGATTTATGGAGTAATCTCTCCAGAGAGGATGCCTGCCGTTCAGATCTCCAAGCAAGATATAGGGCCTCGGCAACCGTGCCACGACGCGGCGGAAGTCCCCCGCGTCGAAGTCAGCTGACGGTGGAATGTAGGCAGAAATGATAGTATACCTCCTATCCAGGTGCAGCTGCACAGCCACTGCCTGAAAGGAGGTATCTAAAGAGAAAGGAAGAACGGAGACATCATGCCGGGTGTAAACCGCGCATCCCCCAGCTCAGCCATCCCGCGGTGGTGGGGTCGCAAGACCCTTGTACCCCGGGAGGGCGGGAAGGGGGCACGCGCCTAGAAAGGTCTCCTGCAAAAAGATAGCTAACGGGGAGCGGGACGAGACGAGCCTTCGCAGCTCGTCCCAGTTGGCCCGGAGTCCACGGCAATTCCATTGAAGGAATATGCCCTCCAGGCGTAGCTCGGAGGAGACGCGGGGGCCCTCCTCGAACTGAAGACCCTCACGGGAGTGGCCGTACGCTTTCCGGGGGCAGAACCCCGGGTGCTGTTGGCCTGACAAAGCGCTGGAGGCGCTGTCGCCTTCGAGGACTTATTGGGGGAGGTTGGGCTCGCCATGCGAGTCTTTTCCTCCCTCCGCCTCGAAACCTTAGGCGGGCGCTGCGGCATCAGAGGCGGGGGGCCCTCTTTTCGAGGAACCACCGTCTTTGAGACACTCGCTCCACCTCGGGGCGTTGGCGAAGGAGCCGAAGCTCCTTTGTTGCTGTCCTGCTTTCGGGGGACAGCTTTAGGAACCCCCGAAGATGGCCTAGCGACCATCTTCAGGGGTGTTGCCTCCTGTGAGTCTAACGACTCGGTGGAGGCGCGTGGCCGTTTCGCCTTGCGGGAAACGGTCACGCTGGGGGAAGAGGGGGGAGCCCTGGTTTTAGCCGGGGCTGGGTATGAACCCTTTTTGCCGCCAGCTTTACCAGGGGAGCGCCGGGGTTGGGTAGAGCCCGCAGAAGTGCTCCGAATGGGCGCTGAAACAACCGTGCTCGTTGGCCTTGATGGGCTAGGAGCAGAGGGTGCCTTTCGAACTACTGAGGCAAATGACGTCCCAGGCAGAGCTGGGCGCGCCAGGACCAAGTCCTTAGCCTCGCGGAATGAGAGTCTATCCTGGGCCTGAACGGCCAGGATTTCTTTCTCCAGGAGATATGCACCACATTTATTCGAAGAAGCAGGGTGCGGCTCTCCGCAATTGACACACTTGGCCACACACGATTTGGACTTATCGTGTGCGACCTTGGAGCAATTTACACAGACTTCGGGTGACCCCGACTTTGCACGTCTACATGAGCGATTCGTATGGCCGAAGCGGTGACAGTAATAGCACCGCCGCGGCAGTGGCACGAATGCCTTCACGCGGTAGCGGTACCAACCGGCACGCACCGACTCAGGAAGCTTGTCACAGTCGAACGTGACGAAGAGTGTATGGGTGGGTCTCGAAGCCCCTCCCTGTTTTGTCATCACACGTTCGACCTTGATCACCCCATGGTCGGCCAGCTCTAGGGTGATGTCCTTAATGGAGTAGTCAACGAGTTCCCTCGCATAAACTACTCCAAGTTCATGGTAGAGTGCGGCGTCACACTTACCGGGATGCCATGAAGTGTCCGAAGAGCACTTATCTTGGCCGCCTCGGCGGGATTCGCTGCATTCGCCAGAAGGCTCCCGTCCGAGAAACGGGTCACCTTCGGCTCTCTACCAATTGCACTAGCTAATCCTCTCCTCTGATGGATCATGTTGCCTTTGGACAACTTGGTGCCATCAGTGGAGCGAATAACGAGGACGCGTTTGAAGCCAGCGGGCTCGAAAACCCTAGGTAACCTCTGAATGAGGGGCCCCGATGTCATCGAGGCTCCGCCCTGTGCACTCTTGGTGTTAGTCTTGGTCAGGGGCTCCGCACACGAGGGGGTAGAGGGGCCGGATGTGCTGATCTTGGCTTGGTCGCCTAACAAAGTGGTAGCAGACCCATCCTTCCCCGCAGCCCCCGCGGATGGAGAGGAGCCTCGAGTCTTTTTCGTCTTTTTAGTCTTTTTAGTCTTTTTCTTTTTTGGAGAGGAGGGCGGGGAATGAACCCGCTTCTCACCTCTGCCGGCAGAAGCCCCCAGGCCAGATAGGCCGGCCTCAGCCAGGTCCCTCCCCTAAATTAGGAAGGTCCTGGTTGTCGTAGGGGCACCTGTCGGAGAAGATCTTTCCCCTCCTTTTACTGCCTCGGAGCCCTCAGCCATTTGAGGAGGACCTTGCATAGGGGCGGATTCGGGTTCGGTACGTGGCGCCGAGCCCGAATTCCCCCCCATGGAAGGCCCTACGGTCTGAGGCTGGGTCTCCTCAAGGACCATGTCTATCACAGGAGGGGCCTTCAGTTGGCCATACCCTCCCAGGACTTCGCAGGTCCTCTTGGCAGTGTCGACAGTTTTGTGTGGGGAGGCACAGGCCTTGACCCCAGCAAGGTTTAAAATTCTTGCCAGCAGGTCTTTTGAGGGAAGCGACCGAAGGGGCCTGGCTTCCCTCTCCCCCCTAAGGGGGTTTGCCTTACCGAGCCGCTTCTATGGGGAGCGGCTGGCTAAGGGCTGCCTGCTGGCTTTCTTGGCAGTCCCCTTGGAAAGAAAAGAGGGGACTGCCGCTGGGAAAAGGGAGGTGCCCAAAAGCACCTCCAGAGAAGGGGGTGAGGGGGAGTCCTCTGCACCCGAAGCCGAAGGAGAGGATTAAGCCTCCTCTCCGGTTAGAGAAATATGGAGGGTCCCCTGTGCAAGCACAGGGGGGAGGGACCTCCATTTTTTTTTTGCTGGAGCTGCCCGAGGGCGGCTCGGTTGATGTTTTAGGGAAAGTTTGGGGTTGAGTTTTTTTTTTTTTTGGTGTTCATCATTGGGCATGGTGACCCTTTTTTTTAACACGGGATGCAATAGCGCACACCTCTCGCAGTAGCCCGCACTGCGAAAGGTGCTTACAAGCCCGGCAGAGCCAGGGGCCGCCATTTGGGACCACCCCTCCCGCCTTGTGGCCTGGCAGTCCATCGGCATGGCGGCTCCACCTTGAACACGGCGTAAAATATATAGATTGTGAAGAGGAGAGGAAAAGGGATGTGAGGAAGGTATGGGTGGGGATGAAGCAGGTAGTTAAAAACCAGCCACCCCAGACCGGAGCTCAGGGGTTAGGGAACATTGTCCCCCACCCCCTCAGCCCCGATGCGGGACGGTTGGCTGAAAGGAAGGTCAACATCTACCCTGTGAAATTAGAGGCTGACCAGAGAAAGTTGTGGGAGAGGTTGTGTGAAAAGAGAGGAAACAAGTGTTTTGAAGGAAGGAAGAGAGGCTAAGCTGGGGCCGGACGGAGCGCTAGATCCCGTCAGCACGGCGGCCAGGAGGGCAAATCACCGCGCCTCTTACGGGGTCATCCTTAACAAGGTATATGATGCTTTTTCCACCACGGGAAGACTATTGCTCCTAAGTCCTGTCTTCTCCAAAATGGGAAGGAAAGTTGCGCACCCCTTCTGGGCACGGGAAAAATCCTCGTTCCGGAAGGTCTTGATTTCCGAATCGCCGAGGTTTTCTAAAGGAATGGGTTCCAGAGAAGCCTTGGTGGCCTGGACACGGGTTACCCGGTTTGTGCTACCGGGTTACTTGTAACCTAGGGGCTCTGACCAATCAGTGCAGAGCAAAACTTGATTGGGACTGCTACCACTTTGACCCAACCACTCAAATACTCACATTCGATGTGGCATTTTACAATAAGGAAACCTTTCGCTCGGACGAGGTAATTCATGGATACCACGATACATCTGCACCTAGTGTCACATACAAGGATGGACACACGAAATCCTTTCACGGCTCCATTTTCGAATTTCAAACCACCGGGTAGCTTTTATTAAAGAGAAAATTTACTTGGTGACCGGAGTTCTTAGTCGACGAGAGAGACGTATTGGTATCTTAAAGAGACGGGGAAAGAGCAGAAGTGGCACTAGATTCGTGTACCTTATGGGAGGACACGCTTCTAAATTGAGAATTTTGATGACAGTTCGTGCGTACATGACCTTCTATTCCGCACGTGAAACGGATTATCTGCCTTCTGGGGAATAACGCCGCGGGGGGGAGTTGTAAATATGAGCTTAATGTATCTTGGTTCCGAAGGAGGAAGGTTCCTAGGTTCCGAGGGGCCTTGAACTTTCACGAGTCTAGGGGTATTTCTTGGAGGGGGCCTGGAGATATTAATCTTAAACTTGGGAGCAGACTGGGGATGCTTCTTATTAACTTTGGGGTACAAGTTATGGATACTTGCATAAACATCAACCTCTTCTAGGCGTTCCTTGAACGTAGAGCAGCGCTTGTGCTTAACGAAGGCATAAATTTCGGAGTCAGGGAAGCTCGTACTTTTGGGGGACTTTACACGAACCTAACCAAACATTGGAGGTGTTCCTGGAGGGTATACCCAAAATGGCGAAAGGTCTGACCGGGACGGAACTTTTCGTGACGGAACGGGCACAATAGAAGTTAGGGGTCATATTTACGGCAGCTAAGAATTCCGACTTGAGGGTAGAGTCGTCCACAGTTGACTCTGAGTGAAGCGAAATGAATCTCTCTCAAATGTGAGTTTAGGAGGGGGAGCAATTTAGCGACACCATCTACCTCGATGTCCCAACTATTGATTTCAAAAACCTTCTCGAAATGCGTAAGATATGATCCAAAATCTTCTCCTTCTTTAAAGACGGTTAATCTTACTAACGGGAACTGTGGAGTTTCACTCCGGGAGGTAATTGACATTGATTCCAATTGATTACGGCTTAATTTCAGTTCATGCTGCCTTATTATTTCACGTTCTTCCATCTCTCTTTCTTCTCTTAGTTCTTTTGCTGTTCTATCTTCAGGTTCTCTTAGTTCTTTTGCCTGCGCTCTTAGTTCTTGTTCCTTTGCTCTTCTCTCTTATCTTTCATTTCTCTCTTCTTCCTGGATATAAGTTAGTAATTCTCGGCCCGACAGGCGCAACGACTCTCCTTGACTCTTGAAACGGTCAAACGAAGAAGACATCTTGTGGCTTACTAAGGGAAACGTAACACGAGAACGGGGCTATTAACGTTACGAAATTACTCAGCAATATACGTGAAGCCTAACTTTTCCCTAAAATATATATTTAAATTTATTCCACTAAAGGAACACTAAAACTCTTTCTACACGGTTATGACATGTTAATCTTTCTAATCCTGCTCAGGATTAACTCACATATTCCGGTAAATGGTATACACAAACAGACAGAACGGGTTTCATCTAATAATCTAAATTTTAAATAGTAAATAGACTAAAGTTCCACTGATCTAGAACTAACTTGAACGTATTTTGGCCAAAAGTAGAAAAATAAAGAAACTTCAATAATTTGAGAAGGAACTACTAAAACTCAAAAGGAATGTTTTTTTTTTTTGTTTTTTTTAAGAGCTCATCTGGCGACTGCCTACTTGGGCATTAGTCGCCGTATTAAAACTGGCCTAGTTCTAGGCTACTTTAAAATGAAATTAAAGAGAAAAAAAAAAAACAACACCCCAATAGGGGGAAAGGAAGCAAGCTGGTGCGTCGGGGAGAGGTCCCCCCGGCGCAGGAGCGTGCAACTAAAGAAAAAAAAAAAAAAAAAAAAAAAAAAATGCCAAAAAAAACAACAAAAAACAAAACAAACAAACCTTGTTAAATAATAGGGAGAAGGCCGGCCTCCCCCAAGAAGTCAACAAGTCCAGGGGTCAGTGTGCACGAATCTGTCCCGAGCACAAGGGACAGGCGGTAGCGACCCCGCCCATCCCGGTACTGGGACAGGTATCGTGCGCGAAGATCACCCAGACTGAGACATTCGACAAGAATGTGCCGAACAGTCTGGGGGACGACGCAGTCGTTGCAATAGGGCGCAGGCGAGCGCTCCATCAGATAGCGATGCGTCACACGAGTGTGTCCGATTCGGAAACGACAGAAAGCAACCTGAAGCCGCCGCGGCATTGGGGGATAGGTCCATGGGAACAGTCGCGGCGCAATGGCACGCAACTTTAAGTTCCCTTCGACCGTCTCCCATCTTCTTTGCCAAGCAGTCCGAAGAGCTGCCCGTATTCCTGCCATGTAGTCGGTGTGAGGAAGAGCGAAACGCTGGTCCGGTCGCAGAGTCCTCGCGGACTCTTTGGCGCCCTCATCGGCGCGCTCATTCCCCGCAATTCCTACATGTCCAGGAACCCAGCAGAAGATAATCTCGACATCTGCCCGGTTCGCCAAAACCGTGGCGTCACGGATATCGCGAACCAGGGGATGCGGAGATTCCAATGCCCCGAGAGCACTCAGGGCGCTTTGTGAGTCGCTATAGATCACAATCCGGTCTCCGAACCGGGCACGTCGCGTAATCTCCCGTACCGAGTGGTGTATTGCCACCAGCTCGGCCGTGAAGACAGACGCAGCGCCTGGTAGAGCCCCGCTGACTTCAAACAGAGGGGATACGGCGTGGAAGCCGACCCCCTCTTGGGACTTGGAGCCATCCGTATACACTGGCACGGTACAAGCGTGACACGATGTGTGCTCCAAAAAGGTCGAGCGCAATACTCCCGGCGCAGTACAAGCTTTGAGAGCAGAGGCGTGGCGACAAATAGCCAAATGTGGTACCCTCCAGGGTGGCGTCCTGGGCAGAACCAGGGGAGCCACCGGCCCGAGAGCTATATCTACCTCTCGAAGGAGTTTCCTGGCCCTAAACCCAAAGCGCTTAGGGTATGACTGGCGTCTCTCGGCGGCATAGGCACCATCGAGATCAGCTGCGGATGCAGTGAGAGCTTTTGGCGACTGAGGGAGGCGCCGGGCTCGCGCGTACAGGCGAGTGATGCACTGCACGCGGCGCAGAGCGAGTGGCATCTTCCCAGCATCGACCAACAGGCTCTCAATGGGGGAAGTGCGGAAGGCACCGGTCGCAAGGCGAAGGCCGGTGTGGTGGATTGAATCCACCTTCCGCAATAAACGCTCGGCTGTGGATGCATAAAACTCGCATCCGTAGTCGAGCTTCGAGCGAACAAAGGATCGATAAAAAAGTAAGGCGGTAGCGCTATCAGCGCCCCAAGCGCTGAATGTCACGGAACGGAGAATGTCCATGGCGCGGGTACAAGAGACCCTAAGGCTGCGAATATGAGCCTCCCAGGTGAGGCGTCGGTCGAATACAAGACCAAGGAAACGGTGCGACTCAACCACATCCAGGCGCACCCCATTAAGAAACAAATCTGGGACGGGGTGAAGCCGTGGATGGCGGCAGAAGTGCACCACCTTAGTCTTGGCCAAAGAAAAGCGAAACCTGTGCGCTTCGGCATAGCGAGAGACGTGGTTCAATGCCTGTTGGATTTGACGCTCCAGAGTTGGCATCTGGGCCGCGCCAAAAGAGATCGAAAGGTCGTCCACGTAGAGCGTAGTGAGAACATCTTCCGGCAGCACCGAGGTGATGCCGTTGATGCTCAGGGCAAGGAGTGTGACACTGAGGACACTTCCCTGCGGGACACCCTCTTCCTGCTCCTTTGGGCTGGAGAGGGCTACCCCACCCGTACGCGGAATCGACCATCTCGCAAAAATTCAGATATAAACATTGGGAGGCGTCCCCTCGCCCCCATTGTGTGGAGAGTCTCCATGATACCGTATCGCCATGCGGTATCATAGGCCTTCTCCAGATCGAAAAAGACCGTGGCGTAGTGCTGTCTACAAAGGAAAGCCTCGCAGATGGCATTTTCCAGTCGTAGCAGAGCATCCGACGTGGAGTGGAGCTTGCGTAAGCTGCACTGTGCGGAAGACAGATGGCCTCCGCTGTCCAGGAAAAAGGCTAGTCTAACATTTACCAATTTCTCCATCAACTTGCACACGCAAGAGGTTAGAGAGATTGGGCGGAAACCGGTCGGAGTAGAGTGATCTCTCCCCGGTTTGCGAAAGGCAAGCACAGTAGCGATTCGCCAGGAGTCTAGGAGAAGACCTTCCACCCAGATCCTGTTGAACAAATCTAACAGAAAGGCCATGCCTCGCTCACCCAGGTGTCGAAGCATGGCGTACGGGACATCGTCCGGACCATGGGCGGTGTCCGCGCACGAAGCGAGAGCGGAACGCAACTCGCTTACAGTAAACTTGTCGTTGAAGGGCTCTCCGCCTCTGGACGTAAAGTCCAGCCGGCGGCCTTCCGCGACATCACGACGTGCATTGAATGCTGGCGGAGCAGCATCACGGCTAGAGAATGCGGAGAAAGCGGTCGCTAAGGATTCCGCCACGGACGCGGGGTCCGAGATTGCGGTCCCATTCTCCTGGAGAACGGGAGGGGGGTCCTGCGAGAACTTGTCCCGAATCCTTTTGACTCGCTTCCACACCTCAGCTAAAGGGGTCTTCCCGTTAAGTGAAGACACGTATGCCCGCCAAGAAGAGCGGCGGGCGTGCTTCGAAATATACCGGAACCTAGCCCTAGCCCGACGAAATTCAGCAACAGTGAAATCGTTCGGGCGGCGCTTATAGCGCATGTAGGCATAACGCTTCTGTTTGAGGGCCGTCTCACACTCGGCCGACCACCATGGGAGTGGTCGGCGTGCAAAACGGCCAGACGTCCTAGGAATAGTAGTCAGGCCCACGGCGATGAGGTTGCCGGAGAAGAACTCAACGGCCTCATCTACCGACCTAAACTCCTCGACTGAGATAGAGAATTCAGTCATTTCCTGAAATGCAGGCCACCGCGCCCGCGCCAAGCACCACCGAGGTGGTCTCTCAGGCGGCAGTTGCCCTGAAAATGATATTTGAATGGGAAAGTGATCACTACCATGGAGGTCATCGACCACCCCCCAATCAAAATCAGGCTGTGCATCCGAAGAGCACAAAGATAGGTCAAGGCAAGAAAATGAAGCGGTTCTCGGACAGTGATGCGTAAACTCATCCACGTTTAGGACACCCATCTCAAGCTCTTCGATCAGATCGGCAAGGACTTGTCCCCGGGGATTTATGGAGTAATCTCCCCAGAGAGGATGCCTGCCGTTCAGATCTCCAAGCAAGAGATAGGGCCTCGGCAACCGTGCCACGACGCGGTGGAAGTCCCCCGCGTCGAAGTCAGCTGACGGTGGAATGTACGCAGAAATGATAGTATACCTCCTATCCAGGTGTAGCTGCACAGCCACTGCCTAAAAGGAGGTATCTAAAGAGAAAGGAAGAACAGGGACATCATGCCGGGTGTAAACCGCGCATCCCCCAGCCCGGCCATCCCGCGGTGGTGGGGTCGCAAGACCCTTATACCCCGGGAAGGCAGGCAGATGGCACGCGCCTAGCATGGTCTCCTGCAAAAAAAATAGCTAACGGGGAACGGGACGAGGCGAGCCGTCACAGCTCCTTCCAGTTGGCCCGGAGTCCACGGCAATTCCATTGAAGGAATATACCCTCCAGGCCTAGCTCGGAGGAGACGCGGGGGCCCTCCTCGAATTGAAGACCCTCACGGGAATGGCCGTACGCTTCCCGGGGGCAGAACCCCGGGCGCTGTTGGCCGGACAAAGCGCTGTCGCCTTCGAGGACTTATTGGGGGAGGTTGGGCTCGCCATGCGAGTCTTTTCCTCCCTCCGCCTCGAAACCTTAGGCGGGCGCTGCGGCTTCGGAGGCGTAGGGGCCTCTTTTCGAGGAACCACCGTCTCCGAGCCACTTGCTCCACCTCGGGGCGTGGGGGAAGGAGCTGAAGCTCCTTTGTTGCTGTCCTACTTTCGGGGGACAGCTTTAGGAACCCCTGAAGATGGCCTAGCGACCATCTTCAGGGATGTTGCCTCCTGTGAGTCTAACGACTCGGTGAAGGCGCGTGGCCGTTTCGCCTTGCGGGAAACGGTCACGCTGAAGGAAGAGGGGGGAGCCCTGGTTTTAGCCGGGGCTGGGTATGAACCCTTTTTGCCGCCAGCTTTACCAGGGGAGCGCCGGGGTTGCGTAGAGCCCGCAGAAGTGCTCCGAATGGGCGCTGAAACAACCGTGCTCGTTGGCCTGGATGGGCCAGGAGCAGAGGGTGCCTTTCGAACTACTGAGGCATATGACGTCCCAGGCAGAGCTGGGCGCGCCAGGACCAAGTCCTTAGCCTCGCAAAATGAGAGTCTATCCTGGGCCTGAACTGCCAGGATTTCTTTCTCCAGGAGATATGCACCACATTGCTTCGAAGAAGCAGGGTGCGGCTCTCCGCAATTGACACACTTGGCCACACACGATTTGGACTTATCGTGTGCGACCTTGGAGCAATTTACACAGACTTCGGGTGACCCCGACTTTGCACGTCTACATGAGCGATTCGTATAGCCGAAGCGGTGACAGTAATAGCACCGCCGCGGCAGTGGCACGAATGCCTTCACGCGGTAGCGGTACCAACCAGCACGCACCGACTCAGGGAGCTTGTCACAGTCGAACGTGACGAAGAGTGTAGGGGTGGGTCTCGAAGCCCCTCCCTATTTTCTCATCACACGTTCGACCTTGACTGCCCCATGGTCGGCCAGCTCTAGGGTGATGTCCTCAATGGAGTAGTCAACGAGTTCCCTCGCATAAACTACTCCTTTTACAAAGTTCATGGTAGAGTGCGGCGTCACACTCACCGGGGTGCCATGAAGTGTCCGAAGAGCACTTATCTTGGCCGCCTCGGCGGGATTCGCCGCATTTTCCAGAAGGCTCCCGTCCGAGAAACGGGTCACCTTCGGCTCTCTACCAATTGCACTAGCTAATCCTCTCCTCTGATGGATCATGTTGCCCTTGGACAACATGGTGCCATCAGTGGAGCGAATAACGAGGAAGCGTTTGAAGCCAGCGGGCTCGAAAACGCCAGGTAACCTCTGAATGAGGGGCCCCGATGTCATCGAGGCCCCGCCCTGTGCACTTTTGGTGTTAGTCTTGGTCATGGGCTCTGCACACGAGGGGGTAGAGGGGCCGGATGTGCCGATCTTGGCTTAGTCGCCTACCAAAGTGGCAGAAGACCCATCCGTCCCCGCACCCCCCGCGGATGGAGAGGAGCCGGCCTCAGCCAGGTCCCTCTCCGAAATGGAGAAGGTCCTGGTTGTCGTGAGGGCACCTGTCGGAGGATATCCCTCCCCTCCTTTACTGCCTCGGAGCCCTCAGCCATTTGAGGAGGACCTTGCATAGGGGCGGATTCGGGTTCGGTGCTTGGCGCCGAGCCCGAAATACCCCCCATGGAAGGCCCTACCGTCTGAGGCTGGGTCTCCTCAAGGACCATGTTTATCACAGGAGGGGCCTCCAGTTGGCCATCCCCTCCCAGGACATCGCAGGTCCCCTTGGCAGTGTCGCCAGTCTTGTGTGGGGAGGCACAGGCCTTGACCCCAGCAAGGTTTAAAATTCTTGCCAGCAGGTCTTTTGAGGGAAGCGACCGAAGGGGCCTGGCTTCCCTCTCCCCCCTAAGGGGGTTTGCCCTACCGAGCCGCTTTGATGGGGAGCGGCTGGCTAAGGGCTGCCTGCTGGCTTTCTTGGCAGTCCCCTTGGAAAGAAAAGAGGGGACTGCCGCTGGGAAAAGGGAGGTGCCCGAAAGCACCTCCAGAGAAGGGGGTGAGGGGGAGTCCCCTGCACCCGTAGGCGAAGGAGAGGAGTAAGCCTCCTCTCCGGTTAGAGAAATATGGAGGCTCCCCTGTGCAAGCACAGGGGGGAGAACCTCCATTTTTTTGCTGGAGCTGCCCGAGGGCGGCTCCGTCGATGGAACAGGGGAAGTTGAGGGTTGGGTTTGTTTTTTTTATCATCATTGGGCATGGTGACCCTTTTTTAACCGCGGGATGCAATCGCGCACACCTCTCGCAGTAGCCCGCACTGCGAGAGGTGCTTACAAGCCCGGCAGAGCCAGGCGCCGCCATTTGGGACCACCCCTCCCGCCTGGTGGCCTGGCAGTCCATCGGCATGGCGGCTCCACCTTCGACACGGCGTAAAAATTAATAGATTGTGAAGAGGAGAGGAAAAGGGATGTGAGGAAGGTATGGGTGGGGATGAAGCAGGTAGTTAAAAACCAGCCACCCCAGACCGGAGCTCAGGGGTTAGGGAACATTGTCCCCCCACCCCCTCAGCCCCGATGCGGGACGGTTGGCTGAAAGGAAGGTCAGCATCTACCCTGTGAAATTAGAGGCTGACCAGAGAAAGTTGTGGGAGAGGTTGTGTGAAAAGAGAGGAAACAAGTGTTTTGAAGGAAGGAAGAGAGGCTAAGCTGGGGCCGGACGGAGCGCTGGATCCCGTCAGCACTGCGGCCAGAGTCGCAAATCGCCGCGCCCCTTACGGGGCCAAAAGGGATGTAAATCAACTAAACTGATTTACTATGTAATAGACCCCACACACTTGACACCAGTTTTTATAATATAAATATATATATATTTATATATATATATATATATATATATATATATATATATATATATATATATATATATATATATATATATATATATGTCGTAGAATAGGCTCTCGACGATATACCATATATAACTATTCGTTGAGGGAATTATTCTAATCTTTTGAGTGCGTGGTAATCTGATTAACCGAGGTTTTTTATCTTCAATATGCTTAAGAAGTGGAACTGAGTTCAAAGATAATAATATGGCTATCATTAATAAAATAGAGTTTTATTTATTAAACTATCAACAACACACAAAAAAAAAATGTTTACATAAACGGAGAATGGACAGGGTCGTGGGAATATCTGACTAATCCGAGGATTAAGATTTGGAGAGATTTAAAAAGGTAAACAAATAAAAATTAAAGGGATGGGATGGTTCGCTAAACCATTTAAAGCACAGGGAAGCGTTGACAAAAAGGTTAGATGATTAAAGGTAATGCTCAGCTTACGTAATTACAAAGTTGTTGTGCAGAGGAAGATGATGCGAAGGAATCTTCAGTCCACTGGTGATTACCAGCAGAAGGGTTCTTCGGGGGGTTGTCCTTAGCGAAGGGGGCTGACTGTCTTCGAAGAGTGAGAGCGAAATGGGGCTCGGAGTTACGAGCAATCTTTGTGACAGCAAATCGGGGATGTTCTAGATGAACAATGGAGGTTATCGTTGAAACCAATCGTTCTCTGGAAGAACGTTAAAAAGGGGGGAATCAAATTATCCCAACGTGATGTCAGGGGAATGGGAACCGTTTCTTGACGAACGGGCTTGAAGAACAATAGCGGTTCTAACGTTGCTCTCTTTCTGAACAACAGGGGGGGTGGGAACCGTCTCTTGTCAACGGGCTCAAAGAACAATGTATGTTCTAACGTTGTTCTCTTTCTGAACTACAGGGGGGGAGGGGGGGAACCGTTTCTTGTTAACGTGCTCAAATAACAATGGCTGTTCTAACGTTGTTCTCTTTCAGAACAACAGAAGGGCCTTGTTGACTTGGCGTCTGGAAGGCAAAAACGTTGGCCCTCAAGGGATATTGTCCTTTTCTGGACAATAATGGTGGATCTTGAGGTGCACAAGGGATACCGGATCGGCGTGATGCCTCTGAAGATAATCTGGATCTGATCTGATCTGCTTCAATCGGGAAAGCTTTGATATAAATAGTCGAAGCCATCCCCTTTGCGTAGGGGACAATTGAGCTGGAGGCTTCGGGGAAATGCCCCAGGAGCGCCTGGGAAAATACCTTATCTGCCCATAAGCCTAACTGAATCTGGCGAGATCGCCGTATGGGGGCAAAACGGGGCAATGAACCTCCTTGATTAAATATTGGCTAAGGTGGGCGATATCGCGCTCTGCTTCCTCTCGCAGATGCACGTGGGTAGCCATGTGTTTCTAAACATGCGATAGCAGCTGAAACTAAGTGGCGTCAGACCGTTCTATCACACCCCTCCATTCCAAGGGAAGTTATCACTTTGAAAAAAGAGAGAGAGAAGGGACAACCATAGAGCTCCGTTGTAGAGAGCTCGCTTTCTTGCACCGACTGTACCTTCCTGCACTTAGCTAGTATTACCTCAATACACATGATTATGTTGATCTTTTGATTATAGGGGAAACTAACCTTTATACAACTTAACCATAAAAGAGACATGGAACAATGAAATAATATAAAATTAGTACATATGAGACAAAATAATTTATACGTAATTTAATGGATACAAATATATACACATACGAGAAAAAAATAGACATTGAGCCACAAAATTCAGACATATACATTAACTAATTATATTACAAGAGAATCTAATTCAAGTCGTACAAGACGGTATATACATACATGGAGATCCTAATCCTACGAATTTCAAATTAATCTACACTATTTGGTCACGCATTCCTACTTAGTGCGTCAGTGACCTGATTATCGGAACCTTCTATATAATTTATCTTAAATTGGTACTCTTGCAAGAGTAAACTCCAGCGCATAATTCGGCCGTTGGAGTGTCGTACATTTCGAATATAGGCCAACGGGCGGTGGTCAGTTTCTATCTGAAATTCTTTTCCTATCAAGTACATTTTGAACTTGTCAATAACCCATATAATCGCTAGAGCATCCTTCTCTATAGTGGCATATCTCTTTTCACGTGGTAATAACTAGCGACTAGAATATGCAACTGGATGACTCGTTCCGTCATCCTCAAATTGGAGGAGTACACCTCCAATGCCCTCGTTGCTCGCGTTGGTCTTAATCCCAAAGGATTTTTCCGCGTTGGGCAACTTCAAAATGGGGGCAGAAATGAGATTACTCTTGAGCTGATTAAAATGAGAAACAGCGACATCATTCCAACGTAGTCGATCGGGGTAATTCTTTTTTAGAAGGGTGCTGAAGGGCGCTGAAATTGCAGCGAAATTCGGGTCAAATCGCCGATAGTAAGAAGCTGATCCTAGGAATGATCTTAATTGCTTTTTAGTATTCGGGAGGGGCATGTCGGCGATTGCCTTAATCTTGTCCTCCTGTGGACCTAACTGGCTTTGTCCTATTTTAAAACCCAAATTTTTCATGGTTTCGTGGGCAAAATGGCATTTGCTGGGGCCAATGGTGAGGCCATTTTCGCGCAGTCACTCGAAGAGAGCTAATAGGGTGGTTAAATGATGACTCCATTCACGAGTAGGGACGTAGACGTTATCGAAGTAAAAGGAGACATTTGGAAGTCCATCTAACAACCTTCTCACAAGACGGTTATAGTTACTACAAGCGGTCACGAGGCCAAAAGGAAGGCACTTAAATTGCATTAAGCCTTTCTCAGTTGCAAAAGCGGTATATGCTTTCACATCAGGCCGGAGGGGCATTTGGTAATACGCCTTGCACAAATCAAGTTCTGAGATGAACTTAGCGTTTTCAAAAAGGTGGAGGTTTTGGTCTACCAACAGGAAGGGCTCGGCGTCGAACACAGTTACCGAATTTAACTTCCGGAAGTCGATGCACATCCAATAAGAGCCATCAGGTTTCTTGACCATGACGATTGGGGAACAATAACTAGAGGTGGAAGGTTCTATTATATCTAAACTAATCAAATTATCGACTTCGGCGTTAAAAGCTTGGTGTAAATGAATCGGCATGGGATAGGGTTTTGAACGAACAGGTTCAAAAGGTCGTTAATTTAATATCATGCTCGAAACTAGTAGCGCATCCAGGCTTCTCTGAAATAACGTCGTCGAACTGACATAATAATTCTTGTAGCTGGCTCTTTTGATGTGGTGTCAGCTGCGTGTCGATATCCAGGTCAGAGGGTTCAAAAGAGTCGCCTGGCAGGGAAGAAAGAAGGTAATCGGCATCAGGTTGGATGCACACTGTCTGTATGACATTAAGGGACTCCGCGGGGTAATCCTCTTCAAGCGCCGATGTTTCGTCCAGTGCTACGAACGTATCTCCATGGTCGCGTCTGTGGTACTTTTTCAATAAGTTGACGTGGTAGAGCTTATCGCCTGCTAAGGTACCAATGAGGTAATCTACCGGTCCTCGTACCTCGCGGAACGAGTACTGACCTTTCCATTGGCTCAGTAATTTATTATTCGATGTGGGAAGGAGCAGGAGTACTTCATCACCGAGCTTACAATTCTGATCTTCGGACCTAAAATCCTGGTTAAGGATCTCCGAGAATTCGGACGGTATCGGGGTTCTGAGGGGGATGGGCTCCTGGGCTTCCTTCTTAGCTTGGCCTCGAGGAAGGGCGGCCTGGGACAGAGGGTCGGAGCTTACTTGAGGGCTCTGTCCTATAAGTACGGAACAAAATTCTATGGTGCTGAAATGAATTCAGCCAAGCCATCATAATACTGACAGTGCAGGTAACATCTAACGACGGGGAATTGGTTCGCCCGCCCAAGGTAGTCATGTACCACCGTTTTTGTGGTTAGCGTCCACTGGGGGGGGGGAAGAGCTCGTCGGACACGATGAAACACGTGCACCCTGTGTCCCTGACGAGAGTAGATACACGGCAGCCGTTCACGCTGCCTTCCTCAGATTTCAAAGTTCCCGGTGAACTTTTATCAAAAATAAAATTTACCTGGTGGCCTGACGGAGGGGGAGAAGTTGATGCTTGGGTCTGCACCACCGGGGAAGTCGGGGTGGCATTAATCTGGTGAACTTGGTGGGCTGGTCCGCTTTTAAGCCTAGGATTTTGGGGGCAATTCCAGCTCATGTGGTTTTCTACACCGCAGGTGAAGCATATGATTGGTCGCTTCGGGAAGAGTGATGGAAGAGAAATCTTAACGGGAGGTTTGGTGTCCCGTTGTGGGTTTGGGGGGAAGAAGTTTTGGGGTTTTACGGGGCCCGCAAACTTCGTCGGCTTTCCTGGGAAGGGGGCGTGAATCCTTCCTTCTTTCCTGGTAGGGGGATTGGTGAGAGGTTCGATTCTCCTTGGGATATAAATTATGGCTTGCGGCATAGACATCCGCTTCTTCGGTACACTCTTTAAAGGTCTGGCACCGACGATCCTTGACGAACGCGTGGATCTCCTTCGGGAGAGACGCCAAAAATTGATCTCGCAACAAAAAGTTCTGTTAAGGACTCGTAGTTAGGATCAACCTTTGAGGATTCTAACCAAAATTTAAAATTCCTCTGAAGAATGTATCCGAATTGACGGAACGTCTGTCCGGGTTTAATACAACCTCCCCGAAATGCTTACAAGCCCGGCAGAGCCAGGCGCCGCCATTTGGGACCACCCCTCCCACCTGGTGGCCTGGCAGTCCATCGGCATGGCGGCTCCACCTTGAACACGGTGTAAAATATATAGATTGTTTAGAGAAGAGGAAAAGGGATGTGAGGAAGGTATGGGTGGGGATGAAGCAGGTTGTTAAAAACCAGCCACCCCAGACCGGAGCTCAGGGGTTAAAGAACATTGTCCCCCACCCCCTCAGCCCCGATGCGGGACGGTTGGCTGAAAGGAAGGTCAACATCTACCCTGTGAAATTAGAGGCTGACCAGAGAAAGTTGTGGGAGAGGTTGTGTGAAAAGAGAGGAAACAAGTGTTTTGAAGGAAGGAAGAGAGGCTAAGCTGGGGCCGGACGGAGCGCTGGATCCCGTCAGCACGGCGGCCAGGATGGCAAATCGCCGCGCCCCTTACGGGGAGGGGACAATTGAGTGGGAGGCTTCGGGAGAATGCTCCGGTCGCGCCTGAAAAAATACCTTATCTGCCCATAAGCCTAACTCAATCTAGCGAGATCGACGTATGGAGGCAAAACGGGGGAATAAACCTCCTTGATTAAATATTGGCTGAGGTGGGCGATAATGCACTCTGCTTCCTCTCGCAGATGCACGTGGGTAGCTATGTGTTTCTAAACATGTGACAGCGGCTGAAATTAAGCGGCCTCAGACCGTTCTCTCACATATATATATATATATATATATATATATATATATATATACATATATATATATATATATATATATATATATATATATATATATATATATATATATATATATATATATATATATATATATATATATATATATATATATGTCGTGGTACAACCACTCTATACCATACACAACTCCTATATAATGTGTGGGGGGGGGGGCGACTTAATCACCTACTGCAGCGCGAACCATTCGCAAGGATTAACGACGGATAGGAGGTCACACTTGAGGCGTTGAGTTTCAAATCCTTAATAATCAAACAGAGTACATAAATGGTTGGCGAGATTTACGTTAATAGGCCGAGAGTATCGTTCAAGGTTAGTTAAAGATGAAACAACAAAAAATATAATTTTATTTACAAGGATTAAAATAAGAGTAATAATAGACAAAATGGAATTATTTAAATTGAGATAGTCTCTTGATAATTATTATGAGGAGGGATTCTCAAATGGAATTAATTGATTTATGTAACTAGGCTCAGATCAAAAAGGTTGAACTTGACAATAGTAATAATATAGAGGGTTTCAGTCTGACGGATCGTTGACTTTGAGTAATGTCCTTCTTGGGATGAGGCGAGTGGGGAGCGATCCGAAGAGGCAAGTGGGGCACGATCCGAACAAACCTTCTGATGAAGATAGCCAAACTTCAAAGATAACGTTCGACGGGGAATGTTGGAATTCTCGTAATTACACTGAAAGAGGAATGTTCTTTTCCTCAAAGGTAATCGATCGAGATTTTCTTCGGTTCTATTAAACGAAGGGAGACTGTTGCGCAACTTCAAAGGCGAAGAAGGCTGCTGTCTGACGAACGGTCACGGGACGAGACGATAAGGAAGGCCTTGAGGTGCGGACTGGACTCTTCGAACTACAGAATAACCCGAGTAATTGTATGCCCGCTTCTGGAGGGGAAGGGGGAGCTTGGAGAAAAGAGACACAAGCTACAGACATCTTAATCGGGAGGCGGAGTCCATTCATTATTTAGCAGCAAGGGACAAGACTGTTGTGGTATGACATCACATTATATCAATACCATGTTATATCTATGGGAGAGGACCAATAACTTGAAAGCGACCCCACAAAATGGACGGAAAACCACGCGTTCAGACGGGCTGAGTAATGAGAGAGTGAAACGAGGTCGGGTAAATTATGGACCATGGCAAAGCTTAAGGTTATTTAAAGAGACATGTGCAAAAATAGAATTTTATTTCCCCCAAAAAATTAATAAAAGAATTGAAGGGTAAAATTACCTCAGAGAATTAACGGGCAAAAATCACATCAATAAACGAAGGGGAGAAGATTAACTCAATTGGGTTACTGAAGGGGGGAGGGGGTTGGCTTACAGATGTCTTCTGTACGTGAGGTGAGACCGCTTGGACTTCAGAGCGGGAGGTTGAAGTGATGACGGTTCTCCAAAAGCAAGGGGGATGGGTAACTTCTGGTCCAGGGGAGAGTATTTCGGCTACCCGAAATGAGTTGGGCCTCGACAGGAGTTGATGAAAGAAGTCGGGAAAATCACTCAGGGCGATCGTTCAGTGGAATTACCTCCTGGCTATGTCTAAGTCCAAATACACAAAATAGTCCAGCTGTCACTTTGCTTTGTTGCTAGCACTTGACTTGGAACCATGGGGAAATCTTCTTGGTTCGGGCGAGACTTCTCAACTGTGTCTCTTCCGGGGAGTCGAGCGTAGTTTATATCCGAGGCTCTCCCCGGAGTTGAGGGTTAGCGGGAAACAGCTCTACTCTCGAAGGGGCTCGAATCTTCTTGCAGAGCTATTTTAGCTCGAATAAAGATAAATCGTGGGGGACTTGATTCGAGGCTTCTGCTTGTGGAAAGGGGGGGGGGGTAGGCTTACCACTTTAGGCCTAGCCGGGCCTTCTGCTGCACATGGGAGTTCCTTTCTGCTAAAGATCTTCCACGTGGGGATTCCCTCACAAAGACAGTGCGGCTCTTTCACACATCGTGACTAGGGGGTTGGGGGGCGATGCTTGGGACGAGTTTGCAGGATCGGGAAATATTTTCCCAACGGGATCAACAGTCGAAAATTCGAGAATGTTCAAACAGGAAGTGACGTAGTCCATGGCGGAATGCCAATAGCACGTGGTGTTTTATAAATTGGGGATGGGGTCAGAGGTTGTTCTTTTACAGACCATGTTGAGGGAAATACACGAGTTACAATCTAACTCTGGAGAACAGTCTTACTCGCCAAGTAGTCTCCTCGCTATTATGGTCAGGTTACACAGATTCTAGTATCTCTTCCCCTATCCATACCATTTCATGTACCAATTTGGATCAAGGAATCACCGATTGATTTAACTAGCTATAGTTTCCTGCCACCATTTTATGAGTCAATATTAAACAAATAAAGAAAGAGCCGAAATTGACTTTTTGATAATTGACAAAAGTCATTTCGAAAACGAGATATCTCGAAAGAGTGACAACACAGAAACCACCATACGGATCGAAGGCAGACTAGAAACTGGTGTGGTCGCACTAATCTATTTATCACCCCCCCCCCCCACCACCACCACCAAACTCATCAGAGGAGCGGGGGAGGGTCACACCTCCGAAATGCGTCCCTCTTTCAGCCCAAATCAAGTCAAAAGAGAGGGGGGGGGGGGGCGAAATGGGTAAGAGATGAAGCAAATCTAATATTTTTTTGCGGGAGGGGTTATTGTAAAATCCAAAAAGTCCACGTTATGAACTTTATGAGGGGGGCGCGGGGGTTTCTGGGAACCATTTCGAAAAAGAAACAATCCAACATCGGGACAAGAGAGAGAAATCTTGGGAAACAATCCAACCCTAGAATCGATTCTAGCAGATGATCCTAAAACAAATGACGACCTCATCCGATCCGACCCGAAAGAAGCAAAGTTACCAAAGAATTTAAACTTTGAAAATAAACCCCGCCTGCTTAGGCCCAAATTTGGTGGAAAGAGGGCATTAAACGCTGATTAAAAAAGAAAAGAGTGCTCTAAAAGTCCTCCTCATCCACTACTGCTGTGAGACAATGCCCATCAATTTCATAGCTAAAGGACTCTTTTATCTCTTATTTCCTTTGTCTCTTTGGCGCCCAACCTAATAACTCTTTTAAGTCACTTTAAAGTTCATTTGCCAATGGTGTGTCATCAGCGGGACCTTCTCCGTGATGCAATTCCCCGTCAATCCGAAATAAAGGAAGAATTAGAAATGCGGATAAATGAATGACGTCATTGCATCAAGCTCCGCCTCTAAGGGCGGAGCTAAACAAAATGGCGGCCAATCTATTTTCATCATGGCATCAAACTTAGAATATTTTGGTTTAAAAGGGTTCCACGATATTTACAATTGCATTGCCCGAAATTCACGACATTCAGTTTAAATGGAGGGAAGATTTCTCCTTCTCGGTGTCATGGTATGGGGTGTGTGTGGGGGGGATAATCCGTTGCCGAAATTCCATATATTTGTAGAGCACAAATTAACTGTTGCCTCATCGTCCCCGACCAAACTACAAAGAGCTAACCCCCAAATTTTAATAATCGTTACCAAGTTTCTTTAATCCAAATATATTCCCTGTATTTTCGAGCTCTCCTTTTTGACCCCTTCTTTTAATAGGTCATATTTCACTTTCATTATAAAAACTCGAGGCAGAATTTTTCCCGAATTATTCAGAAGATATAATTTTTCATCAATGTCTCGACAACTGCAGATTACTTTTTTGTCGTCCTTTTCTCGATGACGGCTTTTGTGTTTGATGCAACCATTCAAACTAGGCAGTTTTTTGGTTACATTAATACTCTGCCTCCACATCTTCGGATTACCATTGAAACAAAAACCGAAATAGTATTCCCTTTTTAGATATTTTAGGCCCCAATTTCTACAGTAACTGAGGTTTTCCGCGATTTCCAAAATGTCCAAGAAGAAATATATGAATTTTGATATAGAGCAGTGGCGGATCAAGGATAAAAATGGGGGTAAATTACCTCCGACGGGGGATCTGAAAGAGATAATATTTCTTCATCTTTGGCCTCTCTCCCGCGGGTGAATCATCAGAACATCTTCACCCTTAGCTACAGAGTTTAATCTTGAGCGTCCACGTGACGTAGGGAAGAATTATAAATGCTAATATATGAACAAGAATTAGACAAATGGAACGACGCTATCGAAGAAAGAGATAGTGAAGCGATACCTAAGGAATTATGGGCAAAGATCAGAAGAATGGAAGGAGGGACGCACAAATTAAAATAAATGTGTAATAAGAAGATGACAACGGTGAAACGAGGTTGGGGAAAGAGTGACGTCATCAATGAAATAACATCAACTTAAATCTTTTCACTCACAATCAGGCTGTAGGGGGAGACGAAAGGTGTAGCCAATCGTTTCTGTTTGAGGGCCGTCTAACACTCGGCCGACCACCATGGGAGTGGTCGGCGTGCAAAACGGCCAGACGTCCTAGGAATAGTAGTCAGGCCCACGACGATGAGTTTGCCGGAGAAGAACTCAACGGCCTCATCTACCGACCTAAACTCATCGACTGAGATAGAGAATTCAGTCATTTCCTGAAATGCAGGACACCGCTCCCGCACCAAGCACCACCGAGGTGGTCTCTCAGGCGGCAGTTGCCCTGAAAATCATATTTGAATGGGAAAGTGATCACTATCATCGAGGTCATCGACCACCACCTAATCAAAATCAGGCTGGGCATCCGAAGAGCACAAAGATAGGTCAAGGCAAGAAAATGAAGCGGTTCTCGGACAGTGATGCGTAAACTCATCCACGTTTAGGACAACCATCTCAAGCTCTTCGATCAGATCGGCAAGGACTTTTCCCCTGGGATTTTTGGAGTAATCTCCCCAGAGAGAATGCCTGCCGTTCAGATCTCCAAGCAAGAGATAGGGCCTCGGCAACCCTGCCACGACGCGGCAGAAGTCCCCTGCGTCAAAGTCAGCTGACGGTGGAATGTACGCAGAAATCAGAGTATACCTCCTATGGAGGTGCAGCTGCACAGCCACTAGCTGAAAGGAGGTATCTAAAGAGATAGGAAGAACGGAGACATCATGCCGGGTGTAAACCACGCAACCCCTAGCTCGGCCATCCTGCGGTGGTGGGGTCGCAAGACACTTATACCCCGGGAGGGCAGGCAGGGGGTACGCGCCTAGCATGGTCTTCTGCAAAAAAAAATAGCTAACGGGGAATGAGAAGAGACGAGCATCCGCAGCTCCTCCCAGTTGGCCCGGAGTCCACGGCAATTCCATTGAAGGAATATGCCCTCCAGGCCTAGCTCGAAGGAGACGCGGGGGCCCTCCTCGAATTGAAGACCCTCACGGGAGTGGCCGTACGCTTCCGGAGGGCAGAACCCCGGGCGCTGTTGGGCGGACAAAGTGCTGGAGGCGCTGTCGCCTTCGAGGACTTATTGGGGGAGGTTGGGCTCACCATGCGAGTCTTTTCCTCCCTCCGCCTCGAAACCTTAGGCGGGCGTTGTGGATTCGGAGGCGGGGGGCCCTCTTTTCGAGGAACCACCGTCTCCGAGCCACTCGCTCCACCTCGGGGCGTGGGCGAAGGAGCCGAAGCTCCTTTGTTGCTGTCCTCCTTTCGGGGAACAGCTCTAGGAATCCCGAAAGATGGCCTAGCGACCATCTTCAGGGGTGTTGCCTCTTGTGAGTCTAACGAATCAGTGGAGGCGCGTGGCCGTTTCGCCTTACGGGAAACGGTCACGCTGGTGGAAGAGGGGGAAGCCCTGGTTTTAACCGGGGCTGGATATAAACCCTTTTTGCCGCCAGCTTTACCCAGGGGAGCGCCCGGGTTGGGTAGAGCCCGCAGAAGGGCTCCGAATGGGCACGGAAACAACCGTGCTCGTTGGCCTGAATAAGCCAGGAGCAGAGGGTGCCTTTCTAACTATTGAGGCATATGACGTCCCAGGCAGAGACGGGCGCGCCAGGACGAAGTCCTTTGCTTGCGGAATGAAAGTCGATCCTGGGCCTGAACGGCCAGGATTTCTTTGTCAAGGAGATATGCACCACATTGCTTCGAAGAAGCAGGGTGCGGCTTTCGGCAATTGACACACTTGGCCACACACGATTTGGACTTATCGTGTACGACCTTGGAGCAATTTACACAGACTTCGGGTGACCCCGACTTTGCACGTCTACATGAGCAATTCGTATGGCCGAAGCGGTGACAGTAATAGCACCGCCGCGGCAGTGGCACGAATGCCTTCACGCGGTAGCGGTACCAACCGGTTCGCACCGACTCAGGGAGCTTGTCACAGTCGAACGTGACGAAGAGTGTAGGGGTGGGTCTCGAGGCCCCTCCCTGTTTTCTCATCACACGTTTGACCTTGACCGCCCTATGGTCGGTCAGCTCTAGGGTGATGTCCTCAATGGAGTAGTCAACGAGTTTTCTCGCATAAACTACTCCTTTCACAAAGTTCATGGTAGAGTGCGGCGTCACACTCACCAGGGTGCCATGAAGTGTCCGAAGAGCACTTATCTTGGCCACCTTGGCGGGATTCGCCGCATTCGCCAGAAGGCTCCCGTCCGAGAAACGGGTTACCTTCGGCTCTCTACCAATTTCTCTAGCTAATCCTCTCCTCTGATGGATCATGTTGCCCTTGGACAACATGCTGCCATCAGTGGAGCGAATAACGAGGAAGCGTTTGAAGCCAGCGGGCTCGAAAACGCCAGGTAACCTCTGAATGAGGAGCCCCGATGTCATCGATGCTACGCCCTGTGCACTTTTGGTCTTAGTCAGGGGCTCCGCAACTAGGGGGGCAGAGGGGGCGGATGTGCCGATCTTGGCTTGGTCGCTTGCCAGAGTGGCAACAGACCCATCCGTCCCCGCAGCCCCCGCGGATGGAGAAGAGCCCCGAGTCTTTTTTGTCTTTTAGTCTTTTTCATTTTTACTTTTTTGGAGAGGGGGGTGGGAAATGAACTCACTTTTTACCGCCGGAAGAATCCCCCAGGCCAGATAGACAGGGCTCCGCCAGGTGATTCTCTGAAATGGAGAAGGTCCTGGTAGTCGTGGGGGCACCAGTCGGAGGAGATCTCTCCCCTCCTTGTACTGCTTCGGAAACCACAGCCGTTTTAGGAGGACCTTGCATCGGGGTGGATTCAGGTTCGGTGCTTGGCGCCGACCAATGATCCCCCCCCCCCATGGAAGGCCCTACCGTCTGAGGCTGGGTTTCCTCAAGGACCATGTCTTTCTCAGGGAGGGCCTCCAGTTGTCATCTCCCCCCAAGACATCGCAGGTCCCGTTGGCAGTATCGTCACTAGTCTTCTGTGGGGAGGCATGGGCCTTGACCACGGCAAGGTTCAGTATTCTGGCCAGAAGGTCTTTTGAGGGAAGCGACCGAAGGGGCCTGGCTTCCCTCTCCCCCCTAAAGGGGTTTGCCCTACCGAGCCGCTTCGATGTGGAGCGGCTGGCTAAGGGCTGCCTGCTGGCTTTCTTGGCAGTCCCCTTGGAAAGGACAGAGGGGACTGCCGCTGTTAAAGGGAGGTGCCCCAAAGCACCTCCAGAGAATGGGGTGAGGGGGAGTCCCCTACACCCGTAAGCGAAGGAGATGAGTAAGCCTCCTCTCCGGTTAGAGATATAGGAAGGGGCCCCTGAGCAAGCACAGGGGGGGGGACCTCCATTTTTTTTTGCTGGAGCTGCCCAAGGGCAGCTCCGTCGATGCTATAGGGGAAGTTGGGGGTTGGGTTTTTTTTTCAAACTCATCATTGGGCATGGTGACCCTCTTTTTGACACGAGATGCAATCGCGCATCACCTCTCGCAGTAGCCCGCACTGCGAGAGGTGCTTACCATCTCGGCAGAGCCAGGCGCCGCCATTTGGGACCACCCCTTCCGCCTGGTGGCCTGGCACTCCATCGGCATGGCGGCTCCACCTTGAACACGGCGTAAAAAATATAACGATTGTGAAGAGGAGAGGAAAAGGGATGTGAGGAAGGTATGGGTGGGGATAAAGCAGGTTGTTAAAAACCAACCACCCCAGACCGGAGCTCAGGGGTTAGGGAACATTGTCCCCTCTCCCCTCAGCCCCGATCCGGGACGGTTGACTTAAGAAGAAGGTCAGCATCTACCCTGTGAAATTAGAGGCTGACCATTGAAAGTTGTGAGAGAGGTTGTATGAAAAGCGAGGAAACAAGTGTTTTGAAGGAAGGAGAAGAGGCTAAGCTGGGGTCGGACGGGGTTCTGAGTCCCATCAGCACGGCGGCCAGGATGGCAAATCTCCGCGCCCCTTACGGGGAGGCTTTTTATGAAATCAGGCTTTTTATGAAATCAGGCTTTTTATAAAATCAGGCTTTTTATAAAATCAGGCTTTTTATAAAATCAGGCTTTTATAAAATCTGGCTTTTTATAAAATCTGGCTTTTTATAAAATCTGGCTTTTTATAAAATCTGGCTTTTTATAAAATCTGGCTTTTTATAAAATCTGGCTTTTTATAAAATCTGGCTTTTTATAAAATCTGGCTTTTTATAAAATCTGGCTTTTTATAAAATCAGGCTTTTTATAAAATCAGGCTTTTTATAAAATCAGGCTTTTTATAAAATCAGGCTTTTTATAAAATCAGGCTTTTTATAAAATCAGGCTTTTTATAAAATCAGGCTTTTTATAAAATCAGGCTTTTTATAAAATCAGGCTTTTTATAAAATCAGGCTTTTTATAAAATCAGGCTTTTTATAAAATCAGGCTTTTTATAAAATCAGGCTTTTTATAAAATCAGGCTTTTTATAAAATCAGGCTTTTATAAAATCAGGCTTTTATAAAATCAGGCTTTTTATAAAATCAGGCTTTTTATAAAATCAGGCTTTTTATAAAATCAGGCTTTTTATAAAATCAGGCTTTTATAAAATCAGGCTTTTATAAAATCAGGCATTTATAAAATCAGGCATTTATAAAATCAGACATTTATAAAATCAGACTTTTATAAAATCAGGCTTTTATAAAATCAGGCTTTTTATAAAATCAGGCTTTTTATAAAATCAGGCTTTTTATAAAATCAGGCTTTGTATAAAATCAGGCTTTGTATAAAATTAGGCTTTGTATAAAATTAGGCTTTGTATAAAATTAGGCTTTGTATAAAATTAGGCTTTGTATAAAATTAGGCTTTGTATAAAATTAGGCTTTGTATAAAATTAGGCTTTGTATAAAATTAGGCTTTGTATAAAATTAGGCTTTGTATAAAATTAGGCTTTGTATAAAATTAGGCTTTGTTTCAATTAGGCTTTGTTTCAATTAGGCTTTGTATAAAATCAGGCTTTGTATAAAATCAGGCTTTGTATAAAATCAGGCTTTGTATAAAATCAGGCTTTTTATAAAATCAGGCTTTTTATAAAATCAGGCTTTTTATAAAATCAGGCTTTTATAAAATCAGGCTTTTTATAAAATCAGGCTTTTTATAAAATCAGGCTTTTTATAAAATCAGGCTTTTTATAAAATCAGGCTTTTTATAAAATCAGGCTTTTTATAAAATCAGGCTTTTATAAAATCAGGCTTTTATAAAATCAGGCTTTTTATAAAATCAGGCTTTTTATAAAATCAGGCTTTTTATAAAATCAGGCTTTTTATAAAATCAGGCTTTTATAAAATCAGGCTTTTATAAAATCAGGCATTTATAAAATCAGGCATTTATAAAATCAGACATTTATAAAATCAGACTTTTATAAAATCAGGCTTTTATAAAATCAGGCTTTTTATAAAATCAGGCTTTTTATAAAATCAGGCTTTGTATAAAATCAGGCTTTGTATAAAATCAGGCTTTGTATAAAATTAGGCTTTGTATAAAATTAGGCTTTGTATAAAATTAGGCTTTGTATAAAATTAGGCTTTGTATAAAATTAGGCTTTGTATAAAATTAGGCTTTGTATAAAATTAGGCTTTGTATAAAATTAGGCTTTGTATAAAATTAGGCTTTGTATAAAATTAGGCTTTGTTTCAATTAGGCTTTGTATAAAATCAGGCTTTGTATAAAATCAGGCTTTGTATAAAATCAGGCTTTGTATAAAATCAGGCTTTGTATAAAATCAGGCTTTGTATAAAATCAGGCTTTGTATAAAATCAGGCTTTTTATAAAATCAGGCTTTTTATAAAATCAGGCTTTTTATAAAATCAGGCTTTTTATAAAATCAGGCTTTTTATAAAATCAGGCTTTTTATAAAATCAGGCTTTTTATAAAATCAGGCTTTTTATAAAATCAGGCTTTTTATAAAATCAGGCTTTTATAAAATCAGGCTTTTATAAAATCAGGCTTTTATAAAATCAGGCTTTTATAAAATCAGACTTTTATAAAATCAGGCTTTTATAAAATCAGGCTTTTTATAAAATCAGGCTTTTTATAAAATCAGGCTTTTTATAAAATCAGGCTTTTTATAAAATCAGGCTTTGTATAAAATCAGGCTTTGTATAAAATCAGGCTTTGTATAAAATAAGGCTTTGTATAAAATAAGGCTTTGTATAAAATTAGGCTTTGTATAAAATTAGGCTTTGTATAAAATTAGGCTTTGTATAAAATTAGGCTTTGTATAAAATTAGGCTTTGTATAAAATTAGGCTTTGTATAAAATTAGGCTTTGTATAAAATTAGGCTTTGTTTCAATTAGGCTTTGTTTCAATTAGACTTTGTTTCAATTAGGCTTTGTATAAAATCAGGCTTTGTATAAAATCAGGCTTTGTATAAAATCAGGCTTTGTATAAAATCAGGCTTTGTATAAAATCAGGCTTTGTATAAAATCAGGCTTTTTATGATATCAGGCTTTTTATGATATCAGGCTTTTTATGATATCAGGCTTTTTATGATATCAGGCTTTTTATAAAATCAGGCTTTTTATAAAATCAGGCTTTTTATAAAATCAGGCTTTTTATAAAATCAGGCTTTTTATGATATCAGGCTTTTTATGATATCAGGCTTTTTATGATATCAGGCTTTTTATGATATCAGGCTTTTTATGATATCAGGCTTTTTATGATATCAGGCTTTTTATGATATCAGGCTTTTTATGATATCAGGCTTTTTATGATATCAGGCTTTTTATGATATCAGGCTTTTTATGATATCAGGCTTTTTATGATATCAGGCTTTTTATGATATCAGGCTTTTTATGATATCAGGCTTTTTATGATATCAGGCTTTTTATGATATCAGGCTTTTTATGATATCAGGCTTTTTATGATATCAGGCTTTTTATGATATCAGGCTTTTTATGATATCAGGCTTTTTATGATATCAGGCTTTTTATGATATCAGGCTTTTTATGATATCAGGCTTTTTATGATATCAGGCTTTTTATGATATCAGGCTTTTTATGATATCAGGCTTTTTATGATATCAGGCTTTTTATGATATCAGGCTTTTTATGATATCAGGCTTTTTATGATATCAGGCTTTTTATGATATCAGGCTTTTTATGATATCAGGCTTTTTATGATATCAGGCTTTTTATGATATCAGGCTTTTTATGATATCAGGCTTTTTATGATATCAGGCTTTTTATGATATCAGGCTTTTTATGATATCAGGCTTTTTATGATATCAGGCTTTTTATGATATCAGGCTTTTTATGATATCAGGCTTTTTATGATATCAGGCTTTTTATGATATCAGGCTTTTTATGATATCAGGCTTTTTATGATATCAGGCTTTTTATGATATCAGGCTTTTTATGATATCAGGCTTTTTATGATATCAGGCTTTGTTATCCCTCTAGGCTTTATTATCCCTCTAGGCTTTATTATCCCTCTAGGCATTATTATCCCTCTAGGCATTATTATCCCTCTAGGCATTATTATCCCTCTAGGCATTATTATACCTCTAGGCATTATTATACCTCTAGGCATTATTATACCTCTAGGCATTATTATCCCTCTAGGCATTATTATCCCTCTAGGCATTATTATCCCTCTAGGCATTATTATCCCTCTAGGCATTATTATCCCTCTAGGCTTTGTACTTACTCTAGGCTTTGTACTTACTCTAGGCTTTGTACTTACTCTAGGCTTTGTACTTACTCTAGGCTTTGTACTTACTCTAGGCTTTGTACTTACTCTAGGCTTTGTACTTACTCTAGGCTTTGTACTTACTCTAGGCTTTGTACTTACTCTAGGCTTTGTACTTACTCTAGGCTTTGTACTTACTCTAGGCTTTGTACTTACTCTAGGCTTTGTACTTACTCTAGGCTTTGTACTTACTCTAGGCTTTGTACTTACTCTAGGCTTTGTACTTACTCTAGGCTTTGTACTTACTCTAGGCTTTGTACTTACTCTAGGCTTTGTACTTACTCTAGGCTTTGTACTTACTCTAGGCTTTGTACTTACTCTAGGCTTTGTACTTACTCTAGGCTTTGTACTTACTCTAGGCTTTGTACTTACTCTAGGCTTTGTACTTACTCTAGGCTTTGTACTTACTCTAGGCTTTGTACTTACTCTAGGCTTTGTACTTACTCTAGGCTTTGTACTTACTCTAGGCTTTGTACTTACTCTAGGCTTTGTACTTACTCTAGGCTTTGTACTTACTCTAGGCTTTGTACTTACTCTAGGCTTTGTACTTACTCTAGGCTTTGTACTTACTCTAGGCTTTGTTATTACTCTAGGCTTTGTACTTACTCTAGGCTTTGTCTTTTACTCTAGGCTTACTAACTATACTTAGTCTATACTCGACTATGGAGGGGGTACCTCAGGGGCGTTGATTTCGATGGCTTTAAATTCATCAACGTTGGCGTTTATTACCTCGGGCGGGGTAGCCGGAGGGTCTGCTTGAAGCGATGAGTCTGCTAAGGAGGGAACGAGAGATTTTAATGGATGAGGATAACTTACCCTTTGTGCGGGTGATGGTTCGCACAGGTCGTTGCGAGTGGTAAATAGTGGGGTGAATAGATCGTCAGGTTCTGATCAAGAAATGGAGATTGCGCTCAAGTGCAAGGTGGGTGACCGTGGATTGTGCATAGATTGTCCCGTCATCTCCTTGAAGAAGAACGTATCTTGAGGATGTGAATTCGCTGTCGAGTGAGAGAAAAGAACAGCCACCGGTGGTCGCCGGATTGGATGAGGTCTGCGAAGCGGCCTGTCTGGGTGGGTCCTGAAGAGTTGCACTTGACCAAGATTCTTGAACGTGTTCCTGGTTTGGGTGAACTTTCCTGGACCGTGGGCCAGTTTGTATAGTGTTCATCACGGGTGACTCTTATGAGTGCCTAGCAAAAGATCACTCAGGACGCTTTATGAGTGGCTAAAGATCACAATCCAGTCTCCGAAATGGTCACGACGCCTTATTTCCGGTACTGAGACGTGTAGTGCAACCAGCTCGACTGTGAAGACAGACATAGGGCTTGGTACAGTTTCGTTGATTTCTAACAGATGGGATACGGAATAAATATCGACCCACTCCTGGGACACGGAGACATCACAGTGCACTGGCACGAATCCAACGTAAAAGGAAGTGAGCCCCATAAGATCAAACGCAATGTTCTGCCTGCTGTGAAATATTTGGGAACAGAAGCGTGGCGAGAAATAGTCAAAAGTGTCACCCTCAAGGGTAGTGTCGTGTGAAAAAACAAAGGGGCAACCTCACGAGAGTTCAAGCGAGCTCTCAAAGGAGGTTCCTAGCCCTAAACCCAGAGGGCTTTACGTAGGAATGGAATCTCTCAGCATCCTAGTCACCACCCAGGACGGATGTGGTTGCGGGGAGAGCCGATAACGACTGAGGGAGATGCCGGGCTTGCATGCTCTCAATTAGGAAGGTACGGAAGTCACCGGAACTGAGTCCACCTTCCACAAAACAAGATCGTCTGCCGTTGCATTGGACTCTCATCCGTAGTCAAGCTTCGAACGAACAAAGGTTCGGTTGAAACGTAAGGCAGTAACCCTATCAGTAATCCAGGAGCTGAAAGTCAGGGAAAGGTATAACATACCATAAGGCTGCGGAAATGAGCGTCTCAGTTGAGGCGTCGTTCGAAAACAAGACCAAGGAAACAAACAATGTGAATCCACCACTACCAAAACCTCCGCACTTTGGGATATCGAGAGATGCAATTGAACGCCTGTAGAGTAGACGCTCCAGAGTTGGCATCTGGCCAGCACCAAACGAGATCCATAGGTCGTCTACGTATAGTGGAGCAGGAAGATCTTCCGGTATCACCGGGGTGATTCCGTTGATGCACAGGGCAAAAAATGTGACACTGAGGGCACTTCATGCGGGACATCCTCTTCCTGCTCCATTGGTCTGGATAGGGCTCCCGCAAACGTCGTGAAATCGACGACCTCATAGAAACTCAGAAATAAACATTATAAGGCGTCCCTTCGTTTTCATCGTATTGATTCTCCACGAAGCCTTATTACCATGCTGTATCATAGTCCTTATCTAGATAAAAAAATCCGTGGCGTAGTGCAGTCTACGAAGGAATGACTCGCAAACGCCATTTTCCCGTCGGAGCAGAGCGTCCGACGAGGAGTGGAACTTGCGGAAGCTGCACTGAGCCAATGGCAGGTGTCTTTCGCTCCAAAGAAGTGGATGAGGGGAAAGACACCGCACCCATATATTTGGGAGAGGAGTAAACCTACTCTCAGCTAGAAGAGCAGTGGAGGAGCCAGTGAGAAAGGGGGTCGGAACCTCCCTCTCTGAGGTGGAGCTGCCTGGAGCTGGCTCCAAATATAGCAAAGGGAAACCCATTTATCACTCATTAGTGACGAGAGCCCCTGCCCCCTCCTTCGGTCGAAGCGTTGCCTCAATTTCCCTCATCATCCACGCCACCAAGGGAGGGAGAGGCCGCGCTTGGAGGCGGATATCCATGCACCTGCGGTCGCCCTCTATTTCTTTTTAAATGCATGGAAAATAAATCCTTTGACCTCCCAATGGCATGGGAGGTAAATAGAATAGTCTCACTAGGCTAAATTATTTTTAGATAATGAGCACATTTGCACATACACGGTCTAGGGGTCCTTCGTTGTTGGGGTGCGCCCTTGAGGCGAAAATGTCCTCGAATTATAACCCTAAAAAATGAAACCGGCGTCGCCACCTTCTCTATGTACTGGAAGAGGGTGAGAAGAGTCGACGGCCCAAATCACCCCGTGCCTAATACTTGCCTTAGCCATGGGTTTTTTGGTCGCCACAAAAGGTAGTGACCTCAGGGTATACACTGCCCCTCGACTAAGAACCCATAAGAGGACGAAAGTGCGCCCCGTAGACAGAGCATCTGTGGATAGAGAGTAAGTTTGGAAGGGGGTATTTTTTGTTGAGGATTTTTAAATTTTAGGAGCCCACCTGGCCACTGCCCACTTGGGCATAAGTCGCCGAAAAACACGACAGCCTAGAACTAGGCTACTTTAAAATAAAAATATGAAAACGTAACAATGATATAAATTGGAAAAACTTAACAACCAGGAAGCAATCTCCAGCAGCGGGGGGAGGTCCCCCTCACCCCGGTGCAGGAGAGAGCAACCTACAAACAAAACAATAACAAACAAAAAAGAACCTTAAATAAAGGAAAGAAGCCCGGCCTCCTGCAAAAAGTCCACAAGTCCACAAGTCAATGTGCACGAATCTGTCCCGAGTACAAGGGACAGGCGGTAGCGACCCCGCCCATCCCGGTACCGGGACAGATATCGTGCGCGAAGATTTTTTTTTTTTTTTTTACAGAGCCCATCTGGAAACTGCTCACTAGGGCATAAGTCTCCGAAAAATACGACAGCCTAGAACTAGGCTACTTTAAAAAAATATATGAAAACATAACGATATAAATTGGAAAAATTAACGATCAGGAAACAATCTCCGGCAGCGGGGGAAGGTCCCCTTCACCCAGGTGCAGGAGAGTGCAACCTACAAAACAACAACAACTGAAAAAAACAACAAAAAGAACCTTAAATAAAGGGGAGAAGCCCGGCCTCCCCCCAAGAGTCAACCAGTCCAGAAGTCGATGTGCTCGATTCCGTCCCGAGTACAAGGGACAGGCGGTCACGACCCCGCCCATCCCGGTACCGGGACAGGTATCGTGTGCGAAGATCACCCAAACTGGGACATTAGAAAAGAATGTGCCGAACAGTCTGGGGGACGACGCAGTCGTTGCAATAAGGCGAAGGCGAGCGCTCCATCAAATAGCGATGCGTCACACGAGTGTGTCCGATTCGGAGACTACAGAAAGCAACCTGAAGCCGCCGCGGCATTGGGGAATAGGTCCATGGGAACAGTCGCGGCGCAATGGCACGCAACTTTAGGTTATCTTCGACCGTCTCCCATCTTCTTTGCCAAGCAGTCCGAAGAGCTGCCCGTATTCCTGCCATGTAGTCGGTGTGAGGAAGAGCGAAACGCTGGTCCGGCCACAGAGTCCTCGCGGAGTCTTTAGCGCCCTCATTGGCGCGCTCATTCCCGGCAATTCCTACATGTCCAGGAACCCAGCAGAAGATAATCTCTACATCCGCCCGGCTCGCCAAAACCGTGGCGTCACGGATATCGCGAACCAGGGGATGCGGAGATTCCAATGTCCCGAGAGCACTCAGGGCGCTTTGTGAGTCGCTAAAGATCACAATCCGGTCTCCGAACTGGGCACGTCGCGTAATCTCCCGTACCGAGTGGTGTATTGCCACCAGCTCGGCCGTGAAGACAGACGCAGCGCCTGGTAGAGCCCTGCTGACTTCAAACAGAGGGAATACGGCGTGAAAGCCGACCCCCTCTTGGGACTTGAAGCCATCTGTATACACTGTCACGGTTCCAGCGTGACACGATGTGTGCTCCAAAAAGGTCGAACGCAATACTCCCGGCGCAGTATAAGTTTGGGAGCAGAGGCGTGGCGACAAATAGCCAAATGTGGTACCCTTCAGGGTGGCGTCCTGGGTAGAACCAGGGGCGCCACCAGCTCGAGAGCTATATCTACCTAAAGGGTTTAGGGTATGACTGGCGTCTCTCGGCGGCATAGGCACCATCAAGATCGGCTGATGATGCAGTGAGAGCTGTTAGCGACTGAGGGAGGCGCCGGGCACGCGCGTACAGGTGAGTGATGCACTGCACGCGGGGCAGAGCGAGTGGCATCTCCCCAGCATCAACCAACAGGCTCTCAATGGGGGAAGTGCGGGAGGCACCGGTCACAAGTCGAAGACCGGTGTGTTATTTGAATCCACCTTTCGCAATAAACCCTCGGCTGCGGATACATAAAACTCGCATCCGTAGTCGAGCTTCGAGCGAACAAAGGATCGATAAAAAAAGTAAGTCAGTAGCCCTATCAGCGCCCCAAGCGCTTAACGTCACAGGACGGAAAATGTCCATGGCGTGGGTACAACAGACCCTAAGGCTGCGAATCTGAGCCTCCCAGGTGAGGTGTCGGTCGAATAAAAGACCAAGGAAACGGTGCGACTCAACCACATCCAGGCGCACCCCATTAAGAAACAAATCTGGGTCGGGGTGAAGCCGTGAATGGTGGCAGAAGTGCACCACCTTAGTCTTGGCCAAAGAAAAGCGAAACCTGTGCGCTTCGGCATAGCGAGAGACGCGGTTAAATGCCTGTTGGAGTCGACGCTCCAGAGTTGGCATCTGGGCCGCGCCAAAAGAGATCTATAGGAAATCTACGTAGAGCGCAGCGAGAACATTTTCGGGCAGCACCGAGGTGATGCCGTTGTTGCTCAGGGCAAAGAGTGTGACACTGAGGACACTTTCCTGCGGGACACCCTCTTCCTGCTCCTTTGGGCCGGGGAGGGCTCCTCCCACCCGTACGCGGAATCGACGATCCTGCAAAAATTCAGATATAAACATTAGGAGGCGTCCCCTCGCCTTCATCGTGTGAAGGGTCTCCATGATACCGTATTGCCATGCGGTATCATAGGCCTTCTCCAGATCGAAAAAAACCGTGGCGTAGTGCTATCTACGAAGGAAAGCCTCGCAGACGGCATTTTCCAGTCGGAGCAGACCATCCGACGTGGAGTGGAACTGGCAAAAGCCGCACTGTGCGGAAGACAGATGGCCTCCGCTGTCCAGGAAAAAGGCTAATCTAACATTTACCAATTTCTCCATCAACTTGCACACGCAAGAGGTTAGAGAGATTGGGCGGAAACCGGTTGGAGTAGAGTGATCTCTCCCCGGCTTGCGAAAGGCAAGCACAGTAGCGAGTCACCAGGAGTCTGGGAGAAGACCTTTCACCCAGATCCTGTTGAACAAATCTAAGAGAAAGGCCATGCTTCGCTCACCCAGGTGTCAAAGCATGGCGTACGGGACATCCCCGGACCATGGGCGGTGTACGCGCACGAAGCGAGAGCGGAACGCAACTCATTCACAGTAAACTTGTCGTTGAAGGGTTCTCCGCCTCTGGAGGTAAAGTCCAGTGGGCGGCCTTCCGCGGCTTCACGACGTGAATTGAATGCTGGCGGAGCAGCATCACGGCTAGAGAATGCAGAAAAGCGGTCGCTAAGGATTCCGCCACGGACGCGGGGTCTTAGATTGCGGTCATATTCTCCTGGAGAACGGGAAGGGGGTCCTGCAAGAAACTGCCCCGAATCCTTTTGACTCGCTTCCACACCTCAGCTAAAGGGGTCTTCCTGTTAAGTGAAGACACGTATGCCCGCCAAGAAGAGCGGCGGGCGTACTTTGAAATATATCGGAACCTAGCCCTAGCCCGACGAAATTCAGCGATAGTGAAATCGTTCGGGCGGCGCTTATAGCGCATGTAGGCATAACACTTCTGTTTGAGGGCCGTCTCACAATCGGCCGATCATCATGGGAGTGGTTGGAGTGCAAACCGGCTAGACGTCTTAGGAATAGTAGTCAGGCCCACGGCGATGAGGTTGCCGGAGAAGAACTCAACGGCCTCATCTACCGACTTAAACTCTTCGACGGATATAGAGAATTCAGTCATTTTCTGAAATGCAGGCCACCACGCCTGCACCAAGCACCACCGAGGTGGTCACTCAGGCGGCAGTTGCCCTTAAAATGATATTTGAATGGGAAAGTGATTACTACCATGGAGGTCATCGACCAACCCCTTAATCAAAATCAGGCTGTGCATTCGAAGAGCACAAAGATAGGACAAGGCAAGAAAATGAAGCGGTTCTTGGACATTGATGCGTAAACTCATCCACGTTTAGGACTTGTCCCCTGGGATTTATGGAATAATCTCCCCAGAGAGGATGCCTGCCGTTCAGATTTCCAAGCAAGAGATAGGGCCTCGGCCACCTAGCCACAACGCGGCGGAAGTCTTCCGCGTCGAAGTCAGCTGACGGTGAAATGTACGCAGAAATGATAGTATACCTCCTATCCAGGTGCAGCTCACAGATATTTCCTGGCAGGGGGTATCTAAAGAGAAATGAAGAACGGATACATCCTGCCGGGTGTAAACAGCGCATCCCCCAGCCCGGCTATCCCGCGGTGGTGGGGTCGCAAGACCCTTATACCCCTGGAGGGCGGGCATGGGGCACGCACATAGCATAATCTCCTGCAAAAAGATAACTAACGGGGAACAGGAGGGGACGAGCCTCAACAGCTCCTCCCAGTTGGCCCGGAGTCCATGGCAATTCCATTCGGAAGAGACGCGGGGGTCCTCCTAGAACTGAAGACCCTCACGAGAATGGCCGTACTCTTCCCGGGGGCAGAACCCCGGGCGCTGTTGGCCGGACAAAGCGCTGAAGGCGCTGTCGCCTTCGAGGATTTATTAGGAAAGGTTGGGCTCACCATGCGATTCTTATCCTCCCTCCACCTCAAAACTTTAGGCGGGCGTTGCTGATTCGGAGGCGGCGGGCCCTCTTTTCGAGGAACACCGTCTCCGAGCCACTCGCCACACCTCAGGGCGTGGGCGAAGGAGCCGGAGCTCCTTTGTTGCTGTCCTACTTTCACGGGACAGCTTTAGGAACCCCGAAAGATGGCCTAGCGACCATCTTCAGGGGTGTTGCCCCCTGTGAGTCTAACGACTCGGTGGAGGCGCGTGCCTGTTTTGCCTTACGGGAAAAGGTCACGCTGGGGAAAGAGGGGGAAACCCTGGTTTGAGCCGCGGCTGGGTATGAACCCTTTTTGCCGCCCGCTTTACCAGGGGTTGCCCGGGTTGGGTAAAGCACGCAGAAGGGATCCGAATGGGCGCGGAAACAACCGTGCTCGTTGGCCTGGATGGGCCAAGAGCAGAGGGTGCCTTTCTAACTATTGAGGCATTTGACGTCCCAGGCAGAGCCGGGCGCGCCATGACCAAGTCCTTAGCATCGCGGAATGAGAGTCGATCCTGGGCCTGAACGGCCAGGATTTCTTTCTCCAGGAGATATGCACCACATTGTTTCGGAGAAGCAGGGTGCGGCTCTCCGCAATTGACACACTTGGCCACACACGATTTGGACTTATCGTGTGCGACCTTGGAGCAATTTACACAGACTTCGGGTGACCCCGACTTTGCACGTCTACATGAGCGATTCGTATGGCCGAAGCGGTGACTGTAATAGCACCGCTGTGGCTGTGGCACGAATGCCTTCACGCGGTAGCGGTACCAACCAGCACGCACCGACTCAGGGAGCTTGTCACAGTCGAACGTGACGAAGAGTGTAGGGGTGGGTCTCGAGGCCCCTCCCTGTTTTCTCATCACACGTTCGACCTTGACTGCCCCATGGTCGGCCAGCTCTAGGGGGATGTCTTCAATGGAGTAGTAAACGAGTTTCCTTGCATAAACTACTCCTTTCACAAAGTTCATGGTAGAGTGCGGCGTCACACTCACCAGGGTGCTATGAAGTGTCCGAAGAGCACCTTTCTTTGCCGCCTCGGCGGGATTCGCCGCATTCGCCAGAAGGCCCACCGTCCGAGAAACGGGTCACCTTCGGCTCTCTACGAATTGCACTAGCCAATCCTCTGCTCTGATGGATTATGTTGCCATTGGACAACATGCTGCCATCAGTGGAGCGAATAACAAGGAAGCTTTTGAAGCCAGCGGGCTCGAAAACGCCAGGTAACCTCTGAATGAGGGGCCCCGATGTCATCGAGGCTACGCCCTGTGTGCACTTTTGGTCTTAGTCAGGGGCTCCGCAACCGGGGAAGGAAGCAGAGGGGCAGGATGTGCCGATCTCGGCTTGGTCGCTTGCCAGAGTGGCAGCAGACCCATCCGTCCCCGCAGCCTCCGCGGATGGAGAGGAGCCATGAGTCTTCTTTGTCTTCCTAGGCTTGGTCTTTTTCTTTTTTGGAGAGGGGGGCGGGGAATGAACCCGCTTCTCACCCCCGCGCGTAGAAACCCCTAGGCCAGATGTACCGACCTCAGCCAGGTCCTTCTCCGAAATGGAGAAGGTCCTGGTGGTTGCAGGGGCATCATCCGGAGGAGATCTCTCCCCTCCTTGTACTGCCTGAGAATGTCCAGCCCTTTGAGGAGGACCTTGCATAGGGGCGGATTCGGGTTGGGTGCAAGGACCTGAGCCTGGATTTCCCCCCATGGAAGGCCCTACTGTCTGAGGCTGGTTTTCCTCAAGGACCATGTCTATCACAGGAGGGGCCTTCAGTTGGCCATCCCCTCCCAGGACATCGCAGGTCCCCTTGGCAGCGTCATGAGTCTTTTGTGGGGAGGCATAGGCCTTGACCCCGGCAAAGTTTAATATTCTTGCCAGCAGGTCTTTCGAGGGAAGCGACCAAAGGGGCCTGGCCCCCATCTTTCCCCTAAGGGGGTTTGCCCTACCGAGCCGCTTACACGAGGGGCGGTCGGCATTGGGCTGCCTGCTGGCTTTTTTGTCAGTCCCCTTAGAAAGCAAAGGAGGGACTGCCGCTGGAATTAGGGAGGTGCCCGAAAGCAGCTCCAGAGAAGGGGGTGAGGGGGAGTCCCCTACACCCGTAGGCGTTGGAGAGGAGTAAGCCTCCTCTTCGGTTAAAGAAGTATGGAGGGTCCCCTGAGCAAGCACAAGGGGAGGGACCTCCATTTTCTCGGTGGAGCTGCACGTGGGCGGCTCCGTTGATGTTCTTGGGGAAGTTAGGGGTGGGTTTTTTTTATTTTCATCATCGGGCATGGTGACCTTATTTGTGCTACGGGACGCAATAGGTCATCACCTCTTGCAGTTGCCCGCACTGCAAGAGGTGCTTACAGGCTTGGCAGTGCCCGGCGCCGCCATTTTGGACCACACCTCCCGCCTGGTGGACTGGCAGTCCATCGGCATGGCGGCTCCACCTTGGACACGGCATGAAATAGATAGAATGTGAAGAGGAGAGGAAAAGAGAAGTGAGGAAGGTATAGGTGGGGATGAAGCAGGTTGTTAAAAACCAGCTACCCCAGACCGGAGCTCAGGGGTTGGAGGACATTGACCCCTCCCCCCTCAGCCCTGATGCGGGACGGTTGGCTGAAAGAAAGGTCAGCATTTACCTTGTGAAATTAGAGGCTGACCAGAGAAAGTTGTGGGATTTTTTTTTATTTTTTTTTATTAAGGGGCTATCTGGCGACTGCCGACTTAGGCATAAGTTGCGGTAAAACAAACAGCCTAGTTGTAGGCTACTTCAAAAAAATTCAACAGGAAACAACAATAAAAAAAAATAACAATAACAAAGCAATAACAAAAACGATAACAAAAACAACAACAACAATAAAACCGGGTTAAACGAAAGGGAGAAGGCCGGCCTCCCCCCAAAAGTCAATAAGTCCACCAGTCATGGTGCACGCACTCGTCCCGAGTACAAGGGACAGGCGATAGCGACCCCGCCCATCCCGGTACCGAGACAGGTATCGTGCGCGAAGATCACCCAGACTGGGACATTCGACAAGAATATGCCGAACAGTCTGGGGGACGACGCAGTCGTTGCAATAGGGCGCATGCGAGCGCTTCATCAAGTAGCGATGCGTCACACGAGTGTGTCCGATTCGAAGACGACAGAAAGCAACCTGAAGCCGCCGCGGCATTGGGGGATACGTCCATGGGAACAGTCGCGGCGCAATGGCACGCAACTTTAAGTTCCCTTCGACCGTCTCCCATCTTCTTTGCCAAGCAGTCCGAAGAGCTGCCCGTATTCCTGCCATGTAGTCGGTGTGAGGAAGAGCGAAACGCTGGTCCGGTCGCAGGGTCCTCGCGGACTCTTTGGCGCCCACATCGGCGCGCTCATTCCCCGCAATTCCTACATGTCCAGGAACCCAGCAGAAGATAATCTCGACATCTGCCCGGCTCGCCAAAACCGTGGCGTCACGGATATCGCGAACCAGGGGATACGGAGATTCCAATGCCCCGAGAGCACTCAGGGCGCTTTGTGAGTCGCTATAGATCACAATCCGGTCTCCGAACCGGGCACGTCGCGTAATCTCCCGTACCGAGTGGTGTATTGCCACCAGCTCGGCCGTAAAGAGAGACGCAGCGCCTGGTAGAGCCCCGCTGACTTCAAACAGAGGGGATACGGCTGGAAGCCGACCCCCTCTTGGGACTTGAAGCCATCCGTATACACTGGCACGGTTCCAGCGTGGCACGATGTGTGCTCCAAAAAGGTCGAACGCAATACTCCCGGTGCAGTACAAGCTTTGGGAGCAGAGGCGTGGCGACAAATAGCCAAATGTGGTACCCTCCAGGATGGCGTCCTGGGCAAAACCAGAGGCGCCACCAGCCAGAGAGCGATATCTACCTCTCGAAGGGGTTTCCTGGCCCTAAACCCAAAGGGCTTAGGGTATGACTGGCGTCTCTCGACGGCATAGGCACCATCGAGATCGGCTGCGGCTGCAGTGAGAGCTGTTGGCGACTGAGGGAGGCGCCGGGCTCGCGCGTACAGTCGAGTGATACACTGCACGCGGCGCAGAGCGAGTGGCATCTCCCCAGCATCGACCAACAGGCTCTCAATGGGAGAAGTGCGGAAGGCACCGGTCGCAAGGCGAAGGCCGGTGTGGTGGATCAAGTCCACCTACCGCAATAAACCCTCGGCTGCGGATGCATAAAACTCGCATCCGTAGTCGAACTTCGAACGGACAAAGGATCGATAAAAAAGTAAGGCAGTAGCCCTATCAGCGCCCCAAGCGCTGAACGTCACGGAACGGAGAATGTCCATGGCGCGGGTACAACAGACCCTAAGGCTGCGAATATGAGCCTCCCAGGTTAGGCGTCGGTCGAATACAAGACCAAGGAAACTGTGCGACTTAACCACATCCAGGCGCACCCCATTAAGAAACAAATCTGGGTCGGGGTGAAGCCGTGGATGGCGGCAGAAGTGCACCACCTTAGTCTTGGCCAAAGAAAAGCGAAACCTGTGCGCTTCGGCATAGCGAGAGACGCGGTTCAATGCCTGTTGGAGTCGACGCTCCAGAGTTGGCATCTGGGCCGCGCCAAAAGAGATCGAAAGGTCGTCCACGTAGAGCGTAGCGAGAACATCTTCCGGCAGCACCGAGGTGATGCCGTTGATGCTCAGGGCAGAGAGTGTGACACTGAGGACACTTCCCTGCGGGACACCCTCTTCCTGCTCCTTTGGGCCGGAGAGGGCTTCCCCCACCCGTACGCGGAATCGACGATCTCGCAAAATTTCAGATATAAAAATTGGGAGGCGTCCCCTCGCCCCCATTGTGTGGAGAGTCTCCACTATACCGTATCGCCATGCGGTATCATAGGCCTTCTCCAGATCGAAAAACACCGTGGCGTAGTGCTGTCTACGAAGGAAAGCCTCGCAGACGGCATTTTCCAGTCGGAGCAGAGCATCCGACGTGGAATGGAACTTGCGGAAGCCGCACTGTGCGGAAGACAGATGGCCTCCGCTGTCCAGGAAAAAGGCTAATCTAACATTTACTAATTTCTCCATCAACTTGCACACGCAAGAGGTTATAGAGATTGGGCGGAAACTGGTCGGAGTAGAGTGATCTCTCTCCGGTTTGCGAAAGGCAAGCACAGTAGCGATTCGCCAGGAGTCTGGGAGAAGACCTTCCACCCAGATCCTATTGAACAAATCTAACAGAAAGGCCATGCCTCGCTTACCTAGGTGTCAAAGAATGGCGTACAGGACATCGTCCGGACCATGGGCGGTGTCCGCGCACGAAGCGAGAGTGGAACGCAACTCACTCACAGTAAACTTGTCGTTGAAGGGTTCTCCGCCTTTGGAGGTAAAGTCCAGCCGGCGGCCTTCCGCGACATCACGACGTGCATTAAATGCTGGCGGAGCAGCATCACGGCTAGAGAATGCAGAAAAAGAGGTCGCGAATGATTCCGCCACGGACGCGGGGTCCGAGATTGCGGTCCCATTCTCCTGGAGAACGGGAGGGGGGTCCTGCGAGAACTTGCCCCGAATCCTTTTGACTCGCTTCCACACCTCAGCTAAAGGGGTCTTCCCGTTAAGTGAAGACACGTATGCCCGCCAAGAAGAGCGGCGGGCGTGCTTCGAAATATTCTGGAACCTAGCCCTAGCCCGACGAAATTCAGCGACAGTGAAATCGTTTGGGCAGCGCTTATAGCGCATGTAGGCATAATGCTTCTGTTTGAGGGCCGTCTCACACTCGGCCGACCACCATGGGAGTGGTCGGCGTGCAAAACGGCCAGACGTCCTAGGAATAGTAGTCAGGCCCACGGCGATGAGGTTGCCGGAGAAGAACTCAACGGCCTCATCTACCGACCTAAACTCCTCGACTGAGATAGAAAATTCAATCATTTCCTGAAACGCCGGCCACCGCGCCCGCGCCAAGCACCACCGAGGTGGTCTCTCAGGAGGCAGTTGCCCTGAAAATTATATTTGAATGGGAAAGGGATCACTACCATGAAGGTCATCGACCACCCCCCAATCAAAATCAGGCTGTGCATCTGAAGAGCACAAAGATAGGTCAAGGCAAGAAAATGAAGCGGTTCTCGGACAGTGATGCGTAAACTCATCCACGTTTAGGACACCCATCTCAAGCTCTTCGATCAGATCGGCAAGGAATTGTCCCCTGGGATTTATGGAGTAATCTCCCCAGAGAGGATGCCTGCCGTTCAGATCTCCAAGCAAGATATAGGGCCTCGGCAACCGTCCTACGACGCGGCGGAAGTCCCCCGCGTCGAAGTCAGCTGACGGTGGAATGTACGCAGAAATGATAGTATACCTCCTATCCAGGTGCAGCTGCACAGCCACTGCCTGAAAGGAGGTATCTAAAGAGAAAGGAAGAACGGAGACATCATGCCGGGTGTAAACCGCGCATCCCCCAGCTCGGCCATTGCGCGGTGGTGGGGTCGCAAGACCCTTGTACCCCGGGAGGGCGGGCAGGGGGCACGCGCCTAGCATGGTCTCCTGCAAAAAAACAGCTAATGAGGAACGGGACGAGACGAGCCTCCGCAGCTCCTCCCAGTTGGCCCGGAGTCCACGGCAATTCCATTGAAGTAATATGCCCTCTAGGCCTGGCTCGGAGGAGACGCGGGGGCTCTCCTCGAACTGAAGACCCTCACGGGAATGGCCGTACGCTTCCCGGGGGCAGAACCCCGGGCGCTGTTGGCCGGACAAAGCGCTGGAGGCGCTGTCGCCTTCGAGGACTTATTGGGGGAGGTTGGGCTCGCCATGCGAGTCTTTTTCTCCCTCCGCCTCAAAACCTTAGGCGGGCGCTGCGGCATCAGAGGCGGGGGGCCCTCTTTTCGACGAACCACCGTCTCCGAGCCACTCGCTCTACCTCGGGGCGTGGGCGAAGGAGACGAAGCTCCTTTGTTGCTGTCCTTCTTTCGGGGGACAGCTTAAGGAACCCCCGAAGATGGCCTAACGACCATTTCAGGGGTGTTGCCTCCTGTGAGTCTAACGAATCGGTGGAGGCGCGTGGCCGTTTCGCCTTGCGGAAAACGGTCACGCTGAGGGAAGAGGGGGGAGCCCTGGTTTTAGCCGGGGCTGGGTATGAACCCTTTTTGCCGCTAGCTTTACCAGGGGAGCGCCCGGGTTGGGTAGAGCCCGCAGAAGGGCTCCGAATGGGCGCGGAAACAACCGTGATCGTTGGCTTGGATGGGCCAGGAGCAGAGGGTGCCTTTCTAACTACTGAGGCATATGACGTCCCAGGCAGAGCTGGGCGCGCCAGGACCAAGTCCTTAGCCTCGCGGAATGAAAGTCTATCCTGGGCCTGAACGGCCAGGAGTTCTTTCTCCAGGAGATATGCACCACATTGCTTCGAAAAAGCAGGGTGCGGCTCTCCGCAATTGACACACTTGGCCACACACGATTTGGACTTATCGTGTGCGACCTTGGAGCAATTTACACAGACTTCGGGTGACCCCGACTTTGCACGTCTACATGAGCGATTCGTATGGCCGAAGCGGTGACAGTAATAGCACCGTCGCGGCAGTGGCACGAATGCCTTCACGCGGTAGCGGTACCAACCGGCACGCACCGACTCAGGGAGCTTGTCACAGTCGAACGTGACGAAGAGTGTATGGGTGGGTCTCGAAGCCCCTCCCTGTTTTCTCATCACACGTTCGACCTTGACCGCCCCATGGTCGGCCAGCTCTAGGGTGATGTCCTCAATGGAGTAGTCAACGAGTTTCCTCGCATAAACTACTCCTTTCACAAAGTTCATGGTAGAGTGCGGCGTCACACTCACCGGGGTGCCATGAAGTGTCCGAAGAGCACTTATCTTGGCCGCCTCGGCGGGATTCGCCGCATTCGCCAGAAGGCTGCCGTCCGAGAAACGGGTCACCTTCGGCTCTCTACCAATTGCACTAGCTAATCCTCTCCTCTGATGGATCATGTTGCCCTTGGAAAAAATGGTGCCTTCAGTGGAGCGAATAACGAGGAAGCGTTTGAAGCCAGCGGGCTCGAAAACGCTAGGTAACCTCTGAATGAGGGGACCCGATGTCATCGAGACTCCGCCCTGTGCACTCTTGGTGTTAGTCTTGGTCAGGGGCTCCGCACACGAGGGGGTAGAGGGGCCGGATGTGCTGATCTTGGCTTGGTCGCCTACCAAAGTGGCAGCAGACCCATCCGTCTCCACAGCCCCCGCGGATGGAGAGGAGCCGGCCTCAGCCAGGTCCCTCTCCGAAATGGATTTTTTTTTTTTTTTTTTAAGGGGCTATCTGGCGACTGCCGACTTAAGCATAAGTGGCCGTAAACAAACAGCCTAGTTCTAGGCTACCTCAAAAAATGGAACAGGGAACAACAAAAAAGAAATAACAATAACAAAACAATAACAAAAACAACAACAACAAAAACAACAACAACAAAAATTAAGCCTGGTTAAAAAAAAGGGAGAAGGCCGGCCTCCCCCAAAAAGTTAGCAAGTCCACCAGTCAAAGTGCACGCACTCGTCCCGAGTACAAGGGACAGGCGGTAGCGACCCCGCCCATCCCGGTACCGGGACAGGTGTCGCGCGCGAAGATCACCCAGACTGGGACATTCGACAAGAATGTGCCGAACAGTCTGGGGGACGACGCAGTCGTTGTAATAGGGCGCAGGCGAGCGCTCCACCAGATAGCGATGCGTCACACGAGTGTGTCCGATGGGAACAGTCGCGGCGCAATGGCACGCAACTTTAAGTTCCCTTCGACCGTCTCCCATCTTCTTTGCCAAGCAGTCCGAAGAGCTGCCCGTATTCCTGCCATGTAGTCGGTGTGAGGAAGAGCGAAACGCTGGTCCGGTCGCAGAGTCCTCGCCGACTCTTTGGCGCCCTCATCGGCGCGCTCATTCCCCGCAATTCCCACATGTCCAGGAACCCAGCAGAAGATAATCTCGACATCTGCCCGGCTCTCCAAAACCGTGGCGTCACGGATATCGCGAACCAGGGGATGCGGAGATTCCAATGCCCTGAGAGCACTCAGGGCGCTTTGTGAGTCGAAATAGATCACAATCCGGTCTCCGAACCGGGCACGTCGCGTAATCTCCCGTACCGAGTGGTGTATTGCCACCAGCTCGGCCGTGAAGACAGACGCAGCGCCTGGTAGAGCCCCGCTGACTTCAAACAGAGGGGATACGGCGTGGAAGCCGACCCCCTCTTGGGACTTGAAGCCATCCGTATACACTGGCACGGTTCCAGCGTGACACGATGTGTGCTCCAAAAAGGTCGAACGCAATACTCCCGGCGCAGTACAAGCTTTGGGAGCAGAGGCGTGGCGACAAATAGCCAAATGTGGTACCCTCCAGGGTGGCGTCCTGGGCAGAACCAGGGGCGCCACCGGCCCGAGAGCTATATCTAGCTCTCGAAGGAGTTTCCTGGCCCTAAACCCAAAGGGCGTAGGGTATGACTGGCGTCTCTCGGCGGCATAGGCACCATCGAGACCAGCTGCGGATGCAGTGAGAGCTGTTGGCGACTGAGGGAGGCGCCGGGCTCGCGCGTACAGGCGAGTGATGCACTGCACGCGGCGCAGAGCGAGTGGCATCTCCCCAGCATCGACCAACAGGCTCTCAATGGGAGAAGTGCGGAAGGCACCGGTCGCAAGGCGAAGGCCGGTGTGGTGGATCGAATCCACCTTCCGCAATAAACGCTCGGCTGCGGATGCATAAAACTCGCATCCGTAGTCGAGCTTCGAGCGAACAAAGGATCTATAAAAAAGTAAGGCGGTAGCCCTATCAGCGCCCCAAGCGCTGAACGTCACGGAACGGAGAATGTCCATGGCGCGGGTACAAGAGACCCTTAGGCTGCGAATATGAGCCTCCCAGGTGAGGCGTCGGTCGAATACAAGACCAAGGAAACGGTGCGACTCAACCACATCCAGGCGCACCCCATTAAGAAACAAATCTGGGTCGGGGTGAAGCCGTGGATGGCGGCAGAAGTGCACCACCTTAGTCTTGGCCAAAGAAAAGCGAAACCTGTGCGCTTCGGCATAGCGAGAGACGCGGTTCAATGCCTGTTGGAGTCGACGCTCCAGAGTTGGCATCTGGGCTGCGCCAAAAGAGATCGAAAAGTCGTCCACGTAGAGCGTAGCGAGAACATCTTCCGGCAGCACCGAGGTGATGCCGTTGATGCTCAGGGCAAAGAGTGTGACACTGAGGACACTTCCCTGCGGGACACCCTCTTCCTGCTCCTTTGGGCCGGAGAGAGCTCCCCCCACCCGTACGCGGAATCGACGATCTCGCAAAAATTCAGATATAAACATTGGGAGGCGTCCCCTCGCCCCCATCGTGTAGAGAGTCTCCATGATACCGTATCGCCATGCGGTATCATAGGCCTTCTCCAGATCGAAAAACACCGTGGCGTAGTGCTGTCTACGAAGGAAAGCCTCGCAGACGGCATTTTCCTGTCGGAGCAGAGCATCCGACGTGGAGTGGAACTTGCGGAAGCCGCACTGTGCGGAAGACAGATGGCCTCCGCTGTCCAGGAAAAGAGCTAATCTAACGTTTACCAATTTCTCCATCAACTTGCACACGCAAGAGGTTATAGAGATTGGGCGGAAACTGGTCGGAGTAGAGTGATCTCTCTCCGGTTTGCGAAAGGCAAGCACAGTAGCGATTCGCCAGGAGTCTGGGAGAAGACCTTCCACCCAGATCCTATTGAACAAATCTAACAGAAAGGCCATGCCTCGCTTACCTAGGTGTCAAAGAATGGCGTACAGGACATCGTCCGGACCATGGGCGGTGTCCGCGCACGAAGCGAGAGTGGAACGCAACTCACTCACAGTAAACTTGTCGTTGAAGGGTTCTCCGCCTTTGGAGGTAAAGTCCAGCCGGCGGCCTTCCGCGACATCACGACGTGCATTAAATGCTGGCGGAGCAGCATCACGGCTAGAGAATGCAGAAAAAGAGGTCGCGAATGATTCCGCCACGGACGCGGGGTCCGAGATTGCGGTCCCATTCTCCTGGAGAACGGGAGGGGGGTCCTGCGAGAACTTGCCCCGAATCCTTTTGACTCGCTTCCACACCTCAGCTAAAGGGGTCTTCCCGTTAAGTGAAGACACGTATGCCCGCCAAGAAGAGCGGCGGGCGTGCTTCGAAATATTCTGGAACCTAGCCCTAGCCCGACGAAATTCAGCGACAGTGAAATCGTTTGGGCAGCGCTTATAGCGCATGTAGGCATAATGCTTCTGTTTGAGGGCCGTCTCACACTCGGCCGACCACCATGGGAGTGGTCGGCGTGCAAAACGGCCAGACGTCCTAGGAATAGTAGTCAGGCCCACGGCGATGAGGTTGCCGGAGAAGAACTCAACGGCCTCATCTACCGACCTAAACTCCTCGACTGAGATAGAAAATTCAATCATTTCCTGAAACGCCGGCCACCGCGCCCGCGCCAAGCACCACCGAGGTGGTCTCTCAGGAGGCAGTTGCCCTGAAAATTATATTTGAATGGGAAAGGGATCACTACCATGAAGGTCATCGACCACCCCCCAATCAAAATCAGGCTGTGCATCTGAAGAGCACAAAGATAGGTCAAGGCAAGAAAATGAAGCGGTTCTCGGACAGTGATGCGTAAACTCATCCACGTTTAGGACACCCATCTCAAGCTCTTCGATCAGATCGGCAAGGAATTGTCCCCTGGGATTTATGGAGTAATCTCCCCAGAGAGGATGCCTGCCGTTCAGATCTCCAAGCAAGATATAGGGCCTCGGCAACCGTCCTACGACGCGGCGGAAGTCCCCCGCGTCGAAGTCAGCTGACGGTGGAATGTACGCAGAAATGATAGTATACCTCCTATCCAGGTGCAGCTGCACAGCCACTGCCTGAAAGGAGGTATCTAAAGAGAAAGGAAGAACGGAGACATCATGCCGGGTGTAAACCGCGCATCCCCCAGCTCGGCCATTGCGCGGTGGTGGGGTCGCAAGACCCTTGTACCCCGGGAGGGCGGGCAGGGGGCACGCGCCTAGCATGGTCTCCTGCAAAAAAACAGCTAATGAGGAACGGGACGAGACGAGCCTCCGCAGCTCCTCCCAGTTGGCCCGGAGTCCACGGCAATTCCATTGAAGTAATATGCCCTCTAGGCCTGGCTCGGAGGAGACGCGGGGGCTCTCCTCGAACTGAAGACCCTCACGGGAATGGCCGTACGCTTCCCGGGGGCAGAACCCCGGGCGCTGTTGGCCGGACAAAGCGCTGGAGGCGCTGTCGCCTTCGAGGACTTATTGGGGGAGGTTGGGCTCGCCATGCGAGTCTTTTTCTCCCTCCGCCTCAAAACCTTAGGCGGGCGCTGCGGCATCAGAGGCGGGGGGCCCTCTTTTCGACGAACCACCGTCTCCGAGCCACTCGCTCTACCTCGGGGCGTGGGCGAAGGAGACGAAGCTCCTTTGTTGCTGTCCTTCTTTCGGGGGACAGCTTAAGGAACCCCCGAAGATGGCCTAACGACCATTTCAGGGGTGTTGCCTCCTGTGAGTCTAACGAATCGGTGGAGGCGCGTGGCCGTTTCGCCTTGCGGAAAACGGTCACGCTGAGGGAAGAGGGGGGAGCCCTGGTTTTAGCCGGGGCTGGGTATGAACCCTTTTTGCCGCTAGCTTTACCAGGGGAGCGCCCGGGTTGGGTAGAGCCCGCAGAAGGGCTCCGAATGGGCGCAGAAACAACCGTGATCGTTGGCTTGGATGGGCCAGGAGCAGAGGGTGCCTTTCTAACTACTGAGGCATATGACGTCCCAGGCAGAGCTGGGCGCGCCAGGACCAAGTCCTTAGCCTCGCGGAATGAAAGTCTATCCTGGGCCTGAACGGCCAGGAGTTCTTTCTCCAGGAGATATGCACCACATTGCTTCGAAAAAGCAGGGTGCGGCTCTCCGCAATTGACACACTTGGCCACACACGATTTGGACTTATCGTGTGCGACCTTGGAGCAATTTACACAGACTTCGGGTGACCCCGACTTTGCACGTCTACATGAGCGATTCGTATGGCCGAAGCGGTGACAGTAATAGCACCGTCGCGGCAGTGGCACGAATGCCTTCACGCGGTAGCGGTACCAACCGGCACGCACCGACTCAGGGAGCTTGTCACAGTCGAACGTGACGAAGAGTGTATGGGTGGGTCTCGAAGCCCCTCCCTGTTTTCTCATCACACGTTCGACCTTGACCGCCCCATGGTCGGCCAGCTCTAGGGTGATGTCCTCAATGGAGTAGTCAACGAGTTTCCTCGCATAAACTACTCCTTTCACAAAGTTCATGGTAGAGTGCGGCGTCACACTCACCGGGGTGCCATGAAGTGTCCGAAGAGCACTTATCTTGGCCGCCTCGGCGGGATTCGCCGCATTCGCCAGAAGGCTGCCGTCCGAGAAACGGGTCACCTTCGGCTCTCTACCAATTGCACTAGCTAATCCTCTCCTCTGATGGATCATGTTGCCCTTGGAAAAAATGGTGCCTTCAGTGGAGCGAATAACGAGGAAGCGTTTGAAGCCAGCGGGCTCGAAAACGCTAGGTAACCTCTGAATGAGGGGACCCGATGTCATCGAGACTCCGCCCTGTGCACTCTTGGTGTTAGTCTTGGTCAGGGGCTCCGCACACGAGGGGGTAGAGGGGCCGGATGTGCTGATCTTGGCTTGGTCGCCTACCAAAGTGGCAGCAGACCCATCCGTCTCCACAGCCCCCGCGGATGGAGAGGAGCCGGCCTCAGCCAGGTCCCTCTCCGAAATGGATTTTTTTTTTTTTTTTTTAAGGGGCTATCTGGCGACTGCCGACTTAAGCATAAGTGGCCGTAAACAAACAGCCTAGTTCTAGGCTACCTCAAAAAATGGAACAGGGAACAACAAAAAAGAAATAACAATAACAAAACAATAACAAAAACAACAACAACAAAAACAACAACAACAAAAATTAAGCCTGGTTAAAAAAAAGGGAGAAGGCCGGCCTCCCCCAAAAAGTTAGCAAGTCCACCAGTCAAAGTGCACGCACTCGTCCCGAGTACAAGGGACAGGCGGTAGCGACCCCGCCCATCCCGGTACCGGGACAGGTGTCGCGCGCGAAGATCACCCAGACTGGGACATTCGACAAGAATGTGCCGAACAGTCTGGGGGACGACGCAGTCGTTGTAATAGGGCGCAGGCGAGCGCTCCACCAGATAGCGATGCGTCACACGAGTGTGTCCGATGGGAACAGTCGCGGCGCAATGGCACGCAACTTTAAGTTCCCTTCGACCGTCTCCCATCTTCTTTGCCAAGCAGTCCGAAGAGCTGCCCGTATTCCTGCCATGTAGTCGGTGTGAGGAAGAGCGAAACGCTGGTCCGGTCGCAGAGTCCTCGCCGACTCTTTGGCGCCCTCATCGGCGCGCTCATTCCCCGCAATTCCCACATGTCCAGGAACCCAGCAGAAGATAATCTCGACATCTGCCCGGCTCTCCAAAACCGTGGCGTCACGGATATCGCGAACCAGGGGATGCGGAGATTCCAATGCCCTGAGAGCACTCAGGGCGCTTTGTGAGTCGCTATAGATCACAATCCGGTCTCCGAACCGGGCACGTCGCGTAATCTCCCGTACCGAGTGGTGTATTGCCACCAGCTCGGCCGTGAAGACAGACGCAGCGCCTGGTAGAGCCCCGCTGACTTCAAACAGAGGGGATACGGCGTGGAAGCCGACCCCCTCTTGGGACTTGAAGCCATCCGTATACACTGGCACGGTTCCAGCGTGACACGATGTGTGCTCCAAAAAGGTCGAACGCAATACTCCCGGCGCAGTACAAGCTTTGGGAGCAGAGGCGTGGCGACAAATAGCCAAATGTGGTACCCTCCAGGGTGGCGTCCTGGGCAGAACCAGGGGCGCCACCGGCCCGAGAGCTATATCTAGCTCTCGAAGGAGTTTCCTGGCCCTAAACCCAAAGGGCGTAGGGTATGACTGGCGTCTCTCGGCGGCATAGGCACCATCGAGACCAGCTGCGGATGCAGTGAGAGCTGTTGGCGACTGAGGGAGGCGCCGGGCTCGCGCGTACAGGCGAGTGATGCACTGCACGCGGCGCAGAGCGAGTGGCATCTCCCCAGCATCGACCAACAGGCTCTCAATGGGAGAAGTGCGGAAGGCACCGGTCGCAAGGCGAAGGCCGGTGTGGTGGATCGAATCCACCTTCCGCAATAAACGCTCGGCTGCGGATGCATAAAACTCGCATCCGTAGTCGAGCTTCGAGCGAACAAAGGATCTATAAAAAAGTAAGGCGGTAGCCCTATCAGCGCCCCAAGCGCTGAACGTCACGGAACGGAGAATGTCCATGGCGCGGGTACAAGAGACCCTTAGGCTGCGAATATGAGCCTCCCAGGTGAGGCGTCGGTCGAATACAAGACCAAGGAAACGGTGCGACTCAACCACATCCAGGCGCACCCCATTAAGAAACAAATCTGGGTCGGGGTGAAGCCGTGGATGGCGGCAGAAGTGCACCACCTTAGTCTTGGCCAAAGAAAAGCGAAACCTGTGCGCTTCGGCATAGCGAGAGACGCGGTTCAATGCCTGTTGGAGTCGACGCTCCAGAGTTGGCATCTGGGCTGCGCCAAAAGAGATCGAAAGGTCGTCCACGTAGAGCGTAGCGAGAACATCTTCCGGCAGCACCGAGGTGATGCCGTTGATGCTCAGGGCAAAGAGTGTGACACTGAGGACACTTCCCTGCGGGACACCCTCTTCCTGCTCCTTTGGGCCGGAGAGAGCTCCCCCCACCCGTACGCGGAATCGACGATCTCGCAAAAATTCAGATATAAACATTGGGAGGCGTCCCCTCGCCCCCATCGTGTAGAGAGTCTCCATGATACCGTATCGCCATGCGGTATCATAGGCCTTCTCCAGATCGAAAAACACCGTGGCGTAGTGCTGTCTACGAAGGAAAGCCTCGCAGACGGCATTTTCCTGTCGGAGCAGAGCATCTGACGTGGAGTGGAACTTGCGGAAGCCGCACTGTGCGGAAGACAGATGGCCTCCGCTGTCCAGGAAAAGAGCTAATCTAACGTTTACCAATTTCTCCATCAACTTGCACACGCAAGAGGTTAGAGAGATTGGGCGGAAACCGGTCGGAGTAGAGTGATCTCTCCCCGGTTTGCGAAAGACGAGCACAGTAGCGATTCGCCAGGAGTCTGGGAGAAGACCTTCTACCCAGATCCTGTTGAACAGATCTAACAGAAAGGCTATGCCTCGCTCACCCAGGTGTCGAAGCATGGCGTACGGGACATCGTCCGGACCATGGGCGGTGTCCGCGCACGAAGCGAGAGCGGAACGCAACTCACTCACAGTAAACTTGTCGTTGAAGGGTTCTCCGCCACTGGAGGTAAAGTCCAGCCGGCGGCCTTCCGCGACATCACGACGTGCATTGAATGCTGGCGGAGCAGCATCACGGCTAGAGAATGCGGAAAAAGCGGTCGCTAAGGATTCCGCCACGGACGCGGGGTCTGAGATTGCGGTCCCATTCTCCTGGAGAACGGGAGGGGGGTCCTGCGAGAACTTGCCCCGAATCCTTTTGACTCGCTTCCACACCTCAGCTAAAGGGGTCTTCCCGTTAAGTGAAGACACGTATGCCCGCCAAGAAGAGCGGCGGGCGTGCTTCGAAATATACCGGAACCTAGCCCTAGCCCGACGAAATTCAGCGACAGTGAAATCGTTCGGGCGGCGCTTATAGCGCATGTAGGCATAACGCTTCTGTTTGAGGGCCGTCTCACACTCGGCCGACCACCATGGGAGTGGTCGGCGTGCAAAACGGCCAGACGTCCTAGGAATAGTAGTCAGGCCCACGGCGATGAGGTTGCCGGAGAAGAACTCAACGGCCTCATCTACCGACCTAAACTCCTCGACTGAGATAGAGAATTCAGTCATTTCCTGAAATGCAGGCCACCGCGCCCGCGCCAAGCACCACCGAGGTGGTCTCTCAGGCGGCAGTTGCCCTGAAAATGATATTTGAATGGGAAAGGGATCACTACCATGGAGGTCATCGACCACCCCCCAATCAAAATCAGGCTGTGCATCCGAAGAGCACAAAGATAGGTCAAGGCAAGAAAATGAAGCGGTTCTCGGACAGTGATGCGTAAACTCATCCACGTTTAGGACACCCATCTCAAGCTCTTCGATCAGATCGGCAAGGAATTGTCCCCTGGGATTTATGGAGTAATCTCCCCAGAGAGGATGCCTGCCGTTCAGATCTCCAAGCAAGATATAGGGCCTCGGCAACCGTCCTACGACGCGGCGGAAGTCCCCCGCGTCGAAGTCAGCTGACGGTGGAATGTACGCAGAAATGATAGTATACCTCCTATCCAGGTGCAGCTGCACAGCCACTGCCTGAAAGGAGGTATCTAAAGAGAAAGGAAGAACGGAGACATCATGCCGGGTGTAAACCGCGCATCCCCCAGCTCGGCCATTGCGCGGTGGTGGGGTCGCAAGACCCTTGTACCCTGGGAGGGCGGGCAGGGGGCACGCGCCTAGCATGGTCTCCTGCAAAAAAACAGCTAATGAGGAACGGGACGAGACGAGCCTCCGCAGCTCCTCCCAGTTGGCCCGGAGTCCACGGCAATACCATTGAAGTAATATGCCCTCTAGGCCTGGCTCGGAGGAGACGCGGGGGCTCTCCTCGAACTGAAGACCCTCACGGGAATGGCCGTACGCTTCCCGGGGGCAGAACCCCGGGCGCTGTTGGCCGGACAAAGCGCTGGAGGCGCTGTCGCCTTCGAGGACTTATTGGGGGAGGTTGGGCTCGCCATGCGAGTCTTTTTCTCCCTCCGCCTCAAAACCTTAGGCGGGCGCTGCGGCATCAGAGGCGGGGGGCCCTCTTTTCGACGAACCACCGTCTCCGAGCCACTCGCTCTACCTCGGGGCGTGGGCGAAGGAGACGAAGCTCCTTTGTTGCTGTCCTTCTTTCGGGGGACAGCTTAAGGAACCCCCGAAGATGGCCTAACGACCATTTCAGGGGTGTTGCCTCCTGTGAGTCTAACGAATCGGTGGAGGCGCGTGGCCGTTTCGCCTTGCGGAAAACGGTCACGCTGAGGGAAGAGGGGGGAGCCCTGGTTTTAGCCGGGGCTGGGTATGAACCCTTTTTGCCGCTAGCTTTACCAGGGGAGCGCCCGGGTTGGGTAGAGCCCGCAGAAGGGCTCCGAATGGGCGCGGAAACAACCGTGATCGTTGGCTTGGATGGGCCAGGAGCAGAGGGTGCCTTTCTAACTACTGAGGCATATGACGTCCCAGGCAGAGCTGGGCGCGCCAGGACCAAGTCCTTAGCCTCGCGGAATGAAAGTCTATCCTGGGCCTGAACGGCCAGGAGTTCTTTCTCCAGGAGATATGCACCACATTGCTTCGAAAAAGCAGGGTGCGGCTCTCCGCAATTGACACACTTGGCCACACACGATTTGGACTTATCGTGTGCGACCTTGGAGCAATTTACACAGACTTCGGGTGACCCCGACTTTGCACGTCTACATGAGCGATTCGTATGGCCGAAGCGGTGACAGTAATAGCACCGTCGCGGCAGTGGCACGAATGCCTTCACGCGGTAGCGGTACCAACCGGCACGCACCGACTCAGGGAGCTTGTCACAGTCGAACGTGACGAAGAGTGTATGGGTGGGTCTCGAAGCCCCTCCCTGTTTTCTCATCACACGTTCGACCTTGACCGCCCCATGGTCGGCCAGCTCTAGGGTGATGTCCTCAATGGAGTAGTCAACGAGTTTCCTCGCATAAACTACTCCTTTCACAAAGTTCATGGTAGAGTGCGGCGTCACACTCACCGGGGTGCCATGAAGTGTCCGAAGAGCACTTATCTTGGCCGCCTCGGCGGGATTCGCCGCATTCGCCAGAAGGCTGCCGTCCGAGAAACGGGTCACCTTCGGCTCTCTACCAATTGCACTAGCTAATCCTCTCCTCTGATGGATCATGTTGCCCTTGGAAAAAATGGTGCCTTCAGTGGAGCGAATAACGAGGAAGCGTTTGAAGCCAGCGGGCTCGAAAACGCTAGGTAACCTCTGAATGAGGGGACCCGATGTCATCGAGACTCCGCCCTGTGCACTCTTGGTGTTAGTCTTGGTCAGGGGCTCCGCACACGAGGGGGTAGAGGGGCCGGATGTGCTGATCTTGGCTTGGTCGCCTACCAAAGTGGCAGCAGACCCATCCGTCTCCACAGCCCCCGCGGATGGAGAGGAGCCGGCCTCAGCCAGGTCCCTCTCCGAAATGGATTTTTTTTTTTTTTTTTTTAAGGGGCTATCTGGCGACTGCCGACTTAAGCATAAGTGGCCGTAAACAAACAGCCTAGTTCTAGGCTACCTCAAAAAATGGAACAGGGAACAACAAAAAAGAAATAACAATAACAAAACAATAACAAAAACAACAACAACAAAAACAACAACAACAAAAATTAAGCCTGGTTAAAAAAAAGGGAGAAGGCCAGCCTCCCCCAAAAAGTTAGCAAGTCCACCAGTCAAAGTGCACGCACTCGTCCCGAGTACAAGGGACAGGCGGTAGCGACCCCGCCCATCCCGGTACCGGGACAGGTGTCGTGCGCGAAGATCACCCAGACTGGGACATTCGACAAGAATGTGCCGAACAGTCTGGGGGACGACGCAGTCGTTGTAATAGGGCGCAGGCGAGCGCTCCACCAGATAGCGATGCGTCACACGAGTGTGTCCGATGGGAACAGTCGCGGCGCAATGGCACGCAACTTTAAGTTCCCTTCGACCGTCTCCCATCTTCTTTGCCAAGCAGTCCGAAGAGCTGCCCGTATTCCTGCCATGTAGTCGGTGTGAGGAAGAGCGAAACGCTGGTCCGGTCGCAGAGTCCTCGCCGACTCTTTGGCGCCCTCATCGGCGCGCTCATTCCCCGCAATTCCCACATGTCCAGGAACCCAGCAGAAGATAATCTCGACATCTGCCCGGCTCTCCAAAACCGTGGCGTCACGGATATCGCGAACCAGGGGATGCGGAGATTCCAATGCCCTGAGAGCACTCAGGGCGCTTTGTGAGTCGCTATAGATCACAATCCGGTCTCCGAACCGGGCACGTCGCGTAATCTCCCGTACCGAGTGGTGTATTGCCACCAGCTCGGCCGTGAAGACAGACGCAGCGCCTGGTAGAGCCCCGCTGACTTCAAACAGAGGGGATACGGCGTGGAAGCCGACCCCCTCTTGGGACTTGAAGCCATCCGTATACACTGGCACGGTTCCAGCGTGACACGATGTGTGCTCCAAAAAGGTCGAACGCAATACTCCCGGCGCAGTACAAGCTTTGGGAGCAGAGGCGTGGCGACAAATAGCCAAATGTGGTACCCTCCAGGGTGGCGTCCTGGGCAGAACCAGGGGCGCCACCGGCCCGAGAGCTATATCTAGCTCTCGAAGGAGTTTCCTGGCCCTAAACCCAAAGGGCGTAGGGTATGACTGGCGTCTCTCGGCGGCATAGGCACCATCGAGACCAGCTGCGGATGCAGTGAGAGCTGTTGGCGACTGAGGGAGGCGCCGGGCTCGCGCGTACAGGCGAGTGATGCACTGCACGCGGCGCAGAGCGAGTGGCATCTCCCCAGCATCGACCAACAGGCTCTCAATGGGGGAAGTGCGGAAGGCACCGGTCGCAAGGCGAAGGCCGGTGTGGTGGATCGAATCCACCTTCCGCAATAAACGCTCGGCTGCGGATGCATAAAACTCGCATCCGTAGTCGAGCTTCGAGCGAACAAAGGATCTATAAAAAAGTAAGGCGGTAGCCCTATCAGCGCCCCAAGCGCTGAACGTCACGGAACGGAGAATGTCCATGGCGCGGGTACAAGAGACCCTTAGGCTGCGAATATGAGCCTCCCAGGTGAGGCGTCGGTCGAATACAAGACCAAGGAAACGGTGCGACTCAACCACATCCAGGCGCACCCCATTAAGAAACAAATCTGGGTCGGGGTGAAGCCGTGGATGGCGGCAGAAGTGCACCACCTTAGTCTTGGCCAAAGAAAAGCGAAACCTGTGCGCTTCGGCATAGCGAGAGACGCGGTTCAATGCCTGTTGGAGTCGACGCTCCAGAGTTGGCATCTGGGCTGCGCCAAAAGAGATCGAAAGGTCGTCCACGTAGAGCGTAGCGAGAACATCTTCCGGCAGCACCGAGGTGATGCCGTTGATGCTCAGGGCAAAGAGTGTGACACTGAGGACACTTCCCTGCGGGACACCCTCTTCCTGCTCCTTTGGGCCGGAGAGAGCTCCCCCCACCCGTACGCGGAATCGACGATCTCGCAAAAATTCAGATATAAACATTGGGAGGCGTCCCCTCGCCCCCATCGTGTAGAGAGTCTCCATGATACCGTTTCGCCATGCGGTATCATAGGCCTTCTCCAGATCGAAAAACACCGTGGCGTAGTGCTGTCTACGAAGGAAAGCCTCGCAGACGGCATTTTCCTGTCGGAGCAGAGCATCCGACGTGGAGTGGAACTTGCGGAAGCCGCACTGTGCGGAAGACAGATGGCCTCCGCTGTCCAGGAAAAGAGCTAATCTAACGTTTACCAATTTCTCCATCAACTTGCACACGCAAGAGGTTAGAGAGATTGGGCGGAAACCGGTCGGAGTAGAGTGATCTCTCCCCGGTTTGCGAAAGACGAGCACAGTAGCGATTCGCCAGGAGTCTGGGAGAAGACCTTCTACCCAGATCCTGTTGAACAGATCTAACAGAAAGGCTATGCCTCGCTCACCCAGGTGTCGAAGCATGGCGTACGGGACATCGTCCGGACCATGGGCGGTGTCCGCGCACGAAGCGAGAGCGGAACGCAACTCACTCACAGTAAACTTGTCGTTGAAGGGTTCTCCGCCACTGGAGGTAAAGTCCAGCCGGCGGCCTTCCGCGACATCACGACGTGCATTGAATGCTGGCGGAGCAGCATCACGGCTAGAGAATGCGGAAAAAGCGGTCGCTAAGGATTCCGCCACGGACGCGGGGTCTGAGATTGCGGTCCCATTCTCCTGGAGAACGGGAGGGGGGTCCTGCGAGAACTTGCCCCGAATCCTTTTGACTCGCTTCCACACCTCAGCTAAAGGGGTCTTCCCGTTAAGTGAAGACACGTATGCCCGCCAAGAAGAGCGGCGGGCGTGCTTCGAAATATACCGGAACCTAGCCCTAGCCCGACGAAATTCAGCGACAGTGAAATCGTTCGGGCGGCGCTTATAGCGCATGTAGGCATAACGCTTCTGTTTGAGGGCCGTCTCACACTCGGCCGACCACCATGGGAGTGGTCGGCGTGCAAAACGGCCAGACGTCCTAGGAATAGTAGTCAGGCCCACGGCGATGAGGTTGCCGGAGAAGAACTCAACGGCCTCATCTACCGACCTAAACTCCTCGACTGAGATAGAGAATTCAGTCATTTCCTGAAATGCAGGCCACCGCGCCCGCGCCAAGCACCACCGAGGTGGTCTCTCAGGCGGCAGTTGCCCTGAAAATGATATTTGAATGGGAAAGGGATCACTACCATGGAGGTCATCGACCACCCCCCAATCAAAATCAGGCTGTGCATCCGAAGAGCACAAAGATAGGTCAAGGCAAGAAAATGAAGCGGTTCTCGGACAGTGATGCGTAAACTCATCCACGTTTAGGACACCCATCTCAAGCTCTTCGATCAGATCGGCAAGGACTTGTCCCCTGGGATTTATGGAGTAATCTCCCCAGAGAGGATGCCTGCCGTTCAGATCTCCAAGCAAGAGATAGGGCCTCGGCAACCGTGCCACGACGCGGCGGAAGTCCCCCGCGTCGAAGTCAGCTGACGGTGGAATGTATGCAGAAATGATAGTATACCTCCTATCCAGGTGCAGCTGCACAGCCACTGCCTGAAGGGAGGTATCTAAAGAGAAAGGAAGAACGGAGACATCATGCCGGGTGTAAACTGCGCATCCCCCAGCCCGGCCATCCCGCGGTGGTGGGGTCGCAAGACCCTTATACCCCGGGAGGGCAGGGAGGGGGCACGCACCTAGCATGGTCTCCTGCAAAAAAATAGCTAACGGGGAACGGGACGAGACGAGCTTCCGAAGCTCCTCCCAGTTGGCCCGGAGTCCACGGCAATTCCATTGAAGGAATATGCCCTCCAGGCCTAGCTCGGATGAGACGCGGGGGCCCTCCTCGAATTGAAGACCCTCACGGGAATGGCCGTACGCTTCCCGGGGGAAGAACCCCGAGCGCTGTTGGCCGGACAAAGCGCTGTCGCCTTCGAGGACTTATTGGGGGAGGTTGGGCTCGCCATGCGAGTCTTTTCCTCCCTCCGCCTCGAAACCTTAGGCGGGCGTTGCGGCTTCGGAGGCGGGGGGCCCTCTTTTCGAGGAACCACCGTCTCCGAGCAACTCGCTCCACCTCGGGGCGTGGGCGAAGGAGCCGAAGCTCCTTTGTTGCTGTCCTCCTTTCGGGGGACAGCTTTAGGAACCCCGGAAGATGGCCTAGCGACCATCTTCAGGGGTGTTGCCTCCTGTGAGTCTAACGACTCGGTGGAGGCGCGTGGCCGTTTCGCCTTACGGGAAACGGTCACGCTGGGGGAGGAGGGGGGAGCCCTGGTTTTAGCCGGGGGAGGGTATGAACCCTTTTTGCCGCCAGCTTTACCAGGGGAGCGCCCGGGTTGGGTAGAGCCCGCAGAAGGGCTCCGAATGGGCGCGGAAAAAACCGTGCTCGTTGGCCTGGATGGGCCAGGAGCAGAGGGTGCCTTCCTAACTATTGAGGCATATGACGTCCCAGGCAGAGCCGGGCGCGCCAGGACTAAGTCCTTTGCCTCGCGGAATGAGAGTCGATCCTGGGCCTGAACGGCCAGGATTTCTTTCTCAAGGAGATATGCACCACATTGCTTCGAAGAAGCAGGGTGCGGCTCTCCGCAATTGACACACTTGGCCACACACGATTTGGACTTATCGTGTGCGACCTTGGAGCAATTTACACAGACTTCGGGTGACCCCGACTTTGCACGTCTACATGAGCGATTCGTATGGCCGAAGCGGTGACAGTAATAGCACCGCCGCGGCAGTGGCACGAATGCCTTCACGCGGTAGCGGTACCAACCGGCACGCACCGACTCAGGAAGCTTGTCACAGTCGAACGTGACGAAGAGTGTAGGGGTGGGTCTCGAGGCCCCTCCCTGTTTTCTCATCACACGTTCGACCTTGAGCGCCCCATGGTCGGCCAGCTCTAAGGTAATGTCCTCAATGGAGTAGTCAACGAGTTCCCTCGCATAAACTACTCCTTTCACAAAGTTCATGGTAGAGTGCGGCGTCACACTCACTGGGGTGCCATGAAGTGTCCGAAGAGCACTTATCTTGGCCGCCTCGGCGGGATTCGCCGCATTCGCCAGAAGGCTGCCGTCCGAGAAACGGGTCACCTTCGGCTCTCTACCAATTGCACTAGCTAATCCTCTCCTCTGATGGATCATGTTGCCCTTGGACAACATGGTGCCATCAGTGGAGCGAATAACGAGGAAGCGTTTGAAGCCAGCGGGCTCGAAAACGCCAGGTAACCTCTGAATGAGGGGCCCCGATGTCATCGAGGCTCCGCCCTGTGCACTCTTGGTATTAGTCTTCTTTGTCAGGGGCTCCGCAACCGGGGGGGCAGAGGGGGCGGATGTGCCGATCTTGGCTTGGTCGCTTGCCAGAGTGGCAGCAGACCCATCCGTCCCCGCAGCCCCCGCGGATGGAGAGGAGCCCCGAGTCTTTTTTGTCTTTTTAGTCTTTTTCTTTTTCTTTTTCGGAGAGGAGGGCGGGGAATGAACCCGCTTTTCACCTCCGCCGGCAGAAGTCCCCAGGCCAGATGGACCAGCCTCAGCCAGGTCCCTCTCCGAAATGGAGAAGGTCCTGGTTGTCGTAGGGGCACCTGTCGGAGGAGATCCCTCCCCTCCTTTTATTGCCTCGGAGCCCTCAGCCATTTGAGGAGGACCTTGCATAGGGGCGGATTCGGGTTCGGTGCTTTGCGCTGAGCCCGAACTCCCCCCCATGGAAGGCCCTACCGTCTGAGGCTGGGTCTCCTCAAGGACCATGTCTATCACAGGAGGGGCCTCCAGTTGGCCATCCCCTCCCAGGACATCGCAGGTCCCCTTGGCAGTATTGTCACTAGTCAGGTGGTGTGGGGAGGCACAGGCATTGACCCCAGCAAGGTTTAAAATTCTTGCCAGCAGGTCTTTTGAGGGAAGCGACCGAAGGGGCCTGGCTTCCCTCTCCCTCCTAAGGGGGTTTGCCCTACCGAGCCGCTTTGATGGGGAGCGGCTGGCTAAGGGCTGCCTGCTGGCTTTCTTGGCACTTCCCTTGGAAAGAAAAGAGGGGACTGCCGCTGGGAAAAGGGAGGTGCCCGAAAGCACCCCCAGAGAAGGGGGTTAGGGGGAGTCCCCTGCACCCGTAGGCGAAGGAGAGGAGTAAGCCTCCTCTCCGGTTAGAGAAATATGGAGGGTCCCCTGTGCAAGCACAAGGGGGGGGGACCTCCATTTTTTTGCTGGAGCTGCCCGAGGGTGGCTCCGTTGTTCTTGGGGAAGTTGGGGGTTGGGTTTTTTTTGTTTGATCTTCATCATTGGGCATGGTGACCCTTTTTTTAACACGGGATGCAATAGCGCACACCTCTCGCAGTAACCCGCACTGCGAGAGGTGCTTACAAGCCCGGCAGAGCCAGGCGCTGCCATTTGGGACCACCCCTCCCGCCTGGTGGCCTGGCAGTCCATCGGCATGGCGGCTCCACCTTGAACACGGCGTAAAATATATAGATTGTGAAGAGGAGAGGAAAAGGGATGTGAGGAAGGTATGGGTGGGGATGAAGCAGGTAGTTAAAAACCAGCCACCCCAGACCGGAGCTCAGGGGTTAGAGAACATTGTCCCCCACCCACTCAGCCCCGATGCGGGACGGTTGGCTGAAAGGAAGGTCAGCATCTACCCTGTGAAATTAGAGGCTGACCAGAGAAAGTTGTGGGAGAGGTTGTGTGAAAAAGAGAGGAAACAAGTGTTTTGAAGGAAGGAAGAGAGGCTAAGCTGAAGCCGGACAGAGCGCTGGATCCCGTCAGCACGGCGGCCAGGATGGCAAATCGCCGCGCCCCTTACGGAGGAAAGTTGTGGGAGAGGTTGTATGAAAAGCGACGAGGTAGGAGAGAAATACAGGCTATCTAATGGAAGGAAGAGAGGCTAAGCTGGGGCCGGACGGAGCGCTGGATCCTGTCAGCACGGCGGCTAGTATGGCAAATCACCGCGCCCCTTACGGGGGGCCAGGATGGCAAATCGCCGTGCCCCTTACGGGGGCTATCTGAAGAAAGGAAGAGAGGCTAAGCTGGGGTTGGACGGGGCGCTGGATCCCGTCAGCACGGCGGCCAGGATGGCATATCGCCGCGCCCCTTACGGGGTTGTTCAATGGAGAAGAATCCAATCTTTTGGAATGCAAGCATGGTACAATGAACGCCAGAATTCGATAATTAATAAACAACTTCAGGCACTTGCATTTGTGCCGCCAGATGATGTTAGTGACCTCTCCAATAAATTAATAGGGGAATTTTTGCAATGTTTTGAATCTACATGACTTGGGATTATTCAGAGAGGCAGAAGAACGAAACCGGTCCTCAAGATCAGCTTTTAGGCTGTACCTGAAAGGGTTGCAAAGGACTTGCCAAGAACTCCGTTGAAGGCTGGTATAACACCTTTAATAAAAGAGTGGTGATTACGCATCCTACGGAAGTGAAGGTGTTGAGCAAAAGTCGCCTGGAACAAGCCAGTGTTGAAGTGCTTTTAGAGCAAATGCGACAAGGCCAAAATATTACAAGAAAATATAAAAAATATGAAACTTTAAATCAAAGACTCAAAGCCATTTTTAATGGATACGACATCAATGACGGATTGGGATTTCATTTTTCTTTTATTTTTTCGTATTTAAAACGTTTGTTCCTTCACTGCATTTTCAATTTTACTTTATTTATTAGTATAGAGAAGGGTTGCCAGATTATAAAAAAGGTCACAACATTTGTAAAAAAATACATTCAATACAAATTTCATTCATGTACAAAAAGGACGAGGATTTATATAACTATAGCTTATTGTTGTATCCTTTGTATGGCTATAAGTTTTAACCAAGAAAATAAAGCAAGCAAATAAAAAATAACTATCCATACATTTTAAAATTATTCTGAAATCATTTTCACTTTGGTAATTTTTCTAACTAAGTGTGAATGGAGTATCCAGATTTGTAATCCGTCCTAAGCAACATAAAGGAAGTATTTAAAATCATCTACTACTAATCTGGTAAAAGAATAATAGAAAAGTGATTAATTCGAAGCTTTGTCCGCCGAAACCCCATTCGACGCTTTGTCTATTCAACGTTTTGTCTGTCGACGCTTTGTCCGAGCACGATAACAGAATATATAAAATTATATTATAATTGTTTACAGGAACATAATACTATTTCTCTTTTTACAGGTTGAATAGATATGGCCAGCGTAGACAGGAGATCTCATTCCCGGAAGACTGTCTGGTGTGGACGATACAGAGAAAACAGAATTCCCCCCACATGGGATGCTCCCAACTGGCAAAGATGCCATACAGAATTATGCTCTAGTTGCTGCGGCCACAGGGGGCAGGCCAAGCTCGGCGCTCTAAGGATTCTGCGGGTCAACTGGTTCAGGAACACTGGCTATTCTGCAATATGTACACCAGATACATAAAGAAACACATACTGAAGCGGTACGGTGAATTTGTCACTAATTTCCTTGTTCTAAGCTCGAATTAGGATTTCGATGTGTATTTTTATTGATATACAAATAATAATTACTGTCCCTCTCACTTGGAAAGAAAATTAATTTTATATGGATAAATCACCCGGTCAGGTCATGTGTGCTCATTCCAGCGCATTAGTATTACACATGCCCCAGTAACAGAGACTTGTGCTACATAAACAGAAAGGCAGTACACCTATATCTAGCTGGCCGATGATATTTCGCAGGTGATCACCAGAGACTATCCCAATCCTATCGACATGGCGAATAGAACAGCAGGCGAAATAGACAACCTCAATGCCTACGAGGCTTGTAACAAGATCCGCACCAATGTGGAAAGGTTTAAAGTCCTCCCCATCGGGAGAAACAAAACTGCCGACGTTCTAGTGCGAGGCGAATTCTACCCATACACCCGCGAAGCTCGAGACCTCGGTCTAGACATAATATCAACAGGGTACGGCTCACATCTCAATGCAAATGTCGCGCAAGCCAAGAAATACTTACGTCAACTCTACAGATTCAAGGGACTCTCTCCCTGGAGCAAAAGGAAACTAAACATGGCGTTGGTGAGGCCAATTCGCCATACCCCCGCTATTCCGATGCACTTGAAGAGCAAGACTTGGCTGAGGAAAGCGCAAGCAGTACAGAACCAGAAACTCTGATTTATATTTAATGCATCTAAACTGGACCATATCCACTCGATCATACTTCACGCTCTCGCAGAGTTGGAACCCTTAAACGTAATCCTACAGAATAGGGCGAAATCGGTATGGAGGAAGATCCAAGAACACCTTCCAGAGAAAATGATCCAAGAACTACGACATCCCGAACTTGACAACCGATTTAGACACTACGGACGTGGATTCAACAGGAGGATGTGATGCCCTTATTTCGATAACAAACCAGAACAACTGCCAAAACTCCACGAATAGGACAATGAAAACTACTTTTCATACATGTTTTATGAGAAATGAAAAAGAGAGAAAAAAAAAAGATTCGTAGTGGACAATTAATCAAAATAAAATAAAAGAAATTAACTGATTATAAACAAAGTTAACTAAAAGATCCGAAGTGGACACAAGTAAAACAAATGTTTCCTATGAAAATAAAGCTTAAATGAAAACACAACTAACATGTAAGACGTCTTCAAATTAGGATTAAACTCTACATGCTAAAACATCAAGCAAATTAAACACAAAGGCTTGAATGCTTAATTTTTCCATCTGTACGCTAGGGAAAAAGAAGACGACGTGAAGACAATGCAAGTTAAGCTGACACACATTCTCCTACTTTAACAACTTTTCTCACTATAACTTCTCCTACTATCTTACACTCATTTTTTCCCATCTTTTACGATCAAATCCCATCCAATTTAATGTAAACCAACCTAGGTAAATCCATACTCTTGAAAGATACAGCATTGGCACACTTAAAATAAAAAAAAACACCCGACTGCGATCGAATAATCCATATGGAATCATATTGGGGGGAGGGGGCACCAAGCGAAAGCCACAAAATTAAATTTAGTACACAGAAAAGAGTGCAAAAATGCGGTTAAGATGAAATACTTGAGAGCTGAATCCTGTGGAGAAAGCCTACCAAAAATTAATTTGGTTCGAATTAATTGAAAAATAATAGGCAGTTAAGGGCAAACGGGGAACCCAGTTCACACGGAACTATAATACTTTAAGAAACTAAAAAGGGCGCCAGAATATTTATTGAGAAAGAAACTAAGTTCACTTCGAGGCAGCCAAAAGATCGCGCCACTAGGCTACACTAAGTAGGTTACTGTTGGTTACCAGGTGGGTCCTAGAGTATCAGCGAGGGTAAAAAGGAAACAAGAAAAATTCTAAACCTATAATTTAAAGAAGGAAATTCTTGATTACAAATACGAAATATATCTTTTAAATAACAAAAAAATAAGATTTAAAACAAATCAATGTCACATCGGCCACAAACGACCCAAGTCGTTATAGAAAAGGGGAGGATCCTTACAAAGGATTTACGTCGTATAAAGAAAGCGAGGAATAATAGGCTTCACTCCTCGGGTACGAGGCACACAGGGAATATCCCCCCCACCCCCGTCTTACGCCCTTTCCTATGATGCGGGGGAAGACTCGAGACTTACTCGGAGGACTAGTAAGGGCGCGAGATGAAAGAACTATTCCAAAGTACCTGATACTGAAGCAGTGGAGGGACACCTAGGGTGATGGTAATCCAACAGATGACAAATACGGATGGCGACGGCGGATGTGATGATGGAACCAATGGAATTGAAGATAATCCGGGTGACGATGGATTCCAAAGGTGGTATGGCAGAGGAATCGGCGTACTCCACGGGGATAATCTTGAGTGACGAAACTCCAAAGGAGGAAGGGGGTGGCATGACATAAAGGGTAGGGGAGGGGGGGATCCAAACGAGCACACGGTTTTCAGACTTCCAAATGGAGAACTGACAAACGTTCAAGATTAGCAGCACACGTACAGAAGGTTGGGAAATCAGGGTAAAAACTGGCAGGAGATAAGGCAAGGGGTCTCGCAGTACGGACTTGAACGGGTTCTCCCTTTCCAAGAGTGTGAAGCGTCCTTTTATACGGGTGGACGTGACCAGCGTGACGTAATAGCCTCATGCGCGTGCGCGGGGCATCGACCAATGGTGCAGGGCTCAGAGACGAGAAAATGACTTCATATGGGGGCGCCGAACTTTGTCGCCCTTACAACGGGGTACCCTCGAGGTGGGCCCCCGTGATTAGTGGAGTACCCTTGTGTTCCGTGCTCGGTCCTCCTTGTTCATCATCTATATAAATGATATAGATGATGGGTAGCTTTGCTCGATATCCAAGTTCGCAAAGAACCCAAAATTAGGAAGCAGCGTGAGCTCAGGTGAAGGGGTGGAAAAGCAACGTAACACTCTTCAGAGGTTAGGTCATTTGTCCGGAACTTGGCAGCTGTCATTTAACTGTGATAAGTGCACGGTGATGCACATTGGCTATGTCAATCTTTGAGAAGACTACCACTTGTTAGGTAGAGATCTTCAAAAGGACTTGGGTGTGCACATCAGCAGCGACCTAAAGATTTCCAGGCAGTCTGCCGATGTAGAAAAAAATTCAGAAAGACTACTGGACTACATAAAGAGGCAATGTTGCTTCCAAAACAAGGAGTTTGTCCTCAAATTGTACAACTCTTTAATCAGACTTCACCTGGAGCACGCCGTTTAATTCTGGTTCCCTACACTACGTAAGGACATAGTTAGACTGGAACGTGTCCAGGCTAGGGCCACCAAGTTAATTCCCTCACTTAGGCACAAAGGATATCAGCGTTGGCTTCAAGAATTGGGGCTTCTCTGTTTGGAGACTCCCTCCGATTACGAGATTTTAAGGGGTGTCAAAAACGTGGAATACAGAAAGATGTTCAGGTTGAGCATAAATCCGCCCCGTCACCATGGTTACAAGCTTGATCCTTTTTACATCACAATCGGGTGACTTCCGATTCATGTGCCTGCAAAACGGGTGTGAGAGGTGGGCGGTTAAAGGTTTCATCTTTAGGCGGGTGGGAGAGGTGGGCGGAGAGAGCCCATAGGTTAGGGCCTTCGCAAAATAGTACCTCCACTTTATGGACAACAATGTCCTTTGATGTGCTACTTTTCCTTGAGACTCTCCTTTCACTCTCTCACCCTACCGATCCTCCTCTCCTTCTCCATCTATCTCTCTATATCCCTCTCCCCCTCTACCTTTTCTTCTCTCTCTCATCTCCTGCTTTCTCTCCCCTTTTCCCTCATTTCTCTTTCTATTTCGTTTTCCCCCTCTCTTAATCTCTCTCTATTTCTCTCTCTCTTTCTCTCTCTCTATCTTTCTAACTCTCTCCCTCTACCTTTCCATCTCCTTCTCACCTGCCCATTTCTTATCCCTCTCTATATCTCTCCTCTCTCGCTCTGTCTCCTCTCTTTTCTCTCTATCTCACTATTTCCCTCTTCTCTCCTTTCCCTGTCCCAATCTCCCTCTCTCCCTTCCTATACCTCTGTCTCCGTCTCCTCCCTCTTACCCTCCTTCTCCCTCTCCCTGCTTCCTCACTTCTTCAATATCTATCTTTTGCCTCTCTCCTTTTCTACCTCTCTCTCCATCTCATTTCCACCTTTCCATCTCCCTCTATCTTTTCCTTCTCTCCATCTCCCTCACCTTATCTCTCCCCATACGACATCTTCTCTCTATCTCCCTATCCCTCCCTTCTTTCCTCCCTCTACTACTCCTTCTCCACATCTCTATCTCTCCCCGACTCTATTTCTCTACCTCTCCTATCCCTCTCTTTCGCTCTATCTTTCTCTCTCTCACTATCACTCTCTCCTTCTCCCTTTCTTACCCGATCTCTCCGTTCTCCCTTTCTTTCCCGATCTCTTCGTTCTCCCTTCCTTTCTCAATGTGTATGTTCTCCCTTTTCCCCGATCTCCCTTTTCCCCGATCTCCCCGTTCTCCTACTTTTCCGATCTCTCATTTCTCCCTTTTCCCCCCCGATCTCTCAATTCTCCCTTTCTTTCCCAAGCTCTTCGTTCTCCTCCCTCCTCTTCTCCTCATTCCTCTTCTCCACCCTCTCTCTCCACCTCCTCCCCCATCTCCTCCTCCCTCTCTTTCCCCCTCCTCCCCCTCTCCCCCCTCCTCGTTCTATCTCAGCTCCTACCTACCTCTCTCCCTTTCCTTGTCTCTATCTATCTCTTCCTCTCAGGTAATCTCTCTCTGTTATCTCTCACTTTTTCTCTCTCTATTACTCTCTTCTCTCTCTCTCTCTCTCTCTCTCTGTTCCTTTCTCTTTGTAATTTCCATATCGTTCGTAATAAAAATCATCGAAAAGATCGATTCTTTTTGTGATTTTGTTCTCGTTTTCTTTTATTGTTGATGTTTGTGTCGTTTGATGTTTAGGATTCGTTTTTCACGAACCTTTTAGCTTCGGTTTATTCGATTCCAAGACTCTTCCTTTTTTATTAGCTTAAAGTTATTTTCAAGAGTTAATTTAAAGCTTTAACATTTAGGGTGAATGATGCTCTTAATGCTTGAAGAATTGAGGGTGAATGATAACCTTGATGTTCTAAAACCTGGGGGCGAATGAATGTCGCCTTCGATGATGTAAGACTGTAAGGCGAGTGCCTTTCTTGATGTTTGTAATAGTTTTCTTGTGGTTAGGAATGTTGCAGGTAACGACCACCTGCAGACCCGTAATGGTGACACATGATAATCTCAGGCCATTCGGGTCTATTTAGTAGCATGGAGAAGAGATGTAAATTATATTGTATTGCCATCGCCTTGTCACTCATTCAACTCCCTCGCCCAATCTACGCCAAGGGCCAGCCTTACACGTCAACCTTCAAGGGTATCTATTTACGGAAGTTGCAGACACTTGACTTGAACAACCAAGGTGAATTCCTATAAGACCGTGTAAATAAAGATAATATATAATTGGATCGTGTTTACGCAACCAACTACTCGAGGAAGAATAAGAGTGTTCATTCTAACATTATTTCAAGAAAAAGACCTTTGTTCTTTTACATAGATGACACACTATGGTACCTGAGCCACTAGATCATCAGTAAACACTTTGCATGTCCGACATTGTGAAAGAACATCGAGAAACTTGTTCGTATTACCAAATCTTGCTAAAAAATAACGGTTAGAACAAACAAAAATCTTCCCTTCTAACAATTTCCGCTGCCAGACGCACGATTCTATACTATCCATCTGTGTCCTGCTTATAGTCGGTGGCACTGGAGTTATCTCTAGCACTATACTTATTCTCGTGGGCTGTCGTAAAGATAGCTGTATAAAATGAACACACTTGGATGCAAAATTGTGCAAATTTAAGTCTTTTCACACTATGGCACCAAGGTCCTTGTCTTCCAAAAATTAGGGGGCGAAGAACTGACTTTGGAGGGAAGTGATGCAGATCTGGAAGAGTCAAGCGCCACCGGTTTAACAAAGCTCCCAATAATACCCTATCAATATTACTTGGGATGAGAACCATCCCTACATTTTTACTTCCTTAACTCTTCTCCATCTAATATTCCCTCATTGGCTTTAGCATTTTATTGTCGGTTAAAGTCGAATATCTTGAATTTTACTTCAATTTTAATCACCACCAAATAAAGTTGTTTAGCTCAGTTTACATTTTAATTCCCTCATCGAGATTTCATTGTCCACCATTTATACACATTTGATGACAATAATACAACTGAGTTAGAGCTTAACATTTATTAAACTTCATATATTTAAGTGATTCAGTTTCTCTTCAACTACAACATACCCTGAAGGCATCCATACTGGTCGCAGTAATCGAGGTGAGTCAAATTAACTTGCTATGGAATAGCGAGTCTGCTGACACAGCAGACATGTAAAGTCGAACATGGCGAGGATCTACCGTGAATTCCTCAGCCAACGTTTGCTGCACACAGCCCTGCGCCTTCTTCGGTGATCCTACAGACGGCTCAATACCCCACCTGCACCTTCTCTCCTGAGATATCGCATTCCCTTTGACCTGACCCTAAATCCCTCCGTACCCATCGCTCTCATTGTCTACAAGACGTCTCCTCTCCCCCTCCTCTCCTCAAGGATTATTACGTGCACACTTTTATTTGTGATGAACTCAAGTTTCGGACGTACTAGTAATTGCTGTGCTAAGCTAATCTAAACCAATGTGAAATAGTAAAGATCAATATTATTTTAACCCTTTAAATATTATTCTGGTCATATTAATCCAGATGGTCATTTCTGATTTTTTGGTTTATATAGACTTGTTGAGTTGAGCTCAAAATTTGTACTCTTAGAAGAATCTTTACAGAATTTAAGAAGCCTCTTTTCAGTGCAGGGATCTCAGTGATCTCAGTGATTTCTGTGATTCGGTGCCCCAAATACCATTCCATGGTGGTATGTGATCAGAAGTTTGAAGATTGTTCATCTCTAATAGAGAGGATACACTTCGAGGGTCTTGAATTCTAAGATACCGTCCCTTTGTGCTTCCAGGACGACCCATCTCGCACACTTCCATCCTTCAATTGTATACTCCACAGTTGCTCGAGAAGGAGGTCCACTTTGTTCCGCAAACACTTCAAGAAGATGCAAGTTGTCAACATCGGGCGAAGAGACAGAGACAAAATACTGAAAAGTGAACAATGGCGGCCAATCAATAATTTCATTTGGATACTCTGGGTTATTATAGATTTAACAATGACAAATAAAGAAAAAAAACCCTATATTACATCTATAAAAAAAAAAAATCGTTTTCTTATTTTAGACAATTCTAAAATAACAAATATTCTCGTCCTTTGCTGGTGTCATAAAAAGCAACTAAACCCGGATAGGGGACCACTGACTCACACTCGAATGTTTCTGTCCTGCGAACGCAATAGACAGGGTTATAAGATTAATAAACAAATATTTTTGGTCCGCTTCGACCTTTGGAAACTCTTGAATTTTCTTTCAGGTTCAATAATTATGATTAATGAAGACCCGATGCTTTATCCCCCAGGTGAGACGCAATGAAGTACTTTAATGCCTAACTCCTGTGGCTTAAAGCCTTCTTTTATGCATTCATAAGTGTTTAGAAGCTTGAATTTTACTAGAAAGGAACCAAAAAAGTTTACCAACCTTCACATCTCCAATGCGGTTTAAAAATTGGCCTCTCACTTTTATGCGGATTTTTGCAACCAGAAATATCTTTCCCAGGTCGACCATCCACCACTGGTTGGGTCCAGAATTTGGTACACTATGGAAAAAGGTACTAAAATTTCCATCGACACCCATGCTCGGATAGCCCATTCTATAAATTGTCTTGCTGCAATGAATTATATTAATGAATTAGATACAAACAAATTTGACCACTCGTTTGGTGTCTCGGAACAACCCTGAGACCATTCAAAGGACTTTGAATTACGTTAATCTGCATTTCAATCGGAAGTGATTATGAGGAAAATAATTAATTATTCTATTATAAAAACGAATATTAGAGACATGATTGTCTGTTTAATCATCGAGGGTTAATCAAGAGGAGGAGCCAAGGAGAGTAATATTAACTTTGTTTAACGTCTTTCACCTTGAGCCTCCTAAGATCACAAGTTAATTTTTTAGCGCTCCTATCTGGCGCCTACGTTTAAAGGCATAATTTACCCTAATTAAAATATCAGCCTATGCTGGGCTACTTTAAAATTACCAAATCTAAACTAAACCAAGAAAAACCGACAAAACAAAGAAAAATAAAAACAATAAGTAATAATCACGCCCAGGAATAGGAAAATTGGACCAACACCAAAGAGAGTCAAATAAAAGGTAGTAGGACAGCTTACTCCGAAAATTCAGATACTTGGCAGTTCTGTGTGCAAGAACAGGTCTCGAGTACAAGGGCCAAGCAGTAGCGACCCCGCTCCTCCTGCTACCGGGTGAGTTAATGTGCGCGAAGACCACCCAGAGTGGGACGTTCAACGAGACTGTGCCGAATACTCCGGGAGACAGTGCAATCATAACAGTAAGGTGGAGTGGAGTGCTCTATCGAATGCCGGTGAGTCCCGCGAGTGTGCCCAGTTCAAATACGACACAAAGCAACATAAAGCCGTGGCAGCATTGGGGGCAGGTCGATGGGAACAGTCTAGACGCAATGCTACGCACTTTAAGTTCCCCCGGGCCGTCTTCCATCTTCTTTTCTAGACAGCAGAGATGGCTGGCCAGATTCCTGCCATGTATGAGTGTGAGGAAGAGCGAAACGTGGGTCTGATTCCCCGGTACTCGCAAACTCTATGGAGTCTCCATCAGTGCGCTTTTTCGCATCAATTCTCACATGTCCAGGAACCGAGCAAAAGTAAATCTCGACATCCACCCGAGTTGCGGCAACCGTGGCGTCAAGGATACAGCAAGCACAAGGTGTGGATATTCTAATACTCCGAGAGAACTCAGGGCGCTTTTTGGATTGCTAAAGATAACAACCTAGACTCCGAAACGGGCACGAAACGTTATCTCCCGTATTGAGCCGTGTATTCCAACCAGCTCTGCCGTGAAGACAGACATAGCATCTGGTACAGCTGCGCTGACTTGTAACAAATGGGATACGGCGTGGAAGTCGACTCAGTCCTCGGACATGAAGACATCCAAAAACACTGGAACGAATCCAGACTGAAAAGAAGTGTGCCTCATAAGGTCAAACTCATTATTCCGCGCGCTTTGGAAGATTTGGGGGTAGAGACGTGACTAGAAATAGTCAAAAGTTTTACCCTTTAAGGTAGTTAGTGTGGTGGGAAGAAATAAAGGGGCCAACATATCTCTCGAAGTACTTTTCTAGCTCTAAACCCAAAGGGCTTAGGTGAGACTGGGGACTCTCTGAAGCTTAGTCACCGTCCAGATCAGATGTGGTTGCGGAGAGAGGCGATAGCGAATGAGGGAGACACCGGGCTTGTGCCTACAAGCTTATAATGCAATGAGTACGGTGCACAGCGAGTGGTATCAACAAGTAGGCTCTCAATTAGGGATGTACAGAAGTCACCGGTCGCCGAACGAAGACCGGTCTGGTGGATCGAGTCCAGCTTTCACACTACAAGTTCGCCTGCGGTTGCATAATAGTCGCATCCGTAGTCAAGCTTCAAACGAACAAAGATCGGTTGAAAGGTAAGGAAGTAGCATTATCAGTATTAGATGTGCTGAAAGTCAGGAAACGAATAATGTCCCTGGGGCCGGTACAAGAGACCCTAAGGCTGCGAATATGAGCCTCTCAGGTAAGGCCTCATTCAAAAACAAGAGCAAGGAAACAAAGGAGGTGAATCCTACACTTCCTAAACCTCCGCGGCTCAGGATATCGAGATATGCGGTTCAATGCCTGTTAGAGTCGACGCTCCAGATTTGGCATCTGGCCCGCACAAAAAGAGATCCAGAGGTCGTCTACGTATAGTGGAGCGAGAAGTTGTTCCGGCATCGCCGTGGTGATACCCCTGATTCTCAGGGCAAAGAGTGTGACACTGAGGGCACTTCCATGCGGGACATCCTCTTCCTGTTCTATTGGGTAGGATAGGGCTCCCTCACACGTCGGGGAATCGGCGACGTCCTAGAAATTAGGTTTGTCAGGCGTCCCTTCCATTCCATCTTATTGATTCTGCATGATACCGTATTACCATGCTGTATCATAGGCCTTCTCTAGATCCAAATATAACGTGGCGTATTGCAGTCTACGAAGGAAGGCCTCACAGAGGGCATTTTCAAGTCGGAGCAGAGCATCCGACGAGGAGTGGAAATTGCGGACGCCGCACTGTGCCAATAACAGGTGACCTCCGTTCCAGAGAAAGGGGTGGGTGGAAAGTCACCGCACCCGTACAATAATAAACATACACACAATAATAATAATAATGCACAAATACATAATAACTAATGATAAATAATAATAATAATAATAATCCTAACAACTAATGATAAATACTAATAATCATAATAAATAATTTATAAAAATAAATTATAATAGGAAGAATGATAATATCAATAACAACTATTACTAATAAATAAAACTAAATTAGGGCAGAGATGGAGGTCGGAAGGGAGGGTGTGGGGGCGCCCCAAAACTTTTCCAGGCCCCATCAGAGAGTTCAGGTCAACCGAGTGACAGAGGTTACCTAATTTGCCCTGGGTCCCTTCCGAGGTACAGCTCCCCCAGATACCCAGTGTAAAAGGCTCAACGGGGTACCCCCCTGTGGGCATCAGTATTAATTATGTGGCTTTAAAACCCAAATCAACTGGTTTCACTCAATCGTATAATGTCAATCTCTATCTAAGCCCTTCATTATGGGTGTACCCAAAATTAAGATAGAGAATGGAGATTGTTGGAAATTGGTGGATTGAGAAAAGGTGGGAATAGTTATGACAGAACTCCAGGAAGTATTATTTAAGCAACCCTTCAAGCCAAGACAAAGGAAAGGAGTCAAGTCCTGTGGACAAAGACAGGACTTGTACAGATTCGTGTCCTGTCCATTCAAGGAGGAAATAGGGTTGAATTTTGAACAATTAAATTAATGCAAATGGATTAAGAAATTGAGAAGGTTTTTTAATTAAATGAAGGTTTTGGGCTCGATTAGAGCGAGATCCAAAGGGATTTAAGAGCAATAAATAATGAGTATTACCCATAAAATCCTCATCTTATTAAAAGTTGGGCGGGCGGCCCCCAAGAACCACACAACGTCTCCCGTGTGTGTCTACAGATTTCATAGTGATGTGATGGAGCGTGCAAATGTGAAATTATGGCACTTGAGGACGAGGTGTATTCTGTCTTCTGGGGCCCGATGGTACTGAATAAATGTTGGTGTTTGTACGACCTTTATTCTCTGTTTGTATTGTTGTAGTCTGGGTGAGTGCTCAGTATGTTGTTGAGATAGGAGTACTCTGTGTTTTCTGTCGAGTGATTTCCCGAGGAGTAGATCTCTGGTGGTGGCTTGTTTGGATATGGGTATGCGCGGCGGAGCTGAGGTATTCGCGAGTGTGGACTGTGTGGTTGAAGGACGAGGGGAGAGGCTATTGAGCTTAACTTCAAGTAGGGTTCTGAAAATATCTTTCTGTCAAGGAAAAGGTCACTCCCCAGATAATACGTCTATATATACATATATGTATCTATTTGTTGGGAGGAAAGAGATAAAAGCCACGATAATATGTATATATACAGGTACATACACATATATCCTCTAATGTACGTACGCGTCTTTGCTACGTACAAGTACGTTCACTTCGTAAAAGTAATTCGTTGATTACGAGGTATAATAGGGCGATTTTAAGAAAGGGGCCGATAGCGTTTAATGAGTTTACCAAGTTGCAGTTCAAGGATATATTTAAAGAGTGAAAACCAAAAATATAATTTTTAATAAGTCACTAGTTAACATATATATACATACGGAAAATATATGAAATGTAAATAAGGATAATACTGACAAACTATAGAAAATTGGCAATCGGGTAACGTTAATTACTTGTTAATTAGCTTTTAAATGGGATACTATAAATCAGTTATACAGAAAGAATATTTAAAAGTCGGAAAGTCGGTCGATTAACGGGAGATGCAATCGTTTTAACTTAAAGGGAGTCCTCGAGGAAGGGGACTCCTTTAGCGAGTCAGCGCGGGGGAATGAAGACGGAAAATGGTCGTGATTCTTGGCCGAATATCCTTATAGTGACGAGTATAAAGGGGGGGGGGGTGACCAGAAGACGCGTTTCGATCCTAGTGGAAGACGGACGAAGGCACCTCTGCTCCAGAGAAGTGCAACCTCCAAAAATAGAGACTGCCTTGGCTCGGCGCGAAATCTCACGGGAAACTGGAGATCCTTGAGAGGGAGGGGCGGGAGGGGGGGTCATGAGACGAGAAGAATCCCGGCCAGTCCTTCGGGGACCAAACGATTCGAAGCTTTGCTCTGAACAGAGTAAGCCTTTACAAAAGAGATGAATCTGCCTGGTGAGATCCAACCTCGATGGTATACACGGATACCAGGAATTTGGGGGAAACAGATAGACGATTTGAACCGAAGGCGACGAGCTCTTAAACTCAATATGCCGATCTTGAAAAACCAAGGGTATTTATATGACGGCCATTTTTATGGTGCTCCTTTTCTGGAAGGCACAGACATCTGTGATAAAGCTTCCGGCGCTTAGAGGGGTTAGCTTTTGTCGCCTGACGCCGGTCATAATCGTCTCTAACCATGTGGGTGGGAACTTTCAGCTATCTTTTTTCCGACTACAGAGATTAGCATTTCATCGGCGAGGTGAAAGCTTTTAGCCCTCAGCTTAAATGATATTCAAATTCTTTCTTCTTTAGTTTTCTCTTTGGATACAGAGCTTTTTACTCCACGTTCAGTTATAGTTACAAGAGATAGCTAGGGAAGGAATTCAAAAAAACAAAAGAAGGGGTTATTCTTTTTGGCGTCCCCTTTCCCTTACACCTTCATTCGTTTGAGTTGTAGAGGTTCGGTTTTGAGGTCATGGTTTTGAGATAGGGTAAATTTCTGTTCTGGTGAAATTTCGAGTTTCTATCATATTTAGATGTACTTTACTGGGTCATAGGTATGGGCTTGGCGTGTTTTAGGGGTCATCCTGTAATGATTGAGTGCATTGTTTTGTATGATTTGCAGCTGTTTGGAGAGGATGTTTTTGAGTGTTGGGTGCCAGGAGGGTGTAGTGTAGTTTAGGGTGGTTTGTATGAATGGTTTGAAAAGTAGGGAAGGGCTCCTTCTCTTGCCCAAATATTGTGTTGGCTAGTGTTTTAAGGAAGATAATTTTCTTTGTGACTTGGTTTATTATCTTGGTTGTGTTCTTTGAAGGTCATGTGGGTGTCAAACGGGATTCCTAGGAGGGTGTGGGTTTTGTTCACGGGGCGTGATGGTCAATTTAGTTTAATTGTGGTGTGTTTGTTTGATTCTTGTTTGATGGGAGAAGAACAGTGTTATTGATGCTTTGGATGCAGATGCTGTCATCCTGTAAGTCTTTGCCCCAGTGTGTTGATGTATTGTAGAAGTGTTTTGGTAGCGTTGATTGTTGAAATTTTGGCTGATAGAGATGTCGTCTGCGTAGGTGTTCGTGCGGATAATTGGTGATTGAGGTTGTGCTAAGTCGTGAGTGAAGAGGTTTAAGTGTAGAAGAGAGAGATGGCTCCTTGCAGAACTCCTTTGTGTAGTTGTTTCTGTGTGATTTGTAGGTTTTGTGTATTACTTAGCCTTGTCTGACAAAGATAAAGTGTGTGAGCCGATTCTTGTCGTTGGTGTATGATATGTGTTTAGTATCTTGTGTTCTATGTTTTGTTTGGATGATGCGCGCAGTGGGACATTGTTTGTTAAGCCATGTTGAATGTGATGTATGAAGATGGTTATGGGGGTTTTGGTGGAGTGCTCTTTCCTGTACTCATATTGTATTTGATGATATAGGTATGTTTGGGCTAATTCTTTGATGTACGAGTTTTTCTATTATTTTAGATAGGGTGCATAGGACTGAGATGGGCCGGTAGGAGTTAGATTGTGTTGGGTGCTTGTCTAGTTCTAGAATTGGGTGGAAATTGTTTCACTACATTATCCATTCTTATGGTAAATGTGATTTCATTAGTCCCTTCTCACATCACTCCTCGTCTAATTAACATGAAACATATAAAACAATATACGTTGATGCGAAGCGGCAAACACAGGAAATGAAAACACCCCAAGCCTCTTCCTAAATCTTGTCTTGTAAAGAAAGACATGATTCAATTAGTACCAGGAAGTCTCTTGCATCGTTTCACTCTACCCATTTAAGCCGGTGTCTTTCCTCTCATCAGAAATCCACACTTGTAGGATATGTGGCAATTTCCACTCTTCGCATCCTAACTCCTGAATCGAATTGGACTGGAAGCACATGATACTTTCTTACCGATAGTTGTTTCTTCCAACTTGCGACCTTCTCATATACATTTCGCAGTATTTCTTCTTAGAATTTTAAATTATTCTGCCAAACACTACCTCTGACATATACAAGGTAATTATATATGTAAATTAATTGAGAGCTTATTGGCGAATTTTGAATGGAATAAATCTGAAAGAAGATTTGGGTTAATGAAGGATTACCTACCTCTTTGCTGGTTTTTGGTAAGCGACATCTTCCGTTGAGAGATTGGCGTGGAAGCAAACGAATTTTGCGTCCTTACCCCCATAAGCAACTGTGCCAACTCCTCCCAAAAGGCATTGTCCCTCTGTTGAAAAAATTTATATCCTTAGATAAATGAGAATTTTAATATCCGAAGCTGAATGTGGATGTGAGTGGAAATCATGAATGAATGAAATACCCAAACTGGGAGGTGGAGTGTTTTGTGGACGTCCGCGTAGGAGAAGCGAATAGAAAGGGCTCATGAATAGCGTAAGATTACGAAGAGTTGAAACGTTTATTCCAATTATCTGTATGTCAATGCAATCAAGAGTGAATCAAATGTGAAAGTGATTGGTTTGGGTGTAAACAGAGGGCGCTCACCAGTTGGGTCATGAAAAATAATTATTGAAGAATTTAAAATCGTCTGGTGAGGATAATATTATTAGCAAAGTACTAGGTAATAATAGAAAAAAAATGATAAAGAAGAGCTGAATGTTGTGTTACCGATCATGCCAGTGTGTGAAAGTAGGTGTGTATTCGAGTAGTGCAGTAATTGTTTTTTTTTCTACAAAAATAATGGAAAAAATAAGGAGGTTAAAATGACTTTCCCCTTTTTGTGGAGATGTTTACAAATTTGGTGGACGGTTTGTATAACGAGATTTCGTTTCGCTAAGCTTTGTGTAAAATGACTGAAGGCCAGATTGTGGTATAGGAAGTGTAAGAGGGTTTTGACCTGTCAGAAAGTCAAAAGATCCTTGGTAATAAAACTTGGCTAGGATGAACTAATCTAAGTTAAGCTGAAAAGGATCAAAGGCCGAATCCCGGACGCCGGTAAAATGAGGTAACCAATCGAGGAGGTCGAGAGAGATTTTGATGTTGGTCCTGATCTAATTTGAGGTAAATTTGATTATAATCAAAATAAATAGTTTAAAATGGGGTTCTATTTCTGATGAAAGAATCTTGATCCACATACCTTTGAACTTAACACAAAAACACCCCTGCAACCAGCAGTTAATGGCACATGATAGTCTCGTGTTTCTTCCGACAGACACGTAGGAAGAGACCCGGTCAGACGACGTGCAGTATCCGTCGGGAATCAAACTAATTTCACTAATAACTAAGACAACTTTTACCAACGAGAGAAAACAGATATTAAGAAAGAATTTCTTCATTTTTAATAAAGTTACCCTGTTTGAGTGAATGATGTGACAATTGAAAAAGGAAATTATACCTGAAAGAAATGAAAAACAAGGCTAGAATTAGATTCAAGATTCATTATTTGAAACTAAATTATCTTTCACATTTGTACAAAAGCGTTGAGGGTCTTTTCCTAATTATTCACAATATTTTCAACGGGAATTTCAAAAGGGATCAGTAAAGACATATAAAGACTGAGGGAAAGGATCAATCAAGAGATCCTCAATAAGTAAAATGAAGGTAAAGAAACCAGGCACAGAAAGGAAAGAAAAGAAATTAAAGAACGAGGATAATGATAACACTAGGGACCGGTGAACGGATTTAACTTTCCTGACTTCTTCTTCGACTACCAGAATTAATCTCGGCTCACAGTTGCCCCGGGGGTTCACGAGAGACAAACCACAACCAAGATGCATCGGGTAAATTGGCTGTTGCTTTTATTTAAAAAGTGACATAAAAGTTTTTATTAAAGCTTGGTTTTGTAGTCCGTAAATTATAAACTTTCCTTGAAATTGAATTGATGACAAACCGCCAATGTTTGTATGAGAGAAGCCTCCGAGCTGCCTTAGCCTCCGACCTACACGGTAAATAACGGTAAATAAACCTACATTACACTAAAATTTAACTCGGGAATTCATGTGGAATTATTTTTCTTTTTTAAAAAAAAGTTCGTATCCACAAGAGAGCAAATTTCGAGATATGGATATATGTATTTATGGCCAAGAATTAAAATTTCTTAGAAAGTTTAGAAAAATTAAATATTATTATCGAATGATTTTGGATGTTTTTAAAAGAAATGAATTACAAATGATAAAGTTCAGAAATTGCATTAAAATTAAGGGTCTTTTATATCTTTTGGTATTTTCGAAGGCTTTATGGAGTTATTTCTAAAATAGTTGTTAAACTTTAGTCTTTAGCAGGAAATAAAAGAAGCTACTGGCACTTTAAACAAGTAAAGCAAAGTGAAATTATTGGAGCAAGTTTAGATGATAAAAAAGAGTTGATTTTTACGTAGTTAAAAATAAATTCGATAAAAGTTTTTTTTCTGTCCTTTAGGCCTAGAAAATTATCATCGATGTGAACAAAGATAGGCCAAGAGTAAATTATTAGGAGATAAGTACTGGAAACCTTTTATTTTTTAGACCAAAAACCTTTGTCAGAGCTGGATAGGTCGTAGGCCACAGAGCGGTCTGCATGCAAAGCGCAAGCTCCTCTTATAAGGAGGAGTGGTGAAGCTTCCCATCTTGTTACCATCATCATCATCATCATCATCATCATCTTCATCATCACTTCATCACTAACTCTATAGTTTAAGGAGGGGATTTTTTGAGTATTTAAATAATAATTTCATCTTAGTTTGGTTATGACTTATGTTTTTTTAGCAAAGTTATTTCAAATAATTCTTTTATAATATCCAAAAACAAAATGATGAAGTTCAGAAATAAATATAAGAATCGCAATTTTTTAAAACCCAAAGAATTACAAATGGTGAAATTCAGAAAATTTATTTTTATATATCTTCTTCTTCTATAATTATATTTTAGCAACGTGATATTTTGAAGGGGAGAAATTTAGTTACTTTTTAAAATTATTATAATTGGCGAAGTTCAGAAATTTTTTAAAAATTTAACCATGGCTGCTTTTTTTAGATTTTAAATTTTAATCTTAGTAGCAAAGTGCTACTAAGGGGCGAAGCCATTGACTGGTATTATTATTATTATTATTATTATTATTATACTCAGGTGGGTAAAAGACCTCTCGTTCGCATAATGGATTTCCACGCCCAAGTACAGAGTTCGAATTGCGACGAGATTTCAGGGCTTGTTTGGAGCTACCGGCGGCATTTAAAAAGAAAAATCACATTGACCTGACCCAAAACGGGTACCCCAACTTAACGAAAACCAGTCCACCATGGCGGTTTTGTGTTTACTGACACTTTTGATCTTTATGTAAACTTCATTACGCTGTCGGAATTTGTGGTCAAAGTATCTTAAAATATAGAACGAAGGGAATGAGATAAAAGACGAATGCTGCAATTCCAGGTTCAGGCCACCTCTCTCTCTCTCTCTCTCTCTCTCTCTCTCTCTCTCTCTCTTTCTCTCTCTCTCTTTCTCTCTCTCTCTCCCTCTCTCCCTCTCTCTCTCTCTCAACCAAAGTGGTTTAATCGAAAAATCGGGCAACTGCTTAGGGAGAAGAGAAATGTGTACCGGCAATCGAAGATCTTGGGTGACTTTGACGAATACCGGAGGCTAGCCAGGAGAGTGAAGTCCAGCATAAGGGCGGCTAAGCGGTCTGAGGAACTCCGAGTGGCGAGACTCTGTAAAGAGAATCCCAATGAGTTTTTTGGATATGTTAACAGCCGTAAACCAATCCTTCGAATGATTGGCCCCTTGAGGAATGAGGAGAGGACATTAAAGCATTCATATGCAGAAAATGCTAACCTCCTCAACGACTACTTCTCTTCAGTGTTTACTGAAGAGTGTGGTCCCATTCCCCAGCCGACGTATTCCTACTCGGGGGAAAAGCTGAAGGCAATGGACTTCACCGAAGGAGAAATAAAGAAAAAGATCGCTGACCTAAAGACGAATAAGTACCCTGGACCGGACGGGTTTCTACCTAAAGTGTTGAAGGAAGTGTGCGATGAAGTATCACGACTTCTGAGCGCTATCTTTAACATGTCAATCCGGACCAAATGCGTTCCTAGAGACTCGCGTGAGGCGGAGGTGACTCCTATCTTCAAGAAGGGAGACCGTAACAAACCGTCGAACTACCGACCTATCAGTCTGACTTCGATAGTCGGTAAACTCATGGAAAGCATCATGGTGGACAAAGTGACGTCGTATTTAGAGTCAAACCTGCTACTGAGGAGTTCCCAGCACGGTTTCCGAAGGCAACGGTCATGCCTGACGAACCTTGTGGAATTCTTCCACTTCGTTTTCAGTGAGCACGATCGGGACAAGGCGGTGGATGTGGTCTACCTAAACTTTCAGAAAGCCTTTGATAAGGTACCACACCGCCGCCTTCTTCGAAAAGTGCGAGCGCTTGGCATAGACAGAAAGGTAGCCGGCTGGATCGAGAACTGGCTAAGTGGCAGACGGCAACGGGTGGTGGTGAATGGACAGTCTTCTGAGTGGGTGCCCGTTACTAGCGGGGTGCCTCAAGGTTCTGTCCTGGGACCACTACTATTCATCATCTACGTCAACGACATGGACGGTGACATGGTTGCCAAGATTTCCAAATTTGCCGACAATACCAAGCTTGGTATGAACGTTGCAAAGGATGGAAATACTGCCCGCCTGCAGGAAGATCTTGTGAAGATTGGGGAGTGGTCGGACACGTGGCAAATGCCTTTTACGTAGGGAAATGAAAAGTGATGCATATCGGCAACAGAAACCCCCAATCTCAGTATATCCTTGAGGGCACTGCTATGGAATCCACCGACATTGAGACGGACTTGGGTGTAACAATGACTAGTGACCTCAAGTTCTTGAAACAGTGCATTAAGGCGGAGAAAAAGGCCCAAAGGATGCTAGGCTATATTAAGCGCCAGTTTGGTTATCGAAACAAGGAGATTGTACTGTGCCTGTACAACTCACTTGTCCGACCGCACCTGGAGTATGCCGTACAATTTTGGAGTCCTTCATTGCGAAAGGACATCGCGAGATTGAAACGCGTACAAGCCAGGGCAACCAAGCTGATTCCCTCTATCCAACATAAAAGTTATGAGGATAGACTAAGGGAATTAAATCTGTTCTCGCTGGAAACCCGTAGACTGCGTGGTCAGCTCATCGAAGTATTCAAAATACTTCGAGGGTTCGACAATGTTGACTACCGGGATATTTTTGACACTAAGTGAGAACAGAACGCGCAATCACGGCTTCAAACTTGAACTGAAGCGTTACAACCGCAATCTGTGTGGAATTTTTTTCACCTACAATATTTGCGGTATGTGGAACGCACTTCCAGTCGAAGTTGTCAATAGTGAATCTTTTGACCAGTTCAAGTCAAGACTAGACAAGGTCTTGAAAAGTGGCCGTTTAGGGACGCAAAACAATTGAGCAGCCATGTGCCCGCTCGATTGCTAGTCCAAAGGTACCCTCCTTGAATGGACCGTAAGGTCTCCTAGGGTACCTTCTTTCCTTGTTGTTACTCCTTGTTGTTGTTACTCTCTCATTCTCTCATTCTCGTACTCTCCCGCCTCCACTACAGATCAAATTGCTGTTCATTAATCAATCTTACCCGTAGTGTTTCTATGTTCCTGCATGTATTGATCAATAAAAGTGAGTAACTTGCCCAAGACTAAGTCTACTTTGTGCAAGTCTATCGCCGAAATTAATTGTGGATTCCAAATCCATTTGAATACCTAAAAATCCAAGGGAATTTGAGTTCTCAACTCTGGACTCATTGAATTTTCAATGGGATTTTTAAGAACTTTTTTAAACATTATTCCATTTTTGAGAGACACACATTTTGGTTATGTGATTTCGAACAACATTTCACCAAGGGGTGTTTTAGGGGTACCACTTGCAATCATGCTGCAAGTAACATCTGGGGGATTGAATCCTCTAAAAGGATCCAACACGCGTAGGTTGATCTTTGCTTCCTGAATAATTTCTTAACCACTTTCTTCCCAGATCTATCCTCACACACAATCTGGTGGAGACGCCCTTGTTGGTTATCGACTCTTTCTTTTACGTAACAACAACCAATTCATCATAAATGTTGGGTCTTAAGATGAATTAAATGTAGCGATCGCACTTTATTCCACTCTTTCAGGCCACGACTTTTGACTTGTGCTGGCAGAAAACTGGCCTCGATAAATGATGTGGTTCGGTTCCGCACAACTCCGAACCCTCTTTGTTTATTGTCTGTTGGTGTGGTTACTAATGGAACGCCACATTCGTCTATATAATTTACCGAAGCTAATTGCCATAACTGATCGATCAACTTGTAAGTGCAGTGTGAAATGTTTGAAAGGCTTTTACAACTGTACTTAGTGAGGGTCGATTAGCAAAGCGTCGGTATATGAAACAGTAATAATGGGTTTGCCACGAGTTTAGAGACATTGTTTAAGAGCAAATAATAATATGTTATGCCTATAAAAGGGGTAATTTCGAAGAAAGATTCATGACGCAAACTTTGGCTAATATTACGAATTTGTAAATGTGTTTGGAGTCGTTACCAAGAGTGACCCAAGCAATACGATTTCTCACTCTTTACGTAACCAGGAATTCGATCCTTTAGGAACTCGATCCTCCCTTCAGTATTTATTTTGGATTTAAACTCTGTAGGGGAGGGGATAATTTGCGTGGATTACTTTTGTTTCTTTTGTTTTTGCTGTACTCATCCTAAGTTGCCCTTCTAATAGGGTGCCAACCTCAAAGGCTTCAAGGTCTTGCTTGAGATCTGGCATTCTCCGTGTCTCAAGGACATTGCCTTTTATGACCGTTTCTGGCATAGCGGGGCCTCACTAGACTTCAAATCCCTGAGTTTTTAACAAATATTTTTATTAAAAATTAAGAAGAAGAAGAAAAAGGAGAAAAATTAATAATAATATTTTGTGGTATTTTTATTACAGTTTCACAAACTTAAATTTGAGGGGGATTTTTTTCTTACATGCGAAGGCATCGTGTGAAGAATGATGTGAAATTAGAGGAATTGAAAATGTGTTGAAGATATCTTGCCGCACTTTCATGTGAGGGCAGCGTGGACCGGAGGGCAAGCGAGCATCAAAATGTCACCTGCAACATGGCTGTCTTTGTTACACCTGGACGAGTCGCGTCTGGGACGCCGCGCCTCCTGAATTGGTTCTTTGGATGTTAAGTGTTCCGCTCGATCTGTGAGGATGGGCCCCCAGTTGCTCAAAGAAATTAGGAGCGGGTGAGTTGCGTGGCTACTCATCCCTCACGAAAAGATCAACCTTATCACATGTTGGTGAGCGAGAGCTTTCATACAGTGTGATTTATCAAACACACATTCGAGTAATTACAAAAATGGAATCACATTTTGGGCTAAGATTTTATTTCGAAAAAATGCCTCATCCCAACTTGTTCCCTTTGGTTTGATAACCAAGATAAGATTCTTAAGAGAGATGATGATGAAAAAAACACTCATGCTAAACGCATTATTCCTTTATCGATACTTCTGTTTATCTGATACTTCACCAGTAGCAGCAGCCTATCATTCAGCACATCTGAGTTTTGGGAGACATGAAAGAAAAGTCAACAGTAGCAATCAAGTAAAAGAAAATATCTTCAGTCCATTCCTGAGTTAATCTCAAATCCATAATCGATCACTAATATTAAAATCACTTTTCCTCTTTCATGTCCTGCTATTTCTTGCCTAACTCTCAAACATTGGCCAACTCAAACGTGATGCACAACTAGTCGAGTGATGTTTTTGCATTAGAAATTAGGAATCTCCTCTAGCAGCTCTTCTCTGGACGTCGGGATGCAGCCAACGCAATCTCGTTTGAGTCTTGAGACTAATTCTATGATGGTCTTCCTCCCCGAAAAGACGCCTCCTGCTTCGATTGCAGAACAGAGGAGGTTAAGCAGAATTGTGCGCACTACCGGTCCCCAACATACCAAGGAGTCTGTTAGGACTCTCTTTCAAACTATATTAACATTAAATAACATTAAAAAACTTTCTCTCCGTCCGACCTGCCCTCGCTGGTTTCGGTTCTCGCTTTAATTTTTATTCCGGTGTTTTTTAGCACCCCACAGCATTGAGGGTGGCGAATATCGTAGAATGTGGCCTCTCGACTGTGAATCGCCGCCCTCCACCACAGAAATTCCAGTTGGGTAAAACATTGTATTGGTACACTAGATTTCCGTATTTTGTTCTCTAGTTTTGGATGGTTCTGTATATACTTAGGCATGTTGGTGAATGACGCCCTCAATGTTTTAAGAGTTGAGGGATAAATATTTTAGGAATTGAGGGCGAAAAGGACCATGGAAGTTTTAATATTGGGATTGAATTACGACCATGTTTTTTAGGACTAAATTAAGGGCGAAATCCAAAGGTGATGTTTTAGGACTTGAAGACAAATAAGACCCTTGATTTTGTAAGTATTGAAATTGAAGGTCGCCATCGATGTTTTAAGAGGTAGAATCGATTCCCGCCCTTGATGTTTCAAGCACCGATGAACGCCTTTGATGTTTTAAGACGTGGAGTTGATTCCTGCCCTTGATGTCTCAAGCACCGATAAACGACTTCGATGTTTTAAGACGTGGAGTCGATTGCCGCCCTTGATGTTTCAAGCACCGATGAACGACTTCGATGTTTTATCATTAAGGGCGAATGATACTCTTAATGCTTGAAGAATTGAAGGTGAATGATAACCTTGATGTTCTAAGGGTGAATGTCGCCATCGATGTTCAAAGATCCTAGGGCAAGTGCCGCCCTTGATGGTTGTAATGGTTTTCTTGTGGTTAGAAAGGTTGCAGCTAACGACCACTTGCAGCCCCGTAATGGTGACACATGGTGACCTCAGGCTCTATTTAGTGGCACGGAGAAGAGATGCAAATCATATTGTATCGTCATCGCCATCCAACCCTTTTCCTTCCCTTCTCACCCTTTCCCTTCAATTTCAGCCCCACCCATTCCCTTCCCTTCCCTTCTCTCCAACCCTTTCCCATCCGCTCCGATCCCGTCCCCTCCTTCCTTCCCTTTCCGTCCTTTCTTTCCATTACCCTCCAACCCACCTTTCCCTGCCCTCCCCTTCCCACCCATTCCCTTCCCTTCCCTTGCCCTCCCTGCCCACCCTTTCCCGTCCACTCCGATTCCACCCATTCCGTTCCCTTCCTCTCCGACCTATTCACTCGCCCTCCCATCCCACCCATTCCCTTACCCCTCCCACACATTCCCTTCCATCCCTTCCCGCCCCACCCTTTTCCTTACCCTCCCGTCCCAACTCTTGCATTTCCCCTGCCATCCAAACCATTCTCTTCCCCTCCCTTACCACCCTTTCCCTTCAATTCCCTTTCCCTTATTGCCCCTCCCACCCTTTCCTTTCCACTACAATCCCACCATTTCCCTTACCCTCCCGTCCTACCCTTCCCCTTCCTTTTCCATCTCACCCTTTCCTTTCCTGTCTCACTCTTGCCCTTCTCTTCTCGTTTAGCCCTTTCCCTTCCCCTCCCATCCCGTCAAACACACTCCCTTCCCCTCCCATCACACCCATTCCTTCCCCCTCCTGCATTCCCCAATCTCTTCCCCTCTCGTCCCACCCACTTCCTCCAATTCCGATCCCGCGGTTTCCCTTCCCTTTCAGTCCCACATTTTCCATTCTCCTCCCTTTCTACCCATTCCGTTCCCTTGCCGTCCCACTGCTGCCCTTCTTTCCCCTTTCTACCCATTCCCTTCCTTTCCCTTCCCCTCCCATCCCGTCAAACACACTCCCTTCCCCTCCCATCACACCCATTTCTTCCCCCTCCTGCATTCTCCAATCTCTTCCCCTCTCGTCCCACCCACTTCCTCCAATTCCGATCCCGCCGTTTCCCTTCCCTTTCAGTCCCACATTTTCCATTCCCCTCCCTTTCTACCCATTCCGTTCCCTTGCCGTCCCACTGCTGCCCTTCTCCCCCCTTTCTACCCATTCATTTCCGGATCCACCAACTCCCTTACCCTCCTGTCCTACAGATTCTATGCCCCTCCAGTCCCACCCATTCCCTTACCTTCTCCTCCCGTCCCACCCATTCCCTTCCCATCGCACCCATTCCTTTCCCCTCCTGTCCCACCCATTCCCTTCCCTTCTCCTCCCGTCTCACCCATTCCCTTCCCGTCCCACTCTCTCTCTTTCTTTCTGGTTTCACCCATTCCCTTCCCCTCCCATCCCACCCATTTCTTTCCCCTCATGCCCCACCCATTCCCTTCCCTTCTCCTCCCGTCATACTCTTTCTCTTCATTTCCGGTTTCACCCATTCCCTTCCCCTCCCGTCCCACCCATTCCTTTCCTCTCCCCTCCCACCCATTCCTTTCCACTCCTGTTCCACCCATTCCCTTCCTCTCCTTTCACACCCATTTCTTTCCCCTCATATCTCACTCATTCCCTTTCCGCCTAAACCCTCTCCATTTTCCTCCCTGCCTACCCATTCCCTTCCCTTCCCCTCCCACCCTTTCTTTTCCCTTCACGCCCACCCTACATACCATGGCCCATAGGCAGGTCATGAGTCTGGCGTCTTCTTCTTCCCCTCTTTTATATAATCAATCGCATCAAATTCCAGAAATGAAACCTGGCCCCGCCTCTGGAAAGGGCCCGGGGTAGGCGGAACCCACGAAGACCTGGACGGAACGGTCCACAAATTACAGGGTAATGCCCGATCGAGATAAAAGGGCGGGTAGTGAGGTGGGCTTTGCGGGTCTGAAAAAAATACCCACAGCCACAGACAGGAAATAAAATGTCTTATAAGAGGCGTGACTAAGGGGGAGACAGGGATAGATAACGATGCGGAATTGAGGGAAGCAGGCCGGGGGGGGGGGTCGGGGAAGAGGATTGGGCATGAAACGAGAGCCACCATTCTCTCCACGCTCTTACAGGAGCAGAAGTTCATGGCGAAGGGATGGTAGGAAGAGAAATCAGATGGATCAGGATCATCCAGGCAGAGGTGAAATTGTCCTCTTTTATGAGTCAAGGAGGAAGTGACGGATCAGTACGTGATGTTACAGGAAGCATTGGGTCACGTCTTGATTCTACATAAATATGGGCTAAAATAGATGACTTAAAGTACACTTATCGATTTAATAGAGCTTAATCTATCTAAAGTGACTTGGAGTCGATGCGAGGAACCTGGAGCCCTGAATATTGTAGTCTGATCTTATTTCTACATAAATAAGAGCTAGAAGAATCCGAGGAGGGATTCGCAATAGAGACTAAATGGCACAGGGTGAGTTAGAGACATCAGACGAGGCAATAACGTCCTACAGCAGATAGCGTAGTATTTTAGTGCCTAAATAAACGGTAAACTTAGGCAGGTAATAAAGATAAAGAATTGGACTCTACAATAATGGTTGGAAATGATAAGAGGCTCTCTTGAAGAGAGCCATTCAAAATAAAGTATTCGTGTTTGTTCACACAACAAACAGAGCCATGTTCCCAATCAGGGAACTTAGATATTTAAAGAATTTCAAATCCTAAAGATAAAAATACTTTTGAAAAATATCAAAATTTGTAATAAAAGAGTGAAAATTGTAAAGATTTATTGATTCTTTTATCTTATAAGATAAAGTAATTAATCGGTAACTTATCCAAAAAGCGATGTAAATTGTGAGAGGAAAAAGAAAAAAAGGTAAAGATAAAAGATAGAGTGAGAAAGAGATAAAAAAGATGTGTAGTTCATTTTTTACAGTATGGGAATCAAACTCTGCCCCACTCCGCATTTCACTCTCCGAACGCCTAAAAAGAAGAACAGCGACAGACAATTCGAATAAAATGGCTCCCATTCGAACAGAAATACTCACTTTATGGAATGGAAAAATTTTAATGGCATCGCTTTTATATCGTTGGAAAGGCCTCGCGATTCCCTATTCGACTGCATAAGAATAATTGTAATCCGATGAGTATTTCTTCTTTTAGTAATGGGCGGGAGAGGCAAAAATCATTTTTTAGCCAGTTTAAGCAAAAATATGTCCGTGAATGATGGAGATGGACACATCAATCTTATATAATAAACCTTTAAAATAATTACATTGTGCATCTAAGGATATATAATGTTTACCATTAATTAATTGGTGCAAGGGGCGAAGAAGGGATCATTTTTGCCCTACCCCGTCGCGGTGAAGCAACACTATCTCGATTAAGAGCAAATTGGCAACTATATCAATAATAAGATCACGTAGGAGATTAAAATCCTTATCTCTTCCTCTATTGAATAGACCAATAAGTATTTCCTCTGTTTTTATTTTTAAAAATTATGATTTTATCAAGAAAAAAAAGAAGTTAAGGGGCTCACACCGTGTATAAGTCTGGATGGGGCGCTGTTACTTTCGTCATCCGAAGGAGAATTTCCTCTCAGAAATACTCTGTTCCTAAAATCACAGGACATCAAATTAACTTCTAAGGATGGAGCGAACTTTTTACTCCGGTTCCAAAAGTATTTAATGGTGGGTAAAAGATGAGTCCATTACTCGAGTGGTCTATTTAATATTCAGCGCCAACTGGCCTGGCATTAAGATCAATTTTAACAATATCAATTGAAGCGATGTGTATAGATGCGAGTGTCCCGTAACTGCCCTTAATGAAATTCTTCTCTCCATAAATGAGAGAAGGACTCCACCTAAAACTCTTCGGAGTCGTCCTACCGAGGAGGCCTTGTGCAATGACGACTGCCGATTGGCCCAACGGAATAAACAGGCTGCAATTTGCCAGTGGTCTCGTTTGTGCTACCAAGAATCTTGGAACTTCTACTTGCACCTCAGGTCACACGCCCAGTGTACTTAGAGTGAGGCTCAAAGAACCAAAAATGATTATCTCAGAGATATTTTAAATGGTAACTCAGCCGTACTCTTGATGACCCGCTCTTAAACGATCCCTGTTTGGAGGTGACTGCTGCCTTCCTCCCTTGTCGTGTGCTGACTACTCTATATGCTATAACTCTAAGGAGAAAGCTGATCTCCTTTCCTCAATTTTAAATAAAAAACAAATCAGTGAGGTAATGGACTTACCGTCATCTTGCTTTCCTTCTATTAAACTGCACTTCTTGGCTTTTAAGTCATCAAAACTTCTTTCCTATTTGAATGACCTTGATTCATTTTGAGCTTTTTTGCGCATTTCTTTAATAAAAAATTGGCTCCATCATTGGCGCCTAAATTGGGCGCTATATTTAGATTACTTATTCATGGGAGCTCTTTTCTTGAATACTGGCGTTCTGCAAATGTCACTCCGATCCCCAAAGACTCTTCACCATCAATTCATCCGGAAAAAGATAGACCCATTTCTATTGTCATGGTATGACATTACATTATATCAATACCATATTATATCTATGGGAGAGGACCAATAACTTAAAAGCGAACCGACAAAAGGGACGGAAAACCACGCGTTCAGACGGGCTGAGTAACGAGAGAGTGCAACGAGGTCAGGCAAATTATGGACAATGGCAAAGTTCAAGGTTATTTAAAAAGACATGTACAAAAAATAGAATTTTATTTACACAAAAAAATTAATAAGAGAATTGAAGGGTAAAATTACCTCAGAGAATTAACGGGCAAAAATCACATCAATAAACGAAGATGTTGGGATTAACTCAATTGGGTTACTGAAGGGGGGGGGGGCTTTCGGATGTCTTCGGTACGTGAGGTGATACCGCTCGGACTTCAGGTCGGGAGGTTGGAGTGATGACGGCTTTCCAAAAGCAGGGGGGGGGGTAACTTCCGGTCGAGGGAAGAGCATTTCGGCTACCCGATTTAAGAAGGGCTTCGAAGGGAGTTGATGAAAGCAGTCAAGAAAATCACTCGGGGCGATCTTTCAGTGGAATTACCTCCAGGCTGGGCCTAATTCCAAATACACAAAATAGTCCAGCTGTCACTTTGCTTTGTTGCTAGCAATTGCCTTGGAACCATGGGGAAATCTTCTTGGTTCTGGCGAGACTTCTCAACTATGTGTGTCTTCCGGGAAGTCGAGCGTTATTTATATCCAAGGCTCTCCCCGGAGTAAGGGGTTAGCGGGAAACAGCTCTACTCTCGAAGGGCCTCAAATCTTTTGGCAGAGCTATTTTAGCCCGCATAAAGGTGAATCGTGGGGGACTCGATTCGAGGCTACCGCTTGTGGAAGTATGGGAGAGGGTAGGCTTACCACTTTAGTCCTAACCGGGCCTTTTGCTGCACATGGGAGTTCCTTTCTGCTAAAGATCTTCCACGTGGGGATTCCCTCCCATCTATTACATCGGTTCTTTCTATATTATTTAAACTTTTGCTGGCCAAACCATTATTCATTTTCCAAATAATAATAAATTGCTACAGTTTGGTTTTTGGAAGGGCCTAAACAATTCTGATGGTTTTCTTTTTATCACCAATGACCTTCAAAGTTCTCTCGATGTTGGTCATAAATCTCCTCTTGATTCTGTTGATTTTACCTCAGCCTTATTAAGCATAAGTCTCTTTTATTTAAATTAGATTCCTTGATATTGGTGTTTTTTCCTCGGCGTACTGATCCAGGTTTTGACTAAAAGGAAGCAGCGTGTGTCAGGTGATGGTAGTTTTATTGCTTTGTTAAATCTAGTGTTCCCTATGGTAAGGTCCTGGTCCCGCTTCTCTTTATTATATATACCTCAGACATGTTTTCTGGGATTGAGTCGAATATGTTTGCTTATGCTGACGATACAACTTTGTGTGTGTAATTCCTTTCCCTTTGAACAGATAAAGAGTCGCTGAATTGCTTACTCTAGATATCAAGAGAACTTTATCCTGGTGTGATGTTTAGGGGATAAAACTTAATCCAAGTAAACCCCATAACCTCGTTATTGTTCGATCAAGGACCTTACAACCAAATCACCCTGACATCATTGTCAACTGCGTTGCGGTCCTTAATTGTTCTTTACTGAAATTGGTCGGTCTCCCTTTTGATCCCAAGCTGACATCTGAGCTGCACTCGCGCACCGTTGCGTCCTCAATTTTTCACAAATTTGGTTTGTTGCGTAAGTGTCACCAGATCTACTCTAAATAAAGAGTGGTTAGGAATTGTTTTTTTTCTTTTCTTCAGCCTCATTTAGAATATTGTTACTCTGTCTTACTTTCTGCAACGGATACCAATTTGAAGCTCATTGATAGAGCTTTCAACCAGATTAGTTTTCTGCTACCCGATGTACAGTTTAAGCTTAGGCATCGTCAACTCGTTGGAGTCTTGTTTCATTTCCTTAAAAATGTTTTTGATCCTGATCATCCACTTCACTCTTTGAGGCCAGCTCCCTCACGGCCGATTCGTGATACGCGCTACTCGTTAAGGCAGAATGACAGTGTTTTCGGTCGCTCGAGTGAATACGACGCAGTTCTCTCGATCTTTCTTTCCTACAGCCGTCGGTCTGTGGCACACTGCCTGATGATGTCGTTAATTCGGATAATTGTGATGTATTTAAAAGGCAAGTGACTGCTTTATTCTCTCTTGCCCTTTATGTTTTTTACCTTTATCGATGTTGGCCCATGTAGCAATTTAGGTTCTGCCGTTTTAGCTGTTGCCTGCCAAAGAGACGCCTTTATTGACTTTAATAATATAAAGATTAAATGGCAATAACCGGGAAATTAGTCCCAGCAGCTATGCCGATAATCTCTAGGTAGTCCAACCCTCGTTATTCTCTGGTGAACGTAAGCTCAACACTGAGCTATCAAATTAGGCTCCATTTTTCTAGCGTTGCTTTTTATGGAAACTAAACATATACCATATTAAAAAAGCATATAATTATATATCAAATGCTGTATTGTTTGTCTTATTCCAGTGGATCTTTCCAGGCGCAGAGTTGTTTGATGCCATTATAATTGCGATTACTTGGTTCACCCAGCTGAAGTTGATCGCCTGTTTCTTCGAGAGTAATTGGATGGGCGAATTAAAGGTTATACCAAATTAAACATCAAAGAATTATCTATCTAATTCATTATTATTTCTCATAGCAAAGAGAATATCAAAGTGTTTATAGGCGCTCAAGTTGATTATGATTGCATACAAATGTTGCAACCGGCAATCTCTAACGTCAGGAGGCCTTTTTGGCGGGAATTGCAGAGAATAAAAACTCGCAAACCGAAGGGGGGCGCCATTCGTTCCCTTTTGCTCATGTATCTGTTTTGTGCACTTGTTCGTTCTTTATTCTCTTCACTTTCTTCGTCACTTGTTCTCGAAGATAAGTGTTCAAGTATTGCTACCACGACAGCAATATATGTATATGATTGCATATTTCTGGAGATACTTTTGGGGGATAAGAGATCCTTCTTGGGCATTTCATCATTGAAATATATTTTTTTGTTTTCGGGTAAAATAGGAAACTACCAGGTGCACACAAACATAAATATTTGTGTGTTATTAATGATATTTCTGTCACTTTCCAGACGCTACACGAATTCATCTGCTTGTTAAATATATATAGCGATTTCTGCTGCCTCACGCCAGCTTGGTCTATTGGCTAGATATAACGAATATTCGGGTATCGGAGAGGTTTGATTCTTCTAGGCTCATTTTTTACTCTTTCCACAAACATTTCAATATTATTATCAGTTACGAGATTAAAATGATAAGATTCGTTTTAATCCATTAACGACTTTTAGAAATCCAAAGATATATTCGTTCTTAATTGTTAAAATGATGTTCACCGATGTCATTTTTACCTCGCGGAACTTAATATTAACGTAGTTATGCATTTTGCGAAATTTGAAACTTTCCGCACCATTTGCCGATTTCTTTCCAACCTTTGGCGTGGCTAGTTAGCCAATAGTAAGCTATGTTATATCTACAGACGATTTAAGCATGAGTCTCCTAACTGATTAACCAATATCATCCTTCGTTATATTTCAGACGGTTCGTGCATGGCTGTGTCTTCGGTTTAATTGTTAGAATGGCGTGTTTTGATTGTTGTAAGTTACAATACCAAATGATACGTGGTGTCTTTGATGACGATATTCAAGCCTACAATTATATGGGGTTCACTGTTTAATCCCGCGATTTATTAAATGCCTTACCTGCCTCAGGAATTGTCAATTTAGACGCGATCGAAATTTCGTTAACTGTAATATAATTGCAAAAGGTTCGAAAAGCAGTTAAACCACATGCAAATTTCAGGTTAGTAAATTTATGGTCACGCGGTTTTGTAATGCCCGCATTTGACCAAAACTTTGTTTCAGCGAGAAGCTGAGGAAAATATCGTTGGGGTAAGGTGCGGTTAGGTTAGGTTCTGATTCTTGATTTTTTAAATGAATTTGTTAATTTGTTTATCTTATGCATTTGTATGTGTCGTGGTGTGACATTATATTATATCAATACCATATTATATCTATGGGAAAGGGACTAATAACTTAAAGGCGAACCGACAAAGGGGCGGAATGCCACGAGTTTCGACGCGCGGAGCAGCGAGAATAGAGTGCAAAACGAGGTCAGATAAAATTTGGGCAATGACACAGCTCAAAGTTATTTAAAGAAGCTTGTACAAAAATATAATTTTATTTACATAAAATAAAAGAATCAATGGGCAAAATTAAATTGGTAAATGAGGGGGAATTGCAGAGGTATGCATCAGACTCTGATTTTTTTTTTTTTTTTTTAATTTAAGGGGCTATCTGGCGACTGCCGACTTAGGCATAAGTCGCCGTAAAAAACAGCCTAGTTCTAGGCTACTTTAAAAAATTAAACAGAAAACAATAAAAAGAAATAACAATAACAATAACAAAGCAATAACAAAACAATTACAAAAACAACAACAAAAATTAAATCGGGTTAAATAAAAGGGAGAAGGCCGGCCTCCCCCCAAAAGTCAATAAGTCCACCAGTCAAAGTACACGCACTCGTCCCGAGCACAAGGGACAGGCGGTAGCGACCCCGCCCATCCCGGTACCGGGACAGGTGTCGTGTGCGAAGATCACCCAGACTGGGACATTCGACAAGAATGTGCCGAACAGTCTGGGGGACGACGCAGTCGTTGCAATAGGGCGCAGGTGAGCACTCCATCAGATAGCGATGCGTCACACGAGTGTACCCGATTCGGAGACGACAGAAAGCAACCTGAAGCCGCCGCGGCATTGGGGGATAGGTCCATGGGAACAGTCTCGGCGCAATGGCACGCAACTTTAAGTTCCCCTCGACCGTCTCCCATCTTCTTTGCCAAGCAGTCCGAAGAGCTGCCCGTATTCCTGCCATGTAGTCAGTGTGAGGAAGAGCGAAACGCTGGTCCGGTCGCAGAGTCCTCGTGGACTCTTTGGCGCCCTCATTCCCCGCAATTCCTACATGTCCAGGAACCCAGCAGAAGATAATCTCGACATCTGCCCAGCCCCCTAAAACCGTGGCGTCACGGATTTCGCGAACCAGGGGATGCGGAGATTCCAATGCCCCAAGAGCACTCAGGGCGCTTTGTGAGTCGCTATAGATCACAATCCGGTCTCCGAACCGGGCACGTCGCGTAATCTCCCGTACCGAGTGGTGTATTGCCACAAGCGCGGCGGTGAAGACAGACGCAGCGCCCGGTAGAGCCCCGCTGACTTCAAACAGAGGGGATACGGCGTGGAAGCCGACCCCCTCTTGGCACTTGGAGCCATCCGTATACACTGGCACGGTACCAGCGTGACACGATGTGTGCTCCAAAAAGGTCGAACGCAATACTCCCGGCGCAGTACAAGCTTTGGGAGCAGAGGCGTGGCGACAAATAGCCAAATGTGGTACCCTCCAGGGTGGCGTCCTGGGCAGAACCAGGGGCGCCACCGGCCAGAGAGCTATATCTACCTCTCGAAGGAGTTTCCTGGCCCTAAACCCAAAGGGCTTAGGGTATGACTGGCGTCTCTCGGCGGCATAGGCACCATCGAGATCAGCTGCGGATGCAGTGAGAGCTGTTGGCGACTGAGGGAGGCGCTGGGCTCGCGTGTACAGGCTAGTGATGCACTGCACGCGGCGCAGAGCGAGTGGCATCTCCCCAGCATCGACCAACAGGCTCTCAATGGGGGAAGTGCGGAAGGCACCGGTCGCAAGGCGAAGGCCGGTGTGGTGGATCGAATCCACCTTCCGCAATAAACGCTCGGCTGCGGATGCATAAAACTCGCATCCGTAGTCGAGCTTCGAGCGAACAAAAGATCGATAAAAAAGTAAGGCAGTAGCCCTATCAGCGCCCCAAGCGCTGAACGTCACGGAACGGAGAATGTCCATAGCGCGGGTACAAGAGACCCTAAGGCTGCGAATATGAGCCTCCCAGGTGAGGCGTCGGTCGAATACAAGACCAAGGAAACGGCGCGACTCAACCACATCCAGGCGCACCCCATTAAGAAACAAATCTGGGTCGGGGTGAAGCCGTGGATGGCGGCAGAAGTGCACCACCTTAGTCTTGGCCAAAGAAAACCGAAACCTGTGCGCTTCGGCATAGCGAGAGACGCGGTTCAATGCCTGTTGGAGTCGACGCTCCAGAGTTGGCATCTGGGCCGCGCCAAAAGAGATCGAAAGGTCGTCCACGTAGAGCGTAGCGAGAACATCTTCCGGCAGCACCGAGGTGATGCCGTTGATGCTCAGGGCAAAGAGTGTGACACTGAGGACACTTCCCTGCGGGACACCCTCTTCCTGCTTCTTCTGGGCCGGAGAGGGCTCCCCCCACCCGTACGCGGAATCGACGATCTCGCAAAAATTCAGATATAAACATTGGGAGGCGTCCCCTGGCCCCCATCGTGTGGAGAGTCTCTCTGATACCGTATCGCCATGCGGTATCATAGGCCTTCTCCAGATCAAAAAACACCGTGGCGTAGTGCTGTCTACGAAGGAAAGCCTCGCAGACGGCATTTTCCAGTCGGAGCAGAGCATCCGACGTGGAGTGGAACTTACGGAAGCCGCACTGTGCAGAAGACAGATGGCCTCCGCTGTCCAGGAAATAGGCTAATCTAACATTTACCAATTTCTCCATCAACTTGCACACGAAAGAGGTTAGAGAGATTGGGCGGAAACCGGTTGGAGTAGAGTGATCTCTTCCTGGCTTGCGAAAGGCGAGCACAGTAGCGATTCGCCAGGAGTCTGGGAGAAGACCCTCCACCGAGATCCTGTTGAACAAATCTAACAGAAAGGCCATGCCTCGCTCACCCAGGTGTCGAAGCATGGCGTACGGGACATCGTCCGGACCATGGGCGGTGTCCGCGCACGAAGCGAGAGCGGAACGCAACTCACTCACAGTAAACTTGTCTTGAAGGGTTCTCCGCCTCTGGAGGTAAAGTCCAGCCGGCGGCCTTCCGCGACATGACGACGTGCATTGAATGCTGGCGGAGCAGCATCACGGCTAGAGAATGCGGAAAAAGCGGTCGCTAAGGATTCCGCCACGGACGCGGGGTCCGAGATTGCGGTCCCATTCTCCTGGAAAACAGGAGGGGGGTCCTGCGAGAACTTGCCCCGAATCCTTTTGACTCGCTTCCACAACTCAGCTAAAGGGGTCTTATGTTAAGTGAAGACACGTATGCCCGCCAAGAAGAGCGGCGGGCGGGCTTCGAAACATACCGGAACCTAGCCCTAGCCCGACGAAATTCAGCGACAGTGAAATCGTTCGGGCGGCGCTTATAGCGCATGTAGGCATAACGCTTCTGTTTGAGGGCCGTCTCACACTCGGCCGACCACCATGGGAGTGGTCGGTGTGCAAAACGGCCAGACGTCCTAGGAATAGTAGTCAGGCCCACGGCCTCATCTAGCGACCTAAACTCCTCGACTGAGATAGAGAATTCAGTCATTTCCTGAAATGCAGGCCACCGCGCCCGCGCCAAGCACCACCAAGGTGGGCTCCCAGGCGGTAGTTGCCCTGAAAATTATATTTGAATGGGAAAGTGATCACTACCATGGAGGTCATCGACCACTCCTCAATCAAAATCAGGCTGTGTATCCGAAGAGCACAAAGATAGGTCAAGGCAAGAAAATGAAGCGGTTCTAGGACAGTGATGCTTAAACTCATCCACGTTTAGGACACCCATCTCAAGCTCTTGGATTTATTGAGTAATCTCCCCAGAGAGGATGCCTGCCGTTCAGATCTCCAAGCAAGAGAAAGGGCCTCGGCACCCGTGCTACGACGCGGCGGAAGTCCCCCGCGTCGAAGTCAGCTGATGGTGGAATGTACGCAGAAATGATAGTATACCTCCTATCCAGGTGCAGCTGCACAGCCACTGCCTAAAAGGAGGTATCTAAAGAGAAAGGAAGAACGGAGACATCATGCCGGGTGTAAACCGCGCATCCCCCAGCCCGGCCATCCCGTGGTGGTGGGGTTGCAAGACCCTTATACCCTGGGAGGGCAGGCAGCGGGCACGCGCCTAGCATGGTCTCCTGCAAAAAAATAGCTAACGGGGAACTGGACGAGACGAGCCTCCGCAGCTCCTCCCAGTTGGCCCGGAGTCCACGGCAATTCCATTGAAGGAATATGCCCTCCAGGCCTAGCTCGGAGGAGACGCGGGGGCCCTCCTCGAATTGAAGACCCTCACGGGAATGGCCGTACGCTTCCCGGGAGCAGAACCCCGGGCGCTGTTGGCCGGACAAAGCGCTGAAGGCGCTGTTGCCTTCGAGGACTTATTGGGGGAGGTTGGGCTCGCCATGCGAGTCTTTTCCTCCCTCCGCCTCAAAACCTTAGGCGGGCGTTGCGGCTTGGGAGGCGGGGGGGCCTCTTTTCGAGGAACCACCGTCTCCGAGCCACTCGCTTCACCTCGGGGCGTGGGCGAAGGGGCCGAAGCTCCTTTGTTGCTGTCCTCCTTTCGGGGGACAGCTTTAGGAACCCCGGAAGATGGCCTAGCGACCATCTTCAGGGGTGTTGCCTCCTGTGAGTCTAACGACTCTGTGGAGGCGCGTGGCCGTTTCGCTTTACGGGAAACGGTCACGCTGGGCGAAGAGGGGGGAGCCCTGGTTTTAGCCGGGGCTGGGTATGAACCCTTTTTGCCGCCAGCTCTACCAGGGGAGCGCCCGGGTGTAGTAGAGCCCGCAGAAGGGCTCCGAATGGGCGCGGAAACAACCGTGCTCGTTGGCCTGGATGGGCCAGGAGCAGAGGGTGCTTTTCTAACTATTGAGGCATATGACGTACCAGGCAGAGCCGGGCGCGCCAGGACCAAGTCCTTAGCCTCGCGGAATGAGAGTCGATCCTGGGCCTGAACGGCCAGGATTTCTTTCTCAAGGAGATATGCACCACATTGCTTCGAAGAAGCAGGGTGCGGCTCTCCGCAATTGACACACTTGGCCACACACGATTTGGACTTTTCGTGTGCGACCTTGGAGCAATTTACACAGACTTCGGGTGACCCCGATTTTGCACGTCTACATGATCGATTCGTGTGGCCGAAGCGGTGACAGTAATAGCACCGCCGCGGCAGTGGCACGAATGCCTTCACGCGGTAGCGGTACCAACCGGCACGCACCGACTCAGGGAGCTTGTCACAGTCGAACGTGACGAAGAGTGTAGGGGTGGGTCTCGAGGCCCCTCCCTGTTTTCTCATCACACGTTCGACCTTGACCGCCCCATGGTCGGCCAGCTCTAGGGTGATGTCCTATATGGAGTAGTCAACGAGTTCCCTCGCATAAACTACTCCTTTCACAAAGTTCATGGTAGAGTGCGGCGTCACACTCACCGGGGTGCCATGAAGTGTCCGAAGAGCACTTATCTTGGCCACCTCGGTGGGATTCGCCGCATTCGCCAGAAGGCTCCCGTCCGAGAAACGGGTTACCTTCGGCTCTCTACCAATTGCACTAGCTAATCCTCTCCTCTGATGGATCATGTTGCCCTTGGACAACATGGTGCCATCAGTGGAGCGAATAACGAGGAAGCGCTTGAAGCCAGCGGGCTCGAAAACGCCAGGTAACCTCTGAATGAGGGGCCCCGATGTCATCGAGGCTCCGCCCTGTGCATTCTTGGTGTTAGTCTTAGTCAGGGGCTCCACACACGAGGGGGTAGAGGGGCCGGATGTGCCGATCTTGGCTTGGTCGCCTACCAAAGTGGTAGCAGACCCATCCGTCCCCGCAGCCCCCGCGGATGGAGAGGAGCCCCGAGTCTTCGTCTTTTTAGTCTTTTTAGTATTTTTCTTTTTAGGAGAGGAGGGTGAGGAATGAACCTGCTTCTCACCTCCGCCGGCAGAAGCCCCCATGCCAGATGGGCCGGCCTCAGCCAGGTCCCTCTCCGAAATGGAGAAGGTCCTGGTCGTCGTAGGGGTACCTGTCGGAGGAGATCCCTTCCCTCCTTTTACTGCCTCGGAGCCCTCGGCCGTTTGAGGGGGACCTTGCATAGGGGCGGATTCGGGTTCGGTGCTTGGCGCCGAGCCCGGATTCCCCCCCATGGAAGGCCCTACCATCTGAGGCTGGGTCTCCTCAAGGACCATGTCTATCACAGGAGGGGCCTCCAGTTGGCCATCCCCTCCCAGGACATCGCAGGTCCCCTTGGCAGTGTCGCCAGTCTTGTGTGGGGAGGCACAGGCCTTGACCCCAGCAAGGTTTAAAATTCTTGCCAGCAAGTCTTTTGAGGGAAGCGACCGAAGGGGCCTGGCTTCCCTCTCCCCCCTAAGGGGGTTTGCCCTACCGAGCCGCTTGCACCGGGGGCGGTCGGCAATGGGCTGCCTGCTGGCTTTCTTGGCAGTCCCCTTAGAAAGCAAAGGAGGGATTGCTGCTGGAGATAGGGAGGTGCCCGAAAGCACCTCCAGAGAAGGGGGTGAGGGGGAGACCCCTACACCCGTAGGCGTAGGAGAGGAGTAAGCCTCCTCTCCGGTTAAAGAATTATGAAGGGTCCCTTGCGCAAGCACAAGGGGGGGGAACTCCATTTTCTCGGTGGAGCTGCCCGAGGGCGGCTCCGTTGATTTTCTTGGGGAAGTTGGGGGTTGGGTTTTTTGGTTTTTTTTGTCATACATGGGCATGGTGACCCTCTTTTTAATACGGGACGCAATAGCTCATCACCTCTCGCAGTTGCCCGCACTGCGAGAGGTGCTTACAAGCCCGGCAGAGCCAGGCGCCGCCATTCGGGACCACCCCTCCCGCCTGGTGGCCTGGCAGTCCTTCGGCATGGCGGCTCCACCTTGAACACGGCGTAAAGAATATAGGTTGTGCGAGGAGAGGAAAAGGGATGTGAGGAAGGTATGGGTGGGGATGAAGCAGGTTGTTAAAAAACCCCCATCCCGAACCGGAGCTCAGAAGTTACGGAACAATGTCCCCTCCCCCCCAGCCCCGATCCGGGGTGGTTGGCTTGAGAAGAAGGTCAGCATTCTACCCTGTGAAATTAGAGGCTGACCAGAGAAAGTTGTGGGAGAGGTTGTATGAAAAGCGACGAGGTAGGGGAGAAATCGGGCTATCTGAAGGAAGGAAGAGAGGCTAAGCTGGGGCCGGACGGAGCGCTGGATCCCGTCAGCACGGCGGCCAGGATGGCAAATCACCGCGCCTCTTACGGGGCATCAGACTCTGAAGTTAGAAATTAATGCGTTACACAAAGAGACTATTCTAATGGGGAGGATTAACTCAAATGGGTTGCTGAAGGGGGGTAGGTGTTGGCTTACGGAGGATTCCGGGTGAGATGTCAGAAAAAAGGTTTCACGGATGTCTTCTGCAGGCAATAAACGTGAGGGCTAGGGCACTCGGAGCTTCTGAGCGGGGAGTTGACGTGATGATGGTTGTCCAAGGGAAGGGGGGCGGTAACGTCCGGTCCAGGGAAGAGTATTTCGGCCACCCGAAGACGAGGTGGGAGTGAGGAAGGCTTCGACAGGAGTTGATGAGTGGAGTCGGAAAAATCGCGTGGTGGCGATCGTCAAAATGGAAATACCTCACTGGCCGTGCTAATTTCACGACACGAAAGGTTCAGTCGTCTCTTTGCTTCGTTGTTAAGCACCTGACTTGGAACTCGGGGGAATGCTTCTTGGATCCTGGCAGGACTCCTCAACTTTGTATCTCCCACCTGGAAGACGAGCCCTATATATCCGAGGCTCCCCCCGCAGGGGTGGGGGAAACATGGGGTGTTTGGCCAGCGCTACTCTCGAATGGCTTCAAACTTTCCCGACCAGGCAATTCTAAACCACTGTAGGTGGTCCGGTGTAGACGCGGTTCGAGGCTACCGCTTGTAGATGGGGGGGTTTGGAGGCTTATCAATTTAAGCCTAACCAAATTCTAGAATTTTCTTTAACGCATGGACGTCAATTCCGTGCTGGAAAAGAAATTCCGCATGGAATTCCCCCACACATCTTCCATCCGAAAGATGATGCTTTACAGAGCAGTTGCGTAGGAAAGGATCATCCCAGCCGTTGAACTAGAAATATCAAGGGTCATGGGGAATTCTGACCTGCTACAACAGGTGTACACACAAAAAAAACGTGAATCTGAGCTCAGCGGGAAATTTACGGACATAAGCCTTAAACGGGTGAATTCTAGAAACAACTTAACTAGCACAATTTTAAACTAAAAAATCACAGGAGAACATTGGCGACATTTCAGGGGAACCCCCCTTTTAAGGATGCAATTAAATGGAGGCATGAATATGGAACTAATGACTAAACAACTTAGTGGACCAAAAAAATCATAATTAAGAACATTAATGAGATAATGTATACATAAGGGATTATAATATCGGCAAACTTTTGCCAAGCATTTAACCTTTAGGTTATAGGAGAAATACCATATAAAGGGAATAAGCACTAATTCTCTAACCGTTTCCCTTATATCATTTATTATACATACCTTAAAACCTTACATAGATTATGGTTCATTATCCAATAATTGTAAGTAAAGTTACTTATTAAATAAAGTGAGCTAAACCAGAAATTGTATGTTATTACAAAATAATTATCAAATGAGATCCTTAAAGGAATTGGGAAAAGTAGGCAAATGAAACTTAAAGGGGTGGTGTATCAATGATAACAGGAGAGTAGGTAGTAATTCTGGCGAGGGAAGGTCTTATATAATGTAATCTTCAGAGATTATGGTGTAATTATAATTGAATAAAATGTTCTTGAACAGAACAGAAGTCGAGTTAAGTGATTAGTATAAATTTCAACGTATCCAACAGATGATTAATGAAACTGACTTTTGAATCGCCTCATTAAATGGGTACTTCAGGCCTTTCCGTGGACCTCATGTCACTCTACCGGAGTTTAATTTGTTATTTTCCCCTTTTTTTTGACCGATTTGGCTAAAATTTGTATTTCTCTAGTAATGATTGATAATGGGTTTTGGTGAAGATTTTTTGCATCATAATTTATTTTTTAATACAGAGGTACACCAATAATTAAATAAGATCACAATTGTGTGCGGCAGGGTAAGAATATAGAAAATAAGGTTGCAACTAACGTGCAAAGAAAGTTTCAATTGTAATTGAATAAAGAGCTGATGGTAGAAATGCAATTGTATATTATCGGAAAAAAGATATGTTTCAAATCAGAAGACGAAAAGAAAAAAAATTGAAATGCAAAACTGTAGAAAATAATGCCTCAGTTAGAGAATATATACAAAACAACTTAAACAGAAGATGTACAACAAGAATCTTTCATAATACGTTTCAATTTCATCAAAATACGCAATCAATTTAGGGACACCCGGTAATTTGATATTAGCCATCGATCAACATTTCAACATAGATATAAATCGTATGCATCTACCACTACTTGGTTGAACTGATAAAACCAATTTTTATATCGACTTCCGTTAATTGAAATTTTATCTTTATTTGTTTAAATCAAACAATAGAGTACAAAACTAATCCTTGCAACGATTTTCTAACTCAGAGAGAGGATCGAAATAATTTTTTAGAAATAACACTGTTATTTAACACTAAATGGAAAGACTGAATCAAGAATTAAAAGTATACTTAGAAGTATAACATAGAAATTTAAATAAAATATTTCAATAAATGTTGAAATTTTACAAGTGTTCTTCAAATTGGTGAACAAATTGTGAAGTTATAACTATTTCAAAACTGTCATTGATAGATGAGGCAACACATATATACAAAACGTCTTAGAAACATGATAACTTTGTTGTGAGATGATGATATTGTTTGGATATCTAAACCTGGAAGTTGCCAGTAGTCAAGGATCGACCTGTTTGTAAAATATGTGAAATCTTTGATCTGGAATAGAGACGAGACAGGGGATCGACTCTTAGTCGCAGTCATTAGACAATAAGACAGACACTTTTGATAATGGCAAATGTAATTCCAACCTCATTTGATGACTCCGAAACTTGTGATTGTGAGAAAAATAATCAAGATTGCTATTCTAGTTACTATTGGAAATAGTTAGTGAGGATGCCTTAAGGATTGCGTTACAAATTGATCGCATTAATCGGATTGTTACTCAAGATTTTGGTAACAATAATCTGTTTCATTACGAAAATAACCTCAGATACTTCATTATTTAATCCACATATTTTGACGTTGAGTAGATAAGAAACAATTGAGAAAATATTTAAATACACTAAAGGAATCCAGGGTGTAAATTTAAAATCAAAATCCGAAACTTTTTTATTTATAAAGATTGTCGTGGGAGAGCTTCAATACTTGCGGGACGTATTCACGGGGAACACACAAGACATGTATTTCTTGGTCCGTGACTTCCGACCAGGCACGATACAATAAGTCCTTCTTCACGAGATATGACACTCATTTGTTAGCGCGGGTGGACTCACACTCGAGGGTTTTAGTTTTCTCCTAAAGGGGGAGGAGAGTTGCGCACTCCTGCTGGGCGCGGGCAAACTTGTCGCTCCGGAGGGCTTGGAACTCCGGGTCGATAGCGGTTTCCAGGAGAACGGGTGCATGAGATTCCAGGGTTACTTGTGTACGGTAATCACAGGCTGGGCCACGGGATGGTCGTGGATTACGGGGCTCTGACCGATCAAAACGGAGCAGAACTGGATTAAGGCCGCTACCACTTTGGCCCAACCGGATATATAGTCACACTCGATGTGACAATAAGTTACTGGGAAACGACTGGCCCGGCCAAGGTATTCGTGGACCACCGCAAACTTCTTGTGATCGGGGCCAAGAGGGGGGAGTAGGTCCTCAGACAATACGATGCAGGTGCATCCGGTGTCACGAACGAGGGTGGATACTCGTCAACCGTTCAAGTTTCCGTTCTCGAATTTCAATCCACCAGGGTTGTTCTCATTAAAGAGAAAGTTTACCTGATGGTCCGAAATTTGGCGGGTGAGGGATGATCGGGGGTCTTCTGAAGCAACGGAGGAGGAGCAGGGGCATTTCAGATTTGGTGCACTTGGTGGGACTGAGAGTTTGAGAATTGGGAGTTTTGAGGACAGTTCTTGCGGTAATGGCCGGGAACTCCGCAGGTGTAGCAGACAATTGGGTTCTTTTGGTACAGCTCATCCGGAGAAGAATAAACGAGGGGCTTAACGTCTCGGTGTTCAGATGGATGGAAGTTTCTTGGCTTCGAAGGACTAGAAACTTTGATAAATCTTGGAACTAATTTATGAGGGGCCTTAGGACCATAAAATTTAGTTTTGGGAGGTGATTGAGGAGCGATTGGGGAGCCTTTTTAACATCCTTAGTGTATAAATTAGGACTACCTGCGTAGACATTGGCCTCTTTTAAGCATTCCTTAAAGTCGCACAACGTTTATCCTTAATAAGGGCGCGAATTTCGTGAGCCACGGCAGCTAAAAGCTGATCTGTAAGGAAGAAGTCCAGAAGGGATTCGTAGACATGGGGAATCTTGCACGCATCCAGCCAACACTGAAGGTGTCTTTGGAGGATGTACCCGTGTTGTCGAAATGTTTGGCCAGGGCGGATCCTTTCCTGGCAAAATCGGGAGCGGTAGAATTTGCAATTAATATGAACAGCGGCTAACAATTCGGACTTTAACGTGAAATATCCAAAGTTGCTTCCGGCGGGAGGGATACGAAGATATCCCTTAACTGGGTGTTTAGGAAGGAAAGTAAGTGACGACACCATCATTTTCTAGATTTCATCTTTTGATCTGAAAGATTCTCTCAATATGGGTAAAAAATGATCCAAAGTCCTCTCCATCATTAAAAGCGGGAAGTTTGACTGAAGGAGTTTGGGGAATTTCAGCCCAGGAACCGATGGACTGAGAATCTATTTGATTTCGGCTCATTTCCAGCTTATGCTGCCTAATTTGTTCACGTTCTTCCATCTCCATTTTTTTCTTCTTCATCTCCATCTTTAGTTTGTTCTTCTCCATCTCCATTTTGTTCTTCTCCATCTCCATCTTCAGTTTGTTCTTCTCCATCTCCATCTCCATTTTTCTTAGTTTCTCTTCCCTTTGCTCTGCCCGTTCATTTCTCTCTTCTTCCTGTACGTAATTTAGTAGGTCTTTGCCCGAAAGACCTAACATTTCACCCTGACTCTTGAATTTTTCAAAGGATGACATTGTTATGCAGTTAACTGAAGGAATACTAACACGCGAACGAGCTAGGATACTACTCACGCGAAACGAATAGTTGAATATTCGTGAATGCCTTGTTCACAAAAAAATAAGATACAGCTACCTACCTCTGCTGTTTCTCAGCGGGAAAAAAAATTAAAATGGTCCTACCGGAATTATGACACCAAAGACCTTAACTCTTTTCGATTAATAACCAGGAGAGTCTTCAAAATTCAAACCCATTTAAAAAAATTAATTACCTGGGGTCCAACACAAAATCTAAATAGATTAAAGTTTCACTGCTCTTCAATCAACTTGAACTTGCCTTCTGCCAGTACAATAAAAAAATTAAAATAAAAGGGATAGACGTGAATAACAAGGAAACTTCTAATGTTGAAATTAAAATGACACGGGTTCGTAAAAACCCCAAACACACTTGACACCAAAATTATACAATATGTATATTAATAAATATATATGTCGTGGTGTGCCATTATATTATATCAATACCATATTATATCTATGGGAAAGGGACTAATAACTTAAAGGCGAACCGACAAAGGGGCGGAATGCCGCGAATTTCGACGCGCGGAGCAGCGAGAATAGAGTGCAAAACGAGGTCAGGTAAAATTTGGGCAATGGCACAGCTCAAGTTTTTTTAAAGAGGCATACACAAAAATATAATTTTATTTAAATAAAATAAAAGAATCAATAGGCAAAATTGAATTGGTAAATTAGGGGGAAATTGCAGAGTTATGCATCAGACTCTTAAGTTAGAAATTAATGCGTTACAGAAGGAGACTATTCCAATGGGGAGGATTAACTCAAATGGGTTGCTGAAGGGGGCAAGGGGTTGACTTACAGGGGATTCCGGTGAGACGTCTGGGTAAGGTTTCACGGATGTCTTCTGCAGGCCATAAACTTGAGGGCTAGGGGACTTGGAGCTTCTGAGTGGGGAGTTGACGTGCTGACGGTTCTCCAAGGGTGGGGGGGGGGAGGGGCGCTGACGTCCGGTCCAGAGGAGAGCATTTTGGCCACCCGAAGACGAGGAGGGAGCGAGGAGGGCTTCTACAGGATTTAATGAGTGGAGTCGGAAAAATCGCTCGTTGGGGATCGTCAAATGGAAATACGTCACTGGCTGGGCTAATTCTAACTACACGAAATGTTCAGCCGTCATTTTGCTTCGTTGTTAAGCACCTGACTTGGAACTAGGGGTAATGCCCATTCGGATCCTGGTGGGACTCCTCAACTCTGTATATCCCAACTTTCTAAAACATTAAAGTTAATGCAATTATAAATCTAACCGGTAGAAAGTGGATCAAAACAATCGACTTTATTCCTGTCTATTACCTGATTCCTTCTGCACAAAATGTCTGTGGTCTACCAGAAATACAGACTTCAACAAAACCTCAAGAAATTAAAATAATAGAAAAAGGCAGACATAAACCAATATATAGTGGTAAGACTATTTCATTCGACACATCTTCCTATATAATTAGTGAACGACATTTGACGCATGTAAGGAGTGGAGGGTGGAGGAAAAGAGTTTGCTTTGGTCTTGAGGAACTTATAGTTTAGAATTCTTGGAATTGGAGACGTCTTTGAGAACCGAAAAACGCTAATGTATAGTACCATCTTCCAGGTATTCTTGGTGCTTCCTTAAATCGCCCCTGATATCCGCTGGATAATTTCAATTATTATCACAATTCGGGTCATTTAAGAACACGACTAAGCCCCAAGTCATGTATGTATGCAAAAGGAGTTAGGTATTCGCTAGAAAATGCTGCTAATCGGTGAATATATTCAAGGTATTCGTTTTATCCGACGTTTGAAAGTACTGACGTTGTTGCAGTCTTTTACGAGGAAACACATTCCATAAGTTTAGGATTCGGTTAAAAAAGAATTTCTACTGTTTTTTGCCATGTAAAAAAGAGGGAACCAAGGAACAGGATTCTCCGCCGCCAAAGTGGTTTATGGTGTCTCTTTTCACATTCCAGGTTATTTATTTGTTAACAAAGAGAGTGAAGCTTTGCAATACAGAGCCATATAGCAACAACAAACGGCAAATATATCAAGTGCACCCCCTCCTTTCTCGCCTTTTATCTCCACAAGAAGTTTTCATTCCAAATAATATGAAGGACCCTACACACGTGTTCATAAGAGACACACAAATACGCCCTACTTTCCCTGCCCCATATAAAGCCCCCTTCAAGAATCTGCAGAGGCGCAAACATTCCTCAGGGAAGCAAAGGACGTTTTTGTGCTCACAAAGGAAACATGAAACGCCGTAAATTGAATTCCACCAACAACCAAATACAACTAACACTCTCATACAATCCAACATACACATTTCTCACGCATGACCGACATGCACACTCCGATGGAACTTAGGAGCAAACACGACAAACTACATCTCAGCAGTACTACGAAATCCACAGTTAAAAAGGGCGAACACCGTGTATAGTTCTGGAATGGGATGACGAGTCTTTCTTTATCCGGAGGAGAATTAGATTTCCTATCAGACAGAACTCAGGTCGTAAAAATCAGAAGAATCAATAAACTAACAAGAAAAAAAGCAATCCGCTCAAATCCAAGAATAGGAAGTAAAGGTGACAGATGAGGATTTGGGAATATACATATATTAAGTTACATTGCTCTGTCACGCTATATCATACTATTGTTACCATATTTTCCTTTTATAATCATTATTATCTCATATCTTTTATTATTTCCTATCATGATTCACTTCATTGATTTTTCAACTTACCATTATAATAATATTCATGTACGAGATTCGATCTCTCTTAGGCTATATCGAATTATGAAATAACGAGATATTTTTTTCATCATCATGTCCATACCCTGTTTATTTTATATTTTTAAATCACTACTGATATTTTTTGTAAAGTTGGAGTCATATAACTATTAAATCAAACATTACATATACCCACAATGTCATTTATATGTCTTTTTCGCACACTTGTCAATAGGAACAGGGTGTTTTTTAGTAGCCTATCCTAAAAAACACAAAATGAGTTGAGAAATTCTTCCCCCCCCCCTCAAAACACTTAAGCAGCATCAAATACCATTATCTCGTCTGAATACGTCAGGTACAACGAGACCGTAAGAATATTGTCCCACGGCTGCGCCATTTCCTTAAAGACCTCAAACAATGACCAACAACGCAAATAGTTAACACATTTATTTCTTCCTAATGTATAACAGAAACACATACAAACATTCATCATAAAATTTATTACATGAAGAATCAGTTTACAGTATGACGTCACATTGTATCGGGCCATGTTTTTTCTGTCTTATAAAAACACTCTTTGCTCACTCTGTTACAAGTCAGGTACATCAACCTCAGAAAGACCTAATATTAAGCATTAATTCTGTGTTAAAGTTCAAACATTCACTTAACATAATTTCACGGATGACAAAAGACACAAGCGCCTATCAAAGACCTCAATACGTCTGCATTTTTTTATCCTTATTTATTAAAGAATTTCCTTCTATTGACGTGTAAGATAAAAAACTTGTTGAAATTAAGAACAAACAGAATGTAAGTCATTGTGGTCGAAGTAAGCGATGGAAAGATAAAGGAATTACTGCAACAAGAGACAATCGGCTAAAGGAGAAATTTCTCTAACATTTGTAGAGATTGAAATAGATATTAGCCTCAAAGATGAGCCTTTTAAAATGTTTTCATGTAAATTGTCCTAAATTGGAAAAATCCTTGTAAATTTTTTTATCGAGAACCTACTTAATTAAATCATTTACAATTTTTTTAGCTTAAAATAATATTAATTAAAAAATAGTAATTTGCTATAAAAATCATACTGTATATAATTTAATTAAAAACATACTTTATATACTAAAATCAAGATTTAAAGGGCAACATTAATAAAAGAAAAATCAAGATTAATTTTAACCGTTCTTCTCATGTTTTTTGGGGAGAGAGAGAATATATATATATATATATATATATATATATATATATATATATATATATATATATATATATATATATATATATATATATATATATATATATATATATATATATATATACAAAAATATTAGTCACCTTTAGTGGACGGCAATTAGTATATTTTTATATTTATCCATATTTATAGCATCTACATTTAGTGTCAAGTTTTCAAATGATTTTTTCATATTTTCAATTTATTAAATAATTTATTACTATTGCTGCTTCATTTAGTGACTAATATCTGTGTCAACCAATAATTGCATCAACTAGTGTTATATTTATGCATATTCAGAGTATCCATAATTGATCCATATCTAAATTTCAATAGTTTTCAAACGATTTGCCATAATTTCAATTAACTAAATAATTTATTTTTAATCTTTGTGTGCATTATAATTTTTGTAATTTTAAACGTGTTCTAAATCTCTTTTATAGACCAGAAGATGGGTAAGATACCCGAAACGTTGTACTTAATTAAATGAGAAATTTTACATGTCTCATTTCGGGATTTATCCTCAACCTCTATATATATATATATATATATATATATATATATATATATATATATATATATATATATATATATATATATATATAATTATGTTGTTAATAAACAACATTATGAAATTCTGGATAGAGAATTTCCCCCAAAACTGATTTTCCAAATTTTACCTTATGTTAGACAAACAATGGACCCTCTTCAGAACATTGTCTGCGCCTATGTTGTTTCTCATCATATTTTATGTCACTTAATGAGAGATCTACTGCAGCACTTGTTTTCACTCTTTGTTATGTAGGTTCTTTAGAACTTGAAGTTGATGGAAGACCTCTTTTAGTGTTGAGAAATGAAGGGAGGTTCCCTGTCTTACTAAGGCCTTCAGCTATATCACTTTGAATCCGTAGTAGGCTCATAGACCTATTTTTGCAGTTTGAGGTAGTTACTTGCAGTGCTTACGATATAATAAACATCCATTGGTTGCTGCTACCTTTATAAAATATTAAAGATGGGCATATAACATCCTTTGCTTCTTACTTTATGTGATATAAAGACAAGAACATGTCATACAAATCCACACACCCCTTAAACTTGTTATATTGGTGGACCATCTGAGGGCAATCTAGTTCTATGTAGGCTTTTTCTTTTGATGACCTCCTCTTCACTTCCAAACCGAAGTTGAGTCTACAAAGGTTGGTGCAAGCTGCACAGAGCTATTCTTGTACCATTTTACAATAACAATACCTGAAGATGCATCGACTCCAAACCTATAAACTGCTCCCTCTTTCTTCTAGTTCTTTTTCTGATGAGAAAAGTTTTTAAGCTCCTGTCATCCTATTTGGCCTAACTGTCCATACAGTGTAAATGCCTCTACTTCTTAGTTCTTTTACAAGTGCCGAAGATTCGAGCACAAGCGCATAACAGTATCACCTGTCACCCTCATTTGTCTGAATGTTTTCCTGTATAAATTTTAAAGTTGGGAATTATCCCAGATACTTTGCATCTAGTAAACACTTTATACCCCTTGTAATTTCTTTCTTGGGAAAGATATTGGTTCAGAGCCGAAGCAGAATTTGAAGGAATCATTTATTCATCTCCTGAGTTGAATTGTTCAAGTTCGATAATTTTACATTTTCCAATTCTTGAAACGATTACACGGGCCTTACTTTATAAACCTTATCGCTCTTTGGGGAATTGAGGTCAGACATATTCGAATTATCGTTAAATACAATTGTTTTTTTATATTCTTGAAATCTTTGTTGTTACCTCTAATTCAGCTAGTTCGTCAGTTCCTCGTTCCCTTTCGTCTTCAATGTCAGTATCTCCATCTTCAGGAATATCATAAAATATGTTTGGTGGAAGGTCACAATTTTCTGACTGTGGTAAAAGTTGAGTTCTCTTTGGGCCATAAAAAGTTGACCACTCCTTCGAATACCATTAAAATAATTTCGATAATTTAAATGTAATAAATGAAACCAAGAAAATTGGGTAAACGTTTGAATGTATACATAAAAATATGCAGAGCTAAGTTTTACATTCCATACTTTCTATAATTATTATATTACTCATATATATTATATAATTATAATATAAAAAATAGTACATTAAAATATTTGACAAAATACACTCTCTATAATACATGATGTTGTTCTAGAAGAACCTTTGGGAGAAGTCCTTCTATCTAGAAAAAAATAGATACACCTAATATGCTATATTTTACTCTTTTGCGTTTCTACTAACGTAAAAATAATTGAAATAATAATTAAAATATAATAATTCAAGAAACTATTACTGACCTGTGATATGACGTGAAGCAAATCAAAGTGAGATGGGATGAAGAAATCACTTTGCTGGGGATTTGTCTCTCACGTTGGCTAAAATATTTGTGAATAAAAAATCATTTGGCAGAAACCTTCTGAGTTCTGTTTTCGGTTGTTAACTGGTAATTTGGAAGGATATTTTGAAATGATTCTAAACCACGTTATGAGAAAAAAAGAATTAATGTAGAAAGAGTACACAAGCGTTTCTTTCGTTGATAATAAAGAAAATATCTAAATTACTCTCGTGTATATTAATGATTATATATCGAGAAAAGTGCTCAAAAATCCCACAATAACATTAGAAGTAAATCCCTTGTCTTCCAAAAGTAGCTTTTAAAAATATCTAATTTATTCATGCCAACTTGTGATCTTTAGGATGTGATTTTAGTTATTTTTGTTGTTTTTGTATTTATTAATAAAATACTGGGTAATTGTGGTGGATTATTGCCTCTTGATGTGTTATATTCAAACATTATTTTTGTTAGAACAATATTTTGGAGGTAATTGGTAAGATTATCTGTGGATAAGATTTTCTGTCTGCCTTTCCTGAAACCTCTAAAAATGGCGCTTTCCCTCATTACCGGTGGTTTCTAATTGGCCTCGTTCATTTTATACCATAGAAAGTAGTGTTTTCCTGAAATTGGGTCCCGGTCTAACTACTAGGTTAGTTATTAACTAATTAAAACTAAAATAACCGAACTTAACCTTAGGTTATTTTAAATAGGATCAACTCCTTAGTTCAAGGATGGGCAAGAATTTAAAGGAGCGGACCACATCGAAGCTTACGAGTATGTAGAGCCTTACGGACCGCACTTAAACAGTTATAAGCAAATTTCGGATACAAAGAATTTAAATGCAATTATTAACCCAAAACGGTGCAAAGATGATCAAAACAATCGACTTTATCTCTGTCTATTCGCTAATTCTGTCTGGACAGAATGTCCTTGGTCTTGCAGAAATCCAGACTCTAATAAAACCTTAAGAATAAAAATAAAAGAAGAGCAGATGTAAACCAAAATGGAGTAGTAAGACTATTTTATTGTCACAGCCCTGAACGATAAAATCCTTGGAGAAGCCTCGTTATAAAGTTCTACATAAATGTCACTCAAGGCTACAAACCTAAACAGAACCGTGGCTGCTACAATAAAATAGGAAAGTATTTAAAATGGAAAATACAATAATTTATTTTTAATTGAAGGCAGTTCTTTATTCCATTCTTTTAATTTGACTATTTGATGAAAGCAAAGTTAAAATAAATCGCAACAAAGAAATCTTGGGGGAAAAACAATTGATTCGTTCATTCTTCCTTATTATGCTAAAAGCTAAATTTGAGCAGCTTGAGAGAATCCCTTGTGAGAAAGCAACCGGGAATGTTTATAGGGAAGCTCTTATGAGGAGAAAGAAAGAGGAGGTTCCATTCTCTCCCCCAATCAAAATCAGTTCTCAATAATTAATGCCACGCATATTTTGATCAATTCTGTGACGAATGACCTCCTCTTGGAAAGGGTAGCAAAAGCGCATACTGTTCCGCTTGGAATTGGAGTAGGTCGATGGGGGATAAAGAAAATGGTAAAGGGATACATCTCTATGCTAACCGCTTGTCCTTATTTACAATATGTTCGAAATCACTTAACTTTATTCATCAATATCAAATTTAACAACTCGCCCACATCTGATCCAACTTCACCCAGCATTTTCTTTGAAAAAGGTCATTGTTTAGATCATTTTTTTTTGTAATAAAAACACCCTTCTCGCGTCCAAGTAATTAAGATAGCGACCATTTCAACAGATTATACAGACTATTTCAGAAAATGGCATGAAAAGATTGAAATGCTTATAGGCCTCTCGCGTAGTCTGTGTGGTGGAGATATAAATAGTTTCCCCTATTTTCTCAATTTATATTTCTCTCATTTTCTCTTTTAAGCTCTCAATGGTTCACGAAATTACATTGCGTTGAAAGCGTGGTGGAATTTTTCATTAAAATCGAAATAAAAAAACCAAAGAGTTCACTTTTATCAGCGTATGATTTGCTCAAAACGATAATAAATGCAGGAATAATTTGGATAAAATTATTCCCACATTAATGAGCGACAGCGAACAACCCGCATATCCATGAGTGAAATAATGACAAATAGTTGCGTGTTAAAATGAGCCACTCTCTCTGACTATTTTAGACGATAATTTAGTCATCAAATTATCGCACGTATTTCATTTTAGCGCGACCTATTAAATTTTTCAGCTGAAGTACAGGAGAAAAAAAAGGCAAGAAATACTACTCATTTTTAGTCGCGGGTGAGTCTACATCTTACGATGTCGGTCGGTCCCCGTTTTGCTTCATTTCTTTTGTAATAACATTGTAACTATTCGGCCAATTACAACAAAATTTGAAACCCTTATGTTGTTTTATATTCCCTTACGAAGTTAGCCCGCGAATTATTTTATTTTTGCAATAACATCATAACTATTCTTTCTTTCTTTCTTTAAATCCCGAGCTGACCACCCGCATGGAAAAAGTCAGAAGACTATAAATCCAAGGGGTCCCTGAGGGAGATCAGCCTGCAAATAAAAATACATAGAGACAAATGAAGAGTAAAGATGAAATATGAGGAAAAAAACAAAAACAAACAAACAGAAACCAATTACACCGCAAATCACGTGATGTCACCAGATAATAAGAATGAGATAGCTCCCCTCTTAAATGTATGGAGATCAGTAGACTCCACAACAGCACTAGGTAAACCCTTAGACATCACGGTTGCAGCCGCAATAAAACTCCTCGCAAACTGGTTATTACTATGCCTGATACTAGAAAATGTCACACTATTAGCAGTGGCTACCTGCCTTGTATTACGAGGAAATACAGCTAGATCAGGTAAGGACAAATGAAAAGGATTTTTATTACTGTAGTACATTTTATGCGACAAGCATCAACAACTGCCTTTCCGCCTATGCCACAGGTCAACATTAATACTTGGTAAAATAAACTTGACCGATGGCATAACTCTATCCAGGAGCTTAAGATGAGAATCTGCACCTGACGACCACACAGGAAAGCAGTACTCCAAACAGGAAAGAAGGAAGGAATTAAAACTTTCTAATACATCTCCTCAAGATACCAACTTTCTGGGAAACAGAGGAGGCAATATTACGTATGTGCCTCTCAAATTCAATTTCTTGTCAAAAGTCACACCCAAAGCCTTGAAATTGTCACTGGTATTTAATACTGTTCCATCAATATGTAGATCAGGATGCATAGGCAGAAGTGTTATGGACCGACTAACTATCATATTCTGAGTTTAAGGAAGGATTAGGCTTCATGACCCAAAGCTGATACCACTTATAGATACGCTCTAGGTCTCTATTCATGGAATTAGCTACTACATTCCTCAGACGGGGAGAGGGAACAACAGCCAAAAGAGTTGCATCATCAACATATGCAATCAGTTTGTTTTCCTAACCATCACATATATCTCTTGTATAAAAAATAAATAACAAGGGACCAAGAACGCTACCTTGAGGGACACCTGAGATTACATTTCTAACAATACTATACTATCCATCAACACAGACCCTCTGGGTTCTGCCAAGCAAAAATTCATTTAAAATATTAAGAAAAGTGCCAACAATCCCTCATGATCGTAGCTTGTAGATAAGTGCTCTATGATTCACACAATCAAAAGGCTGCACTGAAATCTAAACCTACCCAGAATGCCCCTGCACCTTCAACAAGAGCACTTTGCAAAGCTGTAGAGACTGATAACAGTGTAGCACAAGTTCAAAGCGCCTTACGAAACCAAAAACGGTAATGATGGTAGCAGAGTATTATCTTAATCAAACCTACAAAGGCGCTTAGAGATCAGTTTCTCAAATACCTTAGATAAGACTGGGGTAATTGATATTGGCCTGTATTCTTAAAGAGATGAGGAAGGACTTAGTCTTTTCGGGGCAATGCTACAATATTTCCCATCTTGCACACTAATGGAAAACTAGCAGTTCTAACTAACTTGCGGAAAATTGAGGCAATTTTTGGAGCAATAAAATGCGCAGCCTTTTTCGAGAAAGTGGGGAATATCCCATTAGGGTCGATACCACCATGACTGTCAAGATTCAAAAGCAGGGTTTTAACCTCACGAGATCTAAAGGTCATTGAACACAACTTAGGTTCTGGAAAGCATGACTGAGGCAACAACAGCGACTCACCACAATGCTTACTATCAACGAAGTCAGCCAAAAGTTCAGCCTTTACTTTAGGGCAGTAGATGGCACTTCCGTCAGCATTTAGGAGTGGGATCATACTAGAATCAACTCCGAAGAGTGATGACTTAAGGGTAGACCACCACTTATGATCACTACTACTGGAGAGCAGGAGCTCCTTTACACCATCATTATAAGCTATCTCAGCTCTCACATAGATACCCTGAGCTTGTCTTCTAAGCTCAGTGAAATTATGCCACAAGAAGTCGCATTTGTTGTTCCTCCATAAATGGTAAGCTTCTTGCTTTGCTTGAGAGGCAAGCTTACATTCAGCATTAAACTGTGGCTTATCCTCAAGTCTAAACCTGAGGAGTTTATAAGGGATTCTCCTCTCTATAATTGTGCTAAGATGGTCATTTAAGCATTCGATAATATTCGTGCTTCTATAAATATCCCTCCAACTGAGTGTCATAAGGTCATGGAGAATACCATCCAATCAGCACGGGACTTAAGGTAAACATTCCTAGAGAAGTGAACATCTGGAACAATCTGATCCATATCAACATTAATCTTAATAGAACTATGAGCAGATGAGCCTATTGGGTAATTCACTCCGCAGGTAACAATACCTGTAACATCCGTCAACACAAGATCAAGACGGTTGCCAGATTGATGTGTGGGTTCATTAATCAGCTGCTCACAGCCAGAAATATTTGAAAATTTTAAAGCAGCTACACCACGGTTATCTGTGGCAGTAACTAGGGTCAGCGTCAGCCACTCATTATGATGAGCATTATAATCACCAACGAAAATAAAGCAAGACTTAGAGTCAGCCTCTTGAAGTGCTGCCATTTTAGTTAACAAACAGTCATAAATAGATTCATCCAAATCCGCGATCTTATAGTTGGCAAATACATAAAGATTTAAAAGTGCACCAGAGACTTTAACTACCTGTATTTGATGACATTCACCTTCAAATAACGGCCTATGAAATGCAGTGAAACCATCTTTAAAATACAGAGCCCTTCAACGGGCTCTCGGGATGGCAATACGCTTGATCAAAACAGGCTTTTTGAGTCATAGAATTAACAATTCGGAAAAAAGACGCAAATCAGACACAAAGAGTCTCAAAACAAAAGAGGATATCAAATTTATCGGCAGCTACGTCCAAGTCCTTTTTATTCTTATATAGTCCACGGACAATGCTATATAATATTCTACATTTCCGGAATCGATTTTGCGGCCCATGATTCAGTTTAATGTCACCAGAAAGTAGCAACAGCAACATGTTCAATAGATATAAAAGAAAATTTAAGAACTTAAAAAAACAAGTAACAGGAACAATATATGCAAAGTGATTAGAAAAAATATTCACCCATGCGCGAAAAAAAGTACGGAAATAAACTCGTCAACTGGAAGGAGCCGCGACACCCAGCAAGGTCAAATACATCCTCAGGCTTATCAGACACTGGAGGAAAGACAGTAATGATGGTACTTTACAAGAAATAATAGAGGAAGACAAAGAAGAAGATAAAGATAATGCAACCTCAAGATAAACCACCAGGCATCCTTAGCCCTTCTACAAAGCCTGTCCAACACACTGATTGAACAAAATGAGAAAGAGCAAACTGATAGAATAGTGAACTTGAGTGTACCCCAAAGCAAGGAAACCCTAACCCAAGAAAATGGAATACCCCGGTACAAAGGCTGTTGCACTATCCAAGACTGAGAACAGGGGTTTAATTTTGGAGAGCCTTCTCCTAGAAGATCTGCCTACCATGGCTAAAGAGTCTCTTCTACATAAACAGACAATTCAGAGATTAAGAGTCTAGGGTGTTCAGTGTTGTCAAATGTAATAGGAAAGTTGGAGATAAGGAATATGCCAGACTATTCAGAGTAGGTATAGGCTAAGAAAAGTTCCGTGACTAGAGAGTGTTCCAACAACAGGCTGTATTGGCAGGCCTTAATAGGGATCTAATTCTCTCTGGTCTTAATATCACAACCGACGGCTGGTGCCTTGACCAACCTACTACCGACTCTAACGAAATTAAAAACCCTTAGGGTGTTTTACAATCTCTTTCGAATGACATTGTCAAAGTCCCCCTCCCCCAAGGTTATCCCGGGAATAATTTGTTTGAGAATGGAAAAAAATAACTATTCGGCCGATTTTAAAGAAATTTGAATCCATCGTGTGTTTTTTTATTCCCTTTCGAATGATATAATTGCCAAAGTCCTCCTAAAGGTTTGGTTGAATATGAAACAGACAGATCCTCATTTCCTCCTCAGTTTTACGTACTCTCGCACGCTTCTTGTTTGTAATGTTAGGAAGCCTATTTCGCATATATTAGAAGTTGTAGGTTGTAATAAAATTGCTAAAGTTCCTTTATGAGGAATACTCCTCTTGAATTGAAATCCAAAATGTATTGATGGGCAGAATCGAATAATTTAATTTTAGCCCTTGATCAGTAGAAAGAATGGCCAATTCTTCTTCTTCATTTAACTCAAGTTAAGGAAAGATTTATGAAAAGATCTCTAATCTAATCATACTTTTCTACCTTTAATGGCGGAAAATAGTTGTTGATGCTTTCGTCCAGTGCTCTCAGATGAGTAACCGCAATAGGGATTATTTCTTTAATGCAGGTAAACCGCAATAAAGGAAACAATCAAGATTGCCAGAAAGGGTGGCAATCTCTTTTTCCAATTATTTTTCAATGCAACTAACTTCTCTGTTGAAATAAGGATATTTTCGTTTTTCCCTCGCATGCTACCGTTTCTTTTATTTAGTTCACTAAATATTTCTTTCAAGTATTCCATTTTAGACATCCAAAACTCTCAAAATAGGCTTTCCCAGAATTTCTCCTGTTTTTCCTGGACAAAAAGTGATAGTAATTTTTTATACAATCGACCATTTCAACCACTTTCAACCTTTAAATCTTCCTGCGACATTTTGAAACGAGAACTTCTCTATGTAGAAAGCAAAGAGCAGGAATCAGATTCGCATTTTCTTCTCCTGCGACGGATACAAATCTCTCAATAGAGCCGGTCAGGCGTGGGACTCCATCGGTTCAAATGGAAACGCAGGACTTCCAAGACAGATACATTTATTTGAGGTAGCCTGGTACCATAGCTAAAATATCTTTACCTCTTGTAGTTGTGGGCATTCCTTTACAACACAAAAATTGATTGATTATTTTATTCCCGTCAATAAAACGTACAAATGCGAGCAATTGACCTTTATTATTGATGTCAGTGGATTCATCCACGATTAATTAGAATTCTGAAGCTTTTTCCGAACAGTATCTTCAATATTTTTCGATAAATCGAAGATTCTTTTTTGTAATGTATCATTTGGAAGTGGGATATTGTTCCATGGATTTTACCCTCTTTTTGCAAGCGGCGAGGATGACTGACTCATCAAGTGTAAAAGATTTAGATGTTAATGCTATTATTTCAGCCACCTGTATTGACGCTAATTGTGCTCGTTCAGACACGGTCATTATTTTTTCAAAATGCTTCGCTGTTTTGTTTTCTGTTCTGACAATCTTAGAAATTAATCAAGCTTTTTATCTTTCAGAGATGAATATATACAAATAAAATGTCCTTCTAACTAACTTGGTAGGGTAGGGTGGAGCAAAAACCGACCTATTAGTGAAAAAACCTGCATAAAATTCCATTTTGTACCTAGGCAAGTGCAAACTTTGCCCAAAACAAACTTCACAACATGGCCCACCTATCACAACATGGCCCACCTATGATATACTCATAAATCCTCAACTCAGAAAATAAGTGTCATTTTAGAACTTCGAAATTGGGTACAAAAACCCAATGTTTTTTGTTTTATGAGCTTCAAAAATAAGAGTAGATGTTCTCACACACCCCGGTTGGTGTTCCCCTGCGGTAGGGCCTCGGTCGGAGTTCCCCTACCGCAGGGGAACACCAACCGGGGTGTGTGAGAACATCTACTCTTATTTTTGAAGCTCATAAAACAAAAAACATTGGGTTTTTGTACCTGAGATCAACATATATGATAACCCTAGCCCCCCCCCATCATTAATAAGTGATGAAATGAAAGATAAGCACATAAAAATATACCTCTCCAGATTCACATTTGCCTTCCCTTAAGCAATGTCTAAGTAGGTTCCCAGGCGTTTCCTAAGGTCCAGTAGGTAGAAGTAAGAGGACTGAATTCCTCTATCCAGTTGGGGGTTAGCAAAGAATTCTATAAAGATGCAGAGGTTGCCTCGCATATTACGGCTATAGAATAATTCAAGGGGCGAAACCCAGGGTCTTATGGGTGATCTCCCTGTATGCATAAACGTCTATAGATAAGTAACCGCGCCATTATAGGTGCTGTTCAAGACAAAGCTTTTCAGAATGGTTTTGAGGGTGCAATTCAAATTTTCGCAAATACCATTTGCCGCTGGGTGGAAAGGAGTGATAAACAGAGGTCTTACCATTATGAGTTTCCCGACATACTCCATATGCTCGCAGGTAAACTGTCTGCCTCTATCGGACACTACCTCCTTAGGGATGCCAACTCGGAAAAAAATAGACACTATCAATCCTCTTAATGGGAACTGCTTCAAGGAAACGGATGGAAAAATCTACAAGGGTAAAGACCTACATGTGTTCCTTACTGTACGATGGGGGAGGGGGGTTCAATCGGACCAATAAAGTGAATGGCCATTAGGGAAAAGGGTTCAGTTATACTGGGGCTTTTCTAGAGGGAGGCTGGCTTGAATCGCCTTTTGGCAGATGTCTTTTGACAGACATCGCACAATTTGCAGTAATCTGCTATATCCTTGGCCACAGCTGGCCAAACGAAATACTTAAAAACCATCTGGGAGGTTTTGTTATTACTCAAGTGTCCAAAGAAGAGGCTATCGAGCGCGAGCCTAAGAACTTGGGGGCCGTACGAACGGGAGACACATAAGGACTGGGATACGGGGTCAGTTACTTCAGAACAGGAGTGTTACAGATCCTCCCTTATGACGTAGGATACCTACTTATCTCCGCGAGTAGAACCTTGGGCCTGATTCGGTGCTTTCTCACAAAGAGGAATGAAAGTTGCGTACCCCTTCTTGATGCGGGCCAAATTTTCACTCTTAAGAACGTCAAACTTCGATCGTGGGGGGGGGGGGATTCCAAGGGAATGGGAGCCTGGGGTTATTTTGCCGCTTTAGCCGGCGTGATAATGGGATGTGCCACAGGGCCTCGGGGGGTCTGATATATCTGACCAATGAGAACCGAGCAGAAATTTATTGTAGCCGCTACCACTTCGGCCCAACCAGTAATATATGCATACTCGATGTGCCGTTTAACAATGGGAAAGCTATTCACTCGGCCCAGGTGATCGTGGACGACTGTGAATATTTGGTTATCGGGACCAACCAGGGAGAGTAAATCCTGAGATACGATAATGCAGGTGCACCTAATGTCCCGAACAAAGGTGTACACGCGACATCCATTGACGGTTTTATTCTCGAACTTTAAACCACCATTGAAAAGAAAATTGATGTGGTGTCCTGGAGTGCTGGTGGAGGAGAGAGGAGCGAGGGTTTCCAGGAGTGGCGATCGAAGAGCAGGAGCGGCACTAATTTGGTGCACCTAGTGAGATGTGCACTTCTGAATTGTGAATTCTGTGGGAAGTTTGCACGCACATGCCCTTCAAGTACACAGAAAAACAGATTATTGGCCTTTGGGGGTACGATGACGAAGGGAGCGTTGTAATCAGGGGCTTGATACCTCTGGGTTCCGATGAAGGGAAATATGGGCTTCGAGGGGCCAATAATCTTCAAGAATTTGGGGTTATTCAGTGGAGCGAGTCTGGAATTACCGATATTGGACTTGGAGGGATGACGTGGGAGGTTTCTTGTTGTCCTTAGAGTATATGTTATGGTTAGAGGCGTACACGTCATTTTAGCGAAGAGCGCTTGATGACACAGGTTCAAATCCAACTCTTTTATTCATTTTCATATAACCGTAAAAATAGTTTCTCTATTTCTCCGTTTCTATAATTCTCCCATTTTCTTTCTGCGTAATTAATTTCCTTAGCGTTTTTTCGTGTTGTGTTCCCAGGTTTCATTTCTTTGGGCCTTTAAATACATCTATGGGGCAGGGGGCATATCCTTCTTATCCCCATTTATGTATTTATCATTATTATCCTTGCTTTTCACTAGATTTTCTTGATGCAGGTTGTACTCCTCGAATTTTTCTTCTTCTTGACTGAAATTCCTTATTTCTTTAAGTTGGCCCTTCAAACATTTGTCTTCACTTTTTCTTGACTTCCGTATTCTTCTTGGCTGGATTGGTCCTTAATCTTCGTTTTCTTTCTTGATGCATCTTCATTTTTTCTTCCTTTTCTTGAATTGCTGATTTTTACTTGATTCTTTTTGAGTTAGTCCTTCAAACGTTTTCTTCCGTTTCCTTTCTTGAGAGATCTTCATAAAAGTTTTTGGACTCTTGAGTTTCGAACGCGGCATCGTTGGATTTAAACGCCAATTCTCTAGCCTCACGACCGTCTTTAGTTCGTTTTCGGTTGGTAAGTTTATCGGCCATTTATATTATCGAGTTGGAAGGAATTTTTCTTTCATACATTTTTGCACCCCTACACATCTATTATATATCACGGTGTCATGTGATTTTCGATTATATATATATATATATATATATATATATATATATATATTAATTGGTGACTGATTAAAAATTATATTTTTGTTTCCTTCTTTAAATATACCTTGAAACTTCAACTTGGTAAACTCAGTTAAACGCTATCGGCTCCTGATAGTAAATCGAACTCTTGTAACTAACGGATTACTTTTACGAAGTGAACGTATTTGCACGTAGCAAGGACGTGTACGCACATTATATTTTTGTTTCCTTCTTTAAATATACCTTGAAACTTCAACTTGGTAAACTCAGTTAAACGCTATCGGCTCCTGATAGTAAATCGAACTCTTGTAACTAACGGATTACTTTTACGAAGTGAACGTATTTGCACGTAGCATATTTCCTTGTCTTTTCGCTCTTTTCCCCAACCAATATATATATATATATATATATATATATATATATATATATATATATATATATATATATATATATATTATGTAGTGAGGTGACCTATTCCTCGACATACGACCTAAGATTTTGCACTCCCCTATGCCATTGATGGCATTCGGTAGCAAGGTTTGGCTCTACAAACTCCAAATAATACAAAACAAAGCGACACTAATAACTACAAATACTAGAAGAAGAGAAAGAAAAGGACCGCACACCCTTAATGATGAAATCAAATTAATTGTGACCAAGGAAGTCTTGGATCACGATTATTGGTCCCATTTCTTTGCACTGTCGTCGGTTCTTGGGTAGGTTATATAAATTTCATTTTTAGAACTTACCCAGAGGAGGGATGCCGCATTTGCGGCATCGCATATTCCGGGGCATCATGTTCAATTCTGCTCTAAATGTTGCCGGCCTCGTCAGATTGGCAATAAGTGCATAATAAATGCGCGCGCCATTATCTGTGTCAAGTTCTCATTCTTCACTTGAGAGAAGGTTCTTTCTTTGGACGCTTCTGTGATGGTAGCTTTTGCAACCTGCGCGTAGCTTGCATTTTTCTATTTTTCTTCTGCTTGCTTCTTTTCTTCGTTCTTTTTCATTGACTTTCTTCCCTGAACATGATTTTTCTGGTGATTGGTGATTACCACCACAATTTATATATTTTTAAAGCTCTCTATCACAGCCACGCCAGTTATGTTTGTCTGACCCGCATTCCGAGCATCGCATTTTTTCCTGGGGACACGCCCTTGTCGAGTCGTCCTCCAGGCTATAACATTTGAAGCAAAACTGTACTTCAGTAAACTCCTCCCTTTCTATTTGTTAAGGTGTTATCCTTAAGTTGAACGTTAGGAGCCCGTTCTCTTTGGCTTGTTGAACTATGCCAGTGTCTCTAAAGACAACTTCACATACATGAACATATGTTTTGAACTTCACCACTTTAACCACCGATGCTCATTTATGGTTGTTCTCTTTTTCACTCTTTTATCTCATCGGGTTCATGTGATCCCACCCATGGAGCAAGGCGTTTGCATATTACGCTCCTATGTGTAAGTATCTGGGGGCCAGACCTATGCTGTTCAGCAGGTTCACTGCCTTCTCTGATGTCACTGCTTCTACATCTTTTTCGTTTTGCCAAATTGCCACATATCCTTGGGGGTTGTCTATAAGCCTTACTAGGGCTATATTTATTTCACTGTAAATAGTTGCGAATACTTTCCCCCTCTCCTGGTTTTTCCCAGAATAAGGCTCGCAGGGGAATCCTAGTTGTCTCTCTCATTTTGCTACTTTATGAGGAAGGTTACCACTGTTGAAGCCGGGTCTTCTATGGTATGGGTGTAGGGGGCTTGTTCTATATTGTTTATAGACGAGCTATTTTGGTGGTTAAATATATTATATACTCTTATTGAGATATTTCTATTTACTAGGGACCTTTGAAAGTTAGGAGATAAAGATGTGTAGGAGAGCAAAGAATATTATGTCCTTTCCACGTACCTTACTCCTGTTCCAGTAGCGATGGCTTATGGTGTACTCCTTGTTTGGCACTTGTTTATTTATTATATTTGTCTTTACTTAGAATGGAAATCCACCAGAATGTTGTGGCACTTATATTTCACTGAAATTGGGCTAAATTATGAATTTGTTTGTTAGTTTTTTTGTTTTGCACTTGTTTCTGCTTAATACACTTCGCTTGTGGACATCGCTTGTTTATTTATTATGTTTGCCTTCCCTTAGAATGAGTTACCACTGGAATGTATTTGCGTTTGGGTTTTTTGAGTTATGAGCTAAATGCTAATTTATTGCTGTCTTTATTAATTGCACTGATCGCTAATTTATGCTCCTATGGAATAGAGCTTTTTTGGTCACTTATGAAATTCCGTCGAGCTTCGGCACCGTTTGTCACGTATGAATCATAAAGTGATTTTTAACACCATTGCGCTGTTTATTATGTAAGCGTTTCACTGTTTATTGGGTGGATTTGACACTGTTAAGTCACTTCCCGCTATTTTCGATTCCTCGTAGCACTCGAAATATAATTTTTTTCGACAGTCAGGGCTCCGATTTTGGAGGAGAGTCCAAAATTTCACGAGAAAAGAACTTATCCAGCAATTAATACATTCTCCTCCCATTTTTACAAAATGCTTCAGTATCTATAGTTTCCATACTTAAACACAAGTGATACAAAAATTAAGCAATCAGCGTTAAACAGATTTTTAATTAATTAATTCTCTCATGTATAAGAGTTAACAAAATGACCGACAGGATTCAGAGGAAATGGTAATCCAGATAACGCCCAATTAAATTACAAAATTTCGTAAGACATCCAAAATGCTCATCTTTTTGAGTCACCTTAAATTACCATATTTATTCAATCCTTCAGTTGCTAATCGGTTGATCGTAATCAATTTACAGATTAAATAAGTTTGATTGAATATATTAAAATACATTTATATTTTACTTTAACTCTGATTAATATACATTAATTATACTTTGGGTCACTTTAGCGACTGTTTCACTTAGGGTTAAACGGATTAAAAAATCGATCTGATTAAAAACGCTCATCTTTGAGGTACGTTTAAGCCACACTCGATTCTATAATGTGGTTCCAGCACCGCACCATTAAAGGTACGGTCATATACTGCGACAAGTAGTCTCCCATAGCATAACATTTTCTTTTCATCCCAACATACTCAATGGAACCAGTAACCTCTTATAACCTCAAACCTCCAGTTTTCACACACCGCATAACTTAACCACTTTCTTCAAATTTCCACTACCTATTCTTCAAATTCTCACAATCTTTCAAATTCAGCCTCAACTCTTCAATCGCATCTTTTAAACTAAAAAGGGGGGGGATAAACGGGTCAATATCCCCTACCTACCCCTCCTTTCCTCAGGTAGGTCCTCCTTTTCGACCCAATTTCTGGGTTCTCATTCCTGAGAGACACCGGCGCTGAATGCAGCGTCATACCAAATTCTGAGGCCGACAAAGCTTCTGCTCCCTTTGATTTAGTTCTGAAGGCAGCCAATTCGACCAATCTTAGGAAAGCGAAACCTTCAAGTCTCATTCGGTCTCCGTCGAGTTTTTCCAATGGACTTTCGTAAAGGCCGAGGTAGATTGTCTAATATTGAGCCTCGATTTTTTTTCGGCTCAAGACCTTTTGGTCGATTCTTGACTCAGAAAGCTTGTTGATCGCAAAACACTACCTACAGTATCAGTTTCGTACTCACCTTCTTAGATCGGTAGTAGGACAAAGCGTCGAAAGATAAAACGTCGAAAGACAAAGGGTCGAATGGACAAAGAGTCGAACGGACAAAGAGTCGAACGGACAAAGAGTCGAACGGACAAAGAGTCGAACGGACAAAGGGTCAAAATGCTAAAAGTGTGCATTAAATCCAATTAAAATATACTAATCCTTTGGACATTTGCGCTATCCAAGAATGAGATTTTTTTAATGTGACATTTTTTTTTAATAGAAATAAAAAATAATTAAAAGCAGCGCTGGGAATAAATACTTTATTGTCTTGGTAATTTGTGAATAGCCATCAATAAACAATTTTGAAAATATTTACTTGTCTACAACGTTCATTAAAAGTTTGATCCAAAATTTATTATACCAACCATTTTTGGCCTGATACTCGTTTTCGAGAATTTAAATTATTCCTTTTATTTATTTTTGTATTCTATTTCGTTTCAAACAAAAATATCGTTTTTATCGAATTATTATCAATTCGATTTCCCAGCCCTGCTTAAAAGGCTTTGAGGTTATTTTGGACTAAAAGAATCCAGACCATGTACAGATTGAATGGTACCTCCCTTGGAGTCTTCTACCAGGTCATAAAAGTAATTGATTAAGAAATTGATTAGTAAGTGCAATTGACTTTCGGGTAAACCGAAGCAAATAGAAGCTAATAAACGATACTTTTCTCGAAAGTTGGTTTACTTATCTTTGTCGCAGGTAGAAATTACCAGATGTTATGGACAAGGACAGACATCATTAAATATCAGTTAAGTTTCAATTGAATTTTAATGAGATCGGACTGTTGCCTATCGGGTCTGAGAGAGCAATCAAATCATTTAAAAAGGGGACATTTGTAAGTATAAAAAGAACGTTTCTTCACATTTACCTCAAGAAACACTCCGATTAGAGTTTGCCTGGTGGCCTGGTACTGAGATTATTTAATTCGATCAAAATACCCTTTATTATGGAATTCACCAAGACGCAAATGGGCAACAGGAAACTCTTGCACGAAGGCTCCGCAGACGTCATCGATAAAGAGAAAAATGAACGAATTTATTGGAAGTGCGAAAAACGACAATTTTGCAATGGCAGAGCTATAGCTCAAGGGGAGATCATTAACAGCATTGCCATCAACCTGGCAGTTTCCATAAGGATGCCATGAAAATTATTGCAGAAATAAAGAACAAGACTAAACAGTCAGAAGAAATTCCCTCGGCTATAATAAGTCAGTGCACAAAGGATGTTCCAGTATGCGGAAAACCTCCCCAAAAGGAATCTCTGTCGCGGACATTAAGAAGAATCCGCAATTCTGAATCCCAAGATGAAGACTTGAATGTTACTACGCGAGGAGAACTCTTTTGATTACCTGCCCAAAATGACGTTAAGATATATTCGACAATTCAAAATATAAATGTTTTACGGTTGAATAGAAGATGGTTTTGCGACGGAACATTCAATTCAGCTCCATTTGGAAAGCTGCTTTATATTATTCATGCTCTTAATGATCACAATAAATTCTTGGCCTTAGTATTTTGTATTACTGAAAAAAAAGATGAAGAGACTTAGGCGACTATTTTCAATTTTTTACCAATTAAATCCTATTTAAGTCACCACTGATTCTGAGAGCTCAGCCATCAACCAATTACGAAAAAAATTCCCGAAGTCTGCAATTTAAGGCTGTTTTTTTTTACTTTGGGCAATGGAGAAGAATCCAATCTTTTGGATTGCAAGCATGGTACAATGAACGCCAGAATTCGATAATTAATTAACAACTTCAGGCACTTCCATTTGTGCCGCCAGATGATGTTTGTGACCTCTTCAATAAATTAATGGGAGAATTTTTGCAATATTTTGAATCTACATGGCTTGGGATTATTCAGAGAGGCAGAAGAAGGAAAGCGGTCCTCGTGATCAGCTTTTGGTCCGTACCTGAAAGGGTTGCAAATGACTTGCCAAGAACTCCGTTGAAGGCTGGTAAAACACCTTTAATAAAAGAGTGGTGATTACGCATCCTACGGAAGTGAAGCTGTTAAGCAAAAGTCGCCTGGAACAAGCCAGTGTTGAAGTGCTTTTAGATCAAATGCGACAAGGCCAAAATATTACAAGAAAATATAAAAAATATGAAACTGTAAATCAAAGACTCAAAGCCATTTTTAATGGATACGACATCAATGACGGATTGGGATTTCTCAATGAAATTGCTCACAATCTTAAATTATTCCTTTGTAGCATTTTTTTCTGAATTAAAATTTGTAATTCTTTATTGTTTTTAAATTTCATTTGTTTGGTATTTTTTCGTAATAAAAACGTTTGTTCCTTCACTGCATTTTAAATTTTACTTTATTTATTAGTATAGAGAAGGGTTGCCAGATTATAAAAAAGGTCACAACATTCGGAAAAAGGACACTCAATACAAATTACATTCATGTACAAAAATGGCGAGGATTTATATAACTTATTATTGTATCCTTTGTATGGCTACAATTTTTAACCAAGAAAACAAAGCAAGCAAATTAAAAATAACTATCCATACATTTTAAAATTATTCTGAAATCATTTTTCCAACAAAGTGTGAATGGAGTATCCAGATGTGTAATGCGTTATAAGCAACATGAAGGGAGTATTTAAAATCATCTACTACTAATCTGGTAAAAAATAATAGAAAAGTGATTAATTCGAAGCTTTGTCCGTCGACACCCCATTCGACGCTTTGTCCGCCAACGCTTTGCCCGAGCACGATAACAGAATATATATAATTATATTATAATTGTTTACAGGAACATAATACTATTTCTCTTTTTACAGGTTGAATAGATATGGCCAGCGTAGACAAGAGATCTCATTCCAGGGAGAATCTGTGTGGTGTGGACGATATAGAGAAAGCAGAATTCCCCCCACATGGGATGCTCCCAACTGGCAAAGATGTCATACAGAATTATGCTCTAGTTGCTGCGGCCACAGGGGGCAGGCCAAGCTCGGCGGTCTAAGGATTCAGCGGGTCAGCTGGTTCAAGAACACTGGGTATTCTGCAATCTGTACACCAGATACATAAAGAAACACATACTTAAGCGGTACATTGAATTTGCCACTAATTTCCCCCGTAAGGGGTGCAGTGAATTGCCATCCTGGCCGCCGTGCTGACGAGATCCAGCGCTCCGTCCGGCCCCAGCTTAGACTCTCTTCCTTCCTTAAGATAGTCCCCCGCGTCCAAAGCCGCACCCTCCGCCTAAGGTTTCGAGGCGGAGGGAGGAAAAGACTCGCATGGCGAACCCAACCTCCCCCAATAAGTCCTCGAAGGCGACAGCGCCTTCAGCGCTTTGTCCGGCCAACAGCGCCCGGGGTTCTGCCTCCGGGAGGCGTACGGCCATTCCCGTGAGGGTCTACTGTTCGAGGAGGGCCCCCGCGTCTCCTCCGAGCTAGGCCTGGAGGGCATATTCCTTCAATGGAATTGCCGTGGACTCCGGGCCAACTGGGAGGAGCTGCGGAGGCTCGTCTCGTTCCGTTCCCCGTTAGTTATCTTTTTGCAGGAGACCATGCTAGGCGCGTGCCCCCTGCCCACCCTCCCGAGGTATAAGGGTCATGCGGCCCCACCACCAAGTGATGGCCGGGCTGGGGGATGTGCGGTTTACACCTGGCATGATGTCTCTGTTCTTCCTTTCTCATTAGATACCTCCTTTCAGGCAGTGGCTGTGCAGCTGCACCTGGATAGGAGGTATACTATCATTTCTGCGTGAATTCCACCGTCAGCTGACTTCGACGCGGGGGACCTCCATCGCGTCGTGGCACGGTTGCCGAGGCCCTTTCACTTTCTTTGAAGATTTGAACGGCAGGCATCCTCTCTGGGGAGATTACTCAATAAATCACAGGGGACAAGTCCTTGCCGATCTGATCGAAGAGCTTGAGATGGTTGTCCTAGACGTGGATGAGTTTACGCATCATTGTCCGAGAACCGCTTCATTTTCTTGCCTTGACCTATCTTTGTGCTCTTCGGAAACACAGCCTGATTTTGATTTGGGGGTGGTTGATGACCTCCATGGTAGTGATCACTTTCCCATTCAAATATGATTTTCAGGGCAACTGCCGCCTGAGAGCCCACCTCGGTGGTGCTTAGCGAGGGCGCGGTGGCCTGCATTTCAGGAAATGACTGAATTCTCTATCTCAGTCAAGAAGTTTAGGTCGGTAGATGAGGCCGTTGAGTTCTTCTCCGGCAACCTCATCGCCGCGTGCCTGACTACTATTCCAAGAACGACTGGCCGTTTTGCACGCCGACCACTTCCATGGTGGTCGGCCGAGGGGAAGACGGCCCTCAAACAGAAGCGTTATGCCTACATGCGCTATAAGCGCCGCCCGAACGATTTCACTGTCGCTGAATTTCGTCGGGCTTGGGCTAGGTTCCGGTATATTTCAAAGCACGCCCGCCGCTCTTCATGTAGGGAATACTTGTCTTCACTTAACGAGAAAACCCCTTTGGGAGAGGTGTGGAAGCGAGTCAAAAGGATTCAGGGCAAGTTCTCGCAGGACCCCCCCCTCCCGTTCTCCAGGAGAATGGGCCCCCAATTTCGGACCCCGCGTCCGTGGCGGAATCTTTTCCGACCGCTTTCTCCGCATTCTCTTGCCAGGATGCTGCTCCGCCAGCATTCAATGCAAGTCGTCATGTCGCAGAAGGCCGCCGGCTGGACTTTACGTCTAGAGGTGGAGAACCCTTCAACGACAGGTTTACTGTGAGTGAGTTGCGCTCCGCTCTCGCTTGGTGCGCGGACACCGCCCATGGTCTGGACGACGTCCCGTACGCCATGTTTCTACACCTGAGTGAGCGAGGCATGGCCTTTCTGTTACATTTGTTCAACAGGATCTGGGTGCAGGGTCTTCTCTCAGATTCCTGACGAATCGCTACTGTGCTCGCCTTTCACAAGCCGGGGAGAGATCACTCTACTCCGACCGGTTTTAGCCCAATCTCTTTAACCTCTTGCGTGTGCAAGTTGATGGAGAAATTATTAAATGTTAGATTAGCCTTTTTTCTGGACAGCGCAGGCCATCTGTCTTCTGCACAGTGCGGCTTCCGCAAGTTCCACTCCACGTCGGATGCTCTGCTCCGACTGAAAAACGCCGTCTGGGAGGCTTTCCTTCATAGACAGCACTACGCCACGGTGTTTTTTGATCTGGAGAAGGCCTATGATACCGCATGGCGATACGGTATCATGGAGACTCTCCACACAATGGGGGCGAGGGGACGCCTCCCAATGTTTATATCTGAATTTTTGCGAGATCGTCGATTCCACGTACGGGTGGGGGGAGCCCTCTCCGGCCCAAAGGAGCAGGAAGAGGATGTCCCGCAGGGAAGTGTGCTCAGTGTCACACTTTTGCCCTGGGCATCAACGGCATCACCTCGGTGCTGCAGGAAGATGTTCTCGCTACGCTCTACGTGGACGACCTTTCAATCTCTTTTGGCGCGGCCTAGAAACCAACTCTGGAGCTTCGACCCCAACAGGCAGTGAACCGCGTCTCTCGCTATGCCGGAGCCCACAGCTTTCGGTTTCCTTTGGCCAGGACTAAGGTGGTGCACTTCTGCCGTCATCTAAGGCTCCACCCCAACCCAGATTTGTTTCTTAATAGAGTGCGCCTGGATGTTGTTGAGTCACACCATTTCCTTGGTCTTGTATTTGACCGACGCCTCAACTGGGGGGCTCATATTCGCAGCCTTAGGGTCTCTTGTACCCGCGCCATGGATATTCTCCGTTCCGTGACCTTCAGCGCTTGGGGCGCTGATAAGGCTACTACCTTACTTTTTTATCGATCCTTTGTTCGTTCAAAGCTCAACTACGGAGGCGAGTTTTCTGCATCCGCAGCCGGGCGTTTATTGCGGAAGGTGAATTCGATCCACCACACCGGCCTTCGCCTTGCAACCGGTGCCTTCCACAAAACGGGTGTGAGATGTGGGAGGTTAAAGGCTTAATCTCTAAGCGGGTGGGACAGGTACGCGGATAGAGCCTTCATCTATAAGCGGGTGGGAAAGGGGGATGGGAAGAGCCTTCCTCTTTAGGCGGGTCGGAGAGTAACAAGGAGTAACAAGGAAAGTAAGTAACCTAGGAGACCTTACGGTCCATTCAAAGAGGGTACCTTTGGACTCGCAATTGAACAGGCACATGGCTGCTTAAATGTTTTTCGTCCCTGAATGGCCGCTTTTCAAGAATTTGTCTAGTCTTGACTTGAACTGGTCAACAGATTTACTGTTGACAACTTCCACTGGAAGTGCGTTCCACTTACCGCAGATACTGTAGGTGAAAAAAATTTCCACACAGATTGCGATTGTAACGCTTCAGTTCAAGTTTGAAGCCGTGATTGCGCGTTCTGTTCTCACTCAGTGTGAAAATATCCCGGTAGTCAACATTGTCGAACCCTCGAAGTATTTTGGAAACTTCGATGAGCTGACCACGCAGTCTACGGGTTTCCAGCGAGAACAGATCTAATTCCCTTAGTCTATCCTCATAACTTTTATGTCAGATAGAGGGAATCAGTTTGGTTTCCCTAGCTTGTACGCGTTCCAACCTTGCGGTGTCCTTTCGAAACGAAGGACTCCAAAATTGTACGGCATACTCCAGGTACGGCCGAACGAGGGAGTTGTACATACAAAGTACTATCTCCTTGTTACGGTATCCAAACTGGCACTTTATGTAGCCTAACATCCTCTGGGCTTTCTTCTCTGCCTCGATGCACTGTTTCGAGAACTTGAGGTCGCTAGTAATAGTTACACCCAAGTCCTTCTCAGTGTTGGTGGATTCTATAGCAGTGCCCTTCAGGATATACTGAGATTGGGAATATTGGTGGCCGATATGCATCACTTTGCATTTGTTCACGTTAAAAGGCATTTGCCACGTGTCCAACCACTCCCCAATCTTCCCAAGATCTTCCTCCAGGCGGGCAGTATTTCCATCCTTTGCAACGTTCATACCAAGCTTGGTATCGTCGGCAAATTTGGAAATCTTTGCAACCATGTCACCGTCCATGTCGTTGACGTAGATGATGAATAGTAGTGGTCCCAGGACAGAACCTTGAGGCACCCCGCTAGTAACGGGCACCCACTCAGAAGACTGTCCATTTACCACCACCCGTTGCCGTCTGCCACTTAGCCAGTTCTTGATCCAGCCGGCTACCTTTCCGTCTATGCCAAGCACTCTCACTTTCCGGAGAAGGCAGGGGTGTGGTACCTTATCAAAGGCTTTCTGAAAGTCTGAGGATACCACATCCACCGCCTTATCCCGATCCTGCTCATTGAACACGAAGTGAAAGAATTCCACAAGGTTCGTCAGGCATGACCGTTGCCTTCGGAAGCCGTGCTGGTAACTCCTCTGTAGTAGGTTTGACTCTAAATACGACGTTATTTTGTCCACCATCATGCTTTCCATGAGTTTACCGACTATCAAAGTCAGACTGATAGGTCGGTAGTTTGACGGATGGCTGGGAGCTCCTTTCTTGAAGGTCGGAGTCACCTCCGCCTCACGCCTGTCTCTAGGAACGCATCCGGTCCGGAATGACATGTTAAAGATAGCGCACAGATGTCGTGATACTTCATCGCACACTTCCTTCAACACCTTGGGTAGAAACCCGTCCGGTCCAGGGGACTTATTCGTCTTTAGGTCAGCGATCTTTTTCTTTATTTCTCCTTCGGTGAAGTCCATTGCCTCCAGCTTTTCCCCCGAGTAGGAATCCGTAGGCTTGGGGATGGGACCACACTTTTAGTAAACATTGAGGACAAGTAGACATTGAGAAGGTTAGCATTTTCTGCATCTGACTGAGTTAATGCACCCTCCTCGTCCACTAAGGGCCCAATCCTACGATGGATTGGTTTACGGCTATTTACATAGCCGAAGATTTCCTTGGAATTCTCCTTGCAGAGTCTCGCCACTCGGAGTTCCTCAGTACGCTTAGCCGCCCTAATGCTGGACTTCACTCTTCTGGCTAGCCTCCGGTACTCGTCAAAGTTCTTCTGTTGAATGCGAGGTCAATCAAGAACAAGTTTCTTGAGATCCGTGGCCTCGTAGCGACGGAAGAACCCGAAACGGTAGCCATAACAGAATCGGGGATAAAAACCTCAAACCGAGACTTTGAAGGCGAATTCACAGTTCCTGGCTACCAACTCTTCCACAAAGATAGGCCAGACAGAGAGGGTGGCGCTGCAATGTTGTATGTCAAGGATACAATCAAATCTACGAACTTTAACATTATATCCGATCACGAGCTCCTAGGCGTTGACCTAGAGATAGGTCCTGTCAGATACAGGACCCTGGTACTTCACAGACCCCCTTCCGAACCCGTTGAGAAGGACAGGGAACTGTACCAGCTGCTGGGTGAGCTTGTTCAAGGCAGAGTGTGCATCGTTATGGGCGACTTCAACAGACAAGTTGACTTGGAAACCAGAGCAGCCTGTGGCGAGAGCGCGCTACTCCTGGAGTTCGCCAACAACGAGTTCCACACTCAATGGGTCAGAGAACCGACGAGAGGAGACAATATCCTCGACTTGGTCTTCACCTCTGAGAATGATATCGTTAAGGGATGTCTCTGTAGAAGAAGAGCTCGGTGGCAGTGATCACCAGCTAGTTAGATTTAGCGTCAAGATCCCGAAGGTAAGGTCTGTTGCCAGTCAATCAAGGAAACTTGACTTGAGAAGAGCAGACTTTGCAAGCCTTTGTGCTGGGCTGACTGATATAAGGCTAGCGGTATGCGAAGAGGTTGAGGATTCGTGGAACAATTTCAAAAATAAATTCATGAGTATTCAATCAAGTTGCATCCTTCTGAAATGCCTCCGTCGGTCTTCCGTTCAACCAAAGTGGTTTAATCGAGAAATCGGCCAACTGCTTAGGGAAGGCCTATAGGTTAGGGCCTTCGCAAAATAGTACCTCCACTTTATGGACAGCAATGTCCTTTGAGGTGCTACTTTTTCTTGAGACTCTCCTCTCAATATCTCTCTCTCTAGCTCTCTCCCCATACCCATCCTCCTCTCCTTCTCTATCTATCTCTCTATATCCCTCTCCCCCTCTACCTTTTCTTCTCTCTCTCATCTCCTGCTTTCTCTCCCCTCATTTCTCTTTCTATTTCACTATTTCTCTCTCCCCCTCTCTTAATCTATCTCTCTCTCCATCTATATCTATCTAACTCTCTATCTCTCTATCTATCTATCTATATATCTATCTCTACCTATCTAACTCTCTCTCTCTACCTTTCCATCTCCCTCACCCTCCCATTTCTTATCCATCTCTATATCTCTCCTCTCTCGCTCTGTCTCCCCTCCTTTCTCTCTCTAGCTCACTATTTCCCTCTCCTCTACTTCCCCTGTCCCAATCTCCCTCTCTCCCTCCCTATACCTCTGTCTCCCTCTCCTCCCTCTTACCCTCCTTCTCCCTCTCCCTGCTCCCTCACTTCTTCAATATCTATCTTTTGCCTCTCTCCTTTTCTACCTCTCTCTCCATCTCATTCCCACCTTTCCATCTCCCTATCTCTTTTCTCCCTCTCCATCTCCCTCACCTTATCTCTCCCCATACCACATCTTCTCTCTATCTCCCTATCCCTCCCTTCTTCCCTCCCTCTACTACTCATTCTCTACATCTCTATCTCTCCCCGACTCTATTTCTCTACCTCTCCTATCCCTCTCTTTCGCTCTATCTTTCTCTCTCTCACTATCACTCTCTTCTTCTCCCTTTCTTTCCCGATCTCTCCGTTCTCCCTTTCTTTTCCGATCTCTTCGTTCTCCCTTCCTTTCTCAATGTGTCTGTTCTCCCTTTTCCCCAATCTCCCCGTTCTCCTATTTTTCCGATCTCTCATTTCTCCCTTTCACCCCGATCTCTCAATTCCACCTTTCTTTCCCGATCTCACCGTTATCCTCCCTCCTCTCCTCCTCCCTATCTCTCCACCTCCTCTCCTCCTCTCTATCTCTCCACCTCCTCCCCCATCTCCTCCTCCCTCTCTCTCCACCTCCTCCCTCTCTTTCTACCTCTTCCCCCTCTCCACCTCCTCCCTGTCTCTCCACCTCTTCCCCCTCTCCCCCTCCTCCCTCTCTCTCCACCTCCTCCCCCTCTCCCCCTCCTCGCTCTATCTCAGCTCCTACCTACCTCTCTCCATTTTCTTGTGTCTCTCTATCTCTTCCTCTCAGGTAATCTCTCCCTCTCTTTCTCTCTTTGTATTCCCATAACGTTCGTAATTAAAATCATCGAAAAGATCGATTCTTTTTGTGATTTTGTTCTCGTTTTCTTTTATTGTTGATGTTTGTGTCATTTGATGTTTAGAACTCGTTTTTCATTAACTGTTTAGCTTCGGTTTATTCGATTCCAAGACTCTTCCTTTTTAACTAGCTTCAAGTTCTTTTAAGAGTTCATTTAAGTTTTAACATTAAGGGCGAATGATACTCTTAATGCTTAAAGAATTGAGGGTGAAGGATAACCTTGATGTTCTAAGGGAGAATGTCGCCATCGATGTTCGAAGACTCTTAGGCGAGTGCCTTTCTTGATGTTTGTAATAGTTTTCTTGTGGTTAGGAGGGTTGCAGCTAACGACCACCTGCAGACCCGTAATGGTGACACATGGTAATCTCAGGCCATTCGGGTCTATTTAGTAGCATGGAGAAGAGATGTAAATTATATTGTATTGCCATCGCCTTGTCACTTATTCAACCCCTTCGCCCAATCTAGGCCAAGGGCCATTCTCACACCTCAACCTTCAATGGTATCTATTTACGGAATTTGCAGAAACTTGACTTGAACAACCAAAGTCAATTCCTATCTGACCGTGTAAATAAAGATAATATATAATTGGAGCGTCTTTACACATCCAACTACTCGAGGAAGAATAAGAGTGTTCATTCTAACATTATTTCGCGGAAAGACCTTTGCTCTTTTACATAGATGGCACACTCTGGTACCTGAGCCACTAAATCATCAGTAAAGACTTTGCATGGCCGACATTGTGAAAGAACATCGAGAAACTTGTTCGTATTAACAAATCTTGCCCAAAAATAACCGTTAGAACAAACAAAAATCTTCCCTTCTAACTATTTCCGCTGCCAGACGCACGATTCTTTACTATCCATCTGTGTCCTTCTTATAGTCGGTGGCACTGGAGTTATCTCTAGCACTATACTTATTCTCGTGGGCTGACGTAGAGATAGCTATATAAAATGAACACACTTGGATGCACAATTGGGCAAATTTAAGTCTTTTTCCACTATAGCACCAAGATCCCTGTCTTCCAAAAATTGGGGGCGAAGAACTGACTTGGGAAGAGGTGATGCAGATTCGGGAGAGTCGAGCGCCACTCTTTCCACATAGCTCCCAATAATACCCTGTCAATATTACTTGGGATGAGAACCTTCCTCACATTTTTATTTCCTTAACTCTTCCACATCTAATATTTCCTCATTGGGTTTAGCATTTTATTATCGGTTAAACTCGAATACCTTGAATTTTACTCCAATTATAATCACCACAAAATAAAGTTGTTTAGCTCAGTTTCTATTTTAATTCCCTCATCCTAATTTCATTATCCACCATTTATACACATTTGATGACAATAATAGCACTGAGTTAGAGCAAAATGTTTATTAAACTTCATATGTTTAAGTTCCTCATATTCTCTTAAGTACCACATAACTGAAGGCCTCCATACTGGTCACAGTAATCGAGGTGCGTCAAATTAACTTGCTATGGACTAGCGAGTCTGCTGACACAGCAGACATGTTAAGTCTAACGTGGCGAGGATCTACCGTGAGGTCCTCAGTTAACGAGGGCTGCACACAGCCCCGCGCCTTCTTCGGTAAGCCTACAGATGGCTAAATACTGCTCCTGCACGTTCTCCCTCTAGATATCGCATTTCCTCTGACCTGCTCCTAAACCCGTCTTCGCCCATCACTCTCATACTCTACAAGACGTCTCCTCTTCCCTTTCCCTCTTCAAGGATAATTACGTGCACACTTTTATTTGTGATGAACTCAAGTTTCGGACGTACTAGTAATTGCTGTGCTAAGCTAATCTAAACCAATGTGAAATAATAAGGATCAATATTATTTTAACCGTTGAAATATTATTCTGGTCATATTAATCCAAATGGTCATTTCTGATTTGTTTGTTTATATAGAATTGGTGAGTTGAGCTCAAAATTTGTACTCTTAGAAGAATCTTTACAGAATTTAAGAAGCCTCTTTTCAGTGCAGGGATCTCAGTGATTTCTGTGATTCGGTGCCCCAAATACGATTCCATGGTGGTCTGTGATCAGAAGTTTGAAGATCGTTCATCTCTAATAGAGAGGATACACTTCAAGTGCCTTGAATTCTAAGATACCGTCCCTTTGTGCTTCCAGGACGACCCATCTCGCACACTTCCACCCTTCAATTATATATATTCCACAGTTGCTTGAGGAGGAGGTCCTTTTTGTTCAGCAAACTCTTCAAGTTGATCCAATTTGTCAACATCGGGTGGAGAGACAGAGACAAAATACTAAAAAATGAACAATAGCGGGCAATTAATGATTTCATTTGGATACTCTGGATTATTAGGGATTTAACATTGACAAATGAAGAAAAGAAGACTTATATTACATCTATAAATAATAAAAAAAAATTCATTTTCTTATTTCAGACAATTCTAAAATAAGAAATATTCTCGCCCTTTGCTGGTGTCATAAAAGGCAACTAAACCCGGATAGGGGACCCCTTACTCAAACGCGAATGTTCCTGTCCTGCGAACGCAATAGACAAGGTTATAAGATTAATAAACATAAATATTTTGGTCCGCTTCGACCTTTGGGAACTCTTGAATTTTCTTTCAGGTTCAATAATTATGATTAATGAAGACCCGATGCTTTTTCCCCCAGGTGAGACGCAATGAAGCACTTTGATGCCCTAAATCCAGTGGCTTAAAGCCTTCTTTCATGCATTCATACGTGTTTAAAGGCTTGAATTTCACTAGAAAGGAATCAAAAAAAGTTTACCAACCTTCACATCTCGAATGCGGTTTAATTGCTTGCCTCGCACTGTTATGCGGATCTTTGCTACCAGAAAAATCTTTCCTAGGTCGACTATCCACCACTGGTTGGGTCCAGAATTTACTAGACTATGGAAAATGGTGCTAAAATTTCCATCTACAGCCTTGCTCGGATAGTCTACTCCAGAACTTGTCTTGCTGCAATTAATTATATTAATGAATTAGATTCAACCAAATCTTACCACTAGTTTGGTGTCTCGGAACAACCCTAAAACCATTCCAAGGACTCTGAATTACGTTAATCTGCATTTCATTCTCAAGTGATTATGCTGAAAGTAATTAATTATTCTATTATAAAAATGAATATTATAAACATGATTGTCTGTTTAATCATCGAAGGTTAATCAAGAGAAGAAGCCAAGGAGAGTAACATTAACTTTGTTAACGTCTTTCACCTTGAGCCTCTCGAGATCTCAAGGGGACTTTTTAGCGTGCCCATCTGGCGGTTACTTTCATGGGCATAATTTGCCCTAATTAGAACTTCGGCCTAGTACTCGGCTACTTTAAACTTAACAAATCCAAACTAAAAAAAGAAAAACCCTAAAAACAAAGAGAAATAAAAAATAACCAAGTAATAATCACGCCTATGCAGAGGACCATTTGACCAACACGAAAGAGAATCAAATAAAAGGTAGTATGGCAGCTTACTCCGAAAATTCAGATACTCGGCAATTCTGTGTGCGGGAACAGATCCCGAGTACATAGGGACAAGCAGTAGTGACCCCGCTCGTCCTGCTACCGGGTGAGTTAATGTGCGTGAAGACCACCCAGAGTGGGGCATTCAACGAGACTGTGCCAAATACTCCGGGGGACAGTGCAATTATAACAGTAAGGTGGAGTGGAGTGCTCTATCGAATGCCCGTGAATCCCGCGAGTGTGCCCAGTTCAAATACGACACAAAGCAACATAAAGCCATGGCAGCATTGGGGGCAGGTCTATGGGAACAGTCTAGACGCAATGGCACGCACTTTAAGTTCCCCCAGGCCGTCTTCCACCTTCTTTTCCAGACAGTAGAGATGGCTGGCCAGATTCCTGCCATGTATGAGTGTGAGGAAGAGCGAAACGCTGATCTGATTCCCCAGTCCTCGCGAACTCTATGGAGTCTTCATCAGTGCGCTTCTTCGCATCAATTCTCACATGTCCTGGAACCGAGCAAAAGTAAATCTCGACATCCACCCGAGTCGCGGCAACCGTGGCGTCAAGGCTACAGCAACCAGAATGTGTGGATATTCTAATACTCCGAGAGAAATCAGGGCGCTTTGTGGATTGATAAAGATCACAATCCAGTGTCCGAAACGGGCACGACCCGTTATTTCCCGTACTGAGCCGTGTATTGCAACCAGCTCTGCGGTGAAGACAGACGTAGCATCTGGTACAGCTCCGCTGACTTATAACAGATGGGATACGGCATGGAAGTCGACTCAGTCCTCAGACATGAAGACATCCGAATGCACTGGAACGAATCCAGCCTGAAAAGAAGCGGGCCTCTTAAGGTCAAACTCATTATTCCGCGTGCTGTGGAAGATTTGGGAGTAGAGACGTGAATACAAATAGTAAAAAGTGTTAACCTTTAAGGTTTTTATTGTGGCAGTAAGAAATAAAGGGGCTAACATAGCTCTCGAAGTAGTTTCCTATCCCTAAACCAAAAGGGTTTAGGTGAGACTGGGATCTCTCTGAAGCTTAGTCACCGTCTAGATCAGATGTGGTTGCGGAGCGAGGCGATAGCGAATAAGGGAGGCACAGGGCTTGTGCTTACAGGCTCATAATGAAATGTGTATGGTGCACAGCGAGTGGTTTCGACAAGTAGGCTCTCAATTAGGGATGTATAGAAGTCACCGGTCTAGTGGATCGAGTCCAGCTTCCTCATTAGAGGTTCGCCTGCGGTTGCATTATTCTCGCATCCGTAGTCAAGGTTCGAATGAACAGAGGTTCGATTGAAAAGTAAGGCAGTGGCCCTATCAGAACTCCAGGTGCTGAAAGTCAGGGAACGAAGGATGTCCATGGGCCGGTATAAGAGACCCTAAGGCTGCGAATATGAGCCTCTCAGGTGATGCCTCATTAAAGAACAATAGCAAGGAAACAAAAGGAGTAAATCCACTACTTCCTAAACCTCCGCGGCTCGGGAGAGCGAGAGATGCGGTTCAATGCCTGTTAGAGTCGACGCTCCAGATTTGGCGTCTGGACCGCACAAAAAGAGATCCAGAGGTCGTCTACATAGAGTGGAGCGAGATGTTGTTCCGGCATCGTCGTGGTGATACCCCTGATTCTCAGGGCAAACAGTGTGACACTGAGGGCACTTTCATGCAGGACATCCTCTTTCTGTTCCATTGGGTTGGATAGGGCTCCCACACACGTCGTGGAATCGATAACCTCCTAGTAATTAGGTTTATCAGGCGTCCTTTCCCTTCCATTCCCCATGATACCGTATTACCATTCTCTATCATAGGCTTTCTCTAGATCCAAATATAACGTAGCGTAGTGCACTCTATGAACAAAGGCCTCACAGACGACATTTTCAAGTCGGAGCAAAGCATCCGACGAGGAGAGGAAATTGCGGACGCCGCACTGTGCCAATAACAGGTCTCCTCCGCTCCAAAAAAGGAAGTGGGGGAAAAGCCAACGCACCCGTATATTTGTGAGAGGAGTAAACTTAATCTCCGGTAGAAGACGATTGGAGGAGACCCTAAGAATAAAAGGGGGGGGACACCTCCTTTTCTGAGGTGTAGCTGCCCGGAGGTTGCTCCAAATATGGCGAAGGTTAAGCCATATCACAGTACATAATTGATGAAATGGGACCCCACCACCACCTGTTGAAGGGTTGTCTCAATTTCCATCATCTTCCACAACCCAAGTAAGGGAAAGGCCGCGCTTGGAGGCAGATAGATATCCATGCGCCTGCGTTCGCCCGCTTTTTCTCTTTGTTGTAGCCATGATAATATATTTTGTAAAATGCATGGAAAATAGATCCTTCTACCTCCCGATGCTTTGGGAGGTAAATAAAATAGTCTCAATAGGATCATTTTTTTTAGATAATGAGCATATTTGCACATCTCGTCCAGGGGTCCTTCCTTGTTGGGGTTTGCCATTCAGGCGAAATTGTCCTCGAGTTTTAACCATAAAGAATGGTTCCGGCGTTGCCACCTTCTCTGTGTCCTGCAAGAGGGTAGGAAGAGTCAACGGTCCAACACACCCCGTGCCTAATAATTGGCTTAGCCAGCGGGTTTTAAGCCCTGAGAGAAGTAGTGACCTCAGGGTATACACTGCCCCTCGTCTAAGAACCCATAAGATGACGAAAGTGCACCGAGTAGACAGAACATCTGTGGATAGAGGCTAAGTTTGGAAGGGGGTAATTTTGTTGTTATTTTTTTAATTTTAGCAGCCGATAAGGCGACTGCCTACTTTGTCATGTCACCGTACTCGACCTAGCCTATTACTAGGGTATATTAAAAGACAAATAACAAAAATAAAATAAAAACATGCAATTTCAATTAACAACGATAAAATATTACAAATGTGACAAAAAATAACAAAATAAAAAAGACAAGAAAGAAGTTCGATCCTGTGCCGAGGGAAACGTGCCTCCCCCCAGCGCAGGAAAATATGACCCACAACAAACAGCCAAATAAAGTGGAGGGGCCAGTTTCCTCCAAAAATTCGTAAAGTTCACAATCAGTGTGAACAAACCCGTCCCGGGTACAAGGAACTAGCGGTAGCGATCCCACCCGTCCTGGTACAGAAACAGGTAACGCGCAAAGATCAACCAGACTTCGCCGAACAGTCTGGGGGACAACGCAGTCTACACAATATGGCGCAGTCAAGCGCTCCATCAAATGGCGGGGCCTCCTTGAGTGTATTCAATTCGGAAGCGACAGAAAGCAACCTGGAGCCGTCGCAGCATTGGCGGGGGGAGGGGGTCCATGGTAACTGTCGCGGCGCATTGGCACACAACTTTATGTTCCTGACGACCGTCTCCCATCTTTTTTACCAAGTAGCCACGAGAGCTACCCATATTCCTGCCATGTAGTCGGTGTGAGGAAGAGCGAAACGCTGGTCCGGTCGCAGAGTCCTCGCAGACTCTTTGGCGCCCTCATGTCCCACAATTCCTACATGTCCAGGATCCCAGCAGAAGATAATCTTGACATCCACCCGGCTCACTAAAACCGTGGCGTCACGGATACCGCAAAACAGGGGATGCGGAGATTCCAATGACCCGAGAGAACTCAGTGCACTTTGTAAGTCGCTATAGATCACAATCCGGTCTCCGAACCCGGCACGTCGCGTGATCTCCCGTACCGAGTGGTGTATTGCAACCAGCTCGGCCGTGAAGACAGACGCACCGCCTGGCAGAGCCCCGCTAACTTCAAACAGAGGGGCTACGGAGGGGAAACTGACCCTTTCTTGAGACTTGGAGCTATCCGTATACACTGGCATGTTTCCAGCGTGACACTAGCTCTGCTTCTAAAAGGACAAACGCAATACTCCCGACACTGTAGAAGCGTTGGGAGCAGAGGCGTAGCGACAAATAGTGAAAGATAGTACCATCCAGGGTTGCATCTTGGGCAAAACTAAGGGTGCTAACCACACGAAGCTAAACCTAGGTCTCGCACGAGTTTCCTTGCCGTAAACCCAGAGGGCTTAGTGTATGATTGTCGTGTCTCTGCGGCATAAGCATCGTCAAAATCAGCTGCGGATGCACTGAGAGCTATTTGCGACGGAGGGAGGCGCCATGCCCGCGCGTACAAGCGAATAAGGCACTGTGCACGGTGCAGATTGAGTGGCATATCCCCAGCAATGACATATAGGCTCTCATTGGGGGAAGTGCGGAAGGCACTGGTCACCAGGCGAAGGCAGGTGTGGTATATAGAGTCCACCTCCCGCCTCACACGCTCGGCTGTGGATGCATAAAACTCCGTAGTCAAGTTTCGAACGAATATAGGATCGATAAAAAGTAAAGCATTAGCCCCATCAGCCCACCAGGCGCTGAACATCACGAAACGAAGAATATCCATGGCACGGGAACAAGAGACCCTAATGCTGAGAATATGAGCCTCCCATGTGAGGCGTTGGTCAAATTTAAGTCCATGGAAACGGTGCGAGTCCACTAATTCCAGACGCACCCTATTGAGGAAGAAGTATGGGTCAGGTTGGAGCCATAGATGGTGGCAACAGTACACTACCTTAGTCTTTGCCAAGGAAAACCGAAGCCTCTGCACTTCGGCAAAGCGAGAGACGCGGTTGTTTCCCTATTGGAGTCGACAATCCAGAGTTAGCATCTGGGCCGCTTCAAAAGAGAACGAAATGTCGGCCACGTCGAGCGTAGTGCGAACATCTTCCGGCAGCACCGAAGTGATGCTGTTGATGCTCACAAAAAAAAGAGTGTGGCACTGGGGAAACTTCCCTGTGGGACACCCTCTTTCTGCTCCATTGGGCTCGATAGGGCTCCAACCACCATACGCGGAATCGAAGATCGCGCAGAAATTCAGATATAAATATTGGGAGGCCTTTCCTCGATCCCATTGTGTGGAGAGTCTCCTTGATACCGTAACACATGCGGTATCAGAGGCGTAGTGCTGTTTACGAAGGATGGCCTCGCAAATGGCATTTTCCAGTCAGAGCAGAGCATCAGATATGGAGTGGAGCTTGGGGAGGCCGCACTAGGCAGAAGACAGATGGCTTCCGCTGTCCCCTCCAAAAGCTATTCTAACATTTACCATGTTGTCAATCAAATTTCAAACGCAGGAGGTTAGAGAGATTGGGCGTAAACCGGCCGGGTAGAGAGATTTCTCCCCAGATACCCTCTACCCAGATTGTGTTGAACAAATCTAACAGAAAGGACAAGTTTCGCTCACCGACGTGTTGATGCATGGTGTACGGGTCATGGTAAGGACAAGTAGCATTGTCCGCGCACAGAACGAGAGCGGACTACAACTTACACAGAGTAAACATTTCGTTGAAGTTTTTTCCGACTCTGGAGGTAAAGTCCAGCCAGCGCCCTTCCGCGACATCACGACGCGCATTTAATGCTAGCAGATCAGCATTATGCCACGGGTGCAGTGTCCGAGATTGTGGTCCCATTATACTGGAGAACGTAAGTAGGGTCCTGCGAAGACTTTCGCTGAATCCTTTTGATTCGCTTTCACACATATGCTAGATGGATCTTCCCGTTAAGTGAAGACATGTATGCCCACCCAAAAAAGTTCCGGGCGTGCATTCGAATTATAACGAAACCTAGCCCTAACTCTACGAAATTTACCGGCAGTGAAGTTGTCCGAGTGGCGCTTATAGCGCATGTAGGCATAACGCTTCTGTTTGATGGCCGTCTCATACTCGGCTGACCCCCACGGAAGCGGTCGGAGTGCAACATGGTCAAACGTTCCAGGAATAGTAGTTAGGCCCACGGCAATGAGCTTGACGGAGAAGAACTCAGCTGTCTCATCTACCGACCTAAACTCCTCGACTGAGACAGAGAAATCAGTTAATTCCTAAAATTTGGACCACCTTGTCCGCGCCATGCACCACTGTGTTTAGGTCTCGGGCGACAGATGCCCATAAAATGATATTTAAAATGGGAAAGCGATCTCTACCATGGTGGTCATCGACCACCCCCTACCCAAAATTAGGCTGTACGCAAAGGATAGGAGTAAACCTCCTTTCCGGTAGAAGAGATTTGGAGGGTCCCCGGATAGAGCACAAGGGGGGGGGAACCTCCATTTTATCGCTGGAACTGTCTGAAGGAGGCTCCATCGATTTTACATGGGAAGGTAGAGGCAGGGTATTTTTTTTAACTTATCATTGGCTATGGTGACCCTATTTATGCCACGGGCTGCATACGCTAATCACCCCCACGCAGTAGCCCGCTCTGTTAGGGATAAGTACGGGGCCGGCAGAACCAGCTGCAGCCATTTGAGGCCACTCATCCTTCCTGGTGACCTGGCAGCCCATCGGCATGGCGGCTCCAACTTAGGCACGGCGTAAAATCGATAGGCATTGAATGGAGGAAGAAAGGGGAAGTGAGAGACATGTGGTGTGGATGAAGCAGGTTGTTAAAAACTCACCACCCCAAACTGGAGCTCAACGGTGAGGGAACGTTGTCCCCTCTCTTCCCCAGCCACGATCCGGGATGGTTGGGTGAGAGGAATGTGTTCGGTTTCTACACTGTGAAATTAGAGGCGACTAGAGAAAGTTGTGAGAGAGGATTTAGGGAAAGTGGGGAAGTAGGGTGGGTAGACAAGGTGTCAGAAAGAAGAAGAGGCTAAGCTGGGGCCAGACGGGGCGCTGAGGCCCCTCAGTACCGCGGCCAGGATGGAAAATCACCACGCCCCTTATGGAATGTAAGGGGGTAGGCGGGCATGTAATAAATAGAAGTAAAGATAGGCGGGTCTCCTAATGCCTAGGGTTAGTGATCATCTATTATTACCATATATTGGTGCTCGGGGACCCCAGGATGGCAGGGCTTTCCTAATTTACCCTCAAACCGTTCTTAGGTACAGATCACCCGGGTACCCAGTGTAAAAGGCTCAACAATGTACCCTCCTGCGGCCATCAGTATTAATTATGTGGCTTTGAAACCCAAATCAACTGGTTTTATTCAATCGCAGAATGTCAATCTCTATCTAAGCCCTTTATTATGGATGTACCTAAAATTACAAGAGAGAATGGAGATTGTTGGAAGTTGGTGGATTGAGAAAAGATGGGAATTGTTATGACAGAAGTCCAGGAAGTATTATTTAAGCAACCCTCAGAACCAAAACAAAGGAAAGGAGTCAAGTCCTGTGGACAAAGACAGGACTTGTACAGATTCGTGTCCTGTCCATTCAAGGAGGAGATAGGGTTGAATTTGGAACAATTAAATTTATGCAAATTTATTAAAAAATTGAGAAGGTTTTTTAGGAATTAAAGGTTTGGGGTTTGATTCTAGCGAGATCCAAAGGAATTTAACAGCGATAAATATTGAGTATTAACCTTAAAATCTTCATCTTAATAAAAGTGGGGCGGGCGCGCATCAGGAGTCCCACAGCGTCTCCCGGGTGGGTCTACAGATTCCATAGTGATGTGATGGAGTTTGCAAATGTGAGATTAGGTTAATCGAGGCGGAGCTGTATTCTGTCTTCTGGGGATCGATGGCACCGAGTAAGTGTTGGTGTTTGCGCGAGCTTGATTCTGTGTTTGTATTGTTGTAGTCTGGGTGATCGCTCAGCATGGTGTTGCGATAAGAGTACTCTTTGTTTTGTGTGGAGGGATTACTCTGAGGAATGGATTTGTGATGGTTGCTCGTTGTTCGCAAGTTTGGATTGTATGGGCATGTTTTATTGAGGTGTCATTTGGGTGAGAGTGGGGAAAAATTTTGAGCTTAGCTTAGATTTACTGTGCTGTGGATATTTTTTTTTGTCTGGTTGTGGAGGCTGAATTGTGAAGTGGAAGTTGCGGTGGGGTGAGTTTTTCCTATGCTTAAGTGTTGGGTTACTTTGATATCTATATGTAAATAAGTGGGGAATAGGTTGTTTTCAGCATGGAGGTGTGGGATTGGTGTGTTTTTGTCATCCTCTGATGACTGTGAGTACCTTATTTTGTATAATTTGGAGCCGTTGGAGAGAATATTTTTGCACTACATGGTAATAATCGCTTTCTGCTTTGAAGTTTTTGAATATTTTGTCACACACTAATACTATACTACTCAAAACACAGATTTATGTAACTCAGGAGATTATTTTGAATGGAATGAATCTGAAAGCAGATTTGGGTTTATGAAGGATTACCGACCTCTTTGTTGGTTTTTGGTAAGCGACATCTCCCGTTGAAAGTTTGGCTTGGAAGCGACGGAATGTTGCCTCGTTCCCCCGATAAGCAACTGTGCCAATTCCTCCCAAATGACATTCTCCGTCTGTTGACCAAAATTTATATCCTTAGATAAATGAGAGGTTTTATATCCGAAGCTGAATGTAAATGTGAGTGGAAATAAGAGATGCGAAAAGAAAGGGCTCATGAATAGCGTAAGATTAAGGAGAGTTAAAATGTTTATTCTGATTATCTGTACTTCACTACAATTAAGAGTGAATCAAATGTGAAAGTGATTGATTTGGGGTGTATACAGAGTGCGCTCACCAGTTTGGTCCTACAAAAATTAAAAATTTAAAAATTGCCTGGTGAGGAAAATATTAGTGGTAAAGTATTAGGTAATCCTTGAAGAACCTGATAAAGTAGAGCTGAATGTTGAGTTGCCGAACATGTCATTATGGGAGAGTAGATGTGTATTACAGCAGTGCAGTAATTGTTTTTCAATGGAAGAAATAGGGAGGTTAAAATGACTTGCCCTGTTTAAGTAGATGTTTAAAAATTTGGTGGATGGTTTTTATAACGAGGTTTCGTTTAGGTAAGCTTTGTGTGAAATGACTAAAGGCCAGAGTGGGTTATAGAAAGTGTCAGCAAGTCCAAAAGATCAGATTTTGAGCCACCATGGCTTTTTGAAGTGATCCTTGATAATAAACTTGGCTGTTGGATACGATGCGGATGTGCGTAAGGATAAACTAATCTAAGTTAAGCTAAAAAGGATAAAGGGATAAAGGAGACGAGTAAAATGAGGTAAGCAATCCCGTAGGTCGAGGCAGCATTTGGTGTAGGTCCTCATCTAATTTGAGGTAAATTTGATTATAATCAAAATAAATATATTAAATTGGGGTTCTATTTCTGGTGAAAGATTCTTGATCCACTTACCTGTGAACTTAGGACAGAAACACCCCTGCCACCTGCACTTAATGGCACATGATACTTCCGTCATTCTTCCTACAGAGACGTAGGAGGAGACCCGGTCAGAGGATGTGCAGTATCCGTCGGGAATCCAACTGGTTTCACTAATAACAAACACAACATTTACCAAGAAGATAAAACAGATGTTTAGAAAGAATTTCTTCATTTTTCAGTAAAGTTCACCTGTTTAAGTGAATGATGGGAAAAAGGAAATTATGCCTGAAAGAAATAAAAAAAAGGTTTGAAATAGATTCAAGATTCATTATTTGCAACTAAATTCTCTTTCACATTTGTACAAAAACGTTGTGGGTCTTTTCTTAATTATTCACAATGTTTTCAACAGGAATTTCAAAGGGGATCAGAAAAGGACATAGAAAAGGAAGGGGCAAGATTAATCAACACATCCCCAATAAATAAAATGAAGGTAAAGAAACAAAGACACAGAAAGGAAAGTAAAGAAATTACAGAACAAGGACAATGATAACACTAGTGAACGGATTTACCTTTCCTGACCTCTACTTCGAGTACCAGAATTAATCTCAGTTTACAGATGACCCTGGTGTTCACGAGAGACAAACCACAACCAGGGTGCATCGGGTAAATTGGCTGTTGTTGTGATTCCAAAAGTGACCCAAAACTCTTTATTAAATCTTGTTTTTGTCGTCCGTAAATTATAAACTTTCCTTGAAAATTAATTGATGATAAACCGCCGATGTGTGTATGAAATAAAGCTCCGTTTCTGCCTTAGCCTCCGACCTACCCGGTGAAGAACGGATGCTCACATAAACCTTCATTACACTCAAATTTAACATCAGAATTTATTTCCCTTCAAATAAAAGTTTGTCAACGCAATTGAGTCAATTTCGGCAAATGGACATTTGTAGTTTTTATAAACAAAATGGGAAAGTTCAGAAACAAGTCTGTTGACCAAAAGTCGCGTGGTCTCCTTATACTTATTTATGACCTTCAAAACATTGAATAATTCCAGGACTAACCTTGGGATGACCTTACCAAAGATATCATTCGAAAGAGAATGTACAACAACTTAAGAGTTTCAGATTTCGTTAGAATCGGCCGAATAGTTTTGGTGTTATTGAAAAAGAAAAAGAATTCCCGGGCTAAACATGAGAGGACCTTGTCAATTATATCATTCAAAAGAAAATTTAAAATAACAATAGATTCCAAATTTCGTTAGAATCGGCCGAATAGTTACATTGTTATTACCAAAACAAAAGAAAGTAAAATGGGGACCGACTGACCGACATAGTGAGATATAGAGTAGCACGCGACTAAAAATAATTATTATTATCTAATGATTTGGATTTTTTAAAAGGAAATGAATTGCAAATGATCAAGTCAAGAAATTTTATTAAAAATTGAGGCACTTTCTTATTTTTTTTGTAGATTGGAAGGTTTTATCAAAGTTATTTTTCCAAAATGATTTTAAATTTTAGTCTTTAGCAGGGAATAAAAGAAGCTACTGACACTTTAAAACGAGTAAAACAAAATGAAATTATTCGAGCAAGTTCAGAAGATAAAAAAGAGTGGTGCCGATTGTTTTTTATCTATTTAAAAATAAATCCGATAAAAGTGTTTTTTCTCTCTTTTAGGCCTAGACAAATAATCATCGATGTGAAAAAGATAGACCAAGAGTCAATTATTAGAAGATAAGTACTGGAAACCTTTGATTTTTTTATAGACCAAAAACCGTTGCCAGAACTGGATAGGACGTAGGCCACAGACCGGTCTGCATGCGAAGTGCAAGCTCCTCTTTTAAGGAGGAGTGGCGAAGCTTACCATCTTGTTATTATTATTATTACTACTATTATTATTACTATCATTATTGCTCTTATTATTATCATAATTTTATTATTATTATCAATATTATTATTATCATTATTATAATTATTTTTATTTTATTATTATTATTATCATTATTTAGTGGCTAAGAGACTTCTCTTGTTTGGAGCTACCGATGTCATTCTTCCCCCCCCCAAAAAAAAAGAAAACCCACATTGACCGGCCCTGAAACGTGTTTTCCAACAAAACGAAAACCAGTCGGCCATTTTTGCTTTTGTGTTTGCTGATATATTATCATTTTGATCTTTATGTAAACTTCATTACGGTGTCGGCAAATTTCGCCCGCGATTACGAAGGGACTGGTGGTGCAATTCGTCTAAATTATAGAACGAAGGAAATGGGATAAAAGACGACTGCTGGAATTACAGCTTCAAACTACCGATCTCTCTGTCTCTGTCTCTGTCTCTTATTCTCTCTCTCTCCTTCTCTCCTTGGCTCGGAAGTGACGGAATGTTGCCTCGTTCCCCCGATAAGCAACTGTGCCAATTCCTCCCAAATGACATTCTCCGTCTGTTGACCAAATTTATATCCTTAGATAAAGGAGAGGTTTTATATCCGTGCTGAATGTGGATGTGGGTGGAAATCGGAAATGAATGAAATACCCAAACTGGGAGGTAGAGTGTTTTGTGGACGTCCGCGTAGGAGAAGGAAATAGACAGGGCTCATGAATAGCGTAAGATTACGGAGAGTTGAACCGTTTATTCTAATTATCTGTATGTCACTGCAATCAAGAGTGAATCGAATGTAAGACTAATTGATTTAGTGTGTATACAAAGGGCGTTCACCAGTTGAGTCGTAAAGAAATGAAGAATTAAAATCGCCTGGTGAGGAAAATATCAGAAGGGAAGTATTAGGTAATGTTTGAAGAACCTGATTAAGTAGAGCTGAATGTTGAGGCATCGATTGTGCCAGTATATGAAAGTAAGAGTTTATTAGAGTAGTGCAGTAATTGCTTTTGTCTACAAAAATAATAAAAGAAATAAGGAGGTAAAAAGGAATTTCCCTGTTTGTGTAACTGTTTAAAAATTTGGTGAATGGTTTTAATAGCGAAGTTTCGTTTGGCTAAGCTTTGTGTGAAGACTAAAGGCCAGAGTGGGTTATAGAAAGTGTGAGAGGGTTTTGACGTGTCAGAAACTCCAAAATATTGGATTTTTCGTCACCATAGTTTTCTAAAGCGATCCTTGATAACAAAACTTGGCTGTTGGATACGATGCGGATGTTCGTAAGGATAAACTAATCTAAGTTAAGCTGAAAAGGATCAAAGGCCGAATCCCAGACACCGGTAAAATGAGGAAAGCAATGCAAGAAGACGAGGGAGATTGTGATGTAGGTCGTGATCTAATTTGAGGTAAATTTCATTATAATCAAAATAAATATTTTAAAATGGGGTTATATTGATGTTGAAAGATTCTTGCTCCACATAACTTTGAACTCGGCACAAAAACACCCCTGCAACCAGCAGTTAATGGCACATGTTGATAGTTTGGTGTTTCTTCCGACAGACACGTAGGAAGAGACCCGGTCAGACGATGTGCAGTATCCGTCGGGAATCAAACTGGTTTCACTAATAACAAACACAACTTTTACCAAGAAGAGAAAACAGATGTTTAGGAAGAATTTCTTCCTTTTTAATAAAGTTGACCTGTTTGAGTGAATGATGTGGCAAGTGAAAAAAGAAAATTATGCCTAAAAGAAATGAAAAACAAGGCTAGAATTAGATTCAAGATTCATTATTTGCAACTAAATTATCTTTCACAGTCGACCAAAAGCGTTGTGGGTCTTTTCCTAATTATGTACAAAGTTTTCAACAGGAATTTCCAAAAGGATCAGAAAATGACATAGAAAAGGGAGGGACAAGATTAATCAAGAGATCCTCAATAAATAAAATAAGGTAAAGAAACAAAGACACAGGAAGGAAAGTAAACAAATTAAAGAACGAAACAATGATAACACTAGTGACCGGTGAACGGATTTAACTTTCCTGACCTCTTCTTCGAGTACCAGAATTTAATCTCGGTTCACAGATGCCCCTGGTGTTCACGAGAGACAAACCACAACCAGGGTGCATCGGGTAAATTGGCTGTTGCTTTTATTTAAAAAGTGACATAAAAGTTTTTATTAAAGCTTGGTTTTGCAGTCCGTAAATTAGAAACTTTCCTTGAAATTGAATTGATGACAAACCACCAATGTTTGTATGAGAGAAGCCTCCGAGCTGCCTTAGCCTCCGACCTACACGGTAAATAACGGTAAATAAACCTTCATTACACTAAAATTTAACTCGGGAATTTATGTGGAATTATTTTTCTTTTCTTAAAAAAAGTTCGTATCCACAAGTGAGCAAATTTCGGGATATGGATATATGTATTTATGGCCAAGAGTTGGAATTTCTTAGAAAGTTTAGAAAAATTAAATATTATTATCGGATGATTTTGGATGTTTTTAAAAGAAATGAATTAAAAATGATAAAGTTCAGAAATTGCATTAAAATTGAGACTCTTTTATATCTTTTGGTATTTTCGAAGACTTTATGTGAGTTATTTCCAAAATAGATGTTAAAGTTTAGTCTTTAGCAGGAAATAAAAGAAGCTACTGGCACTTTAAACGAGTAAAGCAAAATGAAATTATTGGAGCAAGTTTAGATGATAAAAAAGCTTTGTAGATTGTTTTCTACCTATTCAAAAATAAATCCGATAGAAGTGTTTTTTCTCTCCTTTAGGCCTAGAAAAATAATCATCGATGTGAAAAAAGAGATAGACCAAGAGTAAATTATTAGGAGATAAGTACTGGAAACCTTTTATTTTTTTTAGACCAAAAAAACCTTGCCAGAGCTGGATACGTCGTAAGCCACAGACCGGTCTGCATGCGAAGCGAAAGCTCTTCTTGGAAGGAGTGGCGAAGCCGCCCATCTTGTTATTATTATTATTATCCTTAGGTGGGTAAGAGACCTGTCGTTTGCCTATTGGAATTCCATACCCAAGTACAGGGTTCGATTTGCGACGAGATTTCAGGGCTTGTTTGGAGCAACCGATTGAAAAAAAGAAAATAACATTGACCTGCCCCGAAACGGGTACCCCATCTTAGTGAAAACCGTCTGCCCTGGTGCCTTTGTGTTTGCTGACATATTGATCTTTATGTAAACTTCATTACACTTTCGGCAAATTTCGTCCGCGACTACGAAGGGACTGGTGGTGCAATCCTCCTAAAATATAGAACGAAAGAAATGAGATAAAATACAACTGCTTGAATCCCTGCTTCAGCCCCCCATCCCGCCATCCCCCCCTCTCTCACTCTCTCTTTTATTTTCTCTCTCTCCCGCCTACATTACCAATCAAATTGCTGTTCATTAATCAAAATCAATCTTACCCGTAGTGTTTCCATGTTCCTGCATGTATTGATCATTAAAAGAGAGTAACTTGCCTAAGACTAAGTCTACTTTGTGCAAGTCTATCGCCGGAACTTAATTGTGGATTCCAAATCCATTTGAATACCTTAAAATCCAAGGGAATTTGAGCTCTCAACTCATTGGATTTTCAATGGGATTTTTAAGAACTCTTTTAAACATTTTTCCTTTTTTGAGCGAACCAAATTTTGGATTTGGGATTTCGAACAAAATTTCACCAAGGGGTCTTTTAGATGTAACACTTGCAATCCTGCTGCAGGTAACATCTGGGGGATTAAATGCTCTAAAAGGCTCCAACACGCGTAGGTGGATCTGTGCCTCCTGAATAAGTTCTTAACCACTTTCTTCCCAGATTCCCAGATCTATCCTCACACACATTCTGGTGGAGACGCCCTCGTTGGTTATCGACTCTTTCTTTTACGTAACAACAACGAATTCTTTAGAAAACTTGAGTCTTAAAATGAATTGAATGTAGCAATCGCACTTTATTTCACTCTTTCAGGACACGACTATTGACTTGTTCTGGCGGAAAACTGGCCTAGATAAATGATGTGGTTCGGTTCCACACACCTCCGAACCCTCTTTATTTATTGGCTGTTGGTGTGGTTACTAATGGAACACCACATTCGTCTCTATAATTTACCGAAGCTAATTGCCATAACTGATCGATCAACTTGTAAGTGCAGTGTGAAATGTTTGAAAGACCTTTGCAACTTTACTTAGTCCGAATCGATTGGACAAGCGTCGGTATATGAAACAGTAATAATGGGTTTGCCACGAGTTTCGAGACGATGATTAAGAGCCAATAATATTTTATTCCTATAAAAGCGGTAATTTTGAAGAACGATTCATCACGCAAACTTTGGCTAATATCACGAATCTGTGAATGTGTTTGGAGTCGTTACCAAGAGTGACCCAATCAATTTCTCACTCTTTACGTAACCAGGAATTCGATCTCTTAGGAACTCGATCCTCCCTTTACAATTTATTATTGAATTGAGTCTGTGTTGGGGAGGGGGGTAATTTGCGCGAATTACTTTTGTTTCTCTTCTAAGAGTGTCCCAACCTCAGAGGTTTCAAGGTCTTGCTTTAGATCTTGCCTTCCTCGTGTCTCAAGGACATTGCCTTTATGGCCGTTTCAGGCAAGGTGGGACCTCGCTAGGCTTCAAATCCCTAAGTTTTTAACTAATATTGTTATTAAAAATTAAGAAGAAGAATGAGAAAAACTAATCATATTAATAATAATATTTTGTGGTATTTTTATTACAGTTTTACAAACTTAAATTCGAGGGGGATTTTTTTCTCACATGCGAAGGCATCGTGTGAAGAATGATGTGAAATTAGAGGAATTGAAAATGTGTGGAAGATATCTTGCCGCACTTCCACGTGAGGGCAGCGTGGACCGGAGGGCAAGCGAGCATCAAGATGTCACCTGCAACATGGCTGTCCTTGTTACACCTGGACGAGCCGCGTCCGGGATGCAGTGCCTCCTGAATTGGTTATCTGGATGTTAAGTGTTCCGCTCGATCTTTGAGGATGGGCCCCAGTTGCTCAAAGACATTAGGAGCGGGTGAGTTGCGTGGCTACTCATTCCTCACGAAAAGGTCAACCTTATCACTTGTTGGTGAGCGATAGCTTTCATACAGTGTGATTTATCATGAAAAATTGTCACATCTTCAACATCAAACACACATTCGAGTAATTACAAAAATGGAATCACATTTTGGGCTAAGATTTTATTTCGAAAAAATGGCTCATCCCAAATTGTTCCCTTTGGTTTGATAACCAAGATAAGATTCTTAAGAGAGATGATGATGAAAAACCACTCATGCTGAACGCATTACTCTTTTATCGATACTTCATCAGTGGCCGCAGCCTATCATTCAGCACATCTTAGTTTTTAGTCATCAATGAAAATTCAACACAAGCAATCAACTTAAAGGAAAATGTCTTACGTCCATTCCTCGAGTTAATCTTAAACCCATAGGTGATCACTAGTATTAAGATCACTTTTCTTCTTTCATTTCCACCTATTTCGTGCCAAGCTTTCAAAGTTTATTGCTCAGAACCGATAGCAAACCATCGCATCCGTCCAAGGAACTAATTAAATTAGTTATGGATAAGAAAACTGCCCCTCTAAAACTTCACATGAAGAGGAATATCCACAATTTTAATTAAAATAGTTAAGATTATATTTGGTACATTATGATTATAAAATCCGGTTCATTTTTTTTGTGGCTAGGCTGGCATGTAATTCACCCCAATACCTACACCCCGTACAGCGATAATAGATTGCAGGAGGCTTTTTGATACCATTCCTGGAAGAAACGATAGTGAGGCAAATTTTATTCTCCATTGGTTATTAATCATTTATAAAGTTTCTCAATATTTTAAACCTCATATCCCCAAAGCACGGAGAGTTCTCCTTTTCAAAAATCATAATAGTATTTCTATGTTTTGAAAGTAGGAATTATTTTTACCAAATAAAGAATTGTTCTAAACTTCATTCCACAGTGAAATGTTTTGTTGTTTGGATAAAATGATTTCTAAAACAAACCTTATCTGAGGCTTAAGAGAACGACGAAGTGCAGCAAAGGGCAAGACGTAAGAAAGAGAGATCAAATTTCTTCTGAGATTAGATTCTGCAATTCAATGCTCTGCGGTGTATAACAACACAACTTTCACAAAACGCCACCTCATAAAAGAACTGTAATAGGATAAGTGCACAAATGTGCGAAACCTATTTTCACGCTAACCTAACATAACAGAATTTCACTGAAGACAAAAGCCACACGGGCCTATCAAAGGTCATCCTCATATGTCAAAACCCACCCACAAAATTCATCCATAGGATTGTGTCAGATCACGCATCTACAATACACGAATTAATCAATCCAGAGGATAGTGTAAGATCATGCATCTAGAATTAGAACCATCCTAGGAATGTGTCAAAAACAAAAAGCATCATCATTAAGACTCGTTAAAATCCACTTCAATCATAATATAGAAAAATAAAAAAAAATGCTCCACAAGAATGAGTCCAGAATAAACCCCCCTCCACCCAAGTTAACACTCCCTCCCCATATAATCATCTAATCTGCATTTGAAAACATTCAAGTTTGTACTGTCTACCGTCTCAGATGGCAAACTATTCCAGTAATCTAACACTATTGGTGAAGAAATATTTTCTAACATCCAACCTACACCTCTGTTTTTTAATTTTTAAGTGGTGACCCCTAGTCCTATTACTACCTTCCAACTCAAATAACTTGCTAAAATCCAACTTAACCATCCCAGAACAGATTTTAAAAAGCTCAATTACATCTCCCCTCACACATCTTCTTTCGAATGAGAACATATTTAATACCCTCAATCTATCTTTATATTCAAGGTGCTTTAAGGAAGGTATTATTTTTGGTGCTCTCCTTTGTACTGACTCTAGCAGGTTGATGTCATGTCTAAAATGTTTTGACCATGCTTGTATACAATACTCTAAATGTAGCCTAACATACGAGTTGTAGAGTTTAAGGATATTCTCTTTACTCTTCTAGCTAACATTCCTGTTAATGTATCCTAGAACCCTATTTGCTCTATTTTTTTTTTGCCTCAATACACTGCTTTGAAAACTTCAGTAGCCTATCTACTATTACGCCTAAGTCCTACTCATTCTCAATTGAATTCAGCCAATGCCCATCCATTTCATAGCTAAATTACCTATTATCCCTTCCCATGTTAAGAACATTGCATTTTTTAAGGTTAAAAATCATCTGCCACATCTGATCCCAAGCTAATAACTTATTTAAGTCACACTGCAACTTAAAGCTACCCTCAACTTCTTTGACTACTACTACGAATTTAGTGTCATCAGCAAAGATTTACACTTTGCTATTTACACCCTCCCCAACATCATTTATATAAACTATGAATAATAAAAGACCTAGAACCGATCCCTGAGGTAGGCCACTGATAACATGCCTCCAATGGACGTCACCCCATGCAGCACAACTCTGATTCCTGTCTTTCAGCCATTCAACTATCCCCATTTGGTTACTCTACATATATTGAAGTTCGACCACCATGTGGAATATATAGATATAATCAAATAAGTCCTCTTTCGTTATTGCATTTCCATTATACAATTTTAGTTCCAGATTCGAACTTAAAACAGTGTTTTGATATATTACTTAATTTAGTTTGGTATTGGACGATTTAAGAGATGTGTTCTAGGTTTTTGGTAATCGAGGATATTTGTGAAGGTGGTTCAGAGAAAAGGTCCTCAGTGGCAATTATTGAATCAAATAATCAATTTTCGTCTTATTGCATATTAATAATTTAACTAACTTTCATAATTTCTGCAGAAATAATTTAGTTACCGTTAGGAAATAAAATTTTAAAGCTTTCATACAGCCAGAAAAAGCGTACTGATGGAAAGTAGGTTTGCTTAAAACTCTTATAATTTCTCAAATTAATATAGCTCTTTTATTTTAGTAATATTTCAATTTATTGGTGTGAATATAATTGCCTGTATTTTAGTTAGTTTCATATATCATTATATTACAAACAAAGTAAGTATTTAAGAGAAGGTTTTCTCATTTTTAATTTTGACTATACTCTTCTTAACTGACTTTAATATGTCACTTTCTCTTTCATATTCTTTATGCATCAATTAGTTCAGTGTACTTCGTTTTATTGCAGAAAATCATGTAAAATTCCCTTTATCCTTCTAAAACCTAACATGCAATTCGCCCCCACTACCCCTACCTCGTACAGCGATAATAGAGTGGAGGAGGTTTAATTGGTACCATTCCTAGAAGAAAGCGATACTGAGGCAAATTTTATACTCCATTGATCACCAATCATTTAAAAGAGTTCTCGGCCTTTTAAGCCTCATATCCCCAAAGCTCGCAGAGTTGTCCTAATCAAATATCCTAATAGTATTTCTATGTTTGAAAGTAGAAATTATTTTTACTAAATAAAGAATTGTTCTCAACTTCATGTTATTTTAAAAGAAGCAAGTTCGCAACCATTACAAGAGGGTTGTTTAAGTTGTAACTATATCAGTCCAAACTGATTAATGAGTTAAATAACCGAAGTTTACTGGTTGCCTTTCAGATTGAATTGATGCTTAAGCTAAGCAGGAGTGATATTAAAAGACCATCAATTTATCTGCGGAAAGATGCTCAAAGAACGCATCAGTGAACATTCGATTTATATTTCATTTTCAAGAACACGAAAAGAGGTTTTACGAGGGGCGGTCAATAGGTTTTGCGATTCAGATATGAGGAGAAGTGTTCTATTATTTTTCAATATAACTACCCTCGACTTCAATCCACTTGCGCCACTTGTCTCTGAGGCTTCGAATTCCCGACAACCAGAAATCACCCGACTGCCTGTCAATCCACTCCTGGACGGCGAGCTGGACATCTTCATCGTCCCCAAACCGGCGTCCACGCAGTGCAGCCTTGAGCTGGCGGAATAAAAAGTAGTCGCTGGGGGCCAGATCTGGACTGTAGGGGGGGGATGGTTGAGCTCCTCGAATCCGCACTCGTGGAAGGCAGCTTGTGCAACTCTGGCCTTGGGGACTTCGACGACGTTGAAGTCGATCATGGGGCGTAAGATTTCTAGGGACCCAACGGGCACAGACCTTGGTCATGGCCAAATTGTCGTGGATGATGTTGACAACACTTCCATGTGATATTCCAAGTTCTCGCTTGATTTCTTCGACCTTTACCTGTCAATTTTCGAGGAACATCCTCTCCACACGGGCCACATTGTCCTCGTTGGTCACGTCTGGCGGGCGTCCTGTACGGGGATCATCTTCAAGGGACTCACGACCATGGCGGAACTCCCTATTCCAGCGAGCAATGGTTGCATAGGAAGGGGCGGTGTCGGTGTACACTGCAACCATGCGTTCATGGATCTCTTTTGCATTCTTGTCTTCCTTGGTCAAAGATTTGATCACTGCGCGGTGCTCAACCTTCTCCATTGTTGAAAAATTTGTGACTGACGATCTGCGATCAGCTACTGCTTCTTAAATAGACGAGGCACGAGCGTGCGTCTGTAGGTCCTGACTTGTCATAACTTGTCCTTACACCCCCACAAACAGTTATCCCCCTTCCTTTGTTTTGCCCTACCGATTAGCAAAACTTATTGACCGTCCCTCGTATAACAGTTTAAAAGTTTTTGATATCATAACTAACCCAATTTCCTAAAATTTCATAATCCCGAAATTACATATTCGTTTAAGACATCTTTTCTAAGGAATTTAAAAATGTGTTTTCCTTATGCAGTTTTATCTGTACTTTTCAGATCTGAGACTCCATTTTCTCGGAAATACATACTTTTCCCATAATAGAGTGAAGGTATAGAATTAAAATCATATAAATATTTCCAGCGAAAACATAAAACTGCATAAGAAATTAACATTTTCAAAATCATTTAAAAGATACAAAACCAGACCTAACCATACCTTAAATAAACTAACCTAAACTAAGCATACCAAACTTTACATAACCTAACATAAACTAACCTAACCTTACCTAAGTTAATCTAGCGTAATAGAACCTAACATTACCTTAAATAACCTAAACTAAACATACCAAACCGTACGAAAACTAACATAAAATAACTTACCCTTACCTAACTTAACCTAACATAACCTAACCTTACCCCAAATAACTTAAGCTAACTAAACCTAAGCATACCTAACCAACTTTAACCTAACCTGAACTAACCTAAATCAATCTAAACTAACCTACTGTAACCTAACAATAACTTAATAACTTAACCTAACCTTACGTAACCAAACCTAACCTAATCGCGTCTAACCTACCCCCGTAAGAGGCGTGGTGATTTGCCATCCTGGCCGCTGTGCTGACGGGATCCAGCGCTCCGTCCGGCCCCAGCTTAGCCTCTCTTCCTTTCTTTAGATAGCGTGTATTTCTCCCCTACTTCGTCGCTTTTCATACAACCTCTCCCACAACTTTCTCTGGTCAGCCACTAATTTCACAGGGTAGATGCTGACCTTCTTCTCAAGCCAACCCCAACGGATCGGGGCTGAGGGGAAAGGGGACAACGTTCCCAAACCCCTGAGCTCACGTTCAGGATGAGGTTTTTTAACAACCTGCTTCATCGCCACCTATACCTTCCTCACATCCCTTTTCCTCTCCTCTTCACAATCTATCTTTTTACGCCGTGTTCAAGGTGGAGCCGCCATGCGGATTGACTGCCAGGCCACCAGGGGCAAGGGGTGGTCGAAAATGGCGGCGCCTGGCTCTGCCAGGCCTGTAAGCACCTCTTGCAGTGCGGGCAACTGCGAGAGGTGATGAGCTATTGCGTCCCGCATAAAATTTGGGGTCACCATGCCCAATGATGTAAAAAAACAAAATCCCCCCTTAATAACCCCTTGCTCATCAATGGAGCCACCCTCGGGCAGCTCCACCGAAAAAATGGAGGTCCCCCTTCCTGTGCTTCCGCATGGGACCTTCCATACTTTTTTAACCGGAGGGGATGGCCAACTGAAGGCCCCTCCTGTGATAGACATGGTCTTTGAGGAAACCCATCCTCAGACGGTAGGGCCTTCCATGGGGAGGGAATCCGGGCTCAGCGCTAAGCACTGTAACCGAATCCGCCCTTATGCAAGCTCCTCCCCAAACGGCTGAAGGCTCCGAAACAGTACAAGGAGGGGAGGGATCTCCTCCAACCGGTGCTCCTGCAACCACCAGGATCTTCTCTATTTCGGAGAAGGACCTGGCTTAGGCCGGTCGATCTGGCCTAGGGGCTCATTCCGGTGGAGGTGAGAAGAAGGTTCATTCCCTGCCCTACTCTCCTAAAAAGAAGAAGAACAGAAAAGAAGACTCGGGGATTCTCTCCATCCGCGGGTGTTGCGGGGACGGATGGGTCTGCTGCCACTTTGGCAAGTGACCAAGCCAAGATCGGCACATCCGGCCCCTCTGCCCCATCCCCCGGGTGCAGAGTCCCTGACTATGACAAAGACCAAAGGTGCACAGGGCGGAGCCTCGATGGCATCGGGGCCCCTCATTCAGAGGTTACCTGGCGTTTTCGAGCACGCTGGCTTCAAACGCTTCCTCATTATTCGCTCCATTGATGGCACCATGTTGGCCAAGGGCAACATGATCCATCAGAGGAGAGGATTAGCTAGTGCAATTGGTACAGAGCCAAAGGTGACCCGTCTCTCATAGGGAGCCTTCTGGCGACTGTGGCGAATCCCGCCGAGGCAGCCAAGATAAGTGCTCTTCGGACACTTTATAGCACCCCGGTAAGTGTAACGCCGCACTCTACTACGAACTACTCCACTGAGGACATTAGCTTAGAGCTGACCGACAATGGGTGGTAAAGGTCAAACGTGTGATGAGAAAACAAAGGAAGGGGCCTCGAGACCCACCCCTACACTCTTCGTCACGTTCGACTGTGACAAGCTCCCTGAGTCGGTGCGTACCAGTTTGTACCGCTACCGCGTGAAGGCATTCGTGCCACTGCCGCGGCGGTGCTATTACTGTCAGCGCTTCGGCCATATGAATCGTTCTTGTAGACGTGCAAAGTCGGGGTCACCCAAAGTCTTTGTAAATTGCTCCAAGGCCGTACACGATAAGTCTAAATCGTGTGTGGCCAAGTGTGTCAATTGCGAAGAGCCGCACCCCGCTTCTTCGAAGCAATGTGGTGCATATCTCCGTGAGAAAGAAATCCTGGCCGTTCAGGCCCAGGATCGACTCTCATTCCGTGAAACTAAGGACTTGGTCCTGTCGCGTCCGGCTCTGCCTGTGGCTGAATATGCCTCAATAGTTAGGAAGGCTCCTGGCCCATATAGGCCAACGAGCACGCTTGTTTCCGGCGCCCATTCTGAGCCCTTCTGCGGGCTCTACTCAACCTGGGCGCTCCCCTGGTAAAGCTGGTGGCAAAAAGGGTTCATACCCATCCCCGGCTAAAACCAAGGCTTCCCTCCTCTTCCCCCAGCGTGACTGTTTCTCGTAAGGCGAAACGGCCACGCGCCTCCACCAACTCGTTAGACTCACAGGAGGCAACACCCCTGAAGTTAGTCGCCAGGCCATCTTCCAGGATTCCTAAAGCTGTCTGCCGAAAGGAGGACAGCAACAAAGGAGCTTCGGCTCCTTCGCCCACGCCTAGTGGTGGAGCGAGTGGCTCGGAGACGGTGGTTCCTCGAAAAGAGGGCCCACCGCCTCCGAAGCCGCAACGCCCGCCTAAGGTTTCAAGGCGGAGGGAGGAAAAAACCGCATGGCGAGCCCAACCTCCCCCAATAAGTTCTCGAAGGCGACAGCGCCCAGGATTCGGCCTCCGGGAAGCGTACGGCCATTCTCGCGTGGGTCTTCTGCTCGAGGAGAGCCCCTGCGTCTCCTCCGAGCTAGGCCTTGACGGAAATTCCTTCGATGGAATTGCCGTGGACTCCGGGCCAACCGGGAGGAGCTGTGGAGGCTCATGTCGTCCCGTTCCCTGTTAGCTATCTTTTTGCAGGAGACGATGCTAGGCGCGTGCTCCCTGCCCTCCCTCTCGGGGTATAAGGGTCTTGCTACCCCACCACCACGGGATGGCCGGGCTGGGGGATGCGCGGTTCACACCCGGCATGATGTCTCTGTTCTTCCTTTCTCTTTAAATACCTCCTTTCAGGCAGTGGGTGTGCATCTGCACCTGGATAGGAGGTATACTATCATTTCTGCGTACATTCCACCGTCAGCTGACTTTGACGTAGGGGATTTCCACCGCGTCGTGGCACGGTTGCCGAGGCACCTTCTCTTGCTTTGAGATCTAAACGCCAGGCATCCTCTCTGGGGAGATTACTCAATAAATCCCAGGAGACAGGTCCTTGCCGATCTGATCGAAGATCTTGAGATGGGTGTCCTAAACATGGATGAGTTTACGCATCACTGTCCGAGAACCACTTCATTTTCTTGCCTTGACCTAGCTTTGTGCTCTTCGGAAGCACCGTCTGATTTAGATTGAGGGATGGTCGATGACTTCGATGGTAGTGATCAATTTCACATTCAAATATCGTTTTCAGGGCAACTGCCGCCAGAGAGCCCACCTCGGCGGTGTTTGACGCGGGCGCGGTGGCCTGCATTTCAGGAAATGACTGAATTCTCTATCTCAGTCGAGGAGTTTAGGTCGGTAGATGAGGCCGTTGAGTTCTTCTCCGGCAAACTCATCAACGTGGGCCTGACTACTATTCCTAGGAAGTCTGGCCGTTTTGCACGCCGACCATTCCCGTGGTCATCATCTGAGTGTGAGACGGCCTTCAAACAGAAGCCTTATGCCTACATACGCTATAAGCGCCGCCCAAACGATTTCACTGTCGCTGAATTTCGTCGGGCTAGGTCTAGGTTCAGGTATATTTCGAAGAACGCCCGCCGCTATTCTTGGCAGGCATACGTGTTTTACTTAACTCGAAGACCCCTTTAGCAGAGGTGTGGACCCCGCGTCCGTGGCGGAATCCTTCGCGACCGCTTTTTCCGTATTCTCTAGCCGTGATGCTGCTCCGCCAGCATTCAATGCACGTCGTGATGTCGCGGAAGGCCGCGTGCTGGACTTTACCTCCAGAGGCGGAGTCCTCTTTAACGACAGGTTTACTGGGAGCGAGTTGCGTTCCGCTCTTGCTTCGTGCGCGAACACCACCCATGGTCCGGAAGATGTCCCGTACGCCATGCTTTGACACCTGGGTGAGCGAGGCATGGCCTTTCTGTTAGATTTGTTCAACACGATCTGGGTGGAAGGTCTTCTCCCGGATTCCTGGAGAATCGCTACTGTGCTCGCCTTTCATAAACCGGAGAGAGATCACTCAATTATGGCCAGTTTTCGCCCAATCCCTCTAAACGATTTGGGGTGCAAGTTAATGGAGAAATTAGTAAATGTTAGATTAACCTTTTTCTGGACACCGGAGGCCATCTGTCTTCTTTCACAGTAAGGCTTCCGCAAGTTCCACTCCACGTCGGATGATCGGGTCCGACTGAAAAACGCCGTCTGGGAGGCTTTCCTTCATAGACAGCACTACGCCACGGTGTTTTTTGATCTGGAGAAGGCCTATGATACCGCATGGCGATACGGTATCATGGAGACTCTCCACACAATGGGGGCGAGGGGACGCCTCCCAATGTTTATATCTGAATTTTTGCGAGATCGTCGATTCCACGTACGGGTGGGGGGAGCCCTCTCCGGCCCCAAGGAGCAGGAAGAGGATGTCCCGCAGGGAAGTGTCCTCAGTGTCACACTTTTGCCCTGGGCATCAACGGCATCACCTCGGTGCTGCAGGAAGATGTTCTCGCTACGCTCTACGTTGACGACCTTTCGATCTCTTTTGGCGCGGCCCAGATGACAACTCTGGAGCGTCGACTCAAACATGCATTGAACCGCATCTCTCGCTATGCTGAAGCGCACAGGTTTCGGTTTTCTTTGGCCAAGACTAAGGTGGTGCTCTTCTGTTGGCATCCACGGCTCCACCCAGACCCAGATTTGTTTCTTAATGGGGCGCGCCTGGATGTGGTTGAATCGCACCGTTTCCTTGGTCTTGTATTCGACCGACGCCTCATCTGGGAAGCTCATATTCGTGCCATGGATATTCTCCGTTCCGTGACGTTCAGCGCTTGGGGCGCTAATAGGGTTACTGCCCTACTTTTTATCGATCCTTTGTTCGTTCGAAGCTCGAATACGGATGCGAGTTTTATGCATCCGCAGCCGAGCGTTTATTGTGGAAGGTGGATTCGATCCACCACACCGGCCTTCGCCTAACGAGCGGTGCCTCCTGCACTTCCTCCATTGAGAGCCTTTTGGTTGATGCTGGGAAGGTGCCACTCGCTCTGCGCCGCGTGCAGTGCATCACTCGCCTGTACGCGCGAGCCTGGCACCTCCCTCAGTCGCCAACAGCTTTCACTGCATCCGCAGCTGATATCGACGGTGCCTATGCCGCCGAGAGACGCCAGTCATACCCTTAGTCCTTTGGGTTTAGGGCCAGGAAACTCCTTCGAGAGCTAGATATAGCTCTCAGGCCGGTTGCATCCCTGGTTCTGCCCAGGACGCCACCTTGGAGGGTTCCACATTTGGCTATTTGTCACCACGCCTCTGCTCCCAAAGCTTGTACGGCGCCGGGAGTATTGCGTTCGACCTTTTTGGAGCACACCTCGTGTCACGCTGGAACCGTGACAGTGTATACGGATGGCTCCAAGTCCCAAGAGGGGGTCGGCTTCCACGCCGTATCCCCTTTGTTTGAAGTCAGCGGGGCTCTACCAGGCGCTGCGTCTGTCTTCACGGCCGAGCTGGTGGCAATACACCACTCGGTACGGGAGATTACGCGACGTGCCCGGTTCGGAGACCGGATTGTGATCTATAGCGACTCATAAAGCGCCCTAAGTGCTCTCGGGGCATTGGAATCTCCGCATCTCCTGGTTCGCGATATCCGTGACGCCACGGTTTTCGCGAGCCTGGCAGATGTCGAGATTATCTTCTGCTGGGTTCCTGGACATGAAGGAATTGCGGGGAACGAGCTCGCCGATGAGGGCGCCAAAGAGTCCGCGAGGACTCTGCGACCGGACCAGCGTTTCGCTCTTCCTCACACCAACTACATGGCAGGAATACGGGCAGCTCTTCGGAATGCTTGGAAAAGAAGATGGGAGACGGTCGAAGAGAACTTAAAGCTGCGTGCCATTGTGCCTCGGCTGTTTCCATGGACCTATCCCCCAATTTCGCAACGGCTTCAGGTCGCTTTCTGTCGTATCCGAATCGGACACACTCGTGTGACCCATCGCTATTTGATGGAGCGCTCGCCTGCGCACTATTGCGACGCCTTGTCATCCCCCAGACTGTTTGGCACATTTTTGTTGAATGCCCCAGTCTGGGTGATCTTCGCGCACGTTACCTGTCCCGGTACCGGGATTGTCGGGGTCGTTACCTCTTGTCCTTTGTACTCGGGACGAGTGCGTGCACATTGACTGGTGGACTTGTTGACTTTTGGGGGGAGGCAGGCCTTCTCCCTTTCATTTAACTAGGTTTAGTTGTCGTTTTTGTTATTGTTTTGTAATTGTTATTGCTTCCTAATTGTTATTTCTTTTTATTTTTGTTTTCTGTTCAAATTTTTTAAAGTAGACTAGAACTAGGCTGTTAGTTTACGGCGACTTATGCATACGTGGGCAGTCGTTAGATAGCCCCTTAAAAAAAATCGTCTAACCTACCCTTACCTTACCTTAACTTACCTATCAAACCCAACCAAACTTAGACTGCTCTCATTGTTGGATACTTGCCCCTGCATAGGAAATGGAGGCGAACTGCACGGAGAGCTTCTACAGCTGCCAGTGGATTTCGAATGCGGATTGTGGGTGAAGAGGTTTATTTTCCTCATAAATCCCACAACCTAGTCCACGGATACCTATGCTACGCACGTGCGTTCGCGCGCGTGCTAACGCACTTTCCTGAGATCCTCGCTCGGTCCACCGGCGGACGAATTTGATCTTTTTCTTACCACAGCAGCACATGACGAGTTCGGATAACTTTTCTGCTAGTTAAGGTCTGTAGAAACCGCCTGCCTTCTGACGTGTCCAAACCCTCGAAGGAAGCCCTACAGGGCGCGCAAAGAAGAGTACTCCAGTCTCGGGTGGAGTGGTCAGGACAACTAGGTGGACCCTGTTAGAAACAATTACAGGTACAGCAGATAACCCTTTGATGTCAGCTACAGGAGGGTTGGATTCAAAATCGTTCTTTTTGAGATTTTTTTATGATCTCATATGTTAGAAAAAAGTTCTAAAAGTTTCTTTGCTCAAAAATAATAATAGAGCACTAAACTGATGCATAAATAAATCACTTGACAGATTTAGTGGTGATGTATAAATGCATCACTTTTATGAAATGAAAGAAATGACTGGTTATTTTTGCTTTAAATTTTAGTTTAAGGCAAACACTACCGGGCATAAAATTCACATACATAATCATTACAAGGCTATTGAAAATGCTGACTCAGCAAAAAATATATATTATTGCAAGTTTTACAAAATGAATAGCCTCATAGCTTATACTCAACAAAATTGTGCCTATAGAACAAAATAAAGCTGATTTAATAATTTTTAAATGCCTAAATATTTATTAAAAAAAAAACAGATTTTCTAGTAATTAACTTTATCTAATCTAAATCTTAATCTAAAATTTGGTGGAAGATAATGGTCTCATCCAAAGATTATTTATTAATTTTTTTTAGTAATGTAAACACTTTCCCATTTTCAACAAAGGATTAATTTCTTTGAATGTCATTTTTTTTCCAGTTCTATATATTTCTTATCTTGCCAAATGAAAACTTCGAAAATAGTTTCTTTCACCTGAAAGGCACAATGTCACATCACATGTTTCACGAAGCCATTGTGTTTGATGTGACTCTGCTTTTGTACTGCAAAAATTACACCTGTTACGAGTTGCTATTTTTATTAGTAGATGTGCTGATTTATCGTGCCTAATTTCCTTTGGTATATTATTTTTGAACCGCTTTTTTTCTGGCATCAAGCACATTGGGCTCTTCACATTTTCACTTGATTTACATCCAAACAAGCCATGAATCAGTAGATCCCTAAAATATTTGTGAGCGAGATTTGTACTTGGAACTAATTCCTTGTAGATAATATAGCTGTTTGCTGCAGAAACATCAACAAAGTAAGTAAAAATTCTGAACCACCATCTTTTGGATTTTCTGTCTATTTCATAGGTGCTCTTATCACATTACCCATATTCTTATATACTACACAAGATACTGGACAATTACAATTCTCTTTTGATCCTTCTTTTTGTTTCCTTTGTATTATTTCATTTTGTCATGGGTCATGGAATGATGATAGCACAAACACTGCCTTTTTATCCATCCACTTTACAACCGATATGCCACATTCATCCATTCGATAGTCACTGTCCCCTCGCTTCATATTTTTATCTGCAGTCAGGATAGGTAGATTTTTTCGATTACAACGAATAGTTCCACAGAATCCAGTGCTTTAGTCTAAAAGAGTTTGGGACAAATTTATTGAAGAAAAAAAGTTATCAGCATAAATTTTGTAAACTTTTCCCATAATTTGGGCAGCTAAGTCAAGTATGACTCTTTTCCCTAAACCTGTCTCTCTTTGTGAATTTTCTTTCTTTCCAGTATGGATTTCAAATTGACTTACATATCCAGATGACGATGCTCGAACCCCCAGTTTGTATCTTCCTTTTACAGGCTTCATTGGCATATATTGCTTGAGTGTTGAATGACCTTTAAATTTGATCATGCTCTCATCAATAGCTCGATTTTCAGATGGATTGTAGCAGTTTAAAAATTGTTTTCCTAACATCTCTAAAAAAGGTCTAACTTATCATATCCCTCTTCTCCTCTCTTTGGTGCTTTGTGATTGTCATTCAAATGGATATGAGCTAATAACCACTCAAATCTAACCCTGTCTAGTACAGTAGTCACTGCTTCATTTCTAAATAGCTTATCAGAAGACCAGTAGTCTCGATAGCTAGGAAGCGGTGATAGCCCAGTGAACAGAAGTATCCCTAAAAAACTTTTTATCTCTTCAACATTTGTTGGTTTATAATTTGTTTGCATTTGGGTAGATACAAATTTGTTTGGAAGCTGATATGCTCTAAATGTTCTTCAGTAAAAAAAAGGTAAGGAAACATTTGAAGATGGACCTTCTACTTGTTCAAAAGTACTCAGTTTATTTTCATAAACTCGCCTCTTCCATGTAGGATGAAACTTTTGACTCACACCATCAGTTGGAAGTAAATCCATCCTCCTCAGTCATTGAAGATTCTTTTTCTGTTATAATAACGATGAATAACTATGAATGAAAATTTGCGTACACTATGGAATGCAAAAAGGTATATGCTTCATATTATATATATATATATATATATATATATATATATATATATATATATATATATATATATATATATATATATATATATATATATATATATATATATATATGTGTGTGTGTGTGTGTGTATTTTTGCGTGCGTGTGTGTACGCATGTCTGCGTATAAGTAGTAAGTGTGTAAGTTAATTAATTTTTTTATTTGCTAAGTATAATGACTATGTTGAACTAACAACAATTTTGTAGAGATAGGAGGTGTATATGGTGTGGCGAATTATTTGAGGCCCCACCTGGCAGGAGCTCCCTGCCGCTAAGGCTCAAGCCCTTCAGGTATAGTATGTGCATCCTGTTTATAAATACAGTATTTTCTTAGGAAAATAAATGTATTTACCGATGCTAGAATCATCTTTATCATTTGTCGGTTCTTGGAAAATTCTTGCTGAAGTTTGAACATTATCTTCATCTGAGTCACTGTTGCAGAGACTAAAGGTTTCATTTTCTGGTAAATCATCGAAAAGATACTCGTCTAAATCTCCATCATGTAAGTTTGGGCTTCTGCCTTGTCTGGACATGCTTGCGAATGGCAGGCCGCTGCAATCAAGGTATTATATTAGGCCCCAGCAGCAGAAGGAAACTCGATCACATGTAATAGCCTATCTACTATGTAATAGCTATTTTTGTTTGTTTTTATTACTTTCATAAATAACGACTGCGCTTAGCTTCAAGAGCTTTCAATACTCGCCTGAAGAGAGTAAAAGTCCTGCTTCATTCTTTCGTCTGCGTTTCTGCGAGAAATAGTAGGTGAAGAAATTTTACGCGCTTCTCAAGACCGCTGACGACCAACGTCCCTGGCCCCTTGAAGAAGCAGCGGAGGCGCGCGCGTGTCTACCGGGGAAGCCCCCACCGAACCCCACCTTTGTACCTGCGCTTTGTTCCTCCACCAGCAGCACATCTCGCGTCCTGATAACTTCTCTGCCACTTAAGACCTGTAGAGACCACCGGTACCTGACGTGTCCGAACCCCGGAAGGAAGCCCTACAGGGGGCGCGAAGAAGGGGGCCCCATTAGGGGGCGGAGTGGTCAGTACCGGCAGGTGGGTCCTCCTAGACAATTTATTATAGGTAGGGCAGAGAAGGTGGTCCGAGCTTATAATAGGGACACATCTAGTAGGAGCCTGGTTGACCCCAGGTGAAGACTCCCCCTAGCGGGCCGTCATGGACGACCCCAGGGGACAAAGAAGAATCCCCCTCTGGGTTAAAGAGAGATGCCCGAAGCCTACGAGGGAAGCGGTATTCTCAACCATCTTTAGCTCGATCGGAGTTGCTCTATGCCGTCTGGTCGACCAAACTTACGGCTACTTGGCAATCTGCGACACGGACCTAGACGTAGATAAACTCCTCAGTGAAGATGCCCGAGCGAAACTCGACGGACTTGGTTTGGCCCCGAAAATCCCCCCCCATGTCTCTGCTCAGAGATCCATAATCTGCCGACGCCTAGACCCATGGGTTGGATCCCATACCATCGAGGAGATAAGAGACGAGATCGAGGCTGGTCAAACTTGGGCGAAAGTCGAAGAGGTTTATAAATTCAAGAACCGTGAAGGGGGTGACTATTCCCATCTATTTAAAGCCACCTTTCAAACCTCTGAGATGGACGCTAAAGCTGCTGAATCCGGTCTTGTCCTATTTTACACCAAGATTTCCCCATCATGTATAGAGAGAGAAACATTCGTATCGGTCCAGGTGTGTTTCTCCTGCTATGCCCTAGAGCAGCATGCCACCAAAGACTGCACCTTCCGAGGGAAGGTTTGTAGCGAATGTGCCGGAGACGGGCACACCTGGCGTGAGTGCACCAGCGGGTCTACCAAAAAGTGCCTTAATTGCAGCGGCCCACACCGTACCCTCTCAATGTCGTGTCCAATGAAGAAGACATTAGTCACAGACAAGAAGAAGAACATGCAGGAGGAAAAACACCGCAGGGCAACGACCTCCTACGCTCAGGCAGCCCAGACTCAGGAAAAAGAAAAGACCCTCTTACAATTGGACCCTTCTATGAACCTAGACCTAGTGATGTGCGTCATACACGCTCATTTCGTGAATATTGCTCAGCCGGGAAGTTACGCTACTGAGTTGAATCGTATGCTAACTCAGAACGGGATGAAACCAATGTGGTTTCCGGATAATCCCCCCTCAACCGAGTTGTACCAGACTCAGACGGGAATTAGACCTACCGCTGAGGCAAGGAGACGCTCTAAATCCCGAGATCCCAGACTTAATAAGCCAACTACGTCGGACTCCCCTACGATTATGGAAACCGAACAACCTTCTCAAGAGAACGCCGATACCCAGAGGACGACTCAAAGAAATAGGAGCCCCAAGAAAACCAAGCAGACCTCCCTAGTTTACAAGTCGACTGACATCAACCTACGTGTTTATGCATCCCCATCTGCCCCCCTCCCAAGAACGGCTAAGGTCAAGGACATTGTTGACGGAATGATCAAAGGAAAATTTAAATGGGACTACGACTTCGATATTAGCGAAGAAGAAATGATTTCGGCTCTCAAACAAGGCAGAATTGAGATATGTGGCGAGTCATGTCTCAATCTTTCCCATGACCAGTTTAAAAAAAAGAGATCTGCTAGAGTGAGGTCGCCCGCACAGGCGGAGCCAGCGAAAGTATCTAACCTTCACGGGGAATAATATGGAAAGTACGATCAGATATATTAACAAACTTAAGATCTTCTCCCTTAATGTTAATGGCTGGATGGGTAAGAAATACGTATACTGCAATATAATCCGTGAAGTAGACCCTGACATCGTCCTTATCTCTGAACACGGACTTAACCCAGAAACAGACCCAATCAAATTGTACAACTATACCACCATCACGGCTAATCACTCTAATGAGAGATACGATGGCGTCGCCCTTGCAGTTCGTAAGGGCATCAAGTTTAAAGAAATTAGTAATCTAGAAGAGTCGTATTTAGCGGTTAAAATTTGCACGCTTGTCGATGATTTGATTGTTGCTGTTGGGTACCAGCCACCAAGGAGATCGTACTTGCCCATTCCCAACTTCCTCCGCCTCTTCAGAAGAAATAGCTCCGTAATTCTCATCGGTGACCTGAACGCTCGTTGCAGGGACGCAGGTTACACCACCGGCTTCAATGGGGCGGGCAACTCCTTGAGACTATTAATAGAACGCGGCGTGGTTAACAGAGCGGGTCCAGACTTCGCCACCTACTTGACGAGGAGGTCGTCAACTACTCCCGACATAGTGCTGACGAACGACGGATTCGCGCTAAACCATTTTACCGTCCCTGGCCCTTATTCTCCCTCTGACCACCTCAGTATGATTACCACCGTCTCGATCTCGCCTATCCAGGTCAAGATCCCCTCCCGTAGATGTCTACCCAAAGCTGACTGGCTCGGGTACAAGAGAGTCCTCCAAGACTTTCGCATAGAACACCTGGACGGGTCTACCCTCGAGGACTTAGATCAACACCTCGAGGACCTCACCACCAAGATCACGGAAGCTGATAGAATAGCTATCCCGAGGGTCGAGTATAAAACTCTCCCTGCTCCACGTTGGAATCTCCAGATTACAGCAAGGAAGGACCGACTGGAGGAACTTATTGCGGAGATTAATGAAAGTGGTAACACGGCGGCGCGATACCGTGAATTTCGGGATCTGCGCATGGAAATTAGACATTTCATCCGTGAAGAGTCCAAGACAATCTGGGATGGTATGATCGACAAGATGGACCTGGAAACCAACCCCAGAAAATTTTGGTCGGAAATTAAGAGACTGAGTGGCACTCAGCAGACCAAATCCAATATAACCATCGCAGCTGAGGGGAGAACCATCACCGAGGACCGAGCTATTGAATCCCTCTTCAGAGAACACTGGATGAGGAAGTTCAATATAACCGAGGAGGAGAATGAGGACTTCGATGAGGGGTACGAGGAAGAAATTCTGACAAACCTGGAAGAGCGAGGACCATCTACAACGCCGTACCACTTCGTCGATCACACCCGACGAGCGGAAAACGAGGGTGAGCCGTTCTCCCACGAGGAGTTCGAGTCGGCCCTAAAAAGTTTCAAGCAGAGGGCCCCTGGCATATCTGGCATTACTAAGGCGCATTTAGTGAACGCCCCACCCAACATCAACGAAGCCCTGCTCAGTCTCTTCAATGCCTGTCTGAACGTTGGCTACTTTCCGGATTCACTAAAGAGAGCCAGAATGGTCTTTATCTTGAAACCGGGGAAGCCAAAGAAAGAAGTTAAGAGTTACAGACCCATCTCCCTTCTAGAGTTCATCGGGAAATTATTGGAGAAGCTTATCAACAACAGACTGAGGAACCTTTTAGAGATTGAGGGCGCTTACAATAGCCAACAACATGGCTTCCGTAGTCACCTCGGTACGGAGACTGCCCTCGCTCTCATGACTGAGTACATCGCTAACGCGAAGGCCCAAAATAAGAGGGTGGACGTCGTGCTCAGAGACGTGGCCTCCGCATTTGACAAGGTTTGGGTGCCTGGGCTAAAGTTCAAACTGTGTAACCTCGAGATGGAGTCAAATTTCACCAGGATCCTCTGTGACTACTTAGAGGACAGAGAGGCATCCATAAAAATTAACAACTACGAGGGACAACCTTTTTCGTTAAACACAGGAGTGCCTCAAGGGGGGTGCCTGAGCCCGACGCTCTACACCATCTATACGAGCGACCTCCCTCTTCCTACTCAGGATTATGCCGTGTATGTGCAACTAGCCGATGATATTACACAAATAATCACAAGCGATTATCAGGCCCCTATAGACGTCGCGAACAGATCGGCTGGGGAAATCAGTAACCTCAACCTCTACGAAAAAAGGAACAAAATTCGTACTAACATGGACAAATTTAACATCCTCCCGATCGGACGTGTCACTACGGCCGACATCATAGCCGATGGTGAATACTATCCCTACACGCGAGAGGCCCGTGTTCTGGGGCTACAGATAACCTCTAATGGGTACAACAATCACATCAAGGAGAAAGTCTCACAAGCCAAGGCCAGACTTGGCCAACTCTACAGATTCAGGAGACTCTCCTTCCGCAATAAGAGAAAGCTATATTTGGCCTTGGTAAGACCGATCTTACTGTACCCAGCTATTCCCTTGCACTTAGCGAGTAAGACACAAATTCGTTCGGCACAGTCGGTGCAAAATCAAGCACTGAGGTTCATTCTGGATTTCACCCTCCTAGATATGGTCCCTTCGACAAGGCTGCACGAACTAACAGATATCGACCCCCTGAACGTGACATTGCACAGAAGAGCTACGAAGATATGGAGGAGCATGCACACCTATCTACCAGCAAGAGTCATGCATGACGTGAATATTCCCGAAGATGACTACCCGGAAAGACGCTTCAAAGCAGGATTCGCCAGCAGCCAACAGCGGTTGCGCGAAAACCTGGTGCCAATTTATAAGTAACTATTTCTCACCGGAAAGACAATTAAAATAATCTACCTAATGATTGGATGATTAAACGAAAATTAAAAAGATAAAAAGATCCGTAATGGACAAAAAAAAAAAAAAAAAAAAGATCCGTAGTGGACAAATTGTCAATAAGGCACAAGAACTCTCAGTTGAGGACAATCTACGCAGAGTAAATTAAGCTATCGTTGAGTAACGAAAGCTCTCGCCTCAAGAAAAGCAAGAGTACGAGAACAAAGGCTCGAATGCTTGATAAAAACTACTAATGAAGCATCGTACAGGCACATGGAAAGCCATAGCCAGACGTACTGGCACATCATTCTTCTACTAAAATAACACTTTTTCTATCTTTACCTCTCTTACTATCACACCCCATTTTCTATCTTTTAAGATCCTTGAAATCCTTCATAAATAACAAATAAAATGTAAATGCAATAAATACTAAAATATTTCCATAAATTTAAAGAACGTAACCAAAATAATAACCACTTCTGATTTATATCATGTACCAAATATTTACTAATTGGCAACTTGTCCTGTAAAGTGATGACTTACTGCATCAGATGAAAAATTAAGTTTATTTTCTAAGTATGGTAAGTAAATATAATTTTATAATATATATTATATATATATATATATATATATATATATATATATATATATATATATACGTAATATAGGCTTTTATTCACATAATATGTAAAAACATTTAGGCCTCACTGGTAAATAAAGTCAAACAAAAGAAAAATTACTCACCTCTTTTTACGTGTCATTCACGACTGAAAGTAACACTGGCAATAAGTGAGAAACTGTGATTTTTAAATAAATCGCGAATCATGAATTCGCCACAAAGTAAACGAATGTAGGAACACAGGTGTTGCATGTTTACTCGGTCTTGCCAGTAAACTACAGAATTTCTTTTAGGTGATGCACATCTGTACGACCTTACGTCAAAGGGATAAAGGAGAACTCATTGAATAGTATTAGGTCAACGCCCAGCAATAAGGGCGTGTTAGGTTCGCAGAGGGAATCACCGCCTTGGGGTCGTCATGGACGACCCCTATCTCGAAAAGCGCATTTCCTTCAGGGTGATTGAGCGTTGCCAGAAGCCTACAAGGGAAAAGCTGTTTGAACTCGCCTTTTCGAAGCTTGTAATTGCGCTTCGCCTAGTTAAGGAACAGCCGTATGGTTACCTAGAGATATGCGGCACGGCCCGGAATATTGACAGGATACTGAGTACAAAGTCGAAAGAAAAATTATGAGGTGCTGATGGCCAACCACTCTAATGAGAGATTCGATGGCGTCGCAAATGCAATCATGAGAGGAATAACATTCCAAGAAATTCAAGGTTTGGAAGAGTCTTACCTGGCTGTGAAGATCAAGATGACATATGATGGCATTGTAGTGGTAGTCGGTTATCAACCAAATAGACGATAATATTTGCTAGTTCCCAATTTCATCCGCCTATTCCGTAGAAACACCTCAACAATTTTAATTAGAGACCCCAATGCTCCATGCAGAGAGGCTGGATATACTGATCATTTTAATGGAGCGGGGAACTCATTGAGCCTTCTAATTAGGAGGAATATAGTGCAGAGAGTAGGTCCAGATTTCGCCACATTCTTAACAGGAAGATCTTCGACAACACCTGATGTTGTATTTACTAACACCAACTTGGCTCTCAACTAAGTGACAGTGCCGGGTCCTGACTTACCATCGGACCATATCAGCATGGTGTCTATGTTGTCAACCTCACCAATACAGGTCCAAATACCCAAACGGCGATGCCTGAACAGGGCTAATTAGGAAGCTTATAAAGACCACTTGAGTACCATACAGGTAAATAGACTGGAAGGCACCTCAATTGAGGAGATAGACCATCATCTTAACAATATAGTGGAGAAATTCAAGGAGGCCGACTGTCATGCTATCCCATGAAGCGGATTTAAAACTATCCCGGCCCCGAGGTGGGTAAGAGGATTTAACGAAATAATGGACTGATTAGATCTCCTTATCAATGAGATAAACCTGTACGGTAACACAGAGCTACGAGAACTGAGAGAAACAATCAACTTTCTCATCATGGAGAAATCCAAGGAGACATGGGACAACATAACTGGCAACCTAGACACTGAAAATGATCAGAAAAAATTGGGGGTCAAATTAAAAGATTAATAGGAACCCCTCCAAGGGAAAGAATATATATAGCGATCAACGGAGTCAAAATCAACATACATAAGGACGTAGAGCGTCACTTCAGAGACTATTGAAGCAAAGAATTAGCATCAGCGACGTAGAGAACGAAGAATTTTATGGGGACTACGAAGATGAAGTTTATATAAAGTTGAGAGAGCTGGGTGAAGAACTCATACCTCATCTTCTGGTTGACCGTACGCGCCGTGCTCGGGAGGAGGGTAGGCCATTCACCTACGAAGAATACGAAACTGCACTGAAGAGATTCAAACAAAAGGCTCCGGGGTTGACCGGAATTATGAATATTCACATAATAAACGCCCCCCCTCCCCCAACGTAAATCAAGCAATTTTAAACATCCTTAACGCGTATATGAATATTGGCCACTTTCTCGAGTCATTGAAAAAGGCTAAGATGATATTTTTGTTGAAGCCTGAGAAGCATAAAAAAGCGATAAGTAGCTATAGACCGATCTCCCTATTAGAGTTCATCGGTAAACTATTCGAAAAGCTCTTAAGCTCCAGACTTACGAACTATTTGGAACTTAAAGGCCTGTATAACGATTAACAACATGGTTTTAGAAAAAAGCTCGGAATCGAAACCGCATTAGCCCTCATAACAGAGAAGATCGCTGTTGCAAAGGCCAGGAGCAATAATGTAAATGTCGTACTTAGAGACGTGGCCTCGGCCTTTGACAAGGTATGGGTACTGGGCCTGAAAAATAAAATCTACGACTTTGGTATGGAGGACGGCATGACAAAGATCCTGTGCAGCTACTTCGATAATCTTAAGGCCAAGGTCAGCATTAACGGCATCGAAGAAGAACTCTTTAACCTGGAAGCAGGGGTGCTACAGGGTGGATGTTTGAGCCCTACGTTATACGCGATATTTACCAGCGACCTCCCACATCCTGCCTACGATTTTGCCCAATACATACAAGTGGCAGACGATGTCAGACGGATTGTGACGAGCGACTACCCTAATCCGAGAGATGTGGCCAACAGGACAGAAGGAGAAATTGCTATAGTCAACAACTATGAAAGGAGGAATAAAATCAAGACGAACATCGGCAAGTTCTAAATGATTCCGATGGGACGCAGACCAACGAGGGAAGTTGTGGCGGAGGGTGTACGTTACCAGTACTCCACAGATAGCAAGGCACTTGGCCTAAAAATAACAACAAGTGGTTATAAAACACATCTCAAGGAGAAAATCGCCAGAGCCAAAAAGGCGCTCCGATCTCTCTTCCGTTTTAGATTAATGTCAACGTCCAACAAAAGGAAACTATATCTAGCGGTGATGAGACCGCTGCTCCTGTATCCCGTCATCTTCACACACACACACACACACACACACACCTTGAGTGATACAGCGCTAAGGGAAGAGCAGAAGGTACAGAATACGGTGCTGAGATTTATGTAACCCTTTGGGACCGTCTCCCCTCGGCGTTGCTACATGAAGTAAGCGATGTAGATCCGATTAGCGTGAATTTACACAAGCGTACAATCACTCTGTGAGATAAAATACATCAAATTATACCAGAAGAAATCACAAACCAATTAAGAGTACCTGATGATGAATACCCGAACATGCACTTTAATCAGGTGTTCAAAAGCAGCCAGCTAAAGATGCAGACATAAATAAGACCCATATATACCTAAGAAATAATAAAAAGGAAGATAAAGCCATTTAACTAGACAATAATGAAAAATAAAGAACAGGACAAATATAACTCAAGAAAAGATCCGTAGAGGACATATGCCTTAATTACCCCCCCCCCCCCCCCCCCCCGAAAAAAGAAACCCCGAAGTGGATACAAAGTAGAAAATCTCTAATACATAATGAATAATTAAAAAGGAGTAAATAACAAAGTTTGAACAATTATATAAAGTAATATAAAAAGATCCGAAGTGGACATATTAATAAGTTATTTAAATAATCATTAACATAAATACAAAGAATCAAAAAGAGTAACTACATTGGCAATTATCCATGATTAATTGAACTGCTAAAACAAAAAACAAAAACAAAGGCTTGAACGATAAAGCATTTTTCATCACAAGAATCGATATAAATATTTAAAAATTCTGAGCTTGCCAGACGACCTGGCACATACAACTCTCTCTCTCTCTCTCTCTCTCTCTCTCTCTCTCTCTCTCTCTCTCTCTCTTAATTACACATACTTCTATCTATCTTCCCTCTAACTATCCCCACAACAATTTCTCTCTTTAAACATCATTGATCATTGGATTTACTTAGGAATCATGGAACCCGCCTAATTTACAAAGAGACTACCTCTCCTGCCGGTACCAAACGGTAAAAAGTAAAAGGCTCAAAAAGAAGTGCAGTAGATATTTAAAGGTCTCAAAATTCCCCTTATTAGATGCATCGAGACCCCAAACGGATTTACTGTCATTTGTCCTGAAAATAATGAGGTGGAACTTCTTTTATCGTCGGCCGGAACCAAGACATTGAAAAAATTCAATCTAGAATCAAAAGGCAAGCCACAAATAACAGCTAATAAGAGCGTGGTGTGCAAGAAAATTAGATCGGAGAGAATTCCTGTGAGGAAATAAAGCAGGAAAGTGATGAAAACCATGAATGGCTGAAAATAAGAGAGATCGTGAAAATTAAGGAGCACACACACGTGTTCAAAATTATATGTGAAACAACCGAAATGGCGACAAAGATACTGGAAAAGGGATTACTAGCGTTTTACATGAAAATACCACTGGCGAACATATAGAGGCACATATTTGTGAATATCCAAATATGTTTCAAATGCTATGCAATGGAGGGACACATCGCAGCTAACTGCCCCAAACAGGATAAATTAATATGTTCCGAATGCAGCCTTGAAGGACACTCGTGGAATTATTGCCAAATCCAAAATAAAAAATGCATTAATTGCTCAGGAGCACATCGAACAATGGCCCAAACGACGAGAGATCATTAGAAAAAAAGAACGAGAAATTGTTGAGAAGCGGAAACTAGAAAAACCACATCCTACGCCTCCACCACAAAAACCGCACCCCAAAGCCCAGTGACTGAAATAAACATCGATGCTCGCTCAATGTCAAGATTTTAACGTGTATTTTACATTCGCATGTAATGAATATCGCTAACCCAGGATCATTTGCCTCAAATCTAAATAACATGCTGAAAGAAAATGGACTTAAATAGATTAAATTTCCTAATCTTGATTACTACAAACTTTTCAACGTAAATATTTCGGAAAATACAATCAAGACGGTAAAAGAGCAAACAAATAAGCACAGTGTAAAACCTCAAACAGCAAGAAGATGACATAGAAAGCGAAGATACAGAAACCGAGGAAAGCTCGGAAGAATCAAATGCCGAAAGCACACGCACAACACGAACAGATAGAAATAAAATGAAGAAAACTAAAACAGGAAGATAAACTCACCAGTTGAAATTAACCCAATCTATCAACTTCAACTAACTCAGAAAAATTAACAACCTACAAAAAAAAGAACAAAGTAAGTAAACGCAAAGGATATTAACGTATTTCGCTAAGAAAAGGACAAACTAAAGTAAACGGAATTAATCATGGACAACAGAAAACTAAGAATTCTTCACCTTAATACAAATGGATGAAAATAAAAACAGGCCACATTCAGAAACGTGTTCAGAAAAATCGACCCGGTTGTAATTTTAATATCTGGACACGGAATTAATCTTAAAGAGAAGAATATTAAATTTGGAATTACAACATAGTAGCTACAAACCCTACAGATGCGGCCTTCGACGGGGCTGCTATAGCAATAAAAAAAGAACCTAGATTACAAGACTAAACAAGGACTAACAGAAGTATTGGTGGCAACAGAACTCAAAATGGAACTAACTAAGATAGTAATAGTTTCCGGATATCAACCTCCGAGATGAAACGGATTACCAATAGCAAACTTCACAACTATTTTAATAGTAGATTACCAGTCATCTTCATGGAAACCTAAATCCACACATCAGGAAATCGGACTAAACAAGAATCAATATAAACAGACGACACTTAGAATCATTGAATGATAGACGAATTTGCTAAAGAATAGGCCCAAACTTCCCAACTTATGTGACAGAAAAATCAGCAACCAAGCTAGATATTTGTCTGACAAATACAAATTTACCTTTCAATTACCACTTGGAGCCAATAGATATTAGCTGCACCGATCACACAACCATCTTATTAGAAATTAACCAAAATCCGATACAGATACCAACCAGCGACTGGAAAGCCTACCGTATAGCCAATTGGGACAATTACAAAGAAAAACAGACAATATATCCCAAATCCAGTTAACGTAGCAACTTTAGAGGACACGAAGAAGAACTACGGACTATACGCGAAGCAATCAAGAAAGCAGACGAAGAAACAATTCCTAAAAGAATATACCGGACAATGAAACAATTCAAGGGGACACCAGAAATTATTAGAATTAATGAAGAAATCCGAATAACAGCAGAAAGGGTAAGACATCAAGGAACTTCATGGGGAAAATACATCAGATTGAGGAGTAAGACAAGAGAACTGCTAACACTAATTTTAGATAAACAAGAAGTATGGGACGAAGGAATACATAAAATAGATACAGAAATTAAACCAAGAGAGTTGTAGAAAAAGTTAAACAAAATGAAAGATAACCCCTCGAAAGAGAGAATGAAAATTAAAGACATAAGAGGCAACTACGTAAAGGATAGAGAGCAAATCGAGAAATTATATCGGGATCATTGAGAGAAAGATTTCAGGAAAAGTGAAGAGGAAAATGCAAACTTTGAGACTGACTTTGAACATCGGATCATAGATTTATTAAACACAGAAAAAGAAAAACACAACCCTACCACTTTTTCGAAAGAGACAGATACCAACGAGGGCATCGACACTGTAATAACAAAAGAAATGAGAAAAATGATTTTAAGTTTCAAGCCGAAAGCCTCAGGAAAACCGCGGCTAACGAAAATACATTATGTCGAGACCCCTAACAACATACATGAGGGGCTTAAGAACGTATTTAATGCAAGCCTAAATAGGGGATACTTCCCAGATGAAATAAAGGTGCCCAAAATGATATTTGTGCCTAAACCTGGAAAGCCACCCACGCGGGTTGAGAACTACAGACCAATTTCCCTCCAAGATTTCATCAGAAAAGTATACGAAAAAATAATAACCAATAGATTAATGAGATTCCTAAACGAAAATGATTGCCTAGACACTTGGCAATTTGGATTCCGAAAAAAAAATGGAGCACGGAGATGGAACAAGTGTAATTCGAGAAAAGATAGCAAAAGCCAAAGGAGAATAGTGTGCAGAGACGTATCGAAAGCTTTTGACAAAGTTTGGCAAAAGGGATTACAATACAAAATACGCAGATTAGAAATTAATAATAAGATTGAGTGGATACTTTGTGCCTAGGTAATGAACAGATGCGCCTACATAGAACATGAAAAGTATCGAGGAAACACATGCAAGCTAGAAAAAGGATTGCCACAAGGAGGGTGTTTGAATCCCATATTATATTTAATATATGCTGCGGACATCCCTCCACCTATATGATGATGATGTGTGTATAGAAAGGACAGAGAGGGATCACTTTGTAACACAGGTGAACAGGCAATCGTAGAGGAAATTGTGCGGAAAAAACTTGAGAGGGTATAGGAAGAGTTGATAGGTCAGTGGCTAGACACCGATGGGTGGTGTGGTTGGGTGGGTCTCGAGGTGTTCGTGACTGGACGACGGTTGGAGGGTGGTCAGGAAGGAGAGCGTGTCTGCTTCGTCGGAAACGCGTTATTCATGATGCTTTTAGCTTATGCGAAGAACGGTATGGGTTGCAGGTGGTCATGGGCCGCGGGGTAACGCGGTGCCATCGCATACCGTCATACATGTAGTGCGGTATTTAAGGGATCTCTAGCGAGTTTCCCAGAGTTGTTTTGTGATTCTGGTGTGAGCATATGTGTTGAGGGGTGCTAATTTGTTGTTGTCGTGTTGTGTGGACATTCTCGTGTACAGGAGAGAGCGGCAAGCGCACTTCGGAGCAGAGTTCTGAAGGCGCTGAGCCTTCTGCTTCCACGTGTGACTCGCGACTACGACTGACAGTGAGGCGTACGCGAGAAGAATGTCGCACGAGTGTTTTGTATAGGTGTAACTGAAGTTTTTTGCCCGATGTGTTTGTACGTGAGGCTCTTGCTTGTGTTATGTTCTGGTGTATATTGAACCTGAGGGTCTTGTCAAAAGTTAGCCAAGGATTTTTAATGTTGTGTATAGCCTAGCCTTGTTTGGTTTAGATGGTTCATGTCTGGTGTGTGTGGGAAGATTTGTAGGTTATGCATGAAGTGATCTCTTAAGCCGAAGAGTGTTATGTGGCTTCTGATGATTCGTGGCAATCAGCCATTTATCCTCGTAATCTGTCTTAGCGTCTAGTATTATTTGTGCGTGGAGCGCGATCTCATCTGGTCCATGGCCGCTACAAAAATGGTCTCGTCATCGGCGTAGGACACTGTGTATGTGTGACAGCAGTTTTCGGGTGGGAGTGGGGTGTCCTTTGTGTACATAATGTATAGTGTGAGTGCCAGTACGCTTCCTTGGGGAACGCCTGAGCGTGATGAGAAGGGTTGTGAGGGGGTATTGCTGTATTTTACGTGGCATCTCCGTGCAGTGAGGTAGTGCGAGAAGAGCATTGTGGTGCGGAGAGGAACTCCGTATTGTTGGTGAGTTTCCAACGGAGTCCCTCGTGCCACACTTTATCAAAAGCCTTCTTCACGTCCTTGTTGATGAAGAGTGTCTTTTCATGTACATGGCGTTTTTTCTGTATTCTGTCATGAACGATGGTCACAGCTGCCTGAGTGGACCGGCCCCTCCTGAACCCATATTGGTAGGGAGAGAACCAGTCCCTCTCTTCCAGGTATTTCCGTAGGCGGCAGCTGATCATGGGTTCGAGTATTTTGCCTAGGTGCTCTAATAGAGCAATAGGCCTGTAATTGTTTGGGTGTTTGTGGTCTTTGTTTGTTTTGTGTAGAAGTATGTTGTAAGAGACTTTGAATATTTTGTGGATGTGGCCTGAGGCTAGTGAGGCATTGAATAGGTGTGTAAGTGTTGGGTATATGTTTGCGGGAAGGTTGTGTATTTGTGTGGCTGGTAGCCCGGAGGGGCCGGGGTCACGTTTTGGTGTTGTTTTAATGTAATGTTTTGTTTCCTCGACGGTGATGGGAGTGGTCAGCAGCTCCATTCGTATCAAGGGGGCGGGCCTTAGCTCGTGAGCGTGGGCCCGACACTACTCCTGGACTTCCTAGAAGTGCTAACGCGCGTGTGGTTTAAATGGGTTGTGTGTATGTACTGTTTCCCAGTGGGACCTAAATGCATCGAGGATGACGTTAGTGTTTGTGAGTGTTTGGTTGTTTACTTGGAAGGTGATGGGTTAGGGTGGATCAGTGCTTAGCAACCTTTTTACGTGCCGCCGGAAGGAGGGGTTAGTACAACGGGTGTCGTCCGCGATGCGGACAACCTTTCGCCACGGCCGGTTCCTATTTAGCTGCACGCAGGTGATTGATGTTGTGATGTCGTTGCCTTCTAGTGTAGTGATTGTTGTACTGTGTGATGAGTCTCTGAGTGTGTATGGAATATGTGAAATGTTTTATGCATGTGTAGGTTTTATGTAGTGAGAGTATGTCGCGTGCTGTGGTTATAGTGTATAAGATTGAGCACCAGTGGTCGTCAAACATGTCTGGATTGGTGTGGTCCAGGTCTAAGTTTTGTGGCGTGTTATCTGTTATGTGTCTCTTGAACTCTTCCCAGTTCGTGTTTTTCTAGTCGAAGAGAGGTGGTGTGGGTATGAGTATGGGAGATGTGGATATGATAAGGCATATCGGTATGTGGTTAGAGAGTACGTGAGGACCCGGTGAGATGTGCGCGTAGAAGCGTGTAGCGTGGTCGTTGCAGAAGACCACGTCCGGAGACCTGGTACCTCCAAGAAGACCGAAGAATGTGGGGAAAGCCGGGCTGATGTGCTCGCAGCGATATCGTGGCAGGGCACCAGTCAGGTACCTTCCTGCATCATTCGTAGTGTTAGAAAGGAGTGTTGGGTGAAAGGCGTTGAGTTCCCCCGCAAAGAAAATAAGAAGGTTGTGGTTTAATAGAGGCCGGAGTGGGACTTCTATGTTTAATTGTAGGCATGGTGGTCTGTAGTGTGTGGCCACTAGGATGGGGCCGGAGCTTGTCTGTACCTTACAGGCTAGAAAAGAGTCATCTTGTGTTTGGATGAGGGAGTGGTGTATCGAGCGCTTTACTAGGATCGCTTATTCTAGGTTCAGGGCCTGTGGAGATAGGTACGTCTGGTAACCTGCGATGCGGAGTTTGTTGTTGGGAGGATGTAGGCTGGTCGAGTTCAAGAGTATTATGTCAGGTCTTTGTGTGTTTAGGGCCCAGTTAGCAACAGTATAGCGAATACTGTGCCAGCTGCGTACGTTTATTTGTGTCACGTTGAGGCGACCTATTGTCGTTGGTAGAGTGCGCGTGTGGCTGATTTAGCCAGGACCGTTCCCCTCTCCTTGGTTATTGCCCAGGAGGCATGAGGATCCAGTACCTTTACGCGTGTCGGTTGTGGTCTGGAGAGGTTGTCAGTGGTGTTATTGGGTGGGCAAGCCGTGGTGGAGAAGAGTGTTTTCTGTGGAGGAAGGGCTAGAGATAGCAGTCGTGGAAGCAGGGTTGGAGAGAGTAGAGTCTAGAAGGGAGGAGTTAGGAGCAGAGGTGGAGGGAGTAGAACTAGGAGATGGTGGGCTAGAGATAGTAGGGAAGGTGCAGATTATGAGAGGGGGTGTCGGGAGAGAGAGGAGGTTGGGACGAAGAAGGAGAGGTGGAAGGGGGAGCAGATGGAACAGCAGGAGAGGAAGGGGGGGCGGCTTTACGTGTGTTTGTGCGTGGAGGGGGATTTTCGTGGTGGAGTTTTTTTTGTTTAATACGGGGTGTTGTGGAGGGTGTGGTGGGCTTTGGGGAGGTGGAGGTTTTGGTGTCAGTGGGAGTGGGGTTGGAGGCTGTGAGAGGGGAGGTGGGGACGGTGGGAGGGGGGTTGGTGGCAATAGGGGAGAGTGGAGGTTGCCGAAGGAGGAGTGTTGGTGGTAGAAGGGAGTTTAGGTATAGAGGAGGAAGGAGTGGAAGCTGTGGAGGGAGCAGAGGAGGCAGTTGGAATAGATTTTGGAGCAGTGGGCAGAGGGGCAGGTAAGGAGGATGCAGTGGCGAGAGGTGCAGCGATAGAAGGGCAGGAGCGTGGTGAGGGGGGTCGGTGGGTCCAGGAGGAGAGGTGTACGTGCCCACCGGTGTGTGGAGGAGTGCGGGTCTCCTGTGTGTGTGCTCGTCTATTAAAGCAAACACCTTCTCGGGGAAGGTGTTCTGCTCTAGACCGTGCGAGGCGAACAGTGTGTTGAGTATTTTCGTGTATAGATGGGGGTCACCCCTCGACATGTCTCTTGCCACTATTGAGAGCAAGGCGGCCAGGTGTAGCTTTGGTTGTGTGGTCTCGTTGCATGTGTGGTGTGGGGTAGGGGAGGGGGTGTGGAGTAGGGGTGGGTGTGGGTGTGTGGTGTGGAAAAGGGGGAGTGTGGGTGTGTGGTGTGGGGTAGGAGTGGGCTTGTGGTGTGGGGTGGGTGTCGGAAGTAGTGGGGGTCTCTGGGTGTAAGGTGCTAGGGTGGGGGCGGGTGTCGGAATATTGGGTGAGTTTGGGTTGCTGCTGGATTTGGGTGTGTCTGGGGTGGGACAGGGAGAGGTGCGGACACCGTTGCGCCAGCAGCGAATATTCTTGTAAGGGGATGAGGGGCGGGGTCGGAGTGTGTGGTTGTGTAGATGGGTTAAAGACGCCGTACAACCGCTCTGGCGTCAGGGCGGGCCTTACTTAAGTAAGGGCATTTTGGGTTGACGGCGACATGGTCTCCGCCACAGTTGAAGCAGAGAGGTGTGGTGGCTGTGCAGGTGGTGGAGTGGTGGTTCACTACAATGCCCTTGGAGCAGACATAGTCTGCTTGGCAGTTGCGTGTTGGATGTCCGGTTTTGTAACTCCGGTGTCATTGTGTTGATCTTATGTTTAGTTGTGACTCGATGTTGTGTCGGTATGTTAGGGTGCCGCAGACCTTAATGCCTTGGTCTAGTAGCAGTGCTTTGTTTTGTTCGTCGGACAGTGTGATCACTGCCCATTGTTTTGTGCGGTTGTAGTATGGATCTGTGATGACCTCCTTTCCATACTTTTGTCTGAGGTGTGCAGAGGTCATCACTGGAGAATGCCAACCATAGAGGTTTGGTCTTTGTTATTCGTATTTGGTGGGGTTTTTTTGTACACTGTCAGCTATTTTTTTCTGTAGGTCTAGTGCGGCGAGTGTCTCCGATGCGTGTTGGTGGAATTTGACTGCGTCCTCCTGTGAGCGGAAGATGAGTTTGTGGCCTGTGTGTCTTTATTATGTTCGAGATGGGGGTGCCGTGTGCAGCGGCTAAGTTTAGAAGTGTGTGTTCATTGTTAGTGGTGGGTCTTTTGTCTGTTGTGTATAGGAGTGTGAGGTATGAAGTATTGTATGCCATTTTTGCTTTTCCTTTATTTTTTTCTCTGTATGGGGGTCCCCCCGCCCCGCCGATAACGATCCTATTAAAATTACTCGGATGTGGTGATGAATGATGAGTGAGTATGGACTTGGTTGGGCTCCTCAGAGGGTGTAAAAACAAGACGGACTTAATGATGACTGAAGCCATTTTTCAGTTACGTCCGACATCTCTCAGAGACGGTAGAGTCTCTCTCAATGGTCTTGGACGGTGCCGCAGGGTAGGGTGTTAATCTTTCCCGCGTTGGTAACTGAGTACCATTTCAGGTTTGCTCCTTCCTTTAGGTTCCGCAGCGCGCTAAGCCTCAGACCTCCTTTCCCCAAAGTTTGCAATTATGCCTTTTCTAATTAGAACGGCATAGTTGCAACGGAGCTCTATGTGTAGAGTCACATTCACAGAACCAAGTCACGGCGGGGCAGGGATGGGGAGGGTTTAGCACGTCATACCACTATGACGTACCAAGGAAATAAAGGTATTTTAATTCAGGGGGGTGGAGGAACAGGTGGGGGGCTTGCTGAATTCCGTAGATGGCTGTAGAGATTACCATCCACGGTATGTCTTGAAGAAAAATCAGTTCTCTTTCTTGAGTTATCTTCCCGTCGAGTTTTCCTCCTTTGCAGGCTGTGAACTTCTCGTTAAGCGTGATATTCTCCAAGGTTTCTTCCAAGTATGTGACTGTTGACCACCTATAAACGAGGGAAGCCTTAATATACAGTACGCAGACGAATTGACACAATTAATTGTTGCCCTATAGAAATGGACCTATACAAGTAAGAATGACAGCAACTGAAATGGAATCAATAGAAAACTACTAACAGAATTGGAAGATCAAACTACAAACATAAACAAATTTAGAATAGTTCGAGTACATAGGAAAAACCCAGCAAACATCTGCATAAAAGGTGAAAGATATAGATATAGCAATGAATGCAAAGTTTTAGGCCTAACTATTTAAAAACAGGTTACAAGAAACACGTAACAGACATAATTAACAAAGAAAAAATGAGACTCAAACTACTCTTTAGATTAAGAAATCTTAATTTAAAGAGCATACGAAGAATATACCAAGGAATTATTCAATCAGCCTTAGGGTACTCTGCGGTGGAAATGTGCAATATCTCTAAGACTAGCCTACAACAGATTCAGAGGATACAAAACAAATCGGTGTACATAATAACGAATACTAGACGGGCGGAGCGAAAAAATCAACGAGATTTACACAAAGAGGCAAAATTTACGAATATCAACAAAATAATAGAAAAAAGAGCAAAGAAAATTATAAGGGAAGCCCAAGAGGAGATGGGAGAAGGGTTCCCACCAACTTGATCACCTAGGAGGATGCAGAGCCCATCAACTATTTTGCAGTAGCTTAGAAATAATGGAAAGAGAAATAGAAGAATTATACATGTAAGTGGAAATTCCCAAACAATAAGCTCACCAAAAGTAGATGGAAAAAGGAATAAAACAGGTAAAGTAGATCTTCAATATTTGTTTAATTAGAAACAAAATAAAAAATGCGAAAGAAAAGTATGTACTCGAAAGAGAATGCGTAAAGGTAGCAATTTATTAAAGATAGAAACGGTTTGAACGCCATGACAATTAGGTAAAAGAACAACATGAAACTTTTAAGCAAACTCAAAAATAACTCTAGAAGCAAATACCTACTCACACCAATTGTAACTTAAATACCTACTCAAACTGCGAGAGATTAGCCCGACCTCGAGGCAACATTGCTTCCCTAAGCAAAACTCTTACTCCCTTCCATTTCAACCTAAGAACTCTATCTCTCTCATCCTAAAGTGAATTCAGTCAATGCCAATCCATTTCATTGCTAACTTCCATTTTTTATTTTTTTTAGGTTTAAAAGTCATTTGCCACTTCTGAGCCCAAGCTAATAACTTATTTAAGTCACTCTACACTTTAAAGCTACCCTCAACTTCTTTGACTACAGCTGCCAATTTAGTTTCATCGGCAAAAATTGACACTTTGCTATTTACAGCCTCTCCAAGATCATTTATATAAACTATGAATAATAAAGGGCCTAGAATTGATCTCTGAGGTAAGCCACTGATAACGTCCCTCCAATGTGACCTCACCCCATTCCGCACAACTCTGTTTCCTGTCTTTCAGCCATTCATCTATCCAATTCAAAACTTTGCTACATATCCCATGCACTTTTAATTTGCGAACTAGTCTCCTAGAAAAAAACCTTATCAAAATCTTTGCTAAAATCTAAGTAAATTACATTAACATTCTCTCCCTTATCTAATTGTTTAGTAACATAATCTATAAAATCCATGAAATTTGTTAAACATGATCTACCTCTTTTAAACCCACACTGAGCATCATTTATTAACCTACCACTCTCTAGATGATCAGAAATCCCCTTCTTAACTATCTTATCAAGAATTGTACAAACAATAGAAGTTAAGCTTACCTGCCTAAAGTTATTCGGTCCTCATTACTTCAATTTTAAAAAATTGGCATTATATTTGTTAATTTCCAATCATTATGAATTTCTCCTAGCTCTAGTGATCTAGTATATATCTTCTCAAGAGCTACTAGTTTCACTGCAATATAAGCCCTTTAATTATTTCCCTGTTCACATTAATGGTATTCAATACTATTTCCCTTTACCTAGAATTATCATCAATTAATGTATCCTTATTCTCTTCTTTAAATACTGAAGAAAAATGATCATTAAGTACCTTTAGTATTTCCTCATCAGATTCTTTGAAATCCCGTCTTAATATAACATAATTTCACGAATGACAAAAGCCAAAAGGGCCTCTCAAACGTCATCCGCATCTATCAAAACCCACCCACAAAATGCATCCATAGGATTATGTCATATTATGTATAGATATAGGGTCATTGTGGTATGAACCTAGATAGATACTTCAAAACAAACCTATATCTATAGGTTTTGTGGAGAGTTTTTGAATCGTAAAAAAGGCTCGATCGGCTAAGCTTACGGCGAAGATAGGCTTAATGGTTGGAGACGAAATCGTTAAGAAATGGATGAAATACAACGAGAATAGAATAAAATATATATTATTATAGATTAACAAAAATGGAACATATTTGAAATTATATTGGTTAAATTTGAATTTAATTATACAAAATGAACATGAGTTTAATACTGAATTTTCGTCGTGACTAAAATACTCCCCCTCACCCAAGCGATTTACTCGCCCATCCCCTAAAGTTCTAAACATGGAATATAAATTTTTAATTCAGATACCGACGAGGTCTCCTAACAACGCGGCCAGAGCGTGTCACGGTGCCATGTGGCTGATTTCGATCATGGGGACATAATTGACTGGCAGTGCCAATCATTTGCGTCGAAACACTGTCTTGCGCGAGGGCAGGCGGGGAGGAAGGGGGGCGAAGCACATCTGTTCTGTTCCCCCCGATCTGGCGTCTGACGGGGGCTGGCCGTTGTGAGACTGGCCCTCCTCTACTGACGAGGGCTCCTGCAACATAAGGGGAGGCGGCAGCGATCGGGAATGAGAATTGGCTGTTGGGGAATCGTGTGTAGAAGGGTTTTGGTGAAAAATATGAGAAACCAATGAATAATTAACAGTCACAGTGGGAGGAGCAGACAGTGGCTGTTCAAGGTGAATGGCCTCTATAAAGGTGGGTTTCAGGCGATCGATGGAGACAGTATACTGCTTAGTGCTCAACTGTAGTACAAAGAATTTCGGTTTCCTGGAGATGATGAGAAATGGTCTGTCATAGGCTGGTTGCAAGGAAGAGCAAGTTGAGTCGCGACGGATAAAAACATGAGAACAGGTTGCCATCTCCTTTTGCACGAAAGGTTTTTGATGATCAGGCCCTCTTGGGGCGGTCGGCTTAACTTCAGACATCCCCCGTACTAAATTACGCACGTATGCAGCAGGATGAACATAAGATGGTACAGGACGGTCAGAAGAAGAAAAATATTGACCAGGAAGATGAAGTTGAGTACCATAGACAAGTTCCGCCACAGAGCAAGCAAAATCCTCTTTCAAGGATACACAAATACTCAGGAGAATCAAGGGTAGCTTGTCCACCTAAGTGATGTTGGTATCAGTGGAGCGTAAGCTTGCTTTGAGAGTCCTGTGCAACCGTTCGACCTTTGCATTGCTTTGGGGATGATAGCTAGTGGTACGAAGACGAAAAGAGACAAGCACTGACATTAGTGCATGCCATTGGTAAGATTCAAATTGGCTACCGCAGTCAGTAATGATCGATGAAGGGACACCAAAACGAGCAACCCATGCTGAGACGAAAGCTCGAGTTACAGTGGAAGTTCTGATGTCCGAGATAGGAACTGCCTCTAGCCAACGAGTAAAACGACCGATCATGGTGAAAAGATATGTGCAACCACGCGAAAAGGGCAGAGGGCCTACCAGATCGATGTGAGCGGCATCAAAACGTGCCGATGGAAGAGAAAAAGCAGCCAGAGGGGTATTTGTGTGGCGTTGAACCTTTGCGCGTTGACACGGCAAACATGCGCGGGTATATTTGGCCACGGCGGCGTTAATTCGCACTAAATTATGAACATCCAAATAGGGTGTTTAATATATCTTTATCAGAAACTAGGGTTAATAATTCCGCAATAGACGACGGACAAAGTCACAATTCGATACCATTTTCACACTGCGTAAAAGACGTGTGATTGATAATTTTCAAACTGCGTAAAAGGGGAATGTTTGACACCCAAACTGCTAAAAAATAAGTAGTTCCTTGAAATGATCTAGCTAATTACATTTAAATGCATAAGAGAAGGTAATAAAAATAGTAAAATGGGGAAAAATATATTGACAAATAAAAATGACTCCGAATGAGGATAATAAAATCTATTAGGTGGGAAAAAAAATTGAAATCAAGCATTTCTTTCTGGGTTCACATTCCCTCCCCCTAACCCATATTATAATTCGCAAAACGATTAAAGACGCTGACATGATGTAGTTAAAGCATTCACCTCTGTAAACGTCAGAACATTATAACAATTAGGATTATATATTGGGGGCTATACCCCCCAGAGCCCCCCCAATTTAATGAAACTCTGGATATTCATAGTGTGGTATCCCCCTTGTGTTTACCCCCACACGAGCCGTCCCCTTAAATGTACTCTAAAAACGTGAAACATTTTGGAACACGGACGAAAATAGTACGTTTTATCGGCCGGGCCGCTCGTCTACATATTTACCAATTCCTATTATCCCTTCCCATGTAAGAACTTTGCATTTTTTTAAGGTTAAAAGTCATTAGCTCCTTCTGAGCACAAGCTAATAACTTATTTAGGTCACTCTACACTTAAAGCTACCCTCAACTTCTTTGACTACAGCTGCCAATTTAGTGTCATCAGCAAAATTTGACTCTGCTATTTACAGCCTCCCCAAGATCATTTATATAAACTATGAATAATAACGAGCCTAGAACGGATCCCTGATGTACGCCACTGATAACGTCTCTCCACTGTGACCTCACCCCATTCAACACAACTCTGTTTCCTGTCTTTCAGCCATTCAGTTATCCAATTCAAAACTTTACCACATATCCCATGCATTTTTAATATGTGGACTAGTCTCCTATGTAGAACCTTATCAAAAGCTTTGCTGAAATCTAAGTAAATTACATCAACATTCTCTCCCTTATCTAATTGTTTAGTAGCATAATCCATAAAATCCATGAAATTTGTTAAACACGATCTCCCTCTTCTAAGAAGCGTGTTGTCAAGAGACGCTCTAACATCACACCTATCATATTTAAGATTTTAGTGGCTGAGTACTGTGTTTAGTAATTGTTGAGGTATAATTGAAATGTGCATAACTTTTAATGTTATTGAGACTCTCTTAAAACCACTGTAGTATGACCAATAGATTAAAAACAAGTGATAAAATTTTGAGTCGATCTCAAGGCCATGATGGCGCAAGCGAAACATCTCAGCTTGCACCTACGTGTTCACCCACATCAACTCCAGCTACGAAAGGTAATAAAATTGAGCCAAGAAACATTCTAACTGAGTACTGGTAAGATTGAAAGGTACCTCGAGTGTACAAAGTGTAGTCAATGGTATTACTCTAACTGTGAAAAGATAAATATATGGATCAAGCTGCTAGATGGGACTGACTTTTTTTTTATGTACATATGTATATATTTTTCTAAGGAGTGGGGAGATTATATTTTGCGGTTGCATGAATGGAAATAATCCTCTGGATGCATTTTATGTATATTGTAGATTAAGTCTGACGAACTCCTGTAAAGGGTGACAATGTTGATGACTTTTCTCTGGTAAGAAATCTTTTGTGTGTTGACTGGAACAGGAGCTGCCAAGTGTAGTCCATGAATGGTCTTTTGCAGTCTCCTTCTTTTCTTATGTTCTTTTATAAAGAATATATGAATAATAAAAAAAGAATACTCGTATTAATTGTAGAAGAAGAATAGCTAGTGTCACACCTAAACTACTCCGAAATCTAATTCAAATAATAACAGTATGGATGCTTAGATGAAGGAAATCAAGGATCTTTGTTTAGACATTAATAGAAAATTGGCTAGTACTGATGGTAAGTTAGGCAATATTGAAAACGAGGTAAAAGGAATGCGAGCAGAAATTGGACTTCTTACAACAAGAATAAGTCAAGCTTAGACAAATTTAGCTAATCTTAGTGGACGTTTTGACGACTTATCAGATACTGTCGAAGTCATAAAAGCTAAATCATTATTTGAATCAAAGGATTAGGCAAAAAGTTTATAGAAGACCAGAACCAGGCTGTAAATAAAGACTAGATGATTTAGAAGGTAGGATGAATGAACAAGCTCATAATATTAGAGCAGATGTCAAAGATAACATAAGAACATAAGAAAAGAAGGAGACTACAAAAGACCATTCATGGCCTACACTTGGCAGCTCCTGTTCCAGTCAACACACAAAAGATTTCTTACCAGAGAAAAGTCATCAACATTGTCACCCTTTACAGGAGTTTGTCAGATCTAATCTACAATATACATAAAATCCATCCAGAGGATTATGTCCATTCATGCAACCGCAAAATATAATCTCCCCACTCCTTAGAAAAATATATACATATGTACATAAAAAAAAGTCAGTCCCATCTAGCAGCTTCATCCATATATTTATCTAATCTATTCTTAAAACTACCCAGAGAGGAGGCTTCTATCATATGTCTAGTGAGCCTATTCCATTCATCTACCACACGATTTGTAAACCAATTCCTCCCAATCTCCTTCCTAAACCTATACTTATCAAGCTTAAACCCATTGCTACCTGTTCTGTCATGTTCACTAAGTATAAGAACCTTACCCAGATCCCCTTTATTATATCCTTTTACCCATTTGAAGACTTTAATCAATTCCCCTCTGACTCTTCTCCTTTCCAATGTATGTAGATTTAGTTTTCTGAGCCTTTCACCATAAGGTAAGTTCCTTGATTGTAGAAATAAGATGGTGTTTGACTATATTCCCAGTGATTTTATACCAAGCAACTTCTCAGTGAAATAGCTGATACATGTGGGAATGAAGAGTATGATAAAAAAAATGATTAGTAAATCTAGGAAATGGATTGTAAAGTCAGATGCTTCAGTTGGTAGTGCAAGAGCAAGTGCATGTTCCAGTAAAGGTTCAGGTTTGCCAACTCCTAGAAATATGATGGTAATTACCTTCATAAATGAGCATTGCAAATTTAAGTTTCTAAATAATGGTGTTAGATATAAATTGAAGGAACTTACAATTGGACATAAGTTATATGGTTTGATAGTTTATTAGGATAAACCCAAATGTGAATGAAATCATATCAGAGAGCTAGTAAGAGGAAGGATGCGCAAGACCAAGAAAACACAGCTAACTCCTTACTAAAGTCTAGTACTAAAATCAGAACCAGTCAACTGGGTTGTTTTAAGTCGTTATATACTAATATTGATGGCATTTCAAATAAGGATAGTTTATTTAGTCATTTTATAAATAAGGAGAAGCCGTATATTATTTTGGTTTCTGAAACAAAGTTATTGTTATTGGATCTATCATTGGATTATTTTAGGTTACCAAATTACAAAGTTTATAGAAGGGATAGAGGGGCTAAATTTTGAGGTGGGGGAGTTGCTGTTTTGGTCCACAATTGTCTTTTTTCTGAAATTGTTCCTGATTATGTTTATTATGGTACTGAGGCTAGTGCATGTATGATTAAGTATGGATCAGGACAGCTTCTTGTAGCTTGTATATATCGCCCTCCTAACTCTTCTGAAGATTATAATGATAAAATTAATTTGCTTCTTAATGATTTATGTCTGTTAAATGTGAATCAATATTTAATATGTGGGAACTTTAATTTTCTGAAGATGGATTGGGTTAATGACCTGGTTGAATATGGTTCTTTAAATATTAGTGGTAGTTTAGAGAATAAATTTTATGATGTATGTCAAGATAATTTCCTCCATCAACATGTAGATGAATTTAGACAACCTAACAAAGAACTGAGGAAAGGTTTCTTTGACATACAAATTCAACAAGACTGGAATAATTTGCCAGTGAATGTAGTGAATTGCCAGTCTATAGGTGGTTTTAGGAGAGCTCTTGATAACCATTTAACGGGGCACTAATTAGCTTTGGCTCCCTACCTATTAATTTTACTATACACGGTAAGCCAAACCCATGCTGAGCATCATTTATTAACCTACCACACTCTAGATGGTCAGAAATCCCCTTCTTAACTATTTTCTCAAGGATTTTACAAACGATAGAAGTTAAGCTTACCGGCCTAAAGGTATTTAGGTCCCCTTTAGTTCCCTTTTTAAAAAGTGGCAGTACATTTGCTAATTTCCAATCATTAGGTATATCTCCAAACTCTAGTGATCTAGTATATATTTTCTCATGAGCTACTGCAATACTATCTACACCTTTGAGTAACCTAGAATGAGTATTGTCTGGGCCAGATGACTTACTAGTATTTAACTCCAATATAAGCCCTTTAATTATTTCCCAGTTCACATTAATGGTATTAACACTACTTCCCTTGACCTAGAATTATCATCAATTAATCTATCTTCTCTTGTGTAAATACTAAAGAAAAATTATCATTAAGGACCTCTACAATTTCCTGATCAAATTTTTTCTAAACCCCTTCATATCTAATAGGCCCTATTTTTTTGACTAATGTACATATCATAACCCTCTAGTTCAAATTCACTCACGTTGTTATTAATTTTTTTTCTTTAACCCATGATTCTATTTCGCATATTATATCTATATTTTTATCAATAATATAACTAAATAACTTATCTTTCTTATTTCTAAGACTACGAGCATTGGTATTAGAGTTGTGCTGATTCCAAATATTTGCCAATGACGATTCTGCCTAATATTTGTTTTAAGTGTATTATGTTTAATTTATTAGATATTTTATAATTAGTTTCCATAACTATATTACTCAACTGTTCAGCTGTTGGAAGCTTGGAACTTGGAAGCCAATAGAAAAATCAATGGAGTATTCTTTAGTTGTTTTTTTTTTAACTTTTCAATATCCATTGAGTTTATAGAATTTTATAGCTTTGACGGATGTGGATGACCTTTGATTTGCCCTTGTGGCTTTTGTCATCCGTGAAATTATGTTATGTTATGATGGAAGGTTTTAGGATACAAAATGAATATGGATCTTTACAGAATTTATTTCATTTCCTTTTAGGAATAGCCTAAAAGGAACAAAAAATATATTTCTGTGATTCATCCAAATTCCATGACTTGAAAGTTAAAGCCTACATCCAGTTTAGACTTTTCTAAATTGAAAAAACATGCTTCCAATCATCATTATTTAGTATTTACTTAACATTTTTAATGTTAAAAATATGATTTCAAATAAAATCATTCTGTAGTTTTTGATTTGGTGCTAGTTAAAAAATTAAAATATTCTAAGTAATAACAAAGGAACTGTTGTAACTAAACTGCTAAACGAATTGATATTTTGTTTAGCAGTTTAGTTATTCACTTCCTTTCTTACAAGGTAGAACACTTTCATTTTTCAACTTGCCACAAAAAATAAAAAAATAAATACAATATATTGAGTATTCATTTTTCAACTAGGTACAGAAAAAAATACAAAATATTTAGTATTCAAAATTAAAAACGTAAATTGAAATTTAATAACATTAATTTTTCTCCAGTTTCTGGAGTAAGACGGTTACGATGTGGCGTGAAGATGTTGCCACCAATGCTAAAAAGTCTCTCACTCTCAATTGATGACGGTGGAGATGAAAGCATTTTATTGACAACTTTTCCAAGCCCAGGAAATGCATTTATGTTTGCTTGCCACGAAAGTAGTGGATCCGTATCTTGTGGTTCCAATTATAGTAAACAGTATTTCTCGAGTTCATTTCTAACAGCATGTGAAGATGAAGATTGCCGACGAAGTTTCCTCTTGTTTTCCTTTTCAACATTTATGGTGGTATTTGACTCTGCTGAAGCTATCAAATCATTCAAACATGAGTCAAAGTCAAAAAGATTGGTACTTGCTCCAGCTTCCTCGTTTTGATTTTCATTTGTAGGTTCTAGTCATTGGAGGCAGAGCTTACATTCTCTTCAAAGTCTTCATAATTCTCTTTATCATTATGCATTTTCTTATGAGTATAAGTCAAATATTTCTCGATTGAAATGAAATGGGTTTTTGAACCTTCTTCAGAACTTTTGAAAAGACTATTTTTATATCTTGGTCGCTGCTATTGGATCTTCGTTTGCTTCATACTCAACAAATCTGCTGTCCATTGATTGATCTTGAGATTGCGCTGACCGTGCTACCCAATCCACTGAACCTTGAATCTGATATAGCTTTGGTTATGGCATGTTTCAAGATTCTCACTTGTGGAATAATTTCTGAAGCATTGTCTGTCCTTCCACTCAGCCTGAAAAAATAAATTAAAAGAATTGCATTGATATTTTGTAATTTGTAGGTTGTGAACAAAGGCAGTAATAAATAATTAATATCTGAGACAAATGCGCGTTCAGTACCGTAGATAAAGAAGCTGAAATACTTTACCTATTTAATATTTATTAACTGGCTACATGGTAAAATATTAAACTATAAATCATAATCGTAATAAATAATTAATTTGTAATAAATAATTAATTAAAAATAAATAATAATATTAAATAATCAACAGTTATTAACTGACAGAGTTAACCCGTCACAGATTAACAACTGAAAATTGAACTGTCAATTATAATTGTATTGTTAACGAACTCCTCCCACCATTTATCTATTTGCTTGATATTAAGGAGAAAACTGCAGCTCCGTGGTAGATATTTTCTCTCTTTTGCAGAGACTTTTTTTTATTTTATTTATTTCCATATTCTCACTTTACTACCAACTTCAGGTCATGTACCAGGCCGAAGATTAAGGTGTATTCCCTTCGTAACTACTATCCGGAAATAAAAAGAGAAAAATATATAAAAATAAAAAACTTTTCAAGAGATAAAATATCAATATGTTCCAGTGAATCTCTTTGCAAAAGAAAGCTTATTGATTGCTAGTAAGTTTTAGCAATATATATATATATATATATATATATATATGTATGTAAATGTATATATCTCTCAAAGTAGCATGAGAGAATGATGAAAATGAATCCATTACACCACATTGAAAGAGAAAACGGAATAATTTTTCCTTGCAGTAATTTTTTTAATACCTTTTTTCAAAAAAATCTGTGCAAGGAAGCGATTCGAACCAGGCACACTGAGGCAGCGAGCACAGTGTGCCTGGTTCGAATCGCTTCCCTCCAAAGATTTTTTTGAAAAAAGGTAATAAAAATATTACTGCAAGGAAAAATTATTCCGTTTTCTCTTTCAATGTTGTTTAATGGATTCATATATATGTATATATCTCTCAAAGTAGCACGAGAGAATGATGAAAAAATGAATCCATTAAACCACATTGAAAGAGAAAACAGAATAATTTTTTTCTGCGTAGCGTAGTGTACTAACGGCATACTTTTAACTGTGATCAAAGCGGTGCTCGCTGCCTCAGTGTGCCTGGTTCAAATCGCTTCCCTGCACAGATTTTTTGAAAAAGGTAATAAAAATATTACTGCAAGGAAAAATTATTCCGTTTTCTCTTTCATATGGTTTAATGGATTCATATATATATATATATATATATATATATATATATATATATATATATATATATATATCATTACCTTTGTGTTGTTAGATGAACAAATTTGAGCAGGCTTGAGCATTTTCCAATTAGTGCCCATTTGTTGGCATCAAATACTGGCAAATTTGGGACTTCTGCACAGTAGTTAGCAATTGCAATTTTTTGTTCGAATATTCGTTCAAGGGTGAGGTATGTACTATTCCAATGAGGGGTTACATCTTGAAACAACTTATGTTTGAGCAAATTATGCTGCGTTTAAAGCTTTTCAAGCTTAGTGTACCCCGTAAGGGCCGCAGCGATTTGCCATCCTGGCCGCCGTGCTGATGTGATCCTGCGCTCCATCCGGCCCCAGCTTAGCCTCTCTTCCTTCCTTCAGATAGCCTGTATTTCTCCCCTACTTCGTCGCCTTTTCATACAACCTCTCCCACAACTCTCAATGGTCAGCCTCTAATTTCACAGGGTAGATGCTGACCCTCTTCTCAAGCCAACCGTCCCGGATCGGGGACTAGTGGGGAGGGGACAACGTTCCCTAACCCCTGAGCTCCCCACCCATACCTTCCTCAATATCCTCACATCCCTTTTCCTTTCTTCTTCACACTTAGTTTTATGCCGCGTCTAAGGTGGAGCTGCCATGCCGATGGACTGCCAGGCCACCAGGCAGGAGGGGTGGTCCCAAATGACTGCGCCTGGCTCTGCCAAGCCTGTAAGCACCTCTTGCAGTGTGGGCAACTACGAGAGGTGATGAGCGATTGCATCCCATGAAACAAATAGGGTCACCATGCCCAATGATGTCAAAAAACAAAATCTCCTGCTAATTTCCCCTTGCTCATTGACAGTGCCGCCTTCTGCAAGCTCCACTGAAAAAATGGAGGTCCTCCCCCCTGTCCTTGTGCAGGGGACCCTCCATATTTCTTTAACAGGAGAGGAGGCTTACTCCTCTCCTACACCTATGGGTGGAGGGGACTCCCCCTCACCCCCTTCTCTGGAGGTGCTTTTGGGCACCTTCCTATTTCCAGCACCAGTCACTCCTTTTCTTTCCAAGGGGACTGCCAAGAAAGCCAGCAGGCAGCCCATTGCCCGTGTAAGCGGCTCGGTAGGGCAAACCCCCTTAGGGGGGAGAGGGAAACTAAGCCCCTTCGGTCGCTTCCATCAAAAAACCTGCTGGCAAGAATATTAAACCTTGCCTGGGGTCAAGGCTTGTGCCTCCCCACAAAAGACTGTTGACGCTGCCAAGGGGACCTGCGATTTCCTGGGAGGGGATGGCCAACTGGAGGCCCCTCCTGTGATAGACATGGTCCTTGAGGAAACCCAGCCTCAGACTGTAGGGCCTTCCATGCGCAGGAATCCTGGCTCGGCGCCAAGCACCGAACCCGAATCCGCGCCTATGCAAGGTCCTCCACAAACGGCTGAGGGCTTCAAGGCAGTACAAGGAGGGAAGGGATCTCCTCGAACCGGTGCCCCGGCGACCACCAGGACCTTCTTCATTTCAGAGAAGGACCTGGCTGAGGCCGGTCCATCTGGCCTAGGGGCTCCTATCGGCGGAGGTGAGAAGCGGGTTCATTCCCCACCCTCCTCTCTAAAAAAGAAAAAGACCAAGACTAAGAAGTTCGGGGCTCCTCTCCATCCGCGGGGGCTACGGGGACGGATGGGTCTGCTGCCACTTTGGCAAGCGACCAAGCCAAGATTGGCACATCAGGCCCCTCTGCCCCCCCGGTTGCGGAGCCCCTGACTAAGACTAAAAGTGCTCAGGGTGAAGCCTCGATGACATCGGGGCCTCTCATTCAGAGGTTAGCTGGCGTTTTCAAGCCCGCTGGCTTTAAACGCTTCCTCGTTATTCGCTCCACTGATGGCAGCATGTTGGCCAAGAGCAACATGATCCATCAGAGGAGAGGAGTAGCTAGTGCAATTGGTAGAGAGCCGAAGGTGACCCGTTTCTCGGACAGGAGCCTTCTGGCGAATCCCGCCGAGGCGTCCAACATAATTGCTCTTCAGACACTTAATGGCACCCCGGTGAGTGTGACGCCGCACTCTACCATGAACAATGTGAAAGTAGTTGTTTATGCGGGACAACTCGTTGACTACTCCATTGAGGACATCACCCTAGAGCTGACTGACCATGGGGTGGTCAAGGTCGAACGTGTGATGAGAAGCTCCCTGAGTCAGTGCTTGCCGGTTGGTACCGCTACCGCGGAAGGCATTCGTGCCACTGCCGCGGCGGTGGTATTACTGTCACCGCTTCGGCCATACAAATCGTTCTTGTAGAGGTGCAAAGTCGGGGTCACCCGAAGTTTGTGTAAATTGCTCCAAGGCCCACACGATAAGTCCAAATCGTGTGTGGCCAAGTGACTCAATTGAGGAGAGCCGCACCCCGCTTCTTCGAAGCAATGTGGTGCATATCTCCTTGAGAAAGAAATCCTGGCCGTTCAGGCCCAGGATCGACTCTCATTCCGCGAGGCTAAGGACTTGGTCCTGGCGTGCCTGGCTCCGCCTGGGACGTCGAGGCGGGCCTAGAGGGCATATTCCTTCGTCCCGTTCCACCTTAGCTATCTTTTTGCACGAGACCATGCTAGCGCGTGCGCCCTGCCCGCCCTCCCGGGGTATTATGGTCTTGCGACCCCACCACTGCAGGATGGCCGGGCTGGGGGATGCGCGGTTTACACCCGGCATGATGTCTCCGTTCTTCCTTTCTCTTTAGATACCTCCTTTCAGGCAGTGGCTGTGCAGATGCACCTGGATAGGAGGTATACTATCATTTCTGCGTACATTCCACCATCAGCTGACTTCGACGCAGGGAACTTCCACCGCGTAGTGCACGGTTGCCGAGGCGCTATCTCTTGCTTGGAGATCTGAACGGCAGGCATCCTCTCTGGGGAGTTTACTCCATAAATCCCAGGGGACAAGTCCTTGGCGATCTGATCGAAGAGCTTGAGATGGGTGTCCTAAACGTGGATGAGTTTATGCATCACTGTCCGAGAACCGCTTCATTTTCTTTCCTTGACCTATTTTTTTGCTCTTCGGATGCACAGCCTGATTTTGATTGGGGGGTGGTCGATGACCTCCATGGTAGTGATCACTTTTCCTATTCAAATATCATTTTCAGGGCAACTGCCGCCTGAGAGCCCACCTCAGTGGTGCTTAGTGTGGGCGCAGTGGCCTGCATTTCATGAAATGACTGAATTTTCTATCTCAGTCGAGGAGTTTAGGTCGGTAGATGTGGCCGTTGAGTTCTTCTCCGGCAACCTCATCGCCGCGGGCCTGACTACTATTCCTAGGACGTCTGGCCGTTTTGCATGCCGACCACTCCCATGGTGGTCAGCCGAGTCTGAGACGGCCATCAAACAGAAGCGTTATGCTTGCATGCGCTATTAGCGCCTCTCGAACGATTTTACTGTCGCTGAATTTAGTCAGGCTAGGGCTAGGTTCCGGTATATTTCGAAGCACGCCCGCCGCTCTTCTTGGCGGGCATACGTGTCTTCACTTAACGGGAAGACCCCTTTAGCAGAGGTGTGGAGGTGAGTCAAAAGGATTCGGGGCAAGTTCTCCAGGAGAATGGGAGCGCAATCTCGGACCCCGCGTCCGTGGCGGAATCCTTCCCGACCGCATTTTTCGCATTCTCTAGGGTCTCTTGTACCCGCGCCATGGAAATTCTCCGTTCTGTGACGTTCAGCGCTTGGGGCGCTGATAGGACTACTGCCCTACTTTTTTATCGATCCTTTGTTCGTTCGAAGCTCGACTATGGATGCGAGTTTTACATCCGCAGCCGAGCGTTTATTGCGGAAGGTGGATTCGATCCACCGCACCGGCCTTCGCCTTGCGACCGGTGCCTTCCGCACTTCCCCCATTGAGAGCCTGTTGGTCGATGCTGGGGAGATGCCACTCGCCCTGCGCCGCGTGCAGTGCATCACTCGCCTGTACGCGCGAGTTCGGCGCCTCCCTCATTCGCCAACAGCTCTTACTGTATCCGCAGCTAATCTATGGTGCCTATGCCGCTGAGAGACGCCAGTCATACCCTAAGCCCTTTGGGTTTAGGGCCAGGAAACTCCTTCGAGAGCTAGATATAGCTCTCGGACCGGTGGCGCCCCTGGCTCTGCCCAGGACGCCACCCTGGAGGGTACCACATTTGGCTATTTGTCGCCACGCCTCTGCTCCCAAAGCTTGTACGGCGCCGGGAGTATTGCGTTCGACCTTTCTGGAGCACACCTCGTGTCACGCTGGAACCGTGCCAGTGTATACGGATGGTTCCAAGTCCCAAGAGGGGGTCGGCTTCCACGCTGTATCCCCTCTGTTTGAAGTCAGCGGGGCTCTGCCAGGCGCTGCGTCTGTCTTCACGCCCGAGCTGGTGGCAATACACCACTCAGTATGGGAGATTACGCGACGTGCCTGGTTCGGAGACTGGATTGTGATCTATAGCGACTCACAAAGCGCCCTGAGTGCTCTCGGGACATTGGAATCTCCGCATCCCCTGGTTCGCGATATCCGTGACACCACGGTTTTGGCGAGCCGGGCAGATGTAGAGATTATCTTGTGCTGGGTTCCTGGACATGTAGGAATTGCGGGGAATGAGCGCGCCGATGAGGGCGCCAAAGAGTCTGCGAGGACTCTGCGACCGGACCAGCGTTTCGCTCTTCCTCACACCGACTACATGGCAGGAATACGGGCAGCTCTTCGGACTGCTTGGCAAAGAAGATGGGAGACGGTCGAAGGGTACTTAAAGTTCCGTGGTATTGCGCCGCGACTGTTCCCATGGACCTATCCCCCAATCCTGCGACGGCTTCAGGTCGCTTTCTGTCGACTCCGAATCGGACACACTCGTGTGACGCATCGCTATTTGATGGAGCGCTCGCCTGCGCCCTATTGTGACGACTGCGTCGTCCCCCAGACTGTTCGGCACATTCTTGTCGAATGTCCCAGTCTGGTTGATCTTCACGCACGTTACCTGTCCCGGTACCAGGATGGGCGGGGTTGCTACCGCCTGTTCCTTGTACTTAAGACGAGTTCGTGCACATTGACGTGTGGACTTGTTGACTTTTTGGGGGAGGCCGGGCTTCTCCCCTTTATTTAAGTAGGTTCTATTTTTTGTTTTTCTTTGTAGGTTGCACGCTCCTGCACCGGGGGGATGAGGACCTCTTCCTGATTCCGGAGATTGCTTGCTAATTTTTAAGTTTTCCAATATTTATCATTGTTATTTATCATTTTTGTAAAAAAAATGGTAATTGTGTAGATCATGGCTGGATCCTAGGCCTAGCTTTTTGGGGACTATTTTGGGCTTCTTTTCGTTGTTACTTTTTTGGAGATGAAATCGAGGAATTCTATGGCAGTTTTCGTTTTTGTACTGGGGGGCTGTGCCCCCCGGACCCCCCCAAAGGATTGAAACTCGGGGTCATTGAGCCGATGCTCAAAATAATCGCATCCGGCCATCGTCTACACAATTACCAAAAAAAATGCCAAAAAATAACCAAATGAAAAATGCTGTTTACTTACTTTGGTAAATGTTGCGATGATGGCCGGATGCGACTAGCTTATTTTTTTGGCTATTTTTCAGTGTTTTTCTGTTTTCGCACTGGCCAATCACAGATCTGGATTCAGTTTCATCAATGACCAATCGGAAAGCTCTATTTGTTTCAAGGCTTTTTGTGCTTTTTATATTGATCAAAACTAGGTTTTTCTTTTATTTTAGATGTTTTTTCCCCCTTATTTCTTTTCTATATATCCTACCTACCCTATGCCTGACATTATTTAGTCTTTTTAATTACTTGTTACTTAATTTTCCATTGTTTAATGATCGATTAAACCATATTTCGGTGTGTTTAATGAAGTCTCCCGTCTTAATTCTGATGAAAAAATAACTTTTTCATTTTTTCTCTTCAGTATTCATTTCTCTTTGATTCTTTACGACCTTCATTTTGATTATTGTTCCAAAAGGATGCGTTCAGTATTAGTGTTTTTATTACTATATATGTGTAGTTCAAGAAACACAAATGCTCAATTTTGAAACACACATACTCAATTTCGGTACGGAAAAAAACAAATACTTTTCCGTCTACGCGTCTCATTTAAACGCCCACCCACCCATTTTTCCGGTCATTTGTCAAATTTCATTTTCGTTCGCAGTTTGTTCGTTATATTATCACCATTTAGGTGCTGTTTTAACCGACAATGATAATTGTGTTGCGTTTCTCGAAGCCCATGGGGTATTCAAATCAACCCTCGAGTGTCCTAATTGTTCTGCACAGCTCAGTATCAACAAAAATTGGGTGTTTCGGTGCGCTAAATCGTGTATTGATGCTGATGGCAAAATCCACCCATATAAGTATTAACGATTATTTTCAGCATCAGCTCGTTGTTGGGGACCGCTCGTCCCGGGGATGTGACTGTGATGACCCTGAGTTTCAGTCCTTGGGGGGGGGGTCTGAGGGGCGCAGCCCTCCAGTGTGGAAACGAAGGTTGCCATAGAATTTTTCGATTTCAGCTCTAAAAAAGTAACAATGAAGCATCGGCTCATTGTTGGGGACGGCTCATCGTGGGGATGTGACTGCGATGACCCTGTTTAAATCATTGGGGGGGGTCTGGGGGGCACAGCCCCCCAGTATAAATGCAAAAGTCGGCATAAAATTCTTCTCTCTAAAAAAGTAACAACAAAAAGTAGCCCAAAATAAGCTGGGCCAAGGATCCAGCCACACTCTGCACAATTACCCTTACTTTATTGGGTAAATATAAAGATCAGCAACGTGCACAAAAAATTGTATTTTTTTTGGCATGTATGTTTCATTCACCCACGCATGTATATTCATGCGTGTTTGGTTAAATATAAATGTTAGAACATTATTCTATAAACAATTATGATTATATACTAGGGGCTGTGCCCCTCAGACCCCTCTTAATTGATTGAAACTCAAAATCATCATAGGGAGATCCCCCAGCCGTGTATATACCCCCCCCCCCCCCCCATATACACACAAGCAGTCCTCTTGAATTTACTCCAAAAGATGAAATATATTGGAACACAGACAAAATAGTTTACATCCCATCAATTGCGCCGCTAATTGTAATCTTTACCACTTGAAAATTAAAAAGCAAGGGTGTAGGTTGGATTTAAGAAAATATTTTTTCACCAATAGAGTGGTAGACTTCTGGAACAAATTGCCGCAGAGGGTAGTAGGTAGTCCAAATCGAAATGTATTTAAGAGTAGGTTGGATGAGTTTATGGGAAGGGAAGGTTGTGATGGTTCCTAAGTTTTGTATATATTAATATTGTTTGTATATATCTATAGCTGCATGATTTAGTTGTTGACAAGCCTTGATTGGTGATACCCTTGTTTCTGGATGCAATCCTCTGGATGTAGTTTTCCTGGGAGTTTGGGTGCCTTGAAAAAGAGGCCGCTTGACTCGGATGACCTATGATGAGCCCTTGTGGCTTTTGTCATCCGTTATATTATATTGTGGGGCTCTTTGATTTTGTCTTCCCCTGGGGATGGTGCTTTTTGTGGGTGGGTTTTGACGGAGGCGGATGACCTTTGATAGGCCCTTGTGGCTTTTGTCATCCGTGTAATTATGTTATGTTATGTTATGTTATGTTATTTTTTCATTGTTATTTTGTCGTATTTCCGGCGACTTATGCCCATGTGGGCATTTGCCAGATGGGCTCTAAAGGAAAAAAAATATCAAGCTTTGTGTATGCTAACGATTAGTTATTAAAATGCCCTGTTATTTAGCAGCAATTTGCAATTATGTCCTTGATCATTCGCTGTTCGAATATTGCATCATGTATGGTCAATGGGTTGGTGTGAAGTAAACAGCTAAGACTGTTAAAGCCAGTACTTGAAATTCCCTTTACCATATTTGCTGCATTGTCATGAATGATCATGTGGACTTTGTAAGGGGAGATTTTGTTATCATCGACTACATCTTGAACACTGTCACATATGTTAGTTGCAGTATGTAAATCTGGGAATTGATTCACTTGTAAGACAACTAATGACTGGTGGAAATTTTCATTGATGCAATTTGCCAGTAAGCTGAAAAGAATGAAATTGAAATAATGTCAAAGATTTTTACTTTTTAGTTTAGTCTAAACTGTCTAATATTAATAGCATGAAATAAGTTAAAAACCTAATTTATTGAACTTGAAATAACTCATGATTTAACATTACTTAACATAGTTATTAAATAACAACTCTGTACATTATTTGAGTAAGCAATCTTGATGGCTATTAAAATTTGAAACTTCGAAGCTTGTTGATTATTACCTGATAAATGATACATCATCATTGTTAGTTCAGATGTCTATGGTGAAGCTTATGTCGCTTGCTTCATTAATCCTGCTTTGAATTTTGGTCATTACTTTGGTCTGCAAACTGGGAATAATATTAGAAGTAAAATATTTTCTGGAGGGAAGTTGATAATTGGGTTTCAGCAGTTTCATAAGTCTTGTAAATCCAATATCTTCAACAACTGAAAATGGCTGTGAGTCTAGTGCTATCATTTCACCCAATAGCAGTATGAATTGTTTTGGATTGATCACTGTTTATGTCCCAAATCTTCTTGAGCTCAAGGGTTTCTTCTAATGTTATTTGCAATTCTGAATGTGAAGTGCTTGCTGTTGATGGCCTGCAATCACCTTTTGTCTTTTTCTTTGTAGTGATGTAATCACTTATTGTGCGTTTTTGTGCAGTTTGAACTTGCTCCTGTGCCTGTAACTCCACCTCTTGGTCTAGCTACTCCTGATGTTGGGGCCTCAAATGTTTTTGCATATTGGTGGTACAGGTGACTTTTTTTTGGTCATCTTCATTTACAGCGAATAATCGCCACACACCACTTTTGGTTTGTCCTTTTTGAGCCATTACAGAAACATTTAACTGTTCAATGAGGCACTTAAAAGAAATTTTCCGGAAAAATGTATTATAATATGAATTATTAATGTACAAATATATTAGATTGCATCTATGTCTGAGAACAGTGTGTGTGTGTGTGAGACTAACACATGCACACAAACGCAATGAATTTATATATATATATATATATATATATATATATATATATATATATATATATATATATATATATATTAATTATAATAAAGTTGTAGCTCCTGCCTGTCTGTTTCTTAACGAACTTCTACGATTTTGGGATAGCCCCCATGACCAAGACCCAGGATACTTCGATATGTGTATTTAATTTCTGCAGGGTCATCTCCCTCCTGAAGGTGCATGGAAAAGAAAGCAACCGCTTCTGGGTTACTGGTACTCTCTTCATAGATCGCAATATTTCCACATAGACCTAGGCTAACCTATGACCAAAGAAAGACCTTTACCCAAACTACCTTTGGGGCAGGTCAGTAAGATAAGTGAGCAAGGTAATTTTTCAACCTTTTGGTGATCTGGTTTGATAAAGAAATTTCACTGGCCACAGCTATATGGATACTGTCTACTAATCTACAGCCACTAGCCTAGTCCTAATCATACCCAACCTAACCTTCACTGTCGAACCGGTCAGAAGCTCACCAAATATCTGACACAGTGCTGCGGCCCTGTAAACCACCCCCTCTTGAATAAGGAGTGCCCCTTTGCTGCTATACTGGTCGCTAACCGATGGCTAGGCCTACTGGTCAGAATATCTAAGCTAAGGCCACTAGCTTAACCTAGCACAGTCGAAATGAATCTTTATGGGCAAGCGCATCACTAACTCGCCGTAATTCTTAGACAGGGAGTGCTGTCCTAAACTGTAACCCCCTTCTCCACTATATTGTTCATATTTAATATATCAGGCCATTGGCGTATATTAAAAGGCAAGGCCAATTAATAAAATAAAGTAAAAAATCAATAAATAACCTCTAAACTAATCAGGTGGGTAAATTTTCTTATCAAGGAATTGATAAACGACACGATTTTCTAGGATGGTAGATTTCTTAAAACACCGGACAATGGCATCATACACAGCAAAATATTCTACTTTGTAATAGCTTGTTGTAATAGCTTGAAGAATTAAACAAAGCCCTATTGTTCAGTAGTATTATCCTTCAGACAAATGAATAGAAATCTATATAAGTATTTACTAATACACAAAAAGTATGTATATATATTATATATATATATATATATATATAAGTACTCGGTATTCATACTCGGTATTCGTACACGGTATTCATACTTGGTACTCATATCGGAATCGGGAATATACTGTGGTATCGGTACTCGCTTGAAAATCTGGTATCGTCCCATCACCCTTATTCCTATAAAAGCCATTCCAAACATCTACAAACACTAATCCCGGCTCCTCACACAAGCCTTTTTTATACTCATTCAGTCCAATTGCACGAGACAACCATTCCATCCCGACATCCAATCTCGGAAGCACACCTGAAACAACGCCTTTCATTCTACTTTCACTCATCCTTTCAACTAACCTTTTGTAGCTCTCTCATAACTCACACGAACTTACCATCTTTATATCATTTACTTCCACATGCATAATCACAACTGCATCCCTTTCACACCCAGACTATCATACCTATCAGGCGCCATCATTTATACTTTCTTTAACTAACTTAGAATGAATGTTGTCTGGGCCAGATGACTTATTATTTTGAGCTAAATTCATTTCCGCCGCCACCTTTACTCTTCTTAATAATCTCATTTAGCTCATTTCTGGTCAACCTATAATGATTTAAATTGTCCAAAGTACTTTCTCTATTTAATCTCTGGTATGCTCTTTTCTTCTCAGAAATTTTCCTAGCTATCTCATGATTCCACCACAACGGCTTCCTACATTTCTTCCTAATAGCCTTCATTGGAACACACTGCTCCAGGACTATGTTTAATATAGTCTTAAAAATGTCCCACATCTCATAAGTATTCTTACCCCTGAATTCTATATACCACATACTATGATTTAGCAAGTTGCGTAATTTTATCGTAATCAGCCATATTAAAAGTTGAGGGTTTTGTGGAGTTTGTTGATGTTCTACCTTTCACTATTCCCATGTTAAAACAAGCCATTTGTTGATCATTATTTCCCAATGCTTCCCCGAGAGTCAATTCCTGAACCAATTAATCATCATTTGAAAGAATCAGATCTAATATATTGGCACCCCTTGTTGGTTTATTAACAAATTGAGTAAAAAAATTATCCTCAATGCATTCTATAAACTTAAAACTTATCTATCCCTTCCTATCATATTTGCCAGATCACAGAATTTAAATTAAAGTAACCAAGAATAACTGTATCTAATTCATATCCTTTTCTTATTTCTCTGATCATTAGCTCATCAATACAGTCAGTCTGTCCGGGTGGTCTGTAAAAGGCTCCCAAGTGTATTATCCTATTTTTACTGACCCTAATATTTATCCACAGTGACTCAACTTCTTCTTGCTCTATAGAATTATTTAGATTTGAAGAAATGCTATTCTGATATAAATAATCAACCCACCACCCGTCCTCTCTCTCTTTTGACTAATGTACGTATCATTACCCTGTAGGTAAATTCACTCACATTGTCATTAAATTTATTTTGGTAATACTTTAGATTTGGGGCTCACGGTAGGTGGCTCTGTTAGTAGGCTACAATTTCGGGCTTCAATATATCTCTTATGAGCAATTACGGCGTTATATTTTTTTGTTATTTTGGGGATTTGTAACTTTTAGTCTGTATTATTTACTAAATATCTGCGCCCCTGCTCGTTTATAATTTTTTCTAAGTTAGGTAAGATTTCTTGATATCTTTTATTGTTTTTTGTTGTTTCTCAGTGAATGATAATAGCTTCTTACTGGCAATGTCGTAGCTATAAATAGAACCTGCTTAGCATCTGTTTCTCTTTTGTTATGGCTTTTTCGTGCTCCAGTTGTGCTTCTTCGTTATTCGAATTTGCGTTTATTTTGCATAACCGCGAAAAACTTTTAGATTATTTAGAGGCGCATAAACTAATCAATAAACCTATAAAAGTAAGTATTTTTTGTCATTAGGTTAGGTTTTTCTGCCAGTAAAAAGCTGTTGGGGGAAAAAACAGTAAATTCAAGGGGACTGCTCGTGAGGGAGATATCACTGTGGAGGGACCACCCTGCGATGATCCTGAGTTTCAATCAATTGGGGCCTCCCAGTTTCTTCTCATATACCCCAAAAATATACCGCCGTAATTGTTCACATCTGACGCTACTGTCTGATGTCATAAGACATTTATTGTAGCTCAAAATTGTAGCCTATAAACAGCGCCACCTATCGTGCGCCCCAAAACTGAAGTGTTACCTTTATTTTCATTAACACCTATAAGTGATTTATTTTATTTGTTCATGATATGGATGTTACAAATTAGGAATAATTTACTGTTGAAATTGTTATCATTCTTTGTGTATTTAAAGTGTGTTACTTAAATACTGGTCTTGTTTTTCAACTTACCTTTAATTGAAAAATATCTTAATATAAGTTAATGTGTAATTGTTTATATCTACATTTTTTAGCTATTACAAATACTATATATCTTATTATATTGTTTAATTTTTATATTTTCCTTCCGTAAATAAGAATTTTTTTCCGGATTGGTTCAGATGACAAGACTCATCTATACCAGTGTTGCTCCGCTATTACCACTTATCCTGACCTTAATTAATTCTTCATTCCTTTCCCTCCACCTTCCTCCTTCCCTTTCTCGCCCACCTTGAGTTCTAGTGTATGACAAATGTAGTGGAAATAAGTGATAGCGCCACAAAACAACATCTTCATCAAGAGCCTACTGTCACATACTTGACATCAATATTAATACAAGAGGATTCAGATACCCTTGGCCACCTAGATGCAAACATGAATGACCTTGCAGTTTTGGACCCACTAATAAGCACCTTAAGAAAATGACAACACTGAGAAGACGATCCTGATAAGGCCGGAAAAAAATATCGTATAGAGAATACACCTCTATTTACTGACAACCTGGTTCATATACCTATTGGTAATAATTCAGATTAGGGGCGCACGGTAGGTGGCGCTGTTAGTAGGCTACAATATATGTCTTATGACATCAGAGGGTAGCTTTAGATGTGACCAATCATGGGGTTATATTTTTTGGTTGTTTTGGGGGTTTGTAACCTTTATGTATTATTTACTAAATATCTGCGCCTCTGCTCATTTATAGTTTTTTCTAAGTAAGGTAAGGTTTCTTGATGTCTTCTATTGTTTTTTTCCTATTTTTTTTTTGTATTGTTTTGCTGCGAACAAGAACAGCTTTTTACTGGTAATGTTGTAGCTATAAATAGGACCCAGTGCGCAATGTTTCGGTTTCATCATAGCTTCATGCTCTTGTTGTTCCTCTTCATTATTTGAATTCAGGTTTATTTTGCATGACTGTGAAAAACCTTTTAGATTTTTTAGAGGCGAATAAACTAATCAAGGAAATTATAAAAGCAGTGCAAATTTAAATTTTTCCGAAAATTTAATATTTTGTTGCAATAAAATATATGTAAACAAAAACAGTAAGCAACAGTGGTGCCATTTCAAACAATCAGCGCATAGGGGTACATTTTTCATGGGTTCCCATTAAGTTTAAAAGAAATTTTATATTTTTTTTAATTAATCGCTTTACATAAGTAAGTAATTATGTATTTTTTGTCATTAGTTTACCAGTTTTTTCTGTCAGTAAAAAGCTGTTTTCGTTTGCAGAAAAATAAAATAGGAAAAAAAACAAGTAAATTCAAGGGGACTGCTCATGGGAGAGATATTACTGCAGGGGGACCACCCTATAATGATCCTGAGTTTCAATCAATTTTTGAGGGGGGTCTGGGGGGTCACAGCCCCTCAGTATATACTTGTATACAAAAAAATTAACACCGTGATTGATCACATCTTATGCTACTGTCTGACGTCATAAGACATATATTGTAGCCCCAAATTGTAGCCTATAAACAGTGCCACCTACCATGCACCCCTATACTGAAGTGTTACCTAATTATCCATTGTACTGATGAAGCCCGACCCCTTACAAACCCAGGAAAATTATCAGATGCCATAAAGAAATTAAAATTTAGCAAATATATAATAGATGGTAGAATACAATTAATAGGTAAGGGTGCAGCATCCCTTCCCTTAATCACCAAGCTTGGTGAATTGAATGTCAAATGCTGTAGAACGCTTCCTCTAGATAATGGAAACTATATATATGGCAAGATTGGCCCTATTTCCAGTGAATATACATCAGAGGAACTCATTAAAACAATTCAGCCATTGGGAACATGCATATCTGACATAGTCGAGGTATGGCGTTCAAGAAACCGCAATGGATCTAAATCCCACATAGTACGATTGACATTCCAAGGTCCATTACCAGATAGAATTGCCTTACACTACACCAGCTATCCGCTATCCAGTTGAAACATGTCATGTCATTGTCATGGGTTGTCAAAACCACACCCAATGTTTAATGTGCAGTGGATACTACTCTTTGAAATTGACGGGAAAAAAATGTACAAGAGCACCCTACTGCTATTTTTGTGGTGGATGGCACAGAGTTGTGTCAGGATCCTGCCCAGTAACCATTAAGCCAGAGAAATACATCATAATAGAGCAGAAACACCGAAAGACATTGATAGAATGAACACAGAGCTATGATCATTCAACCCGTCACACACAATACCCCTCTTCCACCGAATAGCACACCGATACCCAAACCCACCCAGACGGTCACCTCAGATATCACCTACACTCAAGTCACAAACAGATTTTCTTTATTAACAGACTCGACAGATAACTTACCCAAGGAAATACTTCCTGTTACCTCGCATCCTACATCCCCAGCCCCTATACTTTGCCATCCCTCTCCTCATCAGACACCTAACCAATTCTCCTCACACTGATGCCCTCACTACCCCAGCGCCACTCCACAACCTGAAAAGCAGACCTAGATCCGTATCTCCAGCCATATCCCTTGTAAATCCTATCACCCTCTCTCCCACCCAGTATTCCTCTCCCCTTCCTCCACCTCATACCCCCTCCCCTCACCTAACACCTATACTTCTCCACAACCCAACCATCAACCCCAGACAAACTTATGCCAACATTCCTATCAAACACCTAATCCTACTGGCATACCCGACTTCCTATCCCTTATTATTCGCTTCTTCACACTCATTCATCCAGACCCTTTACCTGATGATCCCTCATTTCCAATAATTCCTCTCCACCATCCCACAACCAAACCATGCCTAAAATCATTCTTTGGAATGCATGCTCCTTGGTACGAAAGATCCATGAGTTTAAAGTATATATCACTGAAGTACAGCCAACAGTAATTGCCATTACAGAATCATGGCTGGTCCCTTTCCTCTCCATATCCTTTTCAGGCTACTCCATTTTCCACCTAGACCGTACCTTCCAGGCCCAGGTAACCAACTGTCCATGATTTTATACTGCCTGCATCAAACTACAGGACTTTCTACTGTCTTGCAACATCCCCATAAATTCCCTTCCCATCCTCCTTGGTGGTGTGAACCTACCTGACTGCATAAAACCATTACCCTTGCGCCTACTTGAATCCTTCATACATAACCCTGGTTTGATTAACCATATTATAGGATGGTCGCAGCCCTTTAACTTCAACAAGTAACATAACACAATATAGCCCAAACTTCTCTTAAGATATAAGAGGTAGAAACCACCATGAACCTAAAATATAAATGACATTAAAAACATTATAGGAAACATAAAAGAAAGAATAAACCCAAGATGGTCTTAATCTAGTTTAAGACTGCCGAGGACACTAGGGACAGGATGAAATGCCATGCTTGGTACAAGGTGTAACAGTCTAGCCATCCACCCCCTTGTAGCTTATAGAATGATAAAGTGATCTAAAACAAAAAGCTTCCATCTTTAGAATGTACGCACAAGTGAAGTTGAAGTATAAGTAATGCATAACTTTCTTTATTTTAAATATTATTTTAAATAAAGAAAACTTACTCTTATTTTTCAAAACTTCAGTTGAGAAAATATTTTTCTTACTACTAAAGATAAATGATTTAAAGCTTCTCTATTGATATTAAATTTAAAAGTGAAGTTATTATTTAATATTTACTTTTATACAGCTAAGTCACTAGGTTTCAATGCAAAATATAATTCTCAGAAGATTATTTGCAACTTTACATTTTAAATTTTATAATTTCATACAAAAAAATAGAAAGAAATTAAAATTCCTATTCTTTTTTAATTTAATAATGTGAGGCCTGGGGGAGGTCCAGCACTTTGTCCCTGATGTTCATAGCCCATTTATCATTGTTTGTTTTGTTTTTTTTATAATATCTGTCCTCCATATATTTGTAGAATGCCCATTGCTAAGGAATCTCAGAAGGATGACTTTTCCCTTCATTACCAGAGAGATGGCCCCCCAGCAGGCTCTGCGGGGCATCTTTTCTGAGACCCATTGCTTCTTTAACGTGACTAGGATACTAACCTTCCTAAAAGAAAGCAATCTTTTAAACAAAATTTAAAATAGTTTTATATATTTATTGTTGATCTATTTATAGTTTATGTTTTTACATTTTGTTGAATTTTTTAATAGTCTATTTTTTGTTAAAAGATTTTAACTGACTTAATATTGCCTATTAAACTAATTTTGGTCCCAAGGACATTTCTGCTTTTTTATGTATTTTAATATGGCAATATTTTAAAAATAATAATTTGAAATTCACTGCCCATAAGTGAATTTGGCTGCGAGATAGTCCATCTGGGCTACGCAGCTTTTAAATTTTCAATGCACTATTCATTCATTCATTCATTGTTTTTATTATCTTAAGATACTTTCAACCCCACTGGATTATTTGCACCTACTATTATGAATTTGACAATAAATTAAAGAAAAATTGTAACACAGAATTCACGTTAAGATTTTATTTGTTGTTCCACCATAGATAGAGTTGGTGGAGCTTGTGTTGATGCAGAGGCCCTGCCTTGTCTGTAGCTACACACATCACCCAGGCATGTCTCAGTGCACGATGAGGGCTTGTGTATAAAGGTGGTATATTATGTTGCTCTCATTAGCGCTGATCCTGACTGTAACTCTATCTTTGCAGCCATATAATTCCATTCAATTTGCACACAATGGGATGTACTGAGCTCAGCATGGAGGAAAGGTCTTGTGCTATCACCTTTTTAGATAATGGCATTTCTGTAATTTGTGTAGCCACCGACGACTTATTGACTTTTTGGGGGAGGCCGGCCTTCTCCCCTTTATTTAAGGTTCCTTTTTTTGTTATTGTTTTGTTTTAGATTGCACTCTCCTGCACCGGGGTGAGGGGGACCTCCCCCCGCTGCCGGAGATTGCTTCGATTGTTAAGTTTTTCAAATTTATATTGATTGTTAAGTTTTCATATTTTAACTTTAAAGTAGCCTAATTCTAGGCTGTCGTGTTTTTCGGCGACTTATGCCCAAGTGGGTAGTTGCCAGATGGGCTCTATAAAAAAAAAAAAAAAAAAAAAAAAATGTAGCCACCGACCTGAAGGTGTCTAGACAAGCCATTTATTGTGTCTGGGATGCGGCGGCGACATTACCATCAGGCTTGATCCCCACCAAGGAAAACAAGCTCTGGAACACCAATAAAGATCACAGCAATGACAGATAAGCTGTCAAAATGTGAGGTGATGTTAAACCCTTCAATAGCAGCTGTAGCACTCAAGAAAAAACACCCAAACATCCTCCAGAACGTCGCTATTAGGATGATTGGGCACTGGCTGCAAAAAGAACTTGGATTACCTGCACAACGCACAGCCAAGAAACCCCTTCTCACTAATCCCATGCAGAAAAAGCATCTTGAAGTTTGCAAGAAATACAAGGAAGGGAAAAAGGTAATGTTCAGCTACGAAAATACCTTCAGGCTGGTTAGGAGGAAGTTCAAGAGAGTGCGTTGGCTGAGAAGTGTGTCATGGTTCAATCCCTGGTACACAGTGAAGATGGTAAAACATCTGGATAGTGTAATGGTGTGGGCTGCTTTCAGCAGAAAGGGCAGAGCAGGGCTGTACTTTCCCAAGAATGTTAGCATGATGAGGAGCAAATACATTGATGTGTTGAAAGAACATTTTATATATTTCTGCATTATTCATGAGTGTAATTATTTCATGCATGATGGGGCCCTGCACACAAGTCAAGAGCGGTCCAAAAGTTCTTTGTAGACAACCAAATTGATGTGTTAGACTGGCCAGGTAATTCGTCGGTTTCTGAACCCCATCGAGAATGTCTGGAATATTATGAAAAATAAGGTAAAAGCATCCAAACTAAACAACACCAAAAGGCTGCAGGAGGAACTGAAGGGGTTATGGATCAATATGGACGCCTCCTACTTTGCCAAGCTGGCTGAATCAATGCCCAAAAGACTTCATATGGTGTTAAAGAACAAAGGCAGTATGTCAAAAGTACTAAGTTAAAGGATATAATCACAATAAAATACATGTAAGTGAAATATTTGTTTTTTATTAACTGCATGGTGCGAATGTTACAATTTTTATTGCCACGACTCTACACTACTCTAATGAGATTGCATTAGTAACTTTTTTTTTCTGTTTTAGTAAAAGATGGAATTGGTTAAGAATTCAAGAATCAAGCTAGATGGGAATGAATGAATCTGATAATGTGTATGATAAATTGAAATAAGTTTAGCTGCTAGAACTGGGCATTAGATAAAGATACAATTTGAGAATAAAGCTGTTTTTGCCTGGTTGTTTATAAAGTGAGGGCCAGGAGTGAAGACAGAATTTATCTCTTATATTAAATCATATTTACTAATTTCAAAGCAGTAGTGACTCTTTTTTTATTTTGATTGGATAAGGAAACTGAATGGTTTACTTCACTATATTTTCATATTTATATTAGGGTTAACAAGAAAATTTTGCTCATTTTCAGTTTAGTCTATACTGGAAAGACATCATTTGTAACCTAAGGATGTTTGTAGCCATGAACATCAGCTTTACTTAAGAGGCCTTGCCTCCTTTTGAGAACTTACTCAATTTGAAGCCTCCTTGTAATTTGTATATGAAATTAATTTGTTTCCTACTTATTTTGTATGGTAAGATTGCTTGTTTGGTTTCACAGGTACACTCGTTTTGCTTTCATTTATGACCATTATGATTTAGTGAATGTTTTGAGAACATAATTAATACAAGTAGTCCTGTGACATTGTACCAAACATGAAAGGGTCTACCTCCCAACTGATTAAAATAAATTATTGTACCATGGCTGCATTGGATGATGTTATGTTTTCAAACATTACATAATTTCCTGGATGACAAAAGACACAAGGGCCTATCAAAGGTCATCTGCATCTTTTGAAACCCATACATAAAATGCATCCATAGGATTGTGACAGATCATGTATCTACAATATACAATTTAAACAATCCATAGGATTGTGTCAAATCATGCATCTACAATATACAATTTTAACCATCCAAAAGAATGTGTTAAAAACAAAAGGATCATCATCAAGACTTGTCAAAATCCATATCAATCACAATATACAATATTAAAAACTGCATCCATAGGAATGAGTCCAGAATAATATCCCCCTCCCTAAAAAGTTAACCCTCCCTCCCCATATAATCATCTAATCTGCATTCATATAATAATTTAATCTGAGGAGTTCACTTGGATCCTTTGAATTTTAGGCTTATTAGTTTGATGTCTGTATGTTGCAAAAGGTTTGAAAGATTTGCTGTGTCTCAACTTAGTGATTCCCTGGAAAGCAATCACTTGCTTTCTCCTTACCAGTTTGGCTTCCAATCCGGCCGATCAGTTTCTGATTAACTACTATACACCCTAGGATTATGTATCTCAGGCTTATGATAATGGCTTGGCAGTTGATATAATCTTTGATGTAGTGAACCATGTATTGTTACTCACAATGTGGAAGGTTGTTTGCTAGGCTGGTTAAAGAACTACTAGTTGGATAGGAAAAAGAAAGTGGTTGTTCATGACAGTCAGAGCCACCAAATGAAAGTCAATAGTGGTGTTCCTCAGGGGTCAGTGATTGGGCCCTTACTTTTCCTTGTTTATATTAATCATGTAGTTTTTCAGTTAAGTTCCAAGTTTTGTCTTTTTAAAATTATATTTAGGCTCTGCTTCTTGGTCCGATTACTTATTATCTCACAGGAATCTAGAGAATGATTTTAATCTTCTTCAAAGAACAAGCACTTCTTAGGGACTTTCTTTTTCAGTTGAAAAATGTGTCAGAATGTTTTTTTGTTAAAAATTTCCTGTCCCTCTACCATAATTTATTGCTGACCAACCAATTAAGGATATTGACACTCAAACATCTTGGTGTCCATTTGGATGCTTTGCTCAAGTTCCACGTACATGTGAGAGAAATTGCAAGAAAGGACAGAGGTATTTGCTAAACTATTTTGAAAGGCACACTCTGTAGATCTTGTGATTGCATGAAGACTTTTTATTTCTCATGTCCTCCCATTCTTGATTTTGCATCTGTGACTTGGTTATTCTGGTGATATCAAACTATTGGAGGGTGTGCAGAGATGATGGACTAAGAATTGCTGGGTTTTGTGATTTAACCTATAGTGAGTGTCTTACACTTTTGAGTTTGTATTCTATCAAAGGCAGATTGGTTAGAGCTGACCTGATTATATTGTTTAAAATTTTGAAAGGTTTTTGCACTCACCTCAATCACCTATTTTTGAGACATTTAATTAGAGACTGTAGGGGACATTCTCTTTAGCTATTTTTTCTTCATTATATTACTGATATTAGAGTATGTTTCTTCTCAGTGAGAGTCATTGATATTTGGAATTGGTCGCCTGAATATGCTGATTCTGTTGCCACCTTTTAAAGTCATCTTAACTCAGCTCTGGGTAGGATTTTGTAGGATTTTGAGTAGTAATTTCGCCTATGTGTGGTTGTTGTGTTCCTGGTAAGATTGCTTACTATTTATTCATAATTGCCACTGTCAACCACCACTTCTGCCTGCTAAGTCAAATTTTATTGCCATATGCCATGAGTTTAATGGTAGTTCTTCATGTCATCTTGGTGATGCTACATTAGCCAACCATTGTAGTACACCAAGGACATCTATCAGATAGTCATGGTTGGAGGCATCTCCAGTTTCTAGATGGGGTTTAAGCCCCATTTAGGTAAGAAATGTTTGAAAACATTCAAGTTTGGAATAAGATTGACAAACTTTTCCAGTAATCTACCACTCTATTGGTGAAAAAATATTTTCTAACATCCAACCTGCACCTCTGCTTTTTAATTTTTAAGTAGTGACCCTTAGTCCTATTACTACATTTCAACTCAAATAACTTGCTAAAATCCAACTCATCCATCCCAGAAGAGATTTTAAATAGTTCAATCATATCTCCCCTCAAACACCTTTCAAATGAAAAGATATTTAATATCCTTAGTCTATCTCCATATTCAAGTTGCTTCAGGAAAGGTATTATTTTGGTTGCCTTCCATTGTACTGACTAGCAGGTTGATGTTATGTCTAAAATGTGGTGACCATGCTTGTATACAGTAGAGATTGGGCGATTAAAAATTTTAGGTTTCCGAGTCCAATTCCAGTTATAAGTAACGATTCTGATTTTATGACAAAATAGAATATTGATTATATGATATAAGAAATTATGAATTTGGCCATAATGTAGGAAAGAATAAAAATGCAAGCAAGTTAGGATTAATTGTCAATAAAGATCATTAAATAATAAATATAATAAAACTTATTTAATTTTTTGCGTACCATCGATTCATAATTCCTTCCGTTTAATAATAATACTTGATACTTCAATAATAATTAATAAAGTTAGTTGTTACATAAACTAAATAGAATATAGTAAACAAATAAATGTAAGATGAATATTGTGCCTAAGTTTACATAGTATCTGCTAATAACTAATCTTCTGATATAGTGATGTGGTGGAGCGAATGTGAGTGTGTGTAAAAGGGCCATTCTCCCACCCCTTTTCTAAGTACCCTCTCCCTCCCTCTGTAAGAATGTGTGTGTGAATGGGAATGGGTTTGGTTTTTGTTTGTTTGTTTTTTATTGATTAGCATGTTATTATAAATTTTTTTTCTTATCTTTCCAGGCGCCATAATTTGGAAAGATAAGAGGGCAAGCACTTGTAAATTACCCCTGTAATTGAAGCTATAATTGTTATTATTATTATACCAAAGGCCATTAGTATAGGACAAGGGTTCCAGGCCATGTTCTGTCCTATTTGATTGTGTATAAAAATAGTTTAGCTTTAACGAAGGAGGGCTTATTAGAGCCACACAACTCTAACAAGGTTACCTATCTTAGTCCAAGCTCGGAGGTGCAATTTTGAATACAAAAATTTTGTAAGTAAAGGGACTGTATAACGTGAGCCCATCTTTTGTTGTTTATTGACTGTAGTAACCCAAATTTTATTTGGGTTGTTTGATTCTTATTGTTCCTAAAATCAATTAATAATAATTATAAGTGGGACTTATTTATTTTTTCTGATATATATATATAGGCTCATTGGGTGCACATTTACCCATATTTTTGTAAATATTGTATTTTTTTCGTGTTAGTAAAGGACTGTACATACAATCCGTTTCATTCTCCTTCGATTTCTCACGTCCAGATTAGTGTAGGAAGCGGGTTGGATCGATTGGGGTTAGTCTAAATTTTTTGGCCCGCTACAGTGACACATGCTGGAAGTTGGGTATTGTCAGTCATCACAACCAAGTGAATTTAGATCTTTGATAGCGAATAATGCACAGTTTATGTGGAAATTGTAATTCAAATCAGATTAATTCAATAATGTCAACTAATAATGACTAATGTATTAAATGCTATAAATATTCTGCTATTATGATTGTTACTCAACATTTAACATAGGCTGGGAGTAGAAAGCATGTGTAGCATAAGTTACCTCTATGGTGACTGTTAGTCAACTGAACAACAGGGCTACCTGCTGCTGAAAGAATTTTATCAATAATACCAAAACTTACTCTGAAAATGTAACAAAATTGGTAAAATTGTACAAAATCTAATTAAAACATAAAACAAAAGTAAAATGGTATCAAAAAGTGTTTCTTTGCAGCAAAAAGGTACCAAATTTGTAAAAATCATGGTATCAGAAGTTTCTTTACCGCAGTAGGTACCAAATTTGTACGAACGTGCTAACTTTGTCAGCACTGCTGAACAAAGCTCAAACATCTTAGAATTGCATCTGCTGTTTTAAATGACACCTGAGCTGGCCTTCATTTCATGCATATACACAATTAAACATACAATACATTTCTTATACAGTCAGATTTTCAATATTAATAGATATTAAAGTGATGCATTTTTGTTGACTAATCTAAATCTATTAGTAAATAACTTATTAACATTATAATTTCACTGAATATTAGGACATGAGTAGATACAAAACTTGATTGACACTAATGGGAAATACTTACTCCTCTCCTACACCTACGGGTGTAGGGGACTCCCCCTCACCCCCTTCTCTGGAGGTGCTTTCGGGCACCTCCCTATTTCCAGCGGCAGTCCCTCCTTTTCTTTCTAAGGTGACTGATAAGAAAGCCAGCAGGCAGCTCATTGCCAACCGCCCCTCGTCTAAGTGGCTCGGGAGGGCAAATCCCCTTAGGGGGGAGAGGAAAGCCAGGCCCCTTCGGTCACTTCCCTCAAAAGACCTGCTGGCAAGAATACTAAACCTTGCTGGGGTCAAGGCCTGTGCCTCCCCACAAAAGACTCATGACACTGGGGGATGGCCAACTGGAGGCCCCTCCTGTGATAGACATGGTCCTTGAGGAAACCCAGCTTCAGAAGGTAGGGCCTTCGAGGCGGGGGAATCCGGGCTCGGTGCCAAGCACCGAACCCGAATCCGCCCCTATGCAAGGTCCTCCTCAAACGGCTGGGGCCTCTGAGGCAGTACAAGGAGGGGAGGGATCTCCTCCAGATGATGCCCCTGCGACCACCAGGACCTTCTCCATTTCGGAGAAGGACCTGGCTGAGGCTGGTCCATCTGGCCTAGGGGGTTCTGTCGGTGGAGGTGAGAAGCGGGTTCATTCCCCGCCCTCCTCTCCTAACAAGAAGAAAAAGACCAAGACCAAACAGACAAAGAAGACTCGGGGCTCCTCTCCATCCGCGGGGGCTGCGGGGATGGATGGGCCTGCTGCCACTCTGGCAAGTGACCAAGCTAAGATCGGCACATCTGGCCCCTCTGCCCCCTCCGGTTGCGGAGCCCCTGACTAAGACCAAAAGTGCAAAGGGCGGAGCCTCGATGACATCGGGGCCCCTGATTCAGAGCCTACCTGGCGTTTTCGAGACCACTGGCTTCAAACGCTTCCTCGTTATTCGCTCCACTGATGGCACCAGGTTGTCCAAGGGAAACATGATCCATCAGAGGAGAGGATTAGCTAGTGCAATTGGTAGAGAGCCGAAGGTGACCCGTTTCTCGGACGGGAGCCTGCTGGCGAATGCGGCGAATCTTGCCTAGGTGGCCAAGATAAGTGCTCCTTGGACACTTCATGGCACCCCGGTGAGTGTGACGCCGCACTCTACTATGAACTTTGTGAAAGGAGTAGTTTATGCGAGGGAACTCGTTGACTACTCCATTGAGGACATCACCCTAGAGCTGGCCGACCATGGGGCGGTCAAGGTCGAACGTGTGATGAGAAAACAGGGAGGGGCCTCGAGACCCACCCCTACACTCTTTGTCACGTTCGACTGTGAAGGGCTCCCTGAATCAGTGCGTGCTGGTTGGTTCCGCTAACGCGTGAAGGCATTCGTGCCACTGCCGCGGCGGTGGTATTACTGTCACCGCTTCGCCCATACGAATCGTTCTTGTACACGTGCTAAGTCGGGGTCACCCGAAGTTTGTGTAAATTTCTCCAAGGCCGCCCACGATAAGTCCAAATCGTGTGTGGCCAAGTGTGTCAATTGCGGAGAGCCGCACCCCGCTTCTTCGAAGCAATGTGGTGCATATCTCCTTGAGAAAGAAATCCTGGCCGTTCAGGCCCAGGATCGACTCTCATTCCGCGAGGCTAATGACTTGGTCCTGGCGCGCCCGTCTCTGCCTGGGACGTCATATGCCTCAATAGTTAGAAAGGCACTCTCTGCTCCTGGCCTATCCAGGCCAACGAGCACGGTTGTTTCTGCGCCTATTCGGAGCCCTTCTGCGGGCTTTACTCAACCCGGGCGCTCCCCTGGTAAAGCTGGAGGCAAAAAGGGTTTACACCCAGCCCCGGCTAAAACCAGGGCTTCCCCCTCTTCCCCCAGCGTGACCATTTCCCGTAAGGCTAAACGGCCACGCGCCTCCACCAACTCGTTAAACTCACAGGAGGCAACACCCCTGAAGATGGTCGCTAGGCAATCTTCGGGAGTTCCTAAAGCTGTCCCTCGAAAGAAGGACAGCAACAAAGGAGCTTCGGCTCCTTCGCCCACGCCCCGAGGTGGTGCGAGTGGCTCGAAGACGGTGGTTCCTCGAAAAGAGGGCCCCCCGCCTCCGAAGCAGCAACGCCCGCCTGAGGTTTCAAGGCGGAGGGAGGAGAAGACTCGCATGGCGAGCCCAACCTCCCCCAATAAGTCCTCGAAGGCGACAGCGCCTTCAGCGTTTTGTCCGGCCAACAGCGCCCGGGGTTCTGCCCCCGGGAAGCGTACGGCCATTCCCGTGAGGGTCTTCAGTTTGAGGAGGGCCCCCGCGTCTCCTCCGAGCTAGGCCTGGAGGGCATATTCCTTCAATGGAATTGCCGTGGACTCCGGCCCAACTGGGAGGAGCTGTGGAGGCTCGTCTCGTCCCGTCCCGTTCCCCGTTAGCTATCGTTTTGAAGGAGACCATGCTAGACGCGTGCGTCCTGCCCACCCTCCCGGGGTATAAGGGTCTTGCGACCCCACCACCGCAGGATGGCCGGGCTGGGGGATGCGCGGTTTACACCCGGCATGATATCTCCGTTCTTCCTTTCTCTTTAGATACCTCCTTTCCGGCAGTGGCTGTGCAGCTGCACCTGGATAGGAGGTATACTCTGATTTCTGCGTACATTCCACCGTCAGCTGACTTCGACGCGGGGGACTTCCGCCGCGTCGTGGCACGGTTGCCGCGGCCCTATCTCTTGCTTGGAGATCTGAACGGCAGGCATCCTCTCTGGGGAGATTACTCCATAAATCCCAGGGGACAAGTCCTTGCCGATCTGATCGAAGAGCTTGAGATGGGTGTCCTAAACGTGGATGAGTTTACGCATCACTGTCCGAGAACCGCTTCATTTTCTTGCCTTGACCTATCTCTGTGCTCTTTGGATGCACAGCCTGATTTTGATTGGGGGGTGGTCGATGACCTCCATGGTAGTGATCACTTTCCCATTCAAATATCATTTTCAGGGCAACTGCCGCCTAAGAGACCACCTCGGTGGTGCTTGGGGCGGGCGCGGTGGCCTGCATTTCAGGAAATGACTGAATTCTCTATCTCAGTCGAGGAGTTTAGGGCGATAGATGAGGCCGTTGAGTTCTCCGACAACCTCATCGCCGTGGGCCTGACTACTATTCCTATGACGTTTGGCCGTTTTGCACGCCGACTACTCCCATTGGGGTCGGCCGAGTGTGAGACGGCCCTAAAACAGAAGCGTTATGCCTACATGCGCAATAAGCGCCGCCCGAACGATTTTACTTTCGCTGAATTTCGTCAGGCTAGGGCTAGGTTCCGGTATATTTCGAAGCACGCCCGCCGCTCTTCTTGGCGGGCATATGTGTCTTCACTTAACCTGAAGACCCCTTTAGCTGAGGTGTGCAAGCGAGTCAAAAGGATTCGGGGCAAGTTCTCGCAGGACCCCCTTCCCGTTCTCCAGGAGAATGGGACCGCAATCTCGGACCCCGCGTCCGTGGCGGAATCCTTCGCGACCGCTTTTTTCGCATTCTCTAGCCGGGATGCTGCTCCGCCAGCATTCAATGCACGTCGTGATGTGGCGGAAGGCCGCCGGCTGGACTTTACCTCCAGAGGCGGAGAACCCTTCAACGACAAGTTTACTGTAAGTGAGTTGCGCTCCGCTCTCGCTTCGTGCGCGGACACCGCCCATGGTCCGGACGATGTCCCGTACGCCATGCTTCGCCCCCTCGGTGAGCGAGGCATGGCCTTTCTGTTAGATTTGTTCAACAGGATCTGGGTGGAGGGTCTTCTCCCAGACTCCTGGCGAATCGCTACTGTGCTCGCCTTTCGCAAACCGGGGAGAGATCACTCTACTCCGACCGGTTTCCGCCCAATCTCTCAAACCTCTTGCGTGTGCAAGTTGATGGAGAAATTGGTAAATGTTAGCTTAGCCTTTTTCCTGGACAGCGCAGGCCATCTGTCTTCCGCACAGTGCGGCTTCCGCAAGTTCCACTCCACGTCGGATGCTCTGCTACGACTGGAAAATGCCGTCTGCGAGGCTTTCTTTCGTAGACAGCACTACGCCACGGTGCTTTTTGATCTGGAGAAGGCCTATGATACCGCATGGCGATACGGTATCATGGAGACTCTTCACACGATGGGGGCGAGGGGACGCCTCCCAATGTTTATATCTGAATTTTTGCAAGATCGTCGATTCCGCGTACGGGTGGGGGGGAGGCCCTCTCCGGCCCAGAAGAAGCAGGAAGAGGGCGTCTTGCAGGGAAGTGTCCTCATTGTCACACTCTTTGACCTGAGCATCAACGGCATCACCTCGGTGCTGCGGGAAGATGTTCTCGCTACGCTCTACGTGGACGACCTATCGATCTCTTTTGGCCTGGCCCAGATGCCAACTTTGGAGCGTCGACTCGAACAGGCATTGAACTGCGTCTCTCGCTATGCAGAAACGCACAGGTTTCGGTTTTCTTTGGCCAAGACTAAGGTGGTGCACTTCTGCCGCCATCCACGGCTTCATCCCGACCCAGATTTGTTTCTTATTGGGGTGCGCCTGGATGTGGTGGAGTCGCACCGTTTCCTTGGTCTTGTATTCGACATACGCCTAACCTGGCAGGCTCATATTCGCAGCCTTAGGGTCTCTTGTACCCGCGCCATGGACATTTTCCGTTCCGTGACGTTCAGCGCTGTTAGGGCTACTGCCCTACTTTTTTATCGATCCTTTGTTCGTTCGAAGTTTGACTACGGATGCGAGTTTTATGCATCCGCAGCCGAGCGTTTATTGCGGAAGGTGGATTCGATCCACCAAACCGGCCTTCGCCTTGCGACCGGTGCCTTCCGCACTTCCCCCATTGAGAGCTTGTTGGTCGATGCTGGGGAGATGCCACTCGCTCTGCCCCGCGTGCAGTGCATCACTCGCCTGTACGCGCGAGTTCGGCGCCTCCCTGATTCAGAGCCTACCTGGCGTTTTCGAGCCCGCTGGCTTCAAACGCTTCCTCGTTATTCGCTCCACTGATGGCACCAGGTTGTCCAAGGGAAACATGATCCATCAGAGGAGAGGATTAGCTAGTGCAATTGGTAGAGAGCCGAAGGTGACCCGTTTCTCGGACGGGAGCCTGCTGGCGAATGCGACGAATCCTGCCGAGGCGGCCAAGATAAGTGCTCTTCGGACACTTCATGGCACCCCGGTGAGTGTGACGCCACACTCTACCATGAACTTTGTGAAAGGAGTAGTTTATGCGAGGGAACTCGTTGACTACTCCATTGAGGACATCACCCTATAGCTGGCCGACCATGGGGCGGTCAAGGTCGAACGTGTGATGAGAAAACAGGGAGGGGCCTCGACACCCACCCCTACACTCTTCGTCGCGTTCGACTGTGACAAGCTCCCTGAAGTGGTTCATGCCAGTTGGTACCGCTACCGTCTGAAGGCATTCGTGCTACTGCTGCGGTGGTGCTATTACTGTCACCGCTTTGGCCATACGAATCGTTCATGTAGACGTGCAAAGTCGGGATCACCCGAAGTATGTGTAAATTGCTCCAAGGCCGCATACGATAAGTTCAAATAGTGTGTGGCCAAGAATTGCGGAGAGCCGCATCCCGCTTTTTCGAAGCAATGTGGTGCATATCTCCTTGAGAAAAAAATCCTGGCCATTCAGGCCCAGGATCAATTCTCATTCCGCGAAGCTAAGGACTTGGTCCTGGCGCGCCCGGCTCTGCCTCGGATGTCTTATGCCTCAATGGTTATAGAGACACCCTCTGCTCCTGGGCCATCCAGGCCAACGACCACGGTTGTTTCTGTGCCCATTCAGAGCCCTTCTGGGGCTTCTACTCAACCCGGGTGCTCCTCTGGTAAAGCTGGCGGCACAAAGGGTTCACACCCACCCTCGGCTAAAACCAGGGCTTTCCCCTTCCCCCCAGCGTGACCATTTCCCGTAAGGCGAAACGGCCTCGCGCCTCCACCGAATCCTTAGACTCACAGAGGAGGCAATATCCCTGAAGTTGGTCGCCAGGCCATCTTCTGGGGTTCCTAAAGCTATCCCACAAAAGGAGGACATCAACAAAGGAGCTTCAGTTCCTTCGCCCACGCCTAGTGGTGGAGCGAGTGGCTCGAAGACGGTGGATCCTCGAAAAGAGGGCCCCCCCGCCTCCCAGGCCGCAACACCCGCCTAAGGTTTCGAGGCGCAGGGAGGAAAAGACTCGCATGGCGAGCCCAACCTTCCCCAATAAGTCCTCGATGGCGACAGCGCCCTTAGCGCTTTGTCCGGCCAACAACGCCCGGGGTTCTGCCTCTGGGAAGCGTACGGCCATTCCCGTAAGGGTCTTCAGTTCGAGGAGGGCCCCCGCGTCTCCTCCGAGCTAGGCTTGGAGTGCATATTCCTTCAATGGAATTGCTGTGGACTCCGGGCCAACTGGGAGGTGCGGAGGCTCGTCTCGTCCCATTCCCCGTTAGCTATTTTTCTTAAAGCGCCCTGAGTGCTCTCGTGGCATTTGAATCTCCGCATCCCCTGGTTCGCGATATCCTTGACGCCACGGTTTTGGCAAGCCGGGCGGATGTCGAGATTATCTTCTGCTGGGTTCCTGGACATGTAGGAATTGCGGTGAATGAGGGCGCCAAAGAGGACTCTGCGACCGGACCAGCGTTTCGCTCTTCCTCACACCGACTACATGGCAGGATTACCGTCAGCTCTTCGGGCTTCTTGGCAAAGAAGATGGGAGACGGTCGAAGGGAACTTAAAGTTGGGTGCCATTGTGCCGCGACTGTTCCCACGGACCTACCGTCAAATCCCGTGAAGGCTTCAGGTTGCTTTCTGTCGTCTCCGAATTGGGCATACTCGCGGGATGCACCGCCATTTGATGGAGCGCTCGCCAGCGCCCTACTGTGACGGTTGCTTTGTCCCCCAGACTATTCAGCACATTCTTGTTGAATGTCCCAGTCTGGGCGATCTTCGCGCACGTTACCTGTCCTGGTACCGGCATGGGCGGGGTCGCTACCGCCTGTCCTTTGTACTCGGGACAGGTGCTTGCTCTTTGACTGGTGGACTGGTAGACATTTTTGGGGAGGCCGTCCTTCTCCCTTTTATTTAACTAGGTTTTTTTTTTGTTCTTGTTGATTTCTTTGTAGGTCGCACGCTCCTGCACCGGATGAGGGGCACCTACCCCGGCGCCGGAGATGGATTCCTAATTATTACCATCGTTCCTTTTTATCGTTGTCTTTTCGTGTTCATATTTTAAAGTAGCTTCGTGCGAGGCTGTCATGATTCCGGCGACTCATGCCCAAGTGGGCAGTCGCCAGATAGGCTCTTAAAAAGATCTGCCCTTCACTTTGGCTTCTGTGTTGTTAAACTGGAGGAGCCTTTGCCCTGGAAGTGGTTTGCGAGTGGAGGGGGGCTGCTGTGCTCCTTAGTGAACACTTTCTCAAACTCACTATTTAGTAGTTCATAGGCCTCCTTTGTGGAGGATGTGAGGGTGCCATCCTCTCTTTTAATGGTGGTCTTACTTCTGGCATATGCGTAGAAGTATCTGGGGTTGTTTCTGGTCTCTTGGCCAAGACTCCGTTCAAAGGTGTGTTTGGCCTCTTGAACTGCCCTTGTGACCCTTTTCCTGATTCTGCATTAAGAGGCATAGCTCCCCCTGGTTCTCCTCCTTTTGTATCTCTCCCATGCCCCATTCTTCCTTCTGATCTCTCTTTCTACCTTTCTTGTCAACCACTTGGGCTTTGGCGTCTGTCCTGGGCTCACTGGATGGAGGGGAACACACTTTTGGGATGACCCAGTCATGGTGGTCCAGGAAGGTGGCCCAAGCCTCCTCCACATTCTTGCCTGCTAGTTCCTCCTCCTCCTACCTAATTACACTTAACATAGTCACCCTTGTGAAAGTTCTTTTTAGGACTAGCATTGGGCATGGTAACCCCACCATCGATATACATCTTAAAACTTAATACACAATGATCACTTGCTCCAACTGGATCTTTGTACCATAAGTCTACTATGTCTAATGAGCCTTTGGTGAGAATGAGATCCAAAAGAGACTGCTCATCTCCATCTCGAGAACGAGTGAAATCACAGATGCGTTGGTATAACAAAAGCATCCTGCCAGGCATCATACAATATGGTTTGCTCACTGTTTGCACTTCCATCTATACGGTTTATTTCCCATTTAATTTCTTCAAAGTTAAAGTGACCACAGATTAAGATTTGACCAGCACTTGTGTTGCTTATGTGTAGGATTGCTTGCCTTATGCTGTTATCGTAGTCCGCGAGAGCCTGGTGGTCGGTACATGCATACGAGGAGGACCTGGGTGCTGCCCACCTTCACCTGAAAGGAGACTGCCTCAATGTCTCTCCAAGTGTTGTCCAACCACTCCTCGGCTAACAAGTCTCTCCTCTCAAAAATGAGCCCACCACCTCCTCCCCTATTAAACCTGTCTTCCCTAAAAGTATTGTAGTTATCACAATCAAGATACTGGGAAATAACAATGTTACAGTTAGTTTGGTCTCCATAATGAAAATAATATGAAGATTGTCTTGTTGAACTAAATAAACTTCCTTGCTAGCACTTAAACCATCAATGTTTTTATATACACACTTAAGTCTATTCACCATCCTGTAGGCTAGTTTGCCCCTGAAGGGTTTGTTATTGACGCTATATCCGATCTGGATATAGTTGTCCTGAAACCACCTAAGTAAGTATATCTTCTCAAAAGCTACTGCAATACTATCTACACCTTCTTTGAGTAACGTAGAATGAATGTTGTCTGGGCCAGATGCCTTTCTACTATTTAACTCCAATATAAGCCCTTTAATTACTTCCCTGTTCACATTAATGATATCCACACTACTTCCCTTGACCTAGAATTATCATCAATTAATCTATCTGGATTTTCTTGTGTAAATACTGAAGAAAAAGGATCATTAAGAACCTTTACTATTTCCTCATCAGATTCTTTCAAAACTCCTTCATATCTAATAGGCCCTATTTTATCACTGTTAGATTTGTTATTGATTCTATAATAGCTAAAGAATTTTCTTGGATCTTTATTATTATTTTGAACCAAATTAATTTTTGCCACCCTTTTGCTCTTCTTAATAATTTTATTTAGCTCATTTCTGGTCGACATATAATGATTTAAATTGTCAAAAGTACTTTCTGTAATCTCTTGTATGCCCATTTTTCAGAAATTTTCCTTAATTTCCTTTTTTTTAATTACCCATGGTTCTTTTACACATACAATATTTAGATCTTCATAAATAATATAACTAAATAACTCATCCTTCCTATTTATAAGATTATGACCATTGGTATAGAGACAACCCACCCATACCTATAGATCTTATCATTGTGCATCTCTGCCGCTACTCTGACCCAGACTACATAACCTGACTTTTGACCTTAAATAAACTGTCAAGTCATTGGTATCTTGTAAATTATAAGTGTAACCAAAAATAGCTTGAGGCAAGTGGCTAGGTATAATGGGTACTATCTACATTACTCTTTTAATTTGGGAGAATTGTTTCTTAAACTTAAGCAGACTATAGATAAGTTGGATTTTAGCAAGTTATTTGAGTTGGAAGGGAGTAATAGGACTAGCCACTACTTAAAAATTTTAAAAAAACAGAGGTGCAGGTTGGATGTTAGAAAATATATTTTCACCAATAGAGTGGTAGATTTCTGGAATAGTTTGCCACCTGAGACAGTAGATAGTCCAAACTTCAATGTTTTCAAATGCAGATTAGATGATTATATTGGGAAGGAGGGTTAACTTTCTTGGGGGTGGGTGGGTTATTCTGGACTCATTCTGCAGTTTGTTGTTATTTAATGTATATTATGATTGATTTGGATTTTAACGAATCTTGATGATGATGCTTTTTGTTTCTGACACATTCCTGTAGATTGTTTAAATTGTATATTGTAGATACATGATCTGACACAATCCTATGGATGGACTATGGACTTTATGGGTGGGTTTCAACAGATGCAGATGACCTTTGATATGCCTTTGTGGCTTTTTTATCTATTAAATTATATATATCTTATCTCACAGAAGCCATTTAGTTCTTACATTGAACTCATTTTCATGTTCATCTAGTTTATTGCTGCTACGAAGTTGACCTCAATTGGGACTCCATATAGCAAATAACCATGCCTAATGAGGCTTAATTTTACTCTAATTGGAAGTGGTCTGTCCTCTCATTAGGCCATATGTGCCTTGGTCAGTTAGACATTATTTTGAGTGTCTCCAATGGGTCACTGCACTCCCTGGTCTTTGTATTAGACTCATTTTCCTCTCTCTCCCCAACTTTGTTAGAAGACAGCAAAGTTAAAAAAAATAAATTAAAGCTTCTGAAGATTCTGGTATATGAAAGAAGTTCATCCAGCAGAAACTTTAAATCACTATATAAAACATTCATATAGAACTCCTGAAACATACAGGAGATAAACATGAATAATGAAAATAATTTATTTGATGATAAAATGAAGGATAATAAAAAGGTGAGTTAATTGAGATCTTTCAGGTATTTTGTACAATTAAGTAATGCTGATTATTCATTCCTTGGTTTTATGAGTTTACTTATCTTTATTGTGAAATGAGGTTTCCTCTTTAGTATTGCTGCATGTTCTGCCATCAATTGACTCCACCGAAAGAGACATTGAAATGTTGATGTGGACCATTCAAGGAGGTACCCTGTCTAACTTTGTGCATTGGGTAACTAGAAGAGCTGTCTGTTGTGTCAGTCTAAGTGCAAATAGTGCAGGGTTCATTCACTGAGTTGGCTTGAACCTGGTGAGCTTCCTATTGCTCTTTCTCAGTGCCTTCTTCTTTATTATTCCTTCAACCCTTTCTCTACTACAACTGAAACTTGGAGACCAGCACCCCCTACTAGTTTGAGTCCCTGTTGTGGGTGCTACTGTCTATACTATTTCACGTGGTATCCAAACGAACAGCATATCCTCGTGTCCTGACCGAAAATAGGGAAGGCTCTATCACTGGGCTGACTTGAACTCTTTGATGAGGCAAAATGAAGCTGCGAGAAGATGGATGGTTTAGCTAGGGGCACTCGCCCCCTTTCCCCCCTCCTTACCACAAACCTGGAAGAGAAACCTTCGGAATCGCCACCACGATGTTTTCTGGCTCCCATGCTGATGAGACTCCCCGCCCACCCCAAGCTTATCCTCTCATCTCTTTTGTACCAGCTCTACCTCTACTTCCGAAGCCGCCATGATTAGTGTCCTTCAGACACTTGATGGTAGGCTGGTCAGTGTGACACTGCACTCTACTATGAACATTGGGAAAGGTGTGGTTTACACAAGGGAACTCCTCCCTGTAAGGGGCGTGGTGATTTGCCTTCCTGGCTGCTGTGCTAACGGGACTCAGCGCCCCATCTGGCCCCAGCTTAGCCTCTTCTCCTTTCAGACAGCCTGTATTTCTCCCCTACTTTCTCACTTCCCCTACAACCTCTCCCACAACTTTCTCTGGGCAGCCTCTATTTTCACAGGGTAGATGCTGACCAACTATCCTGGATCGGGGCTGAGGGGGGAGGGGACAATGTTCCCTAACCCTTGAGCTCAGGTTAGGAATGGTGGGTTTATACCAACCTGCTTCATCCACAGCCATACCTTCCTCACATCCCCTTTCCGTCTCACTTCAGTATGTATCTTTTTATGCAGTGCCCAAGGGGGAGCCGCCATGCTGAAGCGTTGCCAGGTCACCAGGCGGGAGGGGTGGCCTAAAATGGCGGCACCTGGCTCTGCCAGCCCCGTACTAACCCTTTGCAGAGTGGATTACTGCGAGGGGTGATTAGTTTTTGCTTCCCGCAGAAAGAATAGGGTCCCCATGCCTGATGATGAAAGACCCCAAAATAAAACTTTTTTTTTTCTTTCTCCCTCACCATCGACGGAGCCACCTTCAGGCAGCTCCACTGAAAAAATGGAGTCTTCCCTTTCCCTGTGCTATTGCAGGCAACCCTCCAAATCTCTTTAACCAGAGAGGAGGCTTACTCCTCTCCTTTGCCTATGGGTGTAGGGGACTTCCCCTCACCCCCTTGTCTAGAGGTGCCCTCAGGTGCCTCCCTCTTTCCAGGGGCAGTCCTCCCTTTACTTTCCAAGGGGACTTCCTAGAAAGCCAGCAGGCAGCACATAACCGACCGCTCCCCGTTTAAGCGGCTCTGTAGGGCAAACACCCTTAGGAGGGAGAGGGGAGACAGGGCCCATCGGTCGGCCGCTTTCCTGCTGGCTTATAAACTGACCTTAGCGAGAGTCAAGGCCTGTTCCTCCACTCGTGACACCACTTCCAATGGGACCTGTGATGTCCTGGGGGTCGATGGCCATATGGAGCCCCCCCCGAGATAGACATGGTCTTAAGGCAACCAAGCCTCAGATAGTATGGTTTTCTATGGGGGCGAATCCGGGCTCAGCGCCAAGCACGAACCCAGGTCCGCCCCTATCAAGCTCCTCATCAAACGGCTCCGGTCTCCAAGGCAGTACAAGGAGGGGAAGGATCTCCTCCTTCAGCTGGTGCCCCTGTGCCCGCCTGGACCTTCTCGATCTCGGAGAAGGACCTTGCTGAGGCACGTCCATCTGGCTTGGGAGCTCCTGTAGGCGGAGGGGAAAAGCGGGTTCATTCCCTATCCTCCTCTCCTAAAAAGAAAAGAAACAAGAAAAAGACTCGGGGCTCGTCCCTATCCGTGGGGATGGATGTGTCAACTACCACTTATGTAAGCGACCAAGCCAAGATCGGCACGTCTGGCCCCTCTGCACCCCCCCCCCTCCTAGTGCGGAGTCCCTGACTAAGACCAAAAGTGCTAGTGCGCAGATTACATCGGGGCCCATCATTCAGAGGTTACCTCACATTTTCAAGCCAACTGGCATCAAACACTTCCTGGTTATTCGCTCCACTGATGTCAGCATGTTGGCTAAGGGCAACATGATCCATCAAAGGAGAGCTTTAGCTAGTGTAATTGGTAGAGAGCCGAAAGTGAACCGTTTCTCGGACGGCAGCCTTTTGGCAAAGGCGTCGAATCCCTCTGAGGCGGGCGTGATATTAGGGCCATTGGGACACTTGATGGCACGCTGTGAGTGGGACGCTGCACTCTACCATGAACTTCGGGAAAGGAGTAGTTTATGCGAGGGAACATGTTAGAGCTGGCTGACCATGGGGTTTAAGGTCCAACCTGTGATGAGAAAACAGGGAGGGTCCTCGAGACCCACCTCTACATTCTTTGTCACGTTTGACTGTGACAAGCTCCCTGAGTTGGTACATGCCAGTTGGTATCGCTATCTCGTGAAGGCATTCGTGCCACTGCTGCGAAGATGGTACTACTGAAGGCGATAACTCCTTCAGCTCATTGTCCGGTCAACAGCGCCCGTAGTTCTGCCTCAGGGAAGTGTAGGCCATTCCTGTGAGGGTCTTCTCTTTGAAGAGGGCCCCCGCATCTCCTCCAAGCTAGGCCTGGAGGGCATATTACTTAAATGGAATTGCCGCAGACTCGGGCCAATGGAAAGAGTTGCGGAGGCTCGTCTCTCCAGTACACCTTTAGCTATTTTTTTGCAGTAGGCCATGTAGGGTTTGTGCTCCCTGCACACCTTCCCAGGGTATAAGGATTTTGCGACTCCACCACGACGGTATGTGGGCCGGCAGGAGGATGCACAATAACTCCTTTTAGGCAGTAGCTGTGCAGCTGCACCTGGATAAAAGGTATTCTTTTATTTCTGCCTATATTCCACAGTCAGCAGACTCTGACGCGGGTGACTTCCGCCGCGTCGTGGCACATTTACCGAGGCCTTTTCTCTTGCTCCGAGATCTGAATGGTAGTCACCTCCTCTGGGGAGATAGGTGTCCTAAATGTGCAGGAGTTTACGCATCACTGCCCGAGAACCGCTTCATTTTCCTCCCTCAATCTATCTCATTCTATCCAGATGTACAGCCTGATTTGGGGATGGGGGTGATCGATGACCTCTATGCCAGTGATCACTTTCCCATTCAAATATCATTTTCTGGGCTGCTGCTGCCCGATAGCCCGACGCGGTAGTGCTTGGCCCTCACACAGAAGCGTTATGCATACATGTGCCATAAGTGCCGCTCGAAAGACTTCACTGTCGGTCAATTTCGTCGAGCTAGGGTTAAGTTCCGGTATATTTCGAAGCACACCCACCACTGTTCTTGAAAAGCATACGTATCTTCACTTATTGCGAAGACCCCTCTAGCAGAGGTGTGGAAGCGAGTCCAAAGGATTAAGGGCAAGTTCTTGTAGGACCTCCCTCCTGTTCTACAGGAGAATGGGACTGCAATCTCTGAACCCGCGTCCTTGGGGGAATCGTCCGCTACCGCTTTCTCGGCATTCGCCAGCATTGTTTGTGCTTGAATTCAAATGGCTCAGGGGACATATTCCTGATGTCAAGAGATCTTTAAACTTTTGAGTGGAATGTATCACCTTTTTTCTCCATCCTGCTTGATTATCAATACAATTCCTGTATAATTAGCTTTTTGAAATTTATAAGATTTATCATAAAGTGTGAAAGTATCTTTCTAACTTTTACAGGATGCATCTGGAGAGATTAAAGAAATAAATCCTAAATTCTATGAAAATCCACTTTGTGGCAATTTTGATGATAAAAAGGTGAGAAAAGATACAACACAAAAAATAGCCAGAGTTTTCATTGTTTGCAATTGTTTTTAACCATCATTATTAGCAGAAGTATAATTATTATAATTAAATCATTTTAAATGAGATAATTAAATTATTTATTAGGATGAGGTTTTTGATGGAAAACAACATAGGTTAAGAATAAGAAGTCAAGAAGAAGTATTTGGCGATTCTGATGAAGTAATCAGCCAATTTGTCTCACACAAAGAGGTAATTTTATTATTTTTTTCTTTGTATGCAATTTGTTTGCATGGTATCAATGGTAGCTATCTTGCATTCCACACTAGGTCAGACTCTTCAGTTTCTGAGTCTTAAATATGATTTAAGTTTGTAATTTAGAGATCTCTTTGTGCATTTCTAAAGAAAAATCTCACATTTTTTATAAATTGTAAACAAAAAGCAAGGAATGCTTCTATACCTGAAAGTATTTAATAAAAGGTTCCTAAATAAAGCAGCGGTGAAAATATGTGGATGTTACATGCCTAAATTGTCATTAATGGTAGTTTACACTTAAATACAAAAGATTTAAATGAGTGCATGTACAATTGCAAAAGATTTAACTTATTAACTCCTAATTTGTGTAATCTTTTGGATTAAAACCTAAGATGATTTTATCCCCTGTATTATTGCCTAAGTAGTGTAAGAAATGTTAGTTGTGATATGGTTCAAAGAGATGGTGGTCCTCTTCTGCACTGTATGAAGAGATGGAAAGAGCTAAGAGAGGATGACTTGGTCCATGGGTACCAGGATAGACAGTGGCGTTTGTCGATGAGAGAGGCATCAGTTGGGAGCCAGAGCAAGTTTTTAATCTCACATTATGGTCCTGGAGACCGTGGCAGGTCACAGTAGGACTCGTTGAGAGTCTCCTAACATGTTTACTGTTCTAGTAAGAGATAAAAACAATGAGTGCAATAGGTAACCATTGGATGTGATGTCTGTCAAACTTTTGATCTCCCCTATGTAGTTTTTTTCTGTTAAATCTCTTAAGAAACTTTTGTCAAACAAGATTGAAAAGAAAACATTAAAAATGTGTGGGAAGCACATTCATAGTCTTTTTCCACTAGTAGGGCCTGGTGGGCAAACATGAATCTGAGGGGCCTGTGTAGCCTTTTGGCCCTTCTTTTTCCTCCATTTTATATAAATAAAAATATTTGTTGTTGGGCATTTGAATAAAATTGACTTTGTCTTTAACTTTAGGAGCGATTTTATGAGATTGTAATGAAAGAGGAGATTAAAGAAGAACCTCTGGAAGATGAAATTCCTCTCCTTGAGGGAGAGAGACTCGATTTGAAAGAGGAGAACTTGAGCCCCAAATCCTCTTCTGAAATGGCACTACAAAACTCCCTTCAAGAAAAGGTAATTTTGCCCACTTTAAAATTTAATACCAAATTTATTCACAACTTTGAATGCAGTGAAAGGCAGTGATTTGGATCGAAGTTTATAATACCCGTAAACGTTTGTGAGGAAAATCTATCAAATGTCAATTAAAAGGCAACAAAGTCCAGATATGGGGTTGCTGACCTGAGATGCTGCTGCCCATACCAAGGATTTTATGTTGGTAAACTCTTCATGAAAATCTTGGTCAGTCATGGTGGTTAATCTGCATCTATGGTTTAATGGACTATGGGTTATATAGAAAATGGGAAAAGTAAATTGTTCTATCCACTTATTTAAATTCATATAAAGATCAGACTGACAATTGCTGATATACGTAAAGGCCCTAGGTGTTTTTCCTCTGGAGGGTAGGAGGAGATGGGATGTGCATCCAGTGCCCTCAAAACACTGACAGGTTATGGAGAATTATAGAGAGTGGATATTTTTGGATGTGAGGGAAAGGGGGAAAGTCAGCGGTGTTGTAATTGGCTATGAACTTGATGATTTCGGTAGGAGCTACCTACTCCTGCAAGGGTAGACACAGGGTAGCCAATTGAACCTGGTAGGGGAAAGAGGAATGGTAGTTAATGCTTTGAAAGCAGACCTCTCACTATTCAAGTTGATCCAGCATTGAATTTCTGATGTCCAGGTGAAGGGTTCAATCCCAGTGAGGGCAGACACAATGCCTTTAGTGTTCATAAGCTGGCTGCCCATTGGGAAGAGACACTGATACTCTTACAGAGGTAAGTAGCCCCATACTCATCAACATGCACCTAGCCTTTCATTTCATCTGTATCAATTCCCTTTCCACCTTCATAATCCATTATAATGTCTAAATATTGGCCAACACTGAGAATAAATAAGCCACACCTAAAAAAATTATGGTGCACATCCCAAAACTATATACACAGGATCCAGTCACGACAGTCTATCTAATATCTTGTACCAGTAATGCGCAAAAAATTGGCAGTGGAGGGAGGGGGGGGGTGAGTAAAGGAAAAGTAGGTGGGCTCACTTTTCTCTTGGAATCTTTAGGGTTCGGAGACTTGATGGATGTTCTGCGCTTAGGACCCGCCAAATGGGAGGTGTCTTGATGTGGTGGGACGATTATGTGTCCAGAAGATCTGATGAGCCATGCTAGGGGTGGGTGTGCAAGCTTCTTATTCCGCTTATCATTAGGGAAAAGGGCTATCCATACTGGATGGGTGACCAATAAATTGGTGAGCCATGTTAGGGGTAGTTGGATCCCCTCCTTTACCCATCTTGGGGGGAGGAAGGTAGTAGGAGGTGCGTGCCAGTTAGTGTCGATACGCGTGAAGCCATTTGTGCCACTGCTGCAGAAGTGCTAGTACTGCCACTGTTTCATCCTGTAAGTAGCACAGCGATTTGCTTTCCTGGCTGCCATGCTGAATGGACTCAGCGCCCTGTCCGGCCCAGCTTAGTCTCTTCTCCTTCTTTCTGACACCCTTTCTTCTCATCCTACTTCTTCATTTTCCCTACAACCTCTCCATAACTTTCTCTGGTCGACCTCTAATTTCACAGGATAGACCAGCTTCCTCTCACCCAATTATCTCGGATTGGGGCTAAGGGGGAGAGGACAACGTTCCCTCACCACTGAGCTCTAGCCTGGGGGGGGGGGGTAACAACCTGCTTCAGTCCCACCCACACCTTCCTCACATTCCCTTTCTTTCTCCTTTCAATGTCTATAGAGTTTACGCCAAGCCTAAGGTGGAGCTGCCAGGCCACTAGGTAGGAGGTGTGGCCTCTAATGGCGGCAGCTGGTTTTGCCAGCTCCGTATTCACCCATTGCAGAGCGGGCTACTGCGTGGGGTGATGAGCGTTTGCGCCCCGAATAAACTATAGGGTCACTATGCCCGATGATGAGAAATTTAAAAATCACAATCAACTCTCCATTTACCATCGACGGAGCCGTCTTCGGGCAGTTCCACCGAAAAAATGGAGGTTCCTTCCCCTCGGCTATCTCAGGGGACCCTCTAAATTTCTTCTACCGGAGAGGAAGCTTACTTCTCTCCTCAGTCTACAGCTCTAGAGGTCTCCACCTCAATCCCGGTGCCTCCCTCTTTCCAGCGGCAGTCCCTTCTTTTCTCTCACAAGGGACTGCCAAGAAATCATGCAGGCGGCCGAAAATTGACCGTTCCCGGTGGGAGCGCCTCGTTAGGGCCAACCCCTTTCAGGGGAGCAAGGGATGGCACGTCTCGTCTGTCCATGCCCCCTAACGTACTGTAATCGTGCGTTGTCTACAGGTAATCACTGTACATGCCCCCATCTCTTCCTCAATGGATGCCGGTTCGCGGCCCAAGACAAGAAAAAAGGGTTCTTCGAATGGGATCCATGATGTCTTGGGAGGAGGGGGGAATGTCCACATGGACGCCTGCCTGAGATAGACATGGTCCCTGAGGTGACCCAGCCTCAGATGGTAGGATCTTCCATGGGGTGGACCCCGGGCTCGGTGCCAAATACAGGACCCGTGTCTGTCCCAATGCAAGGTCCTCATAAGGTTCGGGTCCCCGAGGCCGCACAGGGAGAAGCGGGATCTCCAGCGGCTGGTGCCCCTGTGAGAGCCAAGAACTTCTCCATTTCGTAGATGGATATTGCTGAGGGCGGTCCATCTGGCATAGGAACTCCTTCAGGCGGAGGGGAAAAGTGAGTGCATTCTCCACCCTCCTCTCCTAAGAAGAAAAAAGACATGGCTACTATCCCGCCGCGTGAGAAGACGGGGCCGCTGCCGTTTCTGTATGCGACCAAGCCAAGATCGGCGCGTCCGGCCCTGTGGGGAGTCTCATTCAAAGCCCCAAAGTGCGAATAGGGTAGCATCGATTGCATCGGGGCCCCTCATTCAGAGGCTACCTGTAGTTTTCGAGCCTGCTGGCATCAAACACTTCCTTGTTATTCGCTCCACTGATGGCACCATGTTGTCCAAGGGCAACATGATCCATCAGAAGAGAGGATTAGCTAGTGCAATTGGTAGAGAGCCGAAGGTGACCCGTTTCTCGGACGGGAGCCTTCTGGCGAATGCGGCGAATCCCGCCGAGGCGGCCAAGATAAGTGCTCTTCGGACACTTCATGGCACCCCGGTGAGTCTGATCCCGCACTCTACCATGGATTTGGCGAAAGGAGTAGTTTATGCGAGGGAACATAGATGATCAATTTAGAGCTGGCCGACCATGTAGCAGTCAAGGTCGAAAATGTGATGAAAAAACAGGGAGGGACCTCGAGACTCAACCCTACACTCTTTGTCACGTTTGACTGTGACAAGCTCCTTGAGTCGGTGCGTTCCTGTTGATATCACTACTGCGTGGAAGCATTCGTGCAACTGCCGCTGAACAGCTACTTAAGTTACCGTTTCGGCCATACTAATCGCTCCTGTAGACGCGCAAAGTCCGGGTTACCCTTTAGTCTGTTTAAGTTGCTCCAAGGCCGCACACAATAAGTCCAAATCGTGTGTGGCCAAGTGTGTCAATTGTGGAGAGCCGCACCCCGCTTCTTCGAAGCAATGTGGCGCGTATCTCCCTGAGAAAGAAATCCTGGGCGTTCAGGCCCAGGATCATCTCTCATTTCGCGAGGCTAAGGACTTGGTCTTGCAAGCCCGGCATTGCCTGCCACATCTTATGCCTCAATGCTAAAAAATGACTCCCTCTGCTCCTGGCCCCTCCAGGCATAGGAGTTCGGTTGTTTCCGCGCCCATTCGGAACTACCCACCCCGGGCACTTCCTTATTACAGCTGCGGCCATAAAGGGTTCATCCCAGCCCCGGCTAAAACCATGACTCGCCCTCTCCTTCCCCTAGCGTGGCCTCCACCGAGTCGTTTCACTCACAGGAGGCAACACCCCTGAAGTTAGTTGTGAGGCCATCTTCTGGGGTTCATAAAGTTGCTGCCCGAAAGGAGGACAGCATTAAAGGAGCTTCTGCTCCTTAGTCCACACCCAGTGGTAGGCTGGGTGCCTCTGAGAGGGACCCACGCCTGCCTCAGGTTTCGAGGCGGAGTGAGGGAAAGACTTGCATGGCATGGCGAGCCCAACCTCCCCCGATAATTCATTGAAGGTGACAGCGCCTTCAGGGCCTTGTCCGGGCCCTCGGATCTCCTCCGAGATAGGCCTGGAGGGCTTATTCGTTCAATGGAATTACCGCCGACTCCGGGCTATTTGGAAGGAGCTGCGGGGGCTCTTCTCCTCCCGTTCCTTGTTAGCTATCATTTTGAAGGAGACCATGCTGGGCGCTTTCCCATGCCCACCCTCCCGGAGTATACTTAGGGTTTTGCGACCCCAACACCACGGGATTGGACAGGGCAGGCAGATGCGCCATTTACAGCAGTCATGATATCTCCGTTCTTATCTTTGTTTTAGATGCCTCTTTTCAGTCAGTAGCTGTGTACCTGCACCCGGATAGGAAGTATACTGTTATTTCCGCGTACATTGTACTGTCAGCCGACTTCGACGCGTCGTTGCATGTTATCCGAGGCCCTTTCGCATGCTCGGAGATCTAAACAGTAAACAACCTCTCTGGGGAGACTTCTTGATTAATGCCAGGGGTCAAGTCCTTGCCCACCCGATCGATGAGCTGCAGATAGGTGTCCTAAATGTTGATGACTTCACGCCCGAGAACCGCTTCATTTTCCTGCCTCGATCTTTCTTTGTGTTCTCCGGATGCACAGCCTAATTTTGGGTGAGGGTGTTCGATAACCTCCATGCTAGTGATCACTTTCCCATTCAAATATAATTTTCTGGGACGCTGGCGCCCAAGAGCCCACCCAGGTGGTGCTTGGCGCGGGTGCGGTCGTCCACATTTCAGGAAATGACTGATTGATTTCTCCATCTTAGTCGAAGAGATTAGTTTCACTAGATGAAGCCTTTGAGTTCTTCTCCGGCAAGCTTATCACCGCGAACCTAACTACTATTCCTAGACCGACTGTGTTGCCGTTTTTCATGCCGATCGTTCTCTTGTTGGTCAGCCGAGTGTGAGGTGGCACTCAAACAGATGTGTTCTACCTACATGTCCTTTAAACGCCGCCCGAGCAATTTCATTGTCAGTGAATTTCGTCGAGTTAGGGCTTGGTTCAACTATGTTTCTAAGCATGGCCGCCGCTCTTCTTGGCTTGCATACGTGTCTTCACTCACTTAACGGGAAGTTCGCTCTAACACAGGTGTAGAAGCAAGTCAAAAGAATTCGGGGCAAGTTCTCGCAGTATCCCCCTCCTTTTCTCCAGGAAAATGGGACCGCACTCTCGGACGATGCATCCATGACGGAATCCTTCGCTACCGCTTTCTCCGCATTCTCTAGGCGGGATGGTGCTCCGCCAGTATTCACTGCGCGTCGTGATGTCGCGGGAGGCCGCCGACTGGACTTTATCTCCAGAGGTGAAGAACTCTTCAAGGACAGGTTTACATCGTGTGAGGGTATCCTCACAGACTCCCGGCGAGTTGCTACTCTGCTCGCTTTTCGCAAACCGGTGAGATATCACTCTACCCCGGCCGGTTTCTGCTCAATCTCTAAACTCCTGAGTGTGCAAGGTGATGGAGAAATTGCTAAATGTTATATTTGTTTTTTTTCCCTCACAGCAGTGGCCATCTCTCTTCTCCACAGTGTGGCTTCCGCAAGTTGCACTCCACATCTGATGCTCTCTACAACCACCTTGCCATCGGTGAGAGAGCTTGCGCGATCTGCTTGAGTTCAGCTAGCTAAGCTGGGGGACCTTTAGTCCGGCAGGGTCACCCATGCCAGTAAGGTAGCTTTAGTATGATCCAGACAAAGAGTTGTCAAACTTCTCTACTACTTCTTTGCATCTTCTAGGATCCCCCTATTAGCTTTATCAATTCTGTTAGCGTTAAGTTTCACCACCTTTCCTCAACTGTCTCTACCCCCCACCCCCCTCCCCCATCTATTATACATAAGTTGTTTAGTTATAAGGACCTCACCAGCTACCTTATGCCATATGAGAAGAGAAGCTTTGGAACCTCTATAAATAACGCCTTGGAGCACTCATAGGTTGCAAGAGACTGAGATTGAAGGGATCTCAGGCGTTTAGGGTACGAATAATGGAGAAATGCTAAGTACCTCTTAGAAGCTTTCTCCTAATGTGTAATGTCCTGACCAGTTCCCTGTGACCGTTACTTAGTGAACAAAGGCTCAATTGCTCTTTGGTGAGAGAGCTTTTGTGCCTTGCTGGTTGCTAGATCAGCTAAAGATCTCGGATGAACTCGTGGACACTTAGCTTTACTATTTGCTTTAAGTCTGGCCGTTTTTGGTTGATTAGTAGGGATTAGTAGGAAGACAGTTTCACCTCAAGCACCCCTGTTGAAAAATCAGAGAACCAGATTACCTGGGGCTCTTTTGCTGTTCAGTTGGAAGCTGCCGCCTAGTTGGGGACGTCCGGCCCAGAGGAGGCCTTACAGTTGGTGTGCTTGGTCAAAAGGGTTTCTGTTGGCCAAACGACCGAAAACCTCCTGAAAATAGGCGGATGTGGCTTGTGCGAGAGAAAATCACAAAAAAAAACCCTCATGCATATGGTCGGACGTTAAAGTAATTAAAATCGCGAAGAAGAATGGTCCTCAGTTTCGCAAACTAACCTGCAGAAAATGCAAAGTGTACAGATGGAGCGAAAACTTTGGTGACAGGAGTTGCAAGTAGCTCACAGACGCCATTAGTGTCTGTGACTTGTGCGAACTCAAGGCACGTCCGGGCGAGCGCATTGATCAGTTGAGAGAGGAGAACTCCCTCCTCAAAAGGGAGGTTCACCTCTTGAGATCAGAGAGGTGTGAGTGCCTAGTAGACTCCGAAGGGAAGAAGACGCCCAATGTTTTAGAGCAGGAGTTTTCTGCTGCAGGACTGCTGGCTCAACGAGCCAAAAAGAGGAAAAGAAAGAGGAAGAAGGGAAAGAAGAAAATAAAGTAGAAAGAGAAGAAGAGAACGTAGAAATAGAAGAAGGGAAGATAAGAAAAAGAAGAAGTACAAGAAGAGAAACATAGAGAGGAAAGAGGAAATTGACAAGTCGCTCCCGAAAGGGAAAACTCTGTCCCCCTACAGTTAAATGTGCGAGGGTCATCCTTATTCGTGATTCTCAAGCCCGGGACCTGCAACCCTTGCTAGCGGCCCGCCTTCGTACCAGTGTGAAGGTAAGCTGCCTGCCTGGACGGGGAATCTCCCAAATTAGAGTAGAGGCTGAGAAATCTGAGATTTCTGAGAGCTCGGTCGTTGCCCTGATGGTAAGTGGCAACCACCTCTACCTCAGAGGAGATATGGTAGGCCGGAAGACACCTAAGATTTTTCAGGCGGTGATGGGAGCTATGGACGACTGTGGGTTGAAAACCCGCAGACGTCTCGTGGTCGGGATGCTCTCGAGAAGATGTCCAACCCGGACCGCTCACTCGAGGAACGTCTCTGAAGCAACGCCTGGCAGATCTGTGCACGGCGGAGAGGGTCTTTTTTGTGGACCCTTACCGCACCTTTTATGGTAGGAACGATCTCTACCAAAGGGATGGGGTGCACCTTTCCTTTAAAGGAATGGCTGTACTCTCTAACATGATACAGGATGTCGTGGAGCGGACCCAAAGGACTGTCCGTCCCAGGGTGAAGGCGGACGTGTACCGCCTTGGCAATTATATAATTTTAAAAATAATGCAAAACAACAGTAAAGCGAATGTAAAACAACATAAGGGTTTCAAACTTCGTTAGAATCGGCCGAATAGTTACAATGCATTACAATAAAAAAGAAGAAAAACGGGAACCGACCGACATAGCGAGATATAGAGTCACACGCGACTCTATATCTCACACCTTTACTTTAAGGGAAAGGCTGTACTCTCTAACATAATACAGGATATCGTGGAGCGGACCCAGGGTGAAGGCGGACGTGTACCGCCTTTGCAATTATATAATTTTAAAGCGAATGTAAAACAACATAAGGGTTTCAAACTTCGTTAGAATCGGCCGAATAGTTACAATGCATTACAATAAAAAAAGAAAAACGGAAACCGACCCACATAGCGAGATATAGAGTCGCACGCGACTAAAAAGATCCCATGTTCCTCATTCTCAATCCATGCAGAAGGATCAAAGTCGAGCCGCAATTTAGTCGCAGCAGCGGTTTATTATTCATCTCTGCAGCTGCCCTTGCCTAGGATATCCTCTATTTAACTGTTGAATTATCACATTATTTTAAATTTCCGCCTTATTTTTACTTTCCAATATTTGATTATTTATACTGAGTCTGAAACTTTAGGAATCCCATCGTTCTTTCGGCTCCTCTTATCCTATTGCCCAAGAAATTCGTGGGTGTCTGATGCAGAATGGGTCAAGATATAAGATCACTTTTTGTTAAGATCATAGTCAGCTCGGAGCTCTAAAGAATGAATTTGGGATTGGTGCGGTCACTACCCTTTCTTGCTTTTGCAGAAATACTCTCCGGCACACTAAAAAGATTGTGAACGAAAGATTATATAATAACTGTTTCTTTTTCAGGAGATGAAATTGCGTTTGTCCAGTAACCTTAAGGTTATTCCACAAGTTACTGGTATGATATCATCGCCTCCTCGAGCCCTCGAATATGACCCAAATTGGACTACTGGTGTATATTCAAGATCTGAAAGCCCAGGAAAATGCGTCGAAAACAACTCTATACCTTCCCATTCGACACACACAAATTCACATGCGCTGCATCATTCGAGAATGAAAAAGAAAATCTATAAATGCTGCTCCTGTCCTTATCAGACTGCACATAGGGGAACTTTAAGAATACATTTAAGAACCCACACAGGCGAGAAGCCTTTCAAATGCGACCTTTGCTCCTATCAGTCTGCAACGAAAGCTCAGCTTGAAAGCCATTCATATAATCACACTGGCGAGAAACCTTTCAAATGCGATATTTGCCATTATCAGGCTGCAACAAAAGGTAAGCTTAAAAGCCATTCATATACTCACACTAGTGAGAAGCCTTTCAAATGTGACCTTTGTTCTTATCAGGCTGCCAGAAAACAAGATATTAAGATACATTCATATACTCACACTGGCGAGATGCCTTTCAAATGCGATCTTTGCCCCTATCAGTCTGCAACGAAAGCTCAGCTTGAAAGACATTCATTTAATCACACTGGCGAGAAACCTTTCAAATGCGATCTTTGCCATTATCAGGCTGCAACAAAAGTTAAGCTTAAAAGCCATTCTTATACTCACACTAGTGAAAAACCTTTCAAATGCGACCTTTGTTCTTATCAAGCTGCCAGAAAACAAGATATTAAGATACATTCATATACTCACACTGGTGAGATGCCTTTCAAATGTAGCCTTTGCCCTTATCAGTCCGCAACAAAAGGTTGTTTTAGAATGCATTCATATACTCACACTCGCGATAAGCCTTTCAAATGCAGTGTTTGCCCTTATCAGGCCGCAACGAAATGTCTGCTTAAAAAACATTCATATACTCACACAGACGAGAAGCCGTTCAAATGCAGCCTTTGCTCTTATCAGTCTGCAAGGAAAGATCTACTAAAAAGCCATTCATATAGTCACACTGCCGAGAAGCCTTTCAAATGCAAACTTTGCCCTTATCAGGCCTCAACGAAATGTCGGCTTAAAAAACATTCATATACTCACACAGGCGAGAAGCCGTTCAAATGCAGCCTTTGCCCTTATCAGGCTGCAAGGAAAGATTTACTTAAAAGGCATTCATATACTCACACAGGTGAGTAGCCTTTTCAATGCAACTTTTGCCCCTATCAGAATCAGAGAAAGGACAATCTTGTGGCACATTCAAGAATCCACACTCGTGCACGTTCTGTCACACTGAATTGCAGTGTGTGAGCCACCTGATATCAGGTTGCAAGGTTCTCTTGGGGGACGGCTACTACACAACTCGACACGACGGCGTGTGCAAGTATCTCCACTGGATCATCTGTAAAAAAACTGAACATCCAATGTAGAAGCAAGTCTTGAGAACATCTACCCGAGAGAACTGTGGGGAATGAGACTTACACCATTCATTACGACCATCTAATCCCCACAGCAACATAAGGGTAAATAAACGCAGCTGTCAAACCGGACATCGTAATATGGAACCAGACAGAGAGTGTGGCAACTCTGGTTGAGGTGACTAAGTACTAAGGCCTCATGTATGATGTGAAGAGAAACTGGAACCTCAGAGAGATCACAATCATTCCAGTTATTATAGAAACTGGAACCTCAGAAAGATCACAATCATTCCAGTTATTATAGGAGTAACTGGACTCATGAAAAAGAACTTTAAGAAATATCTGGTAACTATACCTGGCGAACCAAGTGCAAGAGAAATCATCCAATCAAATGCTCTTAAAGGAACAGCTGAAATCTTGAAAAGAGCCCTCGGATGGAGTCTCTAAAGCAGGTGAATGTTTGGCATTGGAAAGATGCTCCATCCCCAGCTAAACACCCTAAATAAAAGCTAAATGAAAAAAGGTGATAAATAAACCTTAAAAAGAGAAGCAAAATGTCTCATTGCACCACAAACACCCCCTGAACTATTGCACCATGGGTGAATATTTCTAGCACTTTCGTATTGTTCAGCCGAGTGTGAGATGGCCCGCAAACAGAAGGTTGCTGCGCAAATCCATTTTATTTTACTTTTTGGTGTTGGTCGCATTCTCCGGGGATGGTAGGCGGGCCAAAAATAAAGGAATACCTTTGCTAATGAGGTTTTGAAAAGGAAGCCGCAGAGTTGACGAAATATGTAGAGCATTATGAGGGGTTCTAAGAATTAACCCTAAAATACAAATGAATACAAGACGTACACAAGCATGCCATTCGAGACGCTTTCCCAAAAGATGGAGCTGGTGCACATCATCCTCCCTTTTACCGGAATGAATGGTGGTGTCCACGGACTCCTTGCCCATTACCGCTTTTTGTTATATAGCTCGCATGAGCTAAAATTATGGTGTGCAGCTTCCCTTTACGACACGGCGATAGACGATATGGATAGTCTTCATTCCCCACATACAAGAAAAAATATATACATTACTAAATTCCCTTCTCAAACAAACAAACTGATGATATAGATAAACTCAACGGGATCTACTTTAAAAACTATGGCATATTTTCTTTTCCTAGCATCATCTTGATCTCAAAATGGCAAATCAAAACCACGCTATATCCTTTTAAGAAACTCATTCATATTAGGTCTTTAACCCCGTAAGGGGCACGTCGATTTTGCTTCCTGGACGCCGTGCTGACCTGACCCAGCGCCCCGTCCGGCCCCAGCTTGACATTCTTTTTCTCCTTCCGCTAACCCCTATCTCGTCGTCTGCATCAATTCTCTCTCACCCTGTATCGTCCTTCCGTCTTTCGTTTGTTTGGCAATCTCGGTGTATCAGAGCTATCCGTCCGTCAGGGGGCGCGACCCCATGGCTGAGTCTTGCCTGTGTTGATGGTTAGGTGCCTGAGCAGTACTCCTGAGGTTCTTTGCTTTCCTAATCGGTAATTTCCGAGGCTGGCCGGCCATTTTAAAAACGAAGGTTGGGTCAAGGGTCGACGGGCTTAGCCTCCTGTTTCGGCCGACGCTCCGAGTAGGTGTCGCGACGGTAGACAGTGACTGCGCTGCGCGAGTTCGAACCCCCTTTTATACTCTACTCTATATGGGTAATAATCTCGTATTACGCCTGTCAGTAAGTCGTCTTTTCCCCATTTGTTAGAAACCTTTGCAGAAGAAATAGATCCTGATCTGGATTATCCTCATTTTCTGGTGCTGAATTCTAGTTCCGGGTTTCCGCTTTCTAAATTGGACGCGTTTGTTTTGAATGATCAGTTTGAGTCCCGCTGTCGTGTGCTCCGCCGTATGTGGGCCCGCGGTAGTGGCGATTTAGTGGTTAAGGAATCTTCGCGAAAGTAGTGTGGTGCAGTGCGGGATTTGTCCCCCCTTTCGGAGATTTCGGTTGTGCCCCACTCCTGCCTTAATTTTTTTAAGGGAGTGATTCTCTCCAACGAATTACTGCAGTATGATGTCTTGAGACTAAAGGATTAACTTTCGTCCCAGGGGGTTACGGACGTTTATGGGGTATCTAATTCTGTTGGTCCCGCTAAGGTTCCTACGAGTACGCTCATCGTCACCTTTGAGCGTCAGGATCTGCCCCAGTTTGTTCGTGTGTGTGTGTCCCGTTATATCGAGCTTCCAAGACGTTGTTTTAATTGCCACCAGTTTGGTCATATGAGTAGCAATTGTAGAGATTCTCGCCGCTGTGTGACATGTGCGTTGGCATGCCATGGCTCTTGTGGGAATCATGAATGTTGCGCCAATTGTGGAGGTTCCCATAGCACGGCTTCGCCTTCTTGTCCCGTATTTCTTTTTGAGGTGGTTCTGACTCTTCAGGACATTCGTGAGGCCCGTCGTAGGGTGCGGGGGCAGCTCGCCCCCTCTGGCCGCTTCTTTGACGTTTTTCGGGAGGCGGGTTCCTGGTGTCCTCTTCCCGTTCGCCCGACTCCTTTTGTCTTCTCGTGGTTCTTCCGTTGCGCCCTCTCCTTTGCTTATGGTCTCTTATCGTGTTCTTCCCTCTGTTTCGGACCGTGAGAACGACCGGGCTGAGACGCTGGAGGATATCCGGCAGTCCCTCCGGGCGTCTGCTCATGCTGTTTCTTCCGCTCATTTGCCTCAACGCAAACGGAAGGTTTCCTCTTCACCCCATTCGGAGTCCAAGCACGCTGCCTCTGATCAGGCTTATTTTGTCCCTGAGTCGGTTGTTGGGGCGCCCTCTGTTTTAATGTCTTCTCCCCGGTCTTCGCTGGCCTCTCCCGTTGGCATCACCGATGTCATTGTGAGGACAGAGATTCACCCAGTTCGGTGTTCCTTGCCCTGCCCCCTACCCCGGTTCCTTCTTCCTTGCCCCCTACCTCTATTCAGTCTTTGATGCCTCCTACCTCAGTTCCATCTCCCTTGCCTTCTACCCCCGTTTCGCCTTCCTTGCCTCCTACTTCAGTTCTTACTTATTTTCCTCTTACCCCACTTTCGTCTTCTCTGCCTCCTACACCAGTTCCTTCCTTGCCCTCCGCCCCTATTCCTTCATCTCCTTTTAACCCTGTTCCCACCTCACCCTCTGACCCTGTTCCCACCTCACCCTCTGACCATGTTCCTTCCTCTTCATCTGACCCAATTTCCTCCTTACCATCAGACCCTGTTTCCTCCTCACTCTCTGTCCATGTTCCGTCTTCTGTTCCATCTTCCTCGCATCTTAGTTCTCGTCCTTTCTCTCGGAGCTATGAGCCGTCCACGTTGGGGGTTCGGGCTGTCTCTCAGCTGTCACCTCCCGCCGTTCACGCTGCCAAGTCTGTGCCGGGTGCATCCCTGACTCATCGCCATCTGCCCCTTGTTCCCTCTTAAGTCTCCTAGTCGTCGGGAACCTTCGTCGGTTTCCGTGACTAGAATCCCGATGTGTGTGTCGAGACGACAGCAATGTCTTTCATCTTACAGTGGAATTGTCAAGGGGTTGACCCAATTGGGAGGAACTCTAGCTCATCCTTTCTAGCGTTCGGCCATTGGTGGTCTGTTTGCAAGAAAATAAGCTTGGGACTCGTCCCTTCCCGATTTGCACCTTCGGGTGTTTAATTCCACCCCTCCTTGCTGGGGGCGTGTCCCATGGTGATACTTCTCTTTTAATTTCCTCTTCGCTATTCTTTGCACCCCTTCCCCTTCGTACTACCTTGCAGGCTGTTGCTGCGAGGGTTTTTATCTCCAATTATTACCCATGGCTATTTAGTTTTGGGTGGAGAGCGAGTTGCCCCTGGTTGTCCCTTTTGTGGTGGCGAGTTGTCTGTGGCTCACATCTTAGTGGTTTGTCGACGCCTTACTTCCCTTAAAAATTCTTGCTTTCCTACCATTTCTGGCGTACGGGTGGGGGGAGCCCTCTCCGGCCCAATGTAGCAGGAAGAGGGTGTCCCGCAAGGAATTGTCCTCAGTGTCACACTCTTTTTCCTGAGCATGAACGGCATCACCTCGGTGCTGCTGGAAGATGTTCTTGCTACGCTCTACCTGGACGACCTTTCGATCTCTTTTGGCTCAGCTCAGATGCGAACTCTGGAGCGTCGACTCTAACAGGCATTGAACCGCGTCTCTCGCTATGCCGAAGCGCACTGGTTTCGGTTTTCTTTGGCTAAGACTAAGGTGGTGCACTTCTGCCGCCATCCACTGCTCCACCCCGACCCAGATTTGTTTCTTAATGGGGTGCGCCTGGAAGTGGTTGAATCGCACCGTTTCCTTGGTCTTGTATTTGAACGACACCTCACATGTGAGGCTCATATTCGCAGCCTTAGGGTCATTTGTACCCGCGCCATGGATATTCTTCGTTCCGTGACGTTGAGCGCTTGGGGTGCTGATAGGGCTACTGCCTACTTTTTTATCGATCCTTTGTCCGTTCGAAGCTCGACTACGGATATGAGTTTTATGCATCCGCAGCCGGACGTCTATTGCGGAAGGTGGACTCAATCCACCACACCGGCCTTCGCCTTGCGACTGGTGCCTTCCACACTTCCCCTATTGAGAGTCTGCTTGTCGATGCTGGAGAGATGCCATTATATATGCGCCGTGCACAGTGCATTACTCCCCTGTACGCACGAGCGCAGCGCCTCCCTTTGGCGCCAACGGCTCTCAAAACATCCGCAGCTGATCTCGACGGTGCCTATGCCGTCGAGAGACGAAAGTCCTACCCTAAGCCCTATGGGTTTAGTGCTAGGAAACTCCTTCGAGAGCTAGATATAGCTCTCGGGCCGGTGGCGCCCCTGGTTCAACCCTGAACACCACCCTTGAGGGTACCACATTTGGCTATTTGTTGCCATGCCTCTGCTCCCAAAGCTTATACAGTGCCGATAGTATTGCGTTCGACCTTTTTGGAGCACACCTCGTGTCACGCTGGAAGAGTGCCAGTGTATACGGATGGCTCCATATCCGAAGAGCGGGTAGGCTTCCACCCCGTATCCCCTCTGTTTGAAGTCAGCGGGGTTCTGCCAGGCGCTGCGTCTGTCTTCACGGCCGAGCTGGTGGCAATACACCACTCGGTATGGGAGAGTACGCGACGTGCCCGGTTCGGAGACCGGATTGTGATCTATAGCGACTCAGAAAGCCCCCTGAGTGCTCTCGGGGCATTGGAATCTCCGCATCCCCTGGTTCGCGATATCCGTGACGCCACGGTTTTGGCGAGCCGGGCGGATGTCGAGATTATCTTCTGCTGGGTTCCTGGACATGTAGGAATTGCGGGGAATGAGGGCGCCAAAGAGTCCGCGAGGACTCTGCGACCGGACCAGCGTTTCGTTCTTCCTCACACCGACTACATGGCAGGAATACGGGCAACTCTTCGGGCTGCTTGGCAAAGAAGATGGGAGACGGTCGAAGGGAAAGTAAAGTTGCGTGCCATTGCGCCGCGACTGTTCCCATGAACCTACCCCCAATGCCGCGAATGCTTCAGGTTGCTTTCTTTCGTCTCCAAATTGGTCACACTCGCGGGACACACCGCCATTTGATGGAGCGCTCGCCTGCGCCCTACTGCTAAGACTGTGTTGTCCCCCAGACTGTTCGGCACATTCTTGTTGAATGTCCAAGTTTTGGTGATCTTCTCGCAAGTTACCTGTCCCTGTACTGGGACGAGCGGGGTCGCTGCCGCTTGTCCCTTGTACCGGGACGAGTTCGATCACACTGACTTGTCGACTTTATGACTTTTAGTAGGAGGCTACCCTCCTCTCCCTCCTCCTTTATTTAACTTTTTTGTGTTGCGTTTTTTAGTAGGTCGCACGTTCCTGCGCCTTGAGGAGCCTTAGCTCCTGCCGAAGCCGGAGTGTGATTCCTGCTTGTTGCCCTTTTCCTTTTTTTGTTATTGTTGTTGTTTTTTCTACCTACTACTAGGCTGTCGTTAGTTCGGCGACTTATGCCCAAGTAGGCAGTCGCTAGAATTCCTCATAAAATAAAAAAAACGGGCTCTAAACATTTTGGAATTCCTATCCCACACTTCGTGGGTCAGTGATCGACAAACACATTGGTCACTTACTGCACTCGTCCAATCCAAATTGGACAATGGATGTCAACTTTACTCTTCGGCCTTCCCTCACCCCTTAAAATGCTGAACGCCATTCGCAACCTCTGAGTTCGTCTCACCAGTGGAGCCTTTCGCACTTCTCCCGTCAACAGCCCATCCTGTGAGAGTCGGGTGGTACCCTTGCCTTATCATCGACTCCAGATCAGAGGTCTACAGATGCCTGTTTGCTGCCAAGTCAACGGCGGCATTCGATAGGTTGTCCTCCATACTTCACCCCCTGAGCGTCAGGATATTTCATCTCTCCAACCTGGGTGATCTAAGAGTCCTTGCCCTTCCGTCGTCGCTGACCCCTAGTTGCTGTGCCACACTTCCCACAGTTTGTACCAGCTCGTGGATCCTTGACAAGTCGTTCCTGGACCCTTGTTCCGTTAAGACCCTGTTCTTAGAGCATCCGACCTCACATATACAATACTGCCCGATATATACGGATGGTTCCAAGCCAGATAATGGCGTGGGTACCACAGCCACCTACTCCTGAGAGTTTTTAACTTTGTCTTTGCCACTGGCAGCAGCTTCTATTTTTACCGCTGAACTTTCAGCCATTCCTTTAGCCTTTAGACTCATCTAAATTTTACCCTTTAGTGATTTTGTCATTTTTTCTGACTCAAGGAGTGTCTTACAGTCAATTACATCTCTTAATGCGTCCTATCCCTTAGTCACAGAAATTTGCAACTGGCTGATCCAAAATGCGTCCCGATATAGAATTATTTTTTGCTTGGTCCCTGGGCATGTGGGGGTCCTGGGCAACGAGAGGGCTGATCGGCTGGCCCGCTCAGGACATTCTGTGTCCCCTGAGAACACGGCTCTGCCTTTTAGGGACTACTTTCCTTCAATAAGAAAATAATTTTTTCAACTGTGGCAGAATGAATGGGATGACTGTTCATCATCCAAACTATACAAAATAAAAAAATTTATTCACTCTTGGCCCTCGAGTCGTCATAGAATGCGGTCGTTGGAGGTGGCCCTTTGCCGAGTTCGCATTGCCCACACGAGACTTACTCACGGGCATCTTGTTTCGGGTGATGTTCATATCAGCCCTTGCTGTCATTTTTGCGGTGGGGACCAATCGGTTGCCCACCTTTTATTGGATTGTAGCCATTTCGAAATTCTCCGGTTGTCCTGTTCCTCCGACCCTTTTAACTATTCCTCAACACACCCGTCTTCGATTCATCTTGGCAGAGGAATCTTTTAAACCCTCATTCTTTAATTTTATCCTATAGTTGTCTTCTTCCTTCTTTTATAACTAATTTGCCTCGATCTATTTGCGCTGTCATTTAGAATCCACTTGGATTGGACGGCAACCCACTGGTTCCTTACCTTAAAACTCTAATGCTTTCCCATCCCTTAGTCACAGAAATCTGTAATTGGCTGGTCCAAAATGCGTCCCGATTTAAAATTCTATTTTGTTGCGTCCCGGGGCCTGTAGGGGTCCTAGGCAAAGAGAGGGCTGATCAGTTGTCTCGTTCAGCCTATTCTGTGTCCCCGGCGAACACTGCTCTGCCTTTTCGAGATTTCTTTCCTTCGATAAGAAAATATATTTTCCATTTGTGGCAGAAGGAATGGGATGGGTTTTCATCATTTAAATTACATAAAATCAAAAGGTCCGTTCGCTCTTTCCCTTCGAGCCTTCAGAGACTACAGTCCTTAGAGGTGGCCCTTGGCTGAGTTCGCATCGGCCACACAAGACTTACTCACGGTCATCTTGTTTAGTTTTTGTGGTGGGGACCAAACGGTTGCCCACCTTCTACTAGAATGCCCTCATTTTGCCACTCTGGTGGTCCTGTTTCCCAACCCTTCTAACTATCCCTCGCCTCACCCGTCCTCGATTCATCTTGGCAGAGGAATCTTTTAAACACTTATTCTTTAATTTTATCCTATAGTTGTCTTCTCCTTCTTTTATAACTAATTTGCCTCGATCTATTTGCGCTGTCATTTAGAATCCATTTGGATTGGACGGCAACCCACTAGTTCCTTACCTTAAACCTTTAAACCCTTTTAGAACCTGAAGATTAGTTGCCCCCCCTCCCCGCCATCGTTTTTATTCTTCTGGGATTTTAATCCCCTTCAGCCTTATTGGGGAGACGTTACTTGTAATACCAAAGGTCGTGTTTTAGAATCCTTTTTATTATCTGACTTTTTCTGCGTTTTAAACACCGGCGATTTTACCTTTTATCATCTCCAGAAGGATTCCTTTAGTTGGGTCGACCTTTCTCTCTCTTTCTGTTCCCCGGATAGTTTCACTGATTTGCGTTGGTCAGCCCTCGATGACCTCTTCGGGAGTGACCGCTTCCCTATTGTCTTGCCTGCCGTTCATCCTAGCACTCATGCAACCATGTCTCTCAACTGGGACTTGGAGCCATGCCGATTGGGAAGGCTTCCGAGAGACGTCTTTTTTTTCTGTCTGGACAGCGGAGGTCACTTGCCTTCCGCACCATTTACTTGGTCTCATTTTGACCGACTCCTCACCTGGGAGCGCATCTTCGCAGCCTTAGGGTCTCTTTTACCCCTGCTATGGACATTCTTCTTTCCGTGACGTTCAACTCCCTGGTGCTGATAATTTCCTTCATTTGGGGGCTTCCGTTGTGGCACTCCACTAGAGAACACTTCCTTGTTTATCACTTCTTGGTATCTTTCTCGGATGTTCATTGGCTCGGGCTTGATTGAGAGTCTTCTCCGGCGAAATTGACGTCTTCCAGGTAAGTTTATCATAGGAGGAGATCTGGTCATCTTTGGGTCTAGTTTCATTTTTCGGGTATTTTTTGCTTTTTGTGAACTGAGTTGTGACATTTGGATGTTGTCACGTTTACTGTAAAACAATAGCTCACTCCCACCTTAGCATTATTCTTCTACAGGGGAATGGTATGCATCGTTTCAGTTGCCCTTCAGTGTTTGTTTGGTTGACCTCTTGGTTTGGTCGGCACCACCACCCTTATACCTTCCACATAGTGTGTCTTTGAATGTGTTACGGCGTAAGGTAACGCAATCGCCAGGGCAGATCCTTATTCTATCATTGAAGAGTAATTCCTCAACAACATCTCCATCCTCTTCTCCTGTCTTCCCATTGAAAGCCCATTTGCCTGTTCCCTGACGTAGGACCTTGAATACGTTATGTCTCCTACTTCCATGTCTCCTGACCTTGTTAAGGTATATTATTCACTAATGTATACCATCGGGCACTCGGGAACCATCACAACCTCATGAAGTGCCTTTAATGGCCATCCCCGCAAGGTTTCATGTATCCTGAAACGGGGGCTTAAACAGCCAATGGCCGGTCACAAACCTCAGGGGGGCGGGTGAGTAGCATGCCAAACTGCATTGGGATAAAGAGGGAAGAAGGCATTTCGGTGGCCATCAGTGTCCTTACCCCTGGGTTCAATGCGACATTTTAAGCTTCTTCCCGATCGAAAAACGCCGGGCTTAGTTCTGTCTACGAAGGAAGGCCTCGCAGACGGCATCTTTCACTCAAAGCAGAACATGCGACGTGGAGTGGAACTTGCTGAGCCGCACTGTGCAGAAGACAGGGGGCCTCCGCTGTCCATGAAAAAGGTTAATCTAACGCGTACCAATCTCCATCAACTTGCATACGCAGGAGGGTAGAGAGATATGGTAGAAACCCTCAGGAGTAGAGGGATCTTCCCTGCGGTTTGCGAAAAGCGAGCATAGTTGCTTTTCGCCAGGATTCAAGGAAGATGTCCTCTACCCAGATCCTATTGAACAAATTTAACACAAACGCCTCGCTCAGCTTGGTGTTGGAGGATGGCATACGGGACATCGCCGGGACCAGGGGCGGTGTCCGCGCACGAAGCGAGAGCAGAACGCGACTTACTCAATGTAAACCTGTGGATGTAGCATTCTCTCCCTCAGTGATATTATGACTTGTGGGGAATCCTGTCGCAACAGCATCCCGGCTAGAAAACGCGGAAAAAGCGACCACGAATGACTCTGCCACGGCTGCGTGGTTAGATATTACGGTCCAATTATCCTGGACAATTGGAAGAGGATCCTGCGAAAATTCGCCTCGCATCCTTTTGACAATCTTCCATACCTCTGCAAGAGGGGTCCCGTTAATTGAAGACATACAGGTCTGTCCGACGAAATTCACCAACGGTGAAATCGTTATGGCGGTACTTAAAGCGCATGTAGACATAACGCTTCTGTTTGAGGGCCGTTTTACACTCGGCTCAGCACCATGGAAGCGGTCGGCGTGCAAAAGGGCCAGACGTTCTACGAATAGTATTACGTTAGAAACAAAGATCCCACACAACCTTTTTTAAGTTTATTTATTTATAGCTTTCTAATTATATATTAATTTAAAAGATTATTTAATTATATATATATATATATATATATATATATATATATATATATATTATATATATATATATTATATATATATATATATATATATATATATATATATATATATATATATATATATATATATATATATATATATATATATATATATATATATTTTATATATATATATATATATATATATATATATATATATATATATATATATATATATATATATATATATATATTTTAGTGATGGAGTCGTTCCTTGGGTACCTTATTCGTAGGAGGAATATGAAGACATATGCGATAGTTTTGAACATTTACTTTTCCGGACGTTTCGGTCATTAACGATGACCATCATCAGTGAATTCTAAATACAAAGAATTATTTTTATAAGAATAACTAAACAGCAATAAAAACATTACAGGAGTCAAAAATGATAACCGAAAGCAACAAGTTAAAATGAAATATATAATCCTAAACCGTTGAAAGCAAATTGGTGAAAATCTATTAATAAGAAATTGATTTAATATCGTAAAAAATAACTAAATTAAATAATAATCCCATGAGTTTAAAATATGCATAATAAACATGAATTAAATTCCTATCGAAATACAAAAATTGTAAACTATAGCAATAAAGTCGAAAGCAAGGCATGAAGAAATCGATTAATAAGACTGAGAAAAAAAAGAAGAGAAGATTAAATAATCCCATGAGCAGCAAATATGCATAATAAACATGAATCAAGCGGAATACAATAAATTCACTATAAACCACAGCAAGAGAGAATTATATGGGCAAGGCGAACAATCGAAAATAAGTTAGATGAGGGGACGGTATGTAATCGAAGCGGATATTAATACAAGGAGCGAAGCAAGTAATTCAATTGAGTTAAATTTTAAGTGATTGAACATTAAATGATACGAGTAGACTAAGGCACGAAAGGTTAAATAGTATGTTTTGATCACCTCTTTTTAAAAAAGAGGTGATCAAAACATAAAAGTTAAAAAAATGATAACTAAGATTCCTAACCAACGAGGACACATTGGCAATCAAGTGGGTGAGGATATGTTCTCGGAGTGGTGAATTTAGTGGCAGTGTCAAAGGTATGTCGCCCTGAAGACTGTAAAGCGGACACTACTTGGAGACGCATCATGATCACCCTAAATTTAGGAGATGGGGGGGGGGGGACGTAATTTTACAGGAGGGATGTTCATTGGGGCTAGTGAGGAGGGGGCGGAGTCCTTCCCTCATTTATGTTTGGAGGGTCCTCTTCTTCTGGGAGGTGTGGGCGTTGGCGCTCGGGGTCTTTGGCCTCTTCGCCACCCTCATCCCCTCGGCGGCGGACTTGGCCAGACACGAGACCTTTGGCCAAGCTTGTATAGAGCCGGCTAAGGATGGGCCATCTCTAGGGCCACTCGCTGCTAAGGGACGGCCCATCCCTCTGGCCACTCGCCACATATGGATGGCTCATCGCTTTAGGAACCGCAAATCTCGGAATAATTCCAAGTCTTTTCGTTCTCTTTTTGAATCCTTCTTTAAATGATTGACGATGTGTTATCTTCTATAGCAATTCCAAAGTCTTATTCAATGGTTCTCTTTATTTCATTCCTGGCTTAGGAATAAAAAAGAATCTAAAGGAATATCAAAGCAATAAATCAAATGCTCATAAAAGAAGTTTAATTAATATAAATAAAGAAGAGGAATATAAAAGAAATGTTAATTAAAACAAAAGGTGTGGCAATTTATATGAATGTATGTAGCGAAAGGAACTTAAAAGGAATGTAAAGGCTTAGATAAACATTGCTAGGATATTAAGAATGGATATGTAAAGAGATGAATGTCGTCGACCACAAATGGAGGATAAGAGAAACGAGATCTGTGACGAGGTTTTTCTTTTCTCTCCTCTGGAGCTTCCTCAGAGTAACAAGAAAAGAAGACTAGAAATTCTTTCAGTCGGTGGGAAAGATTCATCGCAGGAACAGCCCCCTCTAAACCCCCTGCCACCTCAGCCGAGAGGGAGGAGAGTGGTCCCCGGTCGCCCCTTTCCCTAATTCCCTCTTCTCTCCCAAAGAGTCCGAGTGGACCCTGATGAGAGAAGGTCCACTTTCTTCCTATAGCAGAAAGATTGAATAGAACGGAACACTTCCATCACATGGACCTACTGATTTTATCGTGGACTCCGAACCACGTATCCCTCGGTTTCTTCCATCTCTTTCATTCCATTTGACAACTTCATACAGTTAGCAGGACAACGACTTGATCTCTATTACTTTTTACAGCTTCTTTTGCATTCATGTGTTTAATGTAGCATTTATGCCTTTATGAGTTTTAAGCCATATTCGCTTATTTATTTTGTTCGGTGTTTATGTTGTATATGTTGCGGGATTCTTTTAGTATTTTGTTATTTTTTATGATTTAATTTTCACTTTTCTTTACAGTTGTTTCGTTTTGATTTTAGTGTTCCAATTATACTTAATTCACTTTGAGCAAATCACTTTACTTTTGTTTTGACTTTTCACTACACTTTTTTTGCATTTCACTTATTTATTCATTTACACTTAAGTTCACTTAGTAATATTTCACTTTTGTTCTTTTGTTTTTCTCTTCATTTTTGGTCTGTTTGTGTTCATTTTGTGGTAGTTTTGTTTAATTCGGTTCTCTTATTCCCGTATTCCTGTTAGGTAGACATTATCGGTTCTTTATGTTAATGGTTGGCTATATGTCTCTGTCGGTCTTCTTTCCTTCGGTCCTTTTGGATAAAGTTCACTCAAGAAAACGAGGGTCTTTCCTCAATTGTCAGCTGATGTCTACTGCTGGGGGGGGGGGGAGTTGAGTATTAAAGGGGGTTCTGCTCTGATCGTTGTGTTGTGCTCTGCAATTGTTAGTTCTTCTATTTTCCTCTCTATTTTCTCCGCTCTTTCCTTGGTGTTGATATTGAGCACTTTTATTCTCGTCTCTTGATGCAGACTCTGCCTCACTTCGATGCCCTCGTCTCCGCGTGTTACACCTTTTAGATTTGCTGTTGTTGGAATAGGATTGGGCAGAAGAAGCTCCCTTCCAAGTGCCATATATATTTTCCTTTTTCTCTTCATAATTAAACTTTTTAAGCTCTATATTAGTTTTAGTATCGGTGTTACCTTATTCTTCCTCTCAGTTTGTTTCGAAGTTTTTGTTGTTATTTATAATCCCAAGACTTTGCCCTCTGTGTGATATCTGCAGTTCTGTTCTTCAACTTAAATATCTGAAACTTTCATTCTGTAGATTTAGATTATCATAATTTCCTCCTATTAGTTCTTAATCTTCCAGTCCCTTTCGAAATAGTTGATATTACTGATTTTTAATGCTGTAGTCCTAGCCACAAAGCGTTTGTTCTTACTTGGTGTAACGACGATCTATCTTATGTTGCCCGCAAACTCGATGCTTAAACAATCAGACATTTATGGGTGTGGTGGCAGATCTGCTGTATAGATTGAATACAGCGGTAAGCTGATAGAGCCCTCCTGTGCCAGTCCAACTTCCAGTTCGAATTCTGGTCCTGCATAATCATTAATCACCACGTATATTTTTCAGCAGATGATGTAATCGCAGAAAATCATCTCCAGATTGCTCTTGATCTTTTGATTTGAGATTTTCTATTGTCTGTTTCTAACCCAGAAGACTTTCTCAAATGCTTTATCTACATCTCTCAAGACCAGATCGATGTAGGTTTCTCTATTTTAACAATGGGTATTTTTCTGTTATTATATCAAGTGCCATCGTGGTGTCTCTGCCTCTTCTGAATCCGAAATGGTAATCATTATAAATGTTATATTCTTCGAGATATTCTTTCAGTCTTGGATTGAGGATTTTTTCGAAAACTTTGCCAATTAACTTCAATAGGAATATAGGCCTGAAACTTTTGAGGTGACTCAGTGGTTTACTTGGTTTCGAAGCAAAAATCATTTTGGCTAGTCTATAGCCATCTGAGAAGTAACCGGTTAGGCACGCGTATTTTTTCCGGTGCTTTTGTAATATTTATTCTAGTTATACATGTGTGGCTTGACCTTTTGGCTTGAAAAAATTGATTACACCTTTGATTACTTGTGTTGTTATATAAGCCACTGTACCCGGAATGTATTCCCTCTGCGCTCTATTGTTGATGGTCGGGTTATCTTGGCGATGTTTTCTCTCAAGTAAGGATGGCTCACTTCGTCAATCTCTACAGTGAAGTTTTCATTCTCCTTTGGTGTTATGGAGAACACAGATTTAGGTGAGCACATAATAGTTCTTCTGTGGTCGTGTCGTCTTGATTTTCCCACTTCATTCCTTTTTAATTGTTATTTTCATTCTTGGGTGTCCTGCCTTTGAATTTGTTTATTAATCCCCCGTTTTCTTTAGGTCCTCTATTTACATTGATTTATTTCCTATAAGACTCCCATATATGACCTTGTTGATCTTCTATGAGATACCTTAGTTCTTCCTTCCGCCTTCTGGGTGCATTAAAGCTTTCTTTTGTTGGTTCGAGGAGCTTATTTGATCGTGGAAAACGCTCGGTTCTCGCTTTTTTCTCTTCATTTCTTCCGTCCACTGAGGGTGGAAAAGAGAACAGAATCGCGTCCTCGAGGTGTTTCTTTCGTCCGCCGCGTTGATCATTCATGTTAATTCTAGATTTTCCCCGTCGATTTCTTCTAGATTTGCGTCTGAGCGATCATTAAGGATGAAGTTGCGGAGTTCTTCTTTGTAACCTTCCCAGTTAACACTTCTGTACTCTTTCCTCTCTGGCTCTTCTACCATTGAATATTGATGCATGAACAGTAATGTTCCAACATGGTTACTACATGCAATGTTGATCAGGTGCGTATGCATTTTAAGTGACATGTTGTAGCTGCTTAAAGTGACATCAGGCTTCTTAGCAGCAATGCCTGTAGGGCGGGTCCTATGGTTGCTGGCGCCCTGGGCAAGCAGATGTTCGGCGCCATTTTCAATTATAATTATAAAAAATTCGCAAATAGAAGACTAAAAATATAGAATAATGGAAATAAGTTTATTACCTGAGGTGGTTTTGAACAATAATATTGTTTTTCTCAACCTGTATTGTGGACAGTATGAACAATTAGCGTACCTGAAACATTTTTTTCCGAGCATTTACTCGTAGATCAGCAAATCGTTTCATGGCACTTTCTATATTTCTATTCTTTGTAATGTCATTTTCTATAGACAAAATTGATAAAGAATTTATTCTGTCTTGAGACATGGATGAACTTTTCTTCCATCTGAAAAACGTCGGATTGAAAAAGTATTTTATTTATTATTTTCACTTTTTCCTCTTTTGGAAGATCCTTGGTGGCGTCCCTAAGCAAATGGCACGCCCAGGGCAACTACCGGAAGTGCCGATACCTTGAACCGGCACTAAATACCTCTGACATATGTTGGAAAGTTTAGTCTTATTCTCATGAAAATATTCCTTTCTAAAATCATGTCTAAATTAGCTTCTCTTTGGTTCGTTGTGTGGTAGCCGTTTGCTCTGCAGGTGGCATTGAGGTCACCACCCTAACTACAGTAGGGTGACCTCTGCCGAGAATTGGCATTTGGTAGTATGTGGCAACTATCATTGGCATCATTTCTGTTTCATTCTTTGCAGTCAACAATGTCTCATCCAGGTTGTTGACTTCAAGGCATTTTAGGTCTCTTCTGATTGTTATGACCACCCAGTCGTGTTGCCCACCTGAAGGGATAGCGTTAATGGCGTTGCAATTAAACAGTTTCATTGGTCTTTGTACTGGATTCACTCCGTGATCAGATATTAATATAATACCTGTATTGGTCTCTACGAATATATTACCGAGTGTTGTAATTTTAATGATCCAGCCTTGTGTCTGTCTACCTGCAGTAAACTGGGCTTTTTCCTCCTTTCAGTTAACATTGTTGAATTAGGATGAAATCTTCGGTTTCCTTAGCGCTTTGTCAGGTGGCTCTTTCGCTGCCCTCTGTTGTACGCTTGAACTTGCCACATCTCTTATCTTTGAAGGTTCCTTGGCGAAGAGTGGCGCAGTCCCCAGGATAGATACGTATCTTGTCCTGGAATTAGAGTTTTTCTGCCTCTTTCCCGTCCTCTTATCCTGTCTTACCTGTAAATGCCCATTCGCATTTACCTTCTTTGAGTCCATTTATTACGTCACTTCGCCTATTCCTTCCATTTAATGGGATTGTCTCGTTGACACACATTTTCAGGTCGATGTCTGACGCCTCCGTGAGTTTTTAGTTGTTACTTTCTTCGTTGCATCTTGTTTCTTCCTCGTTTTTCTTCTTGGGACGATGCTTAATTTCAGGACTTCGGATGAAAGGAGGTTCTCTGAGTACCGCATTTTCTCGTTTCCGTTCTTCTCAAACATTTTATTTAATGTAGTTGCGAATGTTCCTTCCTGGCTTCCCAATATTCATGAATTGGATGCACGTCAGATTTCCGCGGATGTTCCCTCTGGTACTCTTCGATGGGTCTGGGCTTCGTTGACTTCTTTTATTTCGCTGTTTTGACCAATACCGCATACGTTGCTTTTCTTTTCTTTTCATTTTTTTATTCCGTTTCCTTCCTTTCCATTATTTCTTCTCTTTGGGGGCATGACATAGCCATGGTTCTGTGTGGCCCATTGCAGTATATGCATTTTTTTGTTTCCCCTTTACACCCCCTTCCATCGAATAATACCCGAAGCGTATTTGGATGTTTATATGCTTCTAACGTTCCATATGTTCAGGGGAGATCCTCATGTTGAACTTGAGTATCCCTCGTTAGTTCATTTTTTTTAGGCATTTCCGTCATTGCATACGAAGTTTTGAACACGTTTATGTGGTGTCCAAATTCAATAATCTCGTTGATTTTGATTCTATCTCCTTTTTCCTTTCTTCGTCGTCGTGTGATCCCACCCATATATCTACTTCCCGGCTGATTCTGCTTCTGTTTGCTCTTACTTGAGGAAGGATCTTTGGTACCAATCCAATTTTCTTTAGTGGTTCGATCCCTTCACGCGACACAAACTTTCGACATCTTTCTCCGCGTTGCAGATTAAAATGGAGCCACTTTGAATGTCGATAATCTCGAGAAGTGCCACTGTCAGATGTTACTATAGATTTCCACAGATTATTCATTTGTTCGGCTTGTTTTCGTGATCGATGGTTCGCAGAGGTACCCGTTGGCATTCGAAGGTTCCTTCTTTCCCTAGTAGGGGTTTATCCGTTATCGTCCTGTTTCCAAGAGACTAGGAGCTCTTTTCTTTGTTCCTTCAAGCGTTTATGTTGTTTTTCGTCTTCTCGGGTAAAAGGTGTAATGAAAGGCAGTACAGGTGTACCCTAATTGCCTAACAGCGTATGGTTCCCTATCTATCTACCTATTTAAACAGTTCACCACCACCCTACCTATATAGGCCTAAGCTATTTGTCGTCTCTACAGAATTTCGGGTTCCTGGTCCTAAGGACACCCCTTCATCACATCACCTATTTGGGCTTCTTTCCGGGGTTCATAATACCCTACTTTTTAGCGGTTTTGTGCGTTGTGGTACCATGCGTTATGTTGTCTTTAGTCAGATAATTATTCGAATTTAAAGCGTTGTAAATGAGAGAAGATTAAGGGCATGGTTCTCCCTTAGGTTATATACCCAGTCCACTGAATACGAGATGGATCTCCAATCAATTCAGTGGACGCATTTATGTATCTCTTCTTTCTTCAGTAATAATTCTCGTTTCCCGTTTTAACCTCCTTTACCCGTTGTAAGCTCTACGCACCCAGTACTTTTCAAGCAGACTGAGTGAGTGCATTAAACAAGAATTCAATTCAATTAGTGTAAGGGCTTATGTGTGAAGAGGAAAAAGGTATGGATAGTGAAAGAGAGATGTGGGGAAAAGACAAAATGCGTCAGATTTTCAAAGAGAAGCAAGGAACCTGGAGGTCAAACTAATCGCCTTCTCAGCCTGAGTCTTTGTTACATCTTAGGTTCAAATAGACTTAAATCTAGAATTTCTCCGGCGGGTTATTGGATCTCGCATGGCCGCATTCATATACGGATTTTAAATTAATTGAATCAAATCTTCAGTCAACCGTATGTTGATGTTAGTGGGGTTGCTCTACACTGGGATATCTGCTGTGTATATTAAATACAGGATAGGGCAAGATATACCTCTGAGGTAACATCGTTTGAAGGTAAAATGTCGGCCCATTAGTCTACCCCTATACTGATATACGCTTACCTCTGCAAAGCATAAACGAAGACGATTTTTCTAATTTATTGTTTAATCCCAGTTGCAAGATTTTGTAGTGTAGGCTTCACTGCCACACTTTATCAAACTGTAAGATATTTTAGTGCAGGCTTCGCTGCCACACTTTATCAAACGCCTTTGATACGTCTCTGCCTACATTGTCCACATAGCTCCCGTCTCTTTTGGCTCGGGCAATCTTCTCGGTTATTATGCGGATTGTCATCTCCGCGCCTCGTCGTGTTATGAAGCCATTTTGGTTTTCTCTCAATACTGAGTTGTCCTCCAAGTGTTGGACGAGTCTCCTATTGAGCATCTTCTCGAATATCTTACCTCCAAGTGTTGGTCGAGTCTCCTGTTGAGCATCTTCTCGAATATCTTACCTCCAAATTCCAGAATGAAAATTGGGTGGTAGCTTTCTTTACTCGCCGGTGACTTTCCCTGTTCAGCTTTGGATATCATTTTAGCTGTTTTATATTCATTAGGGAAATGACGTGTGTTTATATAGGCATTGAAGATGTTTAACATCCCGTCTAGGATGCATTGTAATGCCTTGTGTAGTTTAATTTGTTCAGGCCTGAATGGTCCGGCGCTTTTTGCTTTAATTTGATTCCATCCTCATTGCAGTCTTCTCGCTGTTCTCCTTGATGGTACGGGTCCGTCTTTTCAATTAAGGTACTTAGCTCCTCTATTATTTAATGTTCAAATTCTATTTCAATGTCATGATTCTCTTCCTCGCTGATTTTAAAAATATTCTCCAAGTGCTCTCTGAATATTGCTTATATTTCAAATTCCTCCATTTTTATCTCTCCTTCTGCATTCCATTTTCTTCCTTGGATGTGATCATTTTACTCTTTTAATCCTTTGCCAGAATTCTTTGGCTATGGCTTGATCGACGAGCTCTTTTTGAAGCATCAGCTCGTATTTTCCCAGTCCGCCCTATTTTAGTTCTTTCTCTGCGGCGATGGTATCTGTGGGGAAATCGATATCACACGATAAAACCAGATACACAATTTCGGTTACCCCACCGTCAAGAAGCTACCCGGCGTGTAGGCCGATACTTTAACCTCCCCCCATCCTTCTCCCCTTTTGACCCGCTGGTAACCAGCCTCGATATTCATAGCCAAGAAAGTCAGAATCAACAGATTTCGTAGTTCGTTTGCATAAACAAGCGAAGGTAGGAGAGCCGTTAGAATAAAAATGTATAAACAGGCTCACGGTTCCCCCTAAGAGTTGAGATCTAGTTTCGTCAAATGAACAAAATTACAGGAGCTGCGACGAAAACCAGAAGATGCCTTTAGAGCTAAGGAACTACCCTCTGAAAAGTGATGCTCATTGAGAGAGGCTTAAACATAGGTACTCATCCCCCCTTCTCCTTCTCCCAGTGGCTAGGGGAGGCGTATATACTGCTAGCTGGAGAATAGACGGGAGATCGAGTTAGCCATCGAGAAGACGAAGACCGGTGTTAGGGCCCGGCATTAAAACGGAACCGAGCGGAGAAGTTAAGACGAAATTCATCCCGAGGCAGTTCCCGTTGGTCACAACGAAGAGTAGACCATCTGTATAGAGAATCACTCTCATACATCTCTCGTCAGAGAAACCCCCTATCTCAGTTTTCTAATAAAACCAGAGATATCTCTAACCATTGAGGAATTCTCAAAGTGAAGTCTCCCTTCCTCACTCGTAAAAAGATTCACTTTTTGGTCATCGCTCGTTATCGAGAAGCACCACAAGAGTAACCCGAAGATTGGAATAAGCATACCTCCACGGTATTGTTGCTTAAATCGTCAGATTAAGATACCGTCCCAAGCGCCATCCTTTCCCTCACCTCGAGAACCACTGAACGTCCTAGTCGGTGACAATATCTGTCGCTCCGAGCCTCCTCACTTTCATCGAAGTTTAACACAGCCAGACGATCAGCTGTGCAACCGATTTCACAAACCCTCGCCGAACCTCGAATCCCTCCCCTCCGCCATAAGATTCACGGTCAAGGTCGTTGCTCGTCCGAAGTCGCTTATTTTTAAAGGTAAAAGGAGTGACATTTAATTATGCGTGTGAATTAATGTTAGTACTAAAGTGAACTTGCGAGTCAACCATCGCGTAATATTCATTTTTAAAGTATTAATTTTCATTTAGATCCTTTTTGTATACTCGTTGTAGATTTAAAGTTTTTTTAGATTTTATTTTTTTTGTTGTAATTAAAAGTATATTTTTTGTTCGAGTTGTTTAACTAAATCCTCGAAACGCTGCACATGGCAATAGATATCTCCCCTGATTAAAGAATCAAAGCAAAAGATTAAATAAAGTAGAATTATAGCACTCTTAGAGAAAAAAAGGAACGAAGTTATTTACGTACTGAACAAACGTACGTACACATCGGCTTTATGCCACGACAGTATCTGTATCGGGTTTCTATTTATGGTCATAAATATATCCCGAGATGGTCACTGCAAGGAATTTGGATTGGTTTTATATAATAGTTGCACGAGAAGAGGAAATTTGCCAACCATATATTTGGTTTATTGGCTCCCCTTTCATGGATGCAGTGGAGCTCTCGGAACCGAGGCGTTGGACGATGTTTATGTCAAGTAGTCTGTTAAGGCCCCTATCTACCACATTAGATTTCTGATAACCGGACTCTAAGCACCTTGCATTTAGGTCACCTAAAACGTGGGTAACCTCCTGTTGAATTCGGTCATAAGTGACTGGATTGGTAAATAGTTACGCTTCTGGGGTTGGTAACCTGTAGCAATCACCATTTTGCCTAGGTTCACCTCGACCATTATTGCTATATCCAACTCTTCCAATCTGTAATTCCTTTTTATTTCTATGGCCGCTCCGTCGTAGCCTTCTTTGGCGTGATTTACTCTTACTACATCGTAGTTCAGGATTTGAATTTCTTCACCATCTGCGTTAACACGTGTTTTGAGATGAGTATAAAATCTGTATCGAGAATGCGGAATATGTTGTGAAATTGCACTATTTTTCCGAGCCATCCATTGGTTTTAATACTTAGAAACTCAAGTTATTTATTTGCATACTAAATTAGGCAGTTTTTTACCTATGCTTTTCTTTCTCTGTGGCTTGTTTGAGATTGGTTTGTTCTCTATTCCCATTTTATTTTTCATTATCTACTTCGTTATTCTCTGTTCATGTTGGGCTGGGATCTTCGATTTACTTTTCGTTGGCCTCGTTTCCCTTCCTGAATTAGTTGCTGCTTCCTCTGATCCCGGCGCTATCCTCATCCAAAAGTAGTTCCTCGTCGCCCTCGTCCTCCACAATTATTCTACTTGTTTTGTGGTTGTTCGTGAGAACTGGATGGAAATATAATGGTCCTTTAGTGCCATGAAACACATTTTCAAAGATCCGGGTTCTTAAGGGATCTTCATTACGGGATAATTGTTTTCTCGGTGTCGGGAGTTGAGTATTTCTTCATACGCGCCTGGGCAACTATGTTGGCTATATGCGCTTGTATTACGCATGGAATGATTTTCGCATTTATTCCCTCGGCTATGTATAAGAACTGGTCATTGCTCTGTTGGCTTTTTTCCATTGTTTGTTTTTGCCGCACTTGTGTAAGTTTGAAAGTTTGCGTTTCTCATTTCTTCTTCTATTCCCTTCGATTATTTGTTTCCTCATGGGGAAGTTAATGGTAAGTCGCATTCTTTCCACCGGTGGCCTTCCCACCGCATTCACTGCATAAGAATTTCTCTTTGTTCGGGCAGTTTGCCGATGCTTGGTCCTCCAGCTTGTAACATACAAGCAACATTTGTATGTTGTGGAAGGTTTCTAGTTCAATGTTTTGCGGTGGTATGCGCATTTTGTACGCAAGATGGCTTCGTTCTTCGCTTTTTGTGCCATCTCTTTGATTCTGGTCAAGTTGTTTTGCTTGTAGATCTCCTATTTAAGGTCGGCCGGATTATGTTTTCCCACCCAACTTTCGACATTTCTGCACATTATGCTTCTGTTGGCCGTCAACTAGGGCAGAGGGGTCTTTTCTCAAGACCGATGTCCTTTAGTGACCGTTTTCTGTTACCAGAGAGAATGGCATCTACGTCCTTGTACTCCGAACATAAAAAATGTTTCTGGTTCCGACTTCGATTAGTTTGATCAGAGCCAGCTTTAGTTCTGCGAATAGCACTTCGCACACCTTGCTGTTAGAAAGTGCTGTTTGTCCTGGGAGAGTCCTTATGGGGACCCTCTTTGCCATCGCCATCCCCTGACGGAAGAGAGGTGAAACGGGTTCCATCGTTGTTTTCCTCCTTCTTTTTATCCAGCTTCCTCCAGTTCCTCTATTTATACCCTAACCTCGTAGTTCGGCATAAAGAGAACGAAGATTATGATGCCTTAACTCGGTTCACGGGTACATTTGAGTTTCAGGAGGGAAACAATGGGAGGGGGGGAGCTTACTTCCTCATTTATTCGTTTTATTACTAACCAAAATAAATGATATCTCTTTTAAGGATCTTTTGGCAAGCCGGGCGGATGTCGAGATTATCTTGTGCTGGGTTCCTGGACATGTAGGAATTGCGGGAAATGAGCGCGCCGATGAGGGCGCCAAAGAGTCCGCGAGGACTCTGTGATCGGACCAGCGTTTCGCTCTTCCTCACACCGACTACATGGCAGGAATGCGTGCAGCTCTTCGGCCTGCCTGGCAAAGAAGATGGGAGACGGTCGAAGGGAACTTAAAGTTGCGTGCCATTGCGCCGCGACTGTTCCCATGGACCTTTTGCCCAATGCCGCGACGGCTTCAGGTCGCTTTCTGTCGTCTCTGAATCGGGCACACTCGTGTGACGCATCGCCATTTGATGGAGCGCTCGCCTGCGCCCTATTGTAACGAATGCGTCGTCCCCCGGACTGTTCGGCACATTCTTGTCGAATGTCCCAGTCTGGAAGATCTTCGCGCACGTTGCCTGTCCCAGTACCGGAATGGGCGGGGTCGCTACCGCCTGTCCCTTGTGCTCGGGACGAGTTCGTGCACAGCGACCTGTGGACTTTTAGACTTTTTGGAGGAGGCTGGCCTTCTCTCCGTTATTTAATATTCAAATGTGGATCGTGGTCTTCTTCGGCGGGGGAGGGCGGGCCTTCCCCCGTCGATGGAGCTCGCTCTATATTTTTTCAATTCATTTGTTTTTGTTTTTTTTTGCTTTTTGTTTTTGTTTTGTTTTGGGTTTTGTTTTGTTTTTAATTTGGCTTTTAATATAGCCTAGATACAGGCTAGCTTGAGTACGGCGACTTATGCCCTAGAAGGCAGTCGCCAGATGAGATAATAGAAAAAAAAATCTTAAGGATCCCGGATTGCTGCTTTCGGTGCACTCGGCTCTCGCTGATAAGAAAAGTAAAGGATAGTTTTGCTTTTCTACAATTTCTCTCACTGGTGGACAAGCCTAAGCGTTCAGAGCCAGACCGTCCGTAAGACAAGAAATGAACAGAACCGCCGACTTATATGCCATACAGACAAAACATTACCTTATCTTAACATATGAGCTCGTCGCTGATTGGTCGGTTTGTGACGTAAGATGGGTGAAAACCCGCGAGAATAATCTATTCTCTTTTTCTCTTAAAGTAAACGCCATCTCCTACAAAAGGATTCTTGAAATTTCTCTTCATATGAGTAGCGCTCCTAAAGAGGGTTGAGGAATTCCAGGAAACCTTTCTAGCGGATTCAGGAATTCTTACTGTCGTTGTATACGGCCGAGTATGTACGTAAGTTTGCTCGGTACAGAAATAAATCCGTTCTTTTTTTTGGCTCTAAGAGTGCTCTACTATTTATTATTTAATTTGATTTTTTAACCAGGGAGGATTCGTAAATTTATATATCTATTTGTAGGGTTTAGAGGATTTAATTAAACCACCAGAGAAAAAAATATACTTTTAATTACATATAATAAGTGTCTAAATAAATATCACTACTACCAATGAATACTACGCGATGGTTGAAGCACAAATTCACTTTAGTCCTGAATGTTAATTCAAGAACATAATTAAATAGGAATCCTTTTACCTTTAAAAGTAAGTGACGCCAGACGAGTAATGACCTTGACCGAGAATCTCGTTTAGTGAAGGAGGGAGTCGAGGTGAGGTGGGACGAGTGTGCCTCCAGACGAGAGGCGGACTGGACAAAACAGCTGAGTTCGAGATGCTTCTTGACGGGACGATAAAGCGAGGGGCAGTGGATGCATGATTATTCCAATCCTTGGATTACACTTGTGGGGCTTCTCGATGATAAGCGTTGACGAGTGGGACTTCACTTTGGGTATTCCTCAATGGTGAGGGATATCTCTGGTTTTATTTGAAAACTGAGATAGGGGTTTTCTCTGACGAGAAGGGTATGAGAGTGATTTTAAATCCCGATGGTCTACTATTCGATGTGACCAAACGGAACAGCCTCAGGATGAAAACTTCTTAACTCCCGCTTGGTTCCACTTTAAATCCCGGACTGACGCCTGTCTTCGTCTTCTCACGATCGCTAACTCGATTCCTCATTCTTTTCTCCAGATCGACGCATATATACCTCACTTATCTCCTGGGGGGAAGGGAGGGGGTGTGAGGGACCATGTTTAAGCCTCTTTCCTAGGGGTATCACTTTTCAGAGTGGTCTCCCTTAGCCCTAATGGTCTCTTATGGTTTTCGACGGAGAGAAGGAAATTTCGTCTATTTGGCGAAACTAAACCTAAACAATAGGAGGGGAAAGTGGGCCCATAGATTTTTCTTCGAAAGGTTCTACCACCCTCCTTTGTTTATACCAACGGGCTACGAAATCTGCCGATTCTGAGTTTCCTGGCGAGGAATATCGAGGATTGTTGTGCCAGTGAGGCAAAAGGGAGGGGGGAGGGTAAAGTATTGGCTCACATGCCACATAGCTGTTGACGCTGTGTAATCAAACTGTCGTCTGTTTTATTTTCGCGTTATTGATTTCCCCACACTTCTATTGCCTTTACCTAACCGCATATTGTTTGCATTTTGTTTTAGTATGTTTGTTTAGTATTTTGTTTCGTATTTTGAGCTCAGACCCATTTTATTTATATATACATTAAATTGATGCGCTGAGTCAATATTTACAATGATCTCCCTTGTTTTTCAGAACTGCTTCAATGCGTTTTGGCATGCTAGAAACCTAATTTCTAATGATATCTTGACTATTATTGCTCCATTTTTGTTCAATAGGCACCCACAGCTGCTCAAGATTGAATAGCTCCTGTTTAGTAACCGCCAGTTTGACTATCGCCCACAAATTCTCTATTGGTTAGAATCTGGCAAATTCTGAGGCCATTGTCGTAAAAGATCCATGTTTTTTTTATCCAAGAGCTTTGTTATCGATTTTGAGTTGTAACAAAGTGCGCCATCATGCTGAAAAATAAAGTTACCATCCCCAAATTGGTCCTAAACTATTGGGAAAAGGTGCTGATGAAGCTAGTTTTGGTATCATTTTGAGTTCATGTCAATGTTCTTGGGTAAAATTGTTTGTGCCCCAACTTCCTTAGATGAGAAGCAGCCCCAAACATGGAGAGTGTCGGGATGCTTCACCGACAAATGACTTGTGAAAGCACTTTTCTTTTCACCTCCTAACGAGGGATCTTCTAGAAGCTCCAAACAAACAGAATGGAGCTTCATCAGAGTATATCACTTTGTCCCAGTCTTGAACTTTTCATTTTTTATATTTCTTACAAAAGTGGAGCCTATCTACAAGGTTTTTCCTGGTCTGATGATGCTTCTTTGCAGCTCCTATTGACTTGAGGCCTTTGTCGAAAAGTTTCCTCCTCACGGTGCGCTCTGCTGCGTTCACACCTGCTTCTTTCCACTCGTGAGCAAGAATGTCAAAGGAGGCAACCCGACATCTTTGACATGGAACCTTAAAAGAAGGGGCTTAGCGCAAATTCGAAATGACGAAGATTTTTTTTCCTTGTTTTCGGTTGAAAAATGTAAAGAAAACAATTTTGATGGTTTTCTGCCGTTAATCTGTAGAATTAGAGGAAGTAAACATGTCTAAATAACCAACTTACCCCTAACCTCCCACATCGTTGCTTGGTAAATAGAAATTAATTCTTATTAGCCTTATAAAGAAGCTCCCTTGATTCACTCTCTCCAAACAAGCGAGCGTAACTGGGGCAGTCTTAAAGATGGCGTCGTTGAAGGATTCTTGCGTTGCAGAATTGGGTTGAAATAGTGACTTTATGAGTGCTGACACATCGTCTTCTCCATCAAAATATTACAGTTAACTATCGCAAAGATACGGAGAACTATGACGTGATATGGTAGTCCAAAACGCTTGCACTAGTCTTATTCAAAATTACCAAAAGAGGTACCTAAGGAGAGTAATGAACCTGTAGTGGTGTAGGAACCACATCGTAGGATGAAATAAGACACTTAAAAAAAAATGGGCACTTTGAAGTCTTATGAAAACCTATAACGGGTTCACACGTTGAACCCCAACATATATCATTTGATAAAAGGGAATCCGAATGGGTGTGTTCTAAAGAGAACCCTGTTCCCGAATGGTATCACCTCACTTTTGGGAAACCTCCGAATGGACAGTGGTCAAATGAACAGATTTTTTGGTTGTTTTACTAAGCTGGTGGTATCTATTCAACTGCGATAACGACAGAACAAAATAAAAAACCCTACAAACTACAAACGAGAGCAAAAAGATACTGCCAACTCTCTTAAAGAGAAACTCATGGAAATTTGCTTGGGAGCAAAAGCTCTGAAGCCAAGAACCATTGTTTCTCCTGAATTTCAATGGTTGGCCCCCAAAAGTAGTTTTAGTATCTCTATAATAGTAAAAACCCCGCAACATTATAATTTAAATATATCCTAACGTTATAGAGTAAACAGGTTAGTTAGACTTTTTAAAAGAAATTGTCATTTTCCTGATCAACCTTTTATATTCTTACGAATTACTAAATCATTTTTTCTTTCCGTTGATTCAACAAACTTTAAACCCATCTTAAAAAGCAACAAACGACTGGAATATAATAATTTTGCTTCACTAATGATAAAATCTATTTAAAAGACGGTAGGTAACAATTACAATCCTATTTCTTCTATATATTTAATATAAATCGGATTTAATCGATGTTTGAAAAGTGAATTTGTGATTTGAGCATAAAAGGAGAGAAATGGTGGCATTTGGCAGCCATTGAATGGAGGTCTCTAGATCCCGCCATGTCTGCTAATTAAACATTGAAAACAGACACCAAATAGCTTTAATCTATGGAAAACCAATAAATATATATAATGATTATGTTTTGTTTCTGTTAGTATTAAGATATCTATATTTAAAAACATCCATTTACTTTAAATTAAAACCCCCAAAGCTTCTATTTTTATGTTTTGAAACGCTCTAATTTAGCCCAATTGATCAAAGAAATATGTTAAAGGAACATTATTAAATATTATTAAATTACTTATGTAAAATAATCCAACAAATGTGTTATCCAATAATAATGTAAAGCATTGTAAAATAAAGTAATGCAAGTATATTGTAGAAATGTAATATTATTTTAATTTATATCGAATGTTAAATATCGCCGTGTGTGTGCGGGCCGTTCACATAGAAGCGAAATTGTGAACTGCCTCAAGATGAAGCCTTGAATAAAGAATACTGAATCCAGCTCCAAAATTTCTTTACCCCTGAGGAAATCTCGGATCACTATTATCCATTATCCATCCTACAATCAAGAAAGAAGAGAACTATTTACCCTTTAGAGTCAGTCCCTTGGGGTACACGTATTATATAATAGGTAAGCTGCTGGCACAAATTGGAGGATATAATAGGCCCAGCGAGAAACTCCACAAAATGACGCTCGGTAGATTTATCAAATCCTAACAAATTGCCTTACATGTAAATATCAGAAGTAATATGTTATAGGTGGGTTGAGGAGGAATTACCAATTTATAGCGGGATCCCTTGGTCCCGGTTTATAGGGTGGACCAGTATATGGTGAAGGGAAATTAAGTATCTGATTCCCAAGATGAATTCTTTACTGTGTTCTTATTTTGGCTTGGCTTACCGAAGGTTTCGGGGTAATAGAGGTAAAGAAGGACGTTGCAAAAATATACTTTATTCTAATATTGGTCTATAACGGGGCAAGCGTCACCTCACGAGAGGTTATTTTCCGAGCGAGTAACACAGTATATATATTCAACCCGAAGTATTAAATTTGGAAGCGACAAAACTTGGTGAACTTAAAATGTAACGGGATAATCTTAACGACTGTAATCTAGTAATCTGACAATACAATAATCATGCTAACTGAACTGCTCTGACTATATATATATATGCTTATTTCCTAGAGGGCGTGGCCTAGATTTATCATTCTCCACCCCAAAAGCGGAGCTAATGAAAGCTGTGTAAGTCGAATTACTTGTATATCCCAAGTTTTATCAATATAACCGGATGAGCTTGTCACAGCTCTGTGATACAATTTCCTTTGGCTAGCGGGTATGTTTACTCAGGTGTTTCGTAAACTTCCGTCTTTCGATAAATCTATTCCGAGATGCGAAATATTTGTTTACGCATTTGTCTTATTAATACAGGTCATTTTGACCTTTCGCGCGTCCGTACATTAGCTGTCCCGGGCTCACTCTCAACGATCGCTTGCCTTATATATATATATATATATATATATATATATATATATATATATATATATATATATATATATATATATATATATATATATATATTAACAAATATATTATATTCCTTATTTTAGCATTCAAATTCATAAATGCAAATTAATCTATACATTCTTAATTCCTTATTCCAATTTTAGACATTTCTTTTAAATGAGTGGAGTATGCTAGGATTTAAAGAGATCACGGCGCGTCCATTTCGTGGAGGTTTTCGCTGGGCCTATTGAATCCTGCAATTTGGTGCTAGTAGCCTACCTATTACACAATTTGATCACTACTATGTCTAATGTGAGAATAATGAGATTAAAATATTTATGTTAATTTGTATAAATTAATTTGTAAAGAGAATAAGGAAATGAAAATACATGTTAATTTGTATAAATCGAGATGAGGCAAGCGGTCGGTAGAGTCGCGCGCGAGAACACACAAAATATGAACGCGGAAAGCAGATATCATGTCGGACACATGAGTCCATATGAGGTCACACGTAAACAAACATTCGCGTCTTGCGAACGATTTATCCAAAAATGGGAGGCTACAGAGCAACTGAGCAAATACAGACTTTGACCAAATGAAATTTTAACATCTGTAACACGCGATTCCTCCAATAAAGATAAAACTATTAAAAATACGTAGATATATAATACACACACAGGTGTTCAGGAGTTCTGCCCTAGGGGTGGAAATTAACGAACCAGACGACTGGGGCTCGCTCCCACGGACAAGTCTAGGTCACGGCGCTTAGGAATCGAACACACATATAGCCAGACATTTATTATTTCGACAAGTCAGAAAGACAATCAGAGAAAGAGAATGATTATTCGATAACACCGTTTACTCCTTTGGTAACGTTACGGAATCGATTTAATTCGCCTAAGTTCTCTCAACTTTGAATCCAATACTTCGTGTAAAATAGAAAGCCTACTTAATGACCGCAAAGTCCTCGTGACGTGCCGCTTGCCCCTTTAATAGGCCAGTGCAAGAATAAAATTATATCTTTGTTACGTCCTTTCCGAAGTCCTTCTTTACACCGATTACCGGGTAACCTTCGGTAAGCCGAGCCTGAATCATAACCCCCTTGAAGAATTATTAAGGAGTCAGAAACAATTTGACGTGGCTATAAAATAAGCCCAGTTGCAAATAGTCCTCACCCTCCGTCGTGCGCAATAGCAACGAGAACTCTTCAATATACTCGCCATTGCGACTACCAGATAACTTTTACCTCCACTTCTCTAATAGATAAACTAACTTAAACCTGGCGACACCCCTATAAATAGGTGACCTTCTCCACCTATAGCCCGACGTAACAGAAAAATCGAAGGGGTAGCCGCCAAGCCGAGCCCAAACCACTTTGGCTACCACAAGAGTGTACCAAAACCAGGTGAGTGAAAAGGTGTTTTTCTGCTCTTTTGTATGTTAAAAGCTCTGGAAGGTGTCAAGGGGCTCAGTGGACAAATACAAAACCCTTTCTTCATGTGTGGAATCATATGGAAACGAGGCAATGACTTAGTCACTCCCGCCTAAGGGGGAAGCTTGCACTTCGCTACTAAGATACGCGTATATAAAAATAAATTTTCTGAACTTCACCATTGGTAATCTTTTGGTTTTAAAAATATTACAAAATTTCGATACTTATATTTATTTCCGAACTTCACCATAACTTTGATAAAAAAAACATAAGGCATAACTAAACTAAGATGAAATTATTATTCAAATACTTAAAAAAAATCCCCTTCTTAAATTATAGAATTAGTGAAGTGATGATACTATGCTGAAAAAACATCAAACCTGAATAGCTAAATACTCTATCTCATCTGCTGGGTAGGACTGTATTAATACAAATAATTTCCTGGTAATTACACTGTTTTAATTTTAAAGTGTTATCCTTTAAAATGTCACGTTTTCTTCCACTCTTAAACAAAAAGAAATCTTTTGGCAGAGAGACATTTATTTTGAGAAATAAAGTTCAATTTACGTTCATAGGATATTTTCATTTTACCTTAAGTAAACTGCTTTAACCAGCGACAACACGGTAACACTTCAGATTCGGGGCGCACGGTAGATGGCGCTGTTAGTCGGCTACAATATATCTCTTATGACGTAAGACGGTAGCGTCAGATGTGAACAATCACGGCTGCGCCCCCCCCCCCCCCGCCAAATTGATTGAAACTCAGGATCATCGCAGGGTGGTTCCCCTGCAGTGATATCTTTCCCCACGAGCCGTCCCCTTGAATTTAATGGATTTTTTTTTCTCCCCAACAGCTTTTTACTGGCAGAAAAACCTAACCTAATAACAAACACTTCTTACTTTTATAGGTTTCTTGATTAGTTTATGCGCCTCTAAATAATCTAAAAGTTTTTCGCGATTATACAAACTAAACCCGAATTCGAATAACGAAGAAGCACATGGAGAGCAAGAAAGCACAATAACGAAAGAAAAACATTTGCAAAACGGGTCCTATTTATAAGCTACGATGTTGCCAGTAAGAAGCTGTTATTATTCGCAGCAAACAAAAAAATACGAAAACAAAACAAAAAACAATAAAAGACATCAAGAAACCTTACCTAACTTAGAAAAAAACTATAAACGAGCAGAGCGCAGATATTTAGTAAATAATAGACTAAAAGTTACAAATCCCCAAAACAACAAAAAAATATAACGCAGTGATTGGTCACATCTGACGCTACCGCTTGACGTCATAAGAGATATGCTGTAGCCCAAAATTGTAGCCGACTAACAGCGCCATCTACCTTGTGCCCCGAATCTGAAGTATTACCAACAACACATTTACACTGTATATAAAATATATAAATAGTTAAAAGATTAATGAAGTATAAAGGAAGGTAAAGTTGAAGACGAGCTGCTCAGGGCGATTCTGACCTTTTCCTCGGCGATTGAAGCTGTTTTTCTTTTAGGTTTCGTTCCTTTCCATAATGTTTCATCCTTTTTCGCTATAATGGTTAACTGAAGTCGTCAACGAACAATGCTATGTTTCGTACTCTTTGTTACGTGTTTTCGCAACATTTTATCACTCAATTCTTTCTTTTTTATATATAATCTCTCATTTATTAATCGTTTTATTTAATCTTTTACTCTTTTAGGGCGATTCTGACCTTTTCCTCGGGCGATTGAAGCTGTTTTTCTTTTAGGTTTCGTTCCTTTCCATAATGTTTCATCCTTTTTCGCTATAATGGTTAACTGAAGTCGTCAACGAACAATGCTTTGTTTCGTACTCTTTTATTACGTGTTTTCGCAACATTTTTATATTTTATCACTCAATTCTTTCTTTTTTTATATATAATCTCTCATTTATTAATCGTTTTATTTAATCTTTTACTCTTTTAGCATAAATATTTCGAAATTATCTTGGAACTAGTTTTTTGTGGGTTTGGCTACAATGCCGTCATCCGTCAATGCACAATAATGCTATTAATTCCTAAAGTTTTTGTTTAGATTTTTTTGTTTAATTATTTTTAATTTTTATTTTCGAATTTTTGTATTTTTTTTAGTTTCTTTACTATTTTCAACTAATAATTGGATCTTTTTGTTTCACCTGTTTTTTTGGCGGGAATCCTATACTTGAAAACAATCGTTAATTTCAAGAGGTTTGAATTATTGAAACCCATGTGAAGTTTGTCCGATCAATTGTTTATCCCTTGGCTGATTAATTAGTGACCGTGAGAAAGTTATTAAATTTTTAGGCGAGCATAATTTAATCCCATTAACAATCCCTTGTAAGCATTGTGTTAAGTCCCTAGAAATACGTGATTTAACATTTAAGTGTAACAAATATACACGCGACGAAAACAGAGGTGAAAGCATACATTTTTTTATTGGTTTAGAGTATTTTAACCCTCTGCACACTACTCTCTACTTACAAGAAACCCCTTTTTTAAGGAGTTTTCTCTTCACTGCGAAGCCCTTCTTAGGGATCCAGTTTATTTGTATCTGTTCCATAACCTAAGCCCCGAAAACAAACCCATTTGCAATGTTTAACAGAAAATAGGAGACGGTCGAGGGGAACTTAATGTTCAGCGCCTCGACTCTTCCCATAGACCTACCCTACAATGTTACGACGGCTTCAGGTCGCTTTCTGTCGTCTCCGAATCGGACACACTCGCAGGACGCACCACTATTTGATGGAGCGCTAGCTTGCGCTCTACTATGAAGACTGCGTTGTCCCCCAGACTCTTCGGCACATTCTCGGGGAATGTCCCAGTCAGGGCGATATCCGTTCATCTCGGTACCAGGACGAACGGGGTCGCTACCGCTTGTCCCTTGTACTCAGGATGGGTTCAGGTACACTGACTCGTGGACTTTTGGAGGGATGTTGGCCTCTTCCTTTTTATTTGACTCTTTTTTATTGCGTGCAGGTTCCATTTCATGCCTCCTTCTTCTTCGTTCTTCTTTGTTGTTTGTGCCTTTGGTTTATTTTTCGTTTGTTTGTTTTTGTCTCGTAAGTGAATTGTTTTGTTTTTATGTAGCCATTTAATAATAGGCTAAATTAATCTCAGCGACTTCTGACATTGGAGGCAGTCGCCAGATTGACAACATGAAGAATAAATATGTTATTATAAAGACCATTTTTTAATAATCTTCATAAAATTATATCTTAACTTTATATCATTTTATTATATTTTTCTTTTTAAAAATGGGTAATAATTATTTTCAGTTTGAGATCGAATCTATTGGATATTTGGTTGCCATTTTTGTCTGTCATTTCCTTTACGTTATTTGGAATAATCTTTTCTGTAAAGATGAATATTTTGACCTTTATTCCCGCACTGCATCCAAGAGAATGATATAGCTAAGATCTATAAAGGTATAGAAGGGCAAAATTCTCTAAGAAAGATATTGACTGTATTTAGATGAGTGTCTAACAAGACCTCTTTTTGGCATTACTCATGACGGAGCATGAAGTTGCGTCTTTGAAACCGGTCTCCAAGAAGAACTCTACCAAAGAAACTGAAGCTTAATCCCCTTCACTAATACTTGAGTTATTGGGGATTGTTGTGGTGGTATAATTGATCTTTAAAGTGCATTTTATGCTACACTAACGAGCTTTTTATGGAGTCCATGAAAGTGACTGATAGAGGACGGATTCAGTTTTCTAAACTCTTTTCAATGTCATTGAGGCTTTGAGGTGCATTTTCCTATCCACAAATACTCACAAAAAGAGAGGTTCAAACGTTTTAAGCACTTGTGGCTTTTGCACAAGCCTCTTCCTGGAACTGTCCGTTGAGAGCTGTAATGTTGCAGGAAGACCCTATTATACTAGTCCAATGATTGCTTTCCCTAGCTTTTGGCAGTATCTCTTTCTTCCCAACCATTTGCACAGACTTTTGTGTGGACCATGTCACAGCTATCGTTTGAACATTGTCTTTTGTGATAATTTGTAGACAAAGTGAAAGAGGCTTCAGCAAGGATTTCTTCCAATTTTATCATGTGAATTCATATCTAATCTTCCTTACAGGATATTTTCCTCGTGGTCAAAATATTGTAGAAAATTGCTCTAAGTCTTCGATAATAATTTGTGATTTTTATCTTTTTAATTTAAAGTAGGTTCGGCCTTGAATGAAGAGGTAGGTTCACTAAGCAGGGCACCCTTTGGTCCTAAGAGACCCTAGTAGTCTCTGTTTTTCGCTACCTGGATTATGTATAATCGACATATCTTACTTCCTCTAACGGGTCCACCTCCTTCGCCAAGCCCAGCTTGTTTTTGCTTTCTTATTTTAATACTTTACTCGTATATTTATGTCAATTCCTTCCTTTGCTGGTGATTTTAATGCGGGACTTTAATCCAATTTATTCTTTTTCAGTACTATTTTTACTATATTTTATTCTATCTTCTACGCTTTTCTATGAGATGTTTCATAAACTCCGTTTTAATTTCAGTTTATTTTATAAAAATAATTTTGTATCTTGCGCCTCCTTTATCGTCTGTTATCTAGATGTCTTTTGCTATCCTGACTTTCAATTTCCTTCTCGTCTAAGGTTATTCGTTCGAACCTCGTATGGTTGGGGCAGTTCTGGAAAGAATTACACCGATTTATCCTCAAATTCATTAACTTATCTGGTAATGTAATTGAAAAGGTGCTTCTTTTGTTATAGTTGTCAAGATCTCCTAAGTTTCCTGCATTTCCTTTTCCTGATTTTATCACTCACTTTCGTTTACTTCTCTGCGCTAAATTTGCTCGCTCTTTGTCCTAACATTAATCATGATTCATATTTTTCTAAGGAGATTTTGTTATGTCGAAGTTCACACAATGCACTTATATATGTTGTGCTCCATATGTTGTGATGTATAATTTATTCTCCAATACTTCTGAAGAGACATGAAAAATAGAATGATGTGAGGGGTGGGGTGGGGTGGGGGTCTTTTACGTATTTTAATCCCCTCATTCTGCTCATGGCTAACATGTGGGTTGAAAGGCTTCAGTTTAACAATGAAACTATATCATGAGTTACAAACAGAACTCCTACCAAACTATGACCCCAAGACTCCTGATGTTATAAAAGCTTTGGAAGCAGAGGTGAAGAGCCAAATGTCAAAGGTCGTATCGTCCAGGGTAGCGTCTTGGACATAACTACCAGGATCAACGGCACGAAAGTTACCCCAACTTTCGATGAGTTTCCTCGGCTTGAAACTGAAAGGTTTAGGGCAAAATTGGCCTCTCTCATCGGCATATGCACCTTCGAGATTTACCGCAGATAAAATAAGAGCCGTTGACGACTGGTGCAGACGCTAAATCCGCTCATACAAGCACTAGTGCACTGTGTACGGCCCAAAGAGCGTGGCAACCCTTCTGCATCAAAAAGGAGGATCACAATAGTGGATGTGATGGAGGCACGAGTCGCCACGCTGAGACCGGTGTGCAGGATTAAATTTATCTTCTGAAATTGACACTCGGGTGTGTAAAATTAAATATGGCATCCATATTCGAGCTGTGACCCAACAAATGTGCGGTAGAAGAGCAGAAGTGGAGCCCTTTCATCTCCCTACTCCCTGAACATAACAGAGCGAATAATGTTAACAGCGCAGGTACAAAAGGCTCTAAGTCTCAGAATATGTGCCTCCCAGTTGAGGCGTAGTTCGAATACTAGACAAAATAATCGGTTCAAGTCTACCACGACCAGGCGTGGCCTACTTAGGATCATGATCGGGTCAAAGTGATGCCGATGAAAGCTGTGAAACCCGACCAAAACCCCTCGTTTCGGCCTAAAGAGAAACTCGGTTCAGAACCAGCTAATGTCGACGCTAAAAGGTAGGAAGCTGAGCAACGCTAAAAAGAACGCAAAAGTCGTCTAGGGAGAGCGTGTAGAGAACATCAAATGCCAACACTACGGTCATATTATTAATACTCATGGCTAAGTGAGTGGTGCTATGAATAGAGATCTACGAGACATCTCCCTTTTGACTTACGTTCTCAAAAAGGGCCTCCCCCAACTAAGGTTGGAATCGACAATCTCGTAAGAACTCAGACAGAACACTAGAGAGTCGTCCATTGGTCCTATAAAATGGAAAGTCTATATGATATTGTATCGCACTCTCGTAAGTTAGCCGGGGTTGGTGGGAGTGTGTATATATATATATATATATATATATATATATATATATATATATATATATATATATATATATATATATATACATTATATTTATTATAAGGAGAGGAGGGCTAGTAGGTCAGATCCGAGACCTAAGCTGGAGGCTAATCACCAGATGAGAAGGGAAAGAAGGTAGATTCCCTAAAGAAATGCGTGCACATTAATTCAACAAAGAGAGTGCAGTTGGCTGTTAGGTTTACTTATGGGTTGCCTCCTGGTTCTGTCTAGAGAAAGGTAAAGAACAAAAATATCTTTACTATTGACACCCAAATACAATATACATATAAATAAGATTTATCGCACAGATAACATGGATATTCCCGATGACACTTATGGAGTTAAGGAATTCGGGGAACGGGTTGACTCACGAGAACCTACAAGATGCAGCTGGCTAGCCAATGTACACACGCACAAAGATGGGGATGTCTTTTTTTAGGCTTTGAGGCTTTGGAAGTCGATGGGAAGGAGGGGTAGGATGATTGCACGGCTGGATTACAATCGTAAGTTTAACCTCGAGAATGACGTATGAGGGAGTATTCGCACCGAAACGAGATCGTAGACAAACCGAAGAATAACCAATGGACTGGAACTAACTGCCTTCGGGGCGGGCTTCTTGCTTTCGTAAAAAAAGCGAGTGAATGGAACGGAGTCGAGTCGAGAAGATGAAGTGTCTCGTACTACGCGGCGAGTCTATCCTGAAATTGGCACGGCCCCAAACCGGGTTTATATGTGACCCAACCGGAAGCGTTTTGCTTCAGGCACCAGAAGGGTTCCTCCTTATCAGAGACAGCTGTGGGAAGGACGACTCCAAGCGAAGTTTATGATATCGCTCGAGGGGGGACGCGGCAACTTATCATCGCTCTCGGTGGTCCAAGCGTCTGCTTTATCGCCGGAAGTAAATGAATTTTCCCATGCGGAGCCCACCTAGCTGGGCTCCGCGTTCCTCGTGGCGAAATATTCCCTTATTCCGACATCTCCTTCCTTCCCAAGATGGAAGTTTAGGGAAGCTACATCAGACAACGAATGGTGTTTGACATATCTCAAATTTTCGACCTCAGAGAAAAGAAAGGGAGATCAAACAATGGGGGAGTTCTTGAGATCAATCGAACTCCAGTCCAAATTCCAATTAGTGCATCCTTCTAAATAATTATACAAAACAAACACACCATAAATGATATCAAACAAAAGACATTACTATTTTTTTACAAAGATCACAATGGGTTAAATGAATTTTGAATGTAGGCTCGGACACCTCAAAATAATAGCGATACGAGGCTATTTAAAACCAAGACAAGAGTAGATAAAAGAAAATGAAATATATATTACAAAAGTAAATTACAAGAATCGAGCAAAGCAAAGGGGTACATAAATTCTAATTTCCGAGCAAATAGGATTAAAAAAATAAATAAATACAGAACATACAAAAAAAAATCAATCATAAAATACAAGACAATGGCTACTTAATTAGCTCGGAGAAGAGTCGAGAGGGTTCCGACTCAGGCTATCCGCAAGACAATTTTAAGTATCTTTGATTTTTATAATCTTAAACTGGAACTCCTGTAAGAACAGACTTCATCTCATAAGCCTTCCATTATTGTCTTTTATGTTCCGCAAGTAGGAAAGCGATTTGTGGTCAGTTTCAATGGCAACTCTTTACCTATAAGAACCATTTTAAACTTCAATATGCTCCAAATTATGGCGAAGGCTTCACGTTCTATAACGGCATAATTTCTCTCTCGGGGAAGCAACTTTCTACTCGCATACGCAATAGGAAAACTTTCGTCGTTTTCACCATATTGTATGAGGACGCATCCTAGTCCTACGTTACTAGCGTCATTTCTTATCCCGAAATTCTTTTGTGGGTTGGGTATTCAGAGAGGAGGGGCTGAACCCAGTTTTAATTTAAGCTGATTAAAAGAGGCGATGGACGGCGGAGTCCAGACAAGAAGCTCGGGGAACTTCTTTTTCAGTAGGTCGCAAAGGGGGACAAAGAGGGAGGCAAAATTCTAACTGAACCGACGTTAAAAAAATCCAAGCCTAATAACGACCGTAGCTGCTTCTTCGAGGTGGGCAGTGGCATGTCCACAATGACACGGATGTTGTCCTCCTGAGGTGCCAATTAATTCCTCCCGATGTGGATTCCAAGATAGCTTATAAAGGCAATGGCAAAATGACCATTAATGAGGCCGATTTTTAGGTTGTGCTCACGCAAACGACTCAGCAGCGCTTGGAGGTTAACTAAGTGCTGGTCCCAATCAGTGGTGGCTACATAAATATTATCCACGTAAAAGCTTACGTTCGATAACCCGTCCAAAATTCGATGCATCATGCGATTGTAATTACTACACGCCGTGAACAAGCCAAAGAACAGCCGGCGGAATTGCATGAACCCTTTGTCAGCGAGGAATGCAGTATACTTCTTTACTTCGTCCTTGAAGGGATTTGGTAATAAGCCTTGCATAGATCTAACTCCGTAATGTACTCACATCTTCGAATAGGTGGAGGTTTTGGTCGATGAGGGGGATTGGTTTGGCGACGAACACCGTAACGGAATTCAGTTTCTGAAAGTCGACGCACATACGGTACGCCCTACCAGCCTACTTGATCATGACAATGGGGAAGCCATAATTAAACGTGGAGGGTTCAATGGTATTTAGCGTCAACATATTTTCGATCTCTGCGTTAAAGGTTATTCGTGAATGAAGGGGTAATGAGTTGGCCTAGATCGAATAAGTTCCTGGGTGGTAAGCAATATGTCGTTCTCGAAGTTTGTAGCGCAGCCTGATTTCAGATATCACGTCACCAAAATGACTTAGAAGAGGCTGCCGGGCAAGGTGGGCAAGATACTCCTTATCCTGTTCAACGCAGGCAACCTGCGCCCGATTAAGGGGATCGAGGGGTAGCTCGATTCCATGGCTGTTTCTTCGTCAATAGCCACAATATTATTGGCACAGGCGCGGCGGTGATACTTTTCAACATATAGACGTGAAACAGCTTTTTTCCTGTCGAGGTCTGGATTAGGTAATCCACGGGACCTCGTGCTTCGATCACTTGGAAGGGGCCTTTCCAGTGACTCAGGAGCTTATTATTATCAGTGGAGCAATAATAAAAGAACCTCTCCGAGCTTGTGCTTCCGTTCTTTATACTTGCAGTCAAAATAGAACTTATACTTGTCCAGGTTTGTATCATCGTTCTGATATGCAATTTCCACGTACTTTTCCAACCTTTGCCAAAGTTCTAGAAGGTAGGCATACAAGGATTGTATTTTTTAGGCCAAATCCTGGTTGTTAAAAAGTTCTTCCAGAATGCTCATAAGGCCTCGAAAATTCCGGCCGTACAGAAGCTCAAACGGCGTAAATCCTAAGGTGGGATGAGGGATTTCCTTAAAAGCGAACAGACCCACAAGCAAATCACAATGCCACTCATGGGGCTGCTCTGCATACAACTTCTTCAGGATTGATTTGATAGTACCGTTTAGCCTCTCGCAAATCCCGTTTCCCGCGGGTTTGTGTGGGGTGGTAAATAGTATCTTTACCATTAAGAGTTTGCCGACATATTCCATTAATTCGGATGTTAACTGTCAGCCCCGATCTGACAATACCTCCTTGGGCAAACTAACTCGCGAAAAGATAGCAACAAGGGCCTCAGCACAGGAGATGCTGTCTATCTTTTTGATGTGGGCAGTCTCAGGGAACCGAGTGGCAAAATCAACGAGGGTATGAACCAAACGGTGGCCCTCGCTATAAGAGAGGGGGGAAATCGGTCCGATTGCCACTTGGGAGAAGGGTTCTATTACAATGGGTCCCTTTTGTATAGGCGCGGGCTTAACGCGTCCTTTGGTGGTCGTCTTTTGACAGCTGTCACAAGATGGACAGTAGTTTGAAATTCATCTGTCGCACCGGGCCAATAAAATATTTAAAAATCCTCTGAGCGGTTTTAGTGTGACCAAAGGGACCAGCAAAGAGGATATCATGGGCGGTCTTTAAAATGAGGAGTAAATGAGATCGGGGAACACTCAATACTTGAGCTTCACGGACGTGGTTTGCGTGATGTCATTCCGGGAGTTGAGGGAAAGCGTCTCGTCTGTTGCTCTTTGCATCTCCAATTCGTACTGGTGGATTCTTTCTCTTTCTTTTCTCTCCTTCTCTTCTCTTTCTTCTCTCGCTGCTCTTTCTTCGTCTTGAATGTAGGCCAGAAGCTCCTTGCCCGACAGACCTAGAGATTCGCCTTGCGCTTTAAAAATCTCGAACGAAAACCTACTAACGCTTACACTGGCTTAACATGAAAATATGACAAATGAAATCACGTGATTACACAAAAACACACGGAAAATACCATGAGCTCTTACTGTGCTTTGCACGGATCCGAGAGGACAACACAGGTAAATAAAATTATGCTAGCGAGATAAGCGAGGTGCACAGTCTCAAAATAAACACACAAAAATACGCACACGGCCATGCGAGGTAGATACCAACAAATACACTGGTTTGTGACCTCGATAAACGGCAGATCAAAAGTGAAAGATTATCTCACCACAATTCTCGGTGGCCAGAACCATAAGCTTCCGAAATCCTTTTACAAACAGTAAAACAAAAAGAAAAAAAACCCTTTAAAAAGGGCCTTTAAAGAGCCTTCTAAACCTGACACCAGATAATATAAAATATATATATATATATATATATATATATATATATATATATATATATATATATATATATATATATAACAGGAATATGAAGACCCAGGTGATTACACTAATCATTTATTGGACGGACGGACTATGTCGACTAATGAGAAGGGGAAGGAACATTAATTGGTAACAGTTAAAAGAATGCATTAAATAATGGCTAAAAAAGCGGATGAAGGCAAGTTAAAATAATAAAATTGACAATTATTAAAATTAAAGTAAAAACACTAAAAACACTAGTATATATAGAATTAAATAATACTACGCAGTGCGATTTAAAAAAAATAATAGAAAGTGAAATTATAACATAAACTGACTTGAATATCACATATTAAAAGTTACTGGAGTAAACAAAAACATAACCTATTATATTAAATTGGAAAAAAAACAAAAAAAAAAAAAAACGAATCAGAATGAACAAAGTGACTAACCTTTATCGTGGGAGTTGAGAAATCAACTAACTAAAGATATAAAACTACTAACGAAATTTGTTCGGTTGGTTGGTTGGCTAGTTAATCTATTGAAGTGTTGGTTGGTTATATTGTGAATAGTTTAATTGAGGAGGAGTAATGATTTAGGTTTTGATTTATTTTATTGATATACAGTGACTCTAATTTCAAATCGAGAGAAGTTAAGGCTGAAGATAATATGGTAAATGAATTAAAATTAAGAGGATGATGGTGATACTCAGAATGTTGCCTGAGGTAAGAGGCCTGAGGTTTAGAAATGGGAATACCAGTCCTATGAGACAAACCCAAGTGCTTCGCGATTTTGCATTTGAGTTGTAAGCCAGTTTGGACGACATAACGACTGTGGCAGGTCGTATATATATTATTGTAAATTATACAGGATTGCAAGCTCAAAGGGATTGGCTCCTTATGGAGAAAAGAGGAATTCAACGATACAAGGTTGAAATTTATACAAATGAATTGGCATTGAGGAAAATGGTTGTTGAGGGTAGTGAGAAGGAGTTTGTTAAACTCTGATGTTAAATGCTGAAGTTAGGGTAGTCTAATGAAAACCTTCTATTTAGATACAGTAGTAAGAAAGGGTCGAGGATAATATATTTTGGAGAGAAATTTGGATACTAACTGGTCGAAGATGAAATCAGGGTAATAATTAAATTTGAAGGAATCCTTTAAATAAGTTGGTTCTTCCTGAAAGGATATCCAGTTAGAGCATATATGGTAGGCTCTATTATTTTTATAAATCACAATGGGTAGTATTATTTAATTTTATATATTGTTATTAGTGTTTTTACTTTAATTTTAATAATTGTCAATTTTATTATTTTAACTTGCTTTCATCTGATTTTTTAGCCATTATTTAATGCATTCTTTTAACTGTTACCAATTGAAGTTCCTTCCTATTCTCATTAGCCGATATAGTCGCTGAAGATGGTCCTAGTAAAGGTCCAACACATCCGTTCAATAAATTACTAGTGTAATCAACTGGGTCTTCATATTCCTGCTACATATCAGATTCCCAAGAAACAAATCAATTACAAGTGTATATATATATATATATATATATATATATATATATATATATATATATATATATATATATATATATATATATATATATATATATATATATATATATATATATATATATATATATATATATATATATATATATATATATATATATATATATATATATATATATATATATATATATATATATATATATATATATATATATATATATATATATATATATATATATATATACATGTATATTTCTCTCAAAGTAGCACGAGAGAATGATGAAAATGAATCCATTAAACCACATTGAAAGAGAAAACGGAATAATTTTTCCTTGCATTAATATTTTTATTACCTTTTTTCGAAAAAATCCGTGCAGGGAAGCGATTCGAACCAGACACACTGAGGCAGCGAGCACCGCTTTGATCACAGTTAAAAGTACTAACGGCATACTTTTAACTGAGATCAAAGCGGTGCTCGCTGCCTCACTGTGCCTGGTTCGAATCCCTTCCCTGCACGGATTTTTCGAAAAAAGGTAATAAAAATATTACTGCAAGGAAAAATTATTCTGTTTTCTCTTTCAATGTGGTTTAATGGATATATATATATATATATATATATATATATATATATATATATATATATATATATATATATATATATATTATGAGGAGAGGAAGGGAAGGTCAGATCCGAGACCTTAGCTGGAGGCTAATCACCAGATGAGAATGGGAGAAAGTAGATTCTTTAACGAATGTGTGCAAATTAATTCAACAAAGAGAGTGCAGTGGCCGTTAGGTTTACCTATGGGTCCCTACTGGTTCTGGGTAGAGAAAGGTGAATAAGAAAAATATCTTTACTATTAACAAACAAATACAATATACATATAAATAAGATTTATCGCACAAATGACATAGATACTCACGATGACAGTTATGGAGTTAAGGAATTCTGGGACGGGTTGACTTGGTGATTACACGGGTAGATTACAATCGTAAGTTTAACTTCAAGAATGACGTCTGAGGGAGTATTCGCACTGAAACGAGATCGTAGACAAACCAAAGAATAGCCAATGGATTATTCTTCGGGAAGGGGGGGGGGGGAGAGGCTCCTTGCTTTCGTTCTCGAGAGTGAACAGAACGGATTCGAGTCGAGAGAGTGATGTGTCTCGTACTACGCGGCCAGCCTATACTGAAATTGGCACGGCCCCAAGCCGAGTTTATATGTGGCCCAACGGGAAGCGTTTTGCCTCAGGCGCCGGAAGCATTTCTCCTTATCTGAGACAGCCGTGGGAAGGACGATTTCAAAAGGGGGTTTTGATATCGATGGGAGTGGGGCAATTTCTCATCGCTCTCGGTAGCCAAGAGTCTCCTTTATCGTCCGAAGATGAATTATCCTACGATCAGACTTGGCATTCTTCAACCAAGTGGGCCTCCTCGTTCCTCGTGGTGAAAATGCTGCTTGTAAGGAAAGCCTGACCATTAGCACTCCCTAACAAGAGAGGGCATCCAACTTTGAGTCAAACTTACGGAAGCCGTACTGCGCAAGAGACAGATGACATATTCTGTACAGGAAATAAGCTCAGCGAATAGTTAACATTTGCTCCATTAACATATATACGCGAGAGATTGGATAAATTGGATGTTAACCAGCAAAGGGCAGTGATTTTTTCCAGGCTTGAGAAAAGCTAATCATGTTAGCCATTTTAAAGAAAATTAGAAAGATACCTTTCGACCAATTTCATTTAACATAGCTAACGGAAATTTTATCCCACGCTCACCTAAGAGTTAAATCATCAAGTACTGGATATCGCCGGGATCAGTTGAGCAAATTGCAGAAGAAACAAGACAATAACTCAAATCGCTCAACGAAATAAGGAAAATGAATTGTTTACCCCTTATGAAGGTGGCCCATTCGGTGGCCATCAGTTAACCGTCGACGTTTTGGGAATACTAGCGCAGCACCATCTTAGCTAGAGAAGGTGGATGAGTTGTCGTGAAAGAATCCTACTGGGATGTTTGGTTAGAGATGGTTGTACCGTTTTCCTGGAGAATGAGAAAGAGTCATCTGAGAGCCTAACCCGTATTCTTTTGACACGTTTTCGTCAATCTACAAGAAGGGGACCACGCATTATGTTAAGATACCTGTGACTGCAATGGAAAGCGGTGGTTGTGCTTTGAAAGAACGCAGAATCTTACCTTCGCTCGTCGAAATTCACATAGGATAAAATCATTCGGACAGCGCATATAGGCATATTGCTTCTCTCAAAACGTTGTCTCATACTCAGCTTGTCACCCAGGAAGCGGATGACGTGCAAAATGGCAAGATAATTGTTGAATAGAACTAAACCGTTGGTTATAGGAGGTAGGGCTAGAGGAGTAAGAATCACCAGCATCCTCGAGCGACATAAATTCCTCTACTATGTAATAAAACTCATTTATTTCCACGAAACTGAGGCACCGTGCTCAATCAAAGTGCAACTGACTTCACAAACGGTAATGGCTCAGCAAGATATAATGGAATGGGGGAGTAATCTATATATTAGACTTCGTTAACCGACCACCCACCCCGCCCACATTTGAAGCGTGTATCTGAAGAGGACGGGCAAGCGCCAATGCAAGTAAACAAAGCGGTTCTTGGACAGTAATAGATAAATTATTCTAAAATAAGTAAACCGCTTTCCAACTTTTAGACCAGTTATACAAGCGTCCAGTCATTGAGATTGACAGTGTACTCCTTCCAAAAGGGTGTTTACTTTCGGGGTCTCCAAGAAGAAGAAAAGGGAATCGACAACCACCTTACGATGCAATAGTACTTTGCTTGATCGAAGTGGGCTGAGGGTGGATTGCTTAGAGAATTTTGAGAATACCCTAAATCCAAGTAGAGATGGATTGCTATCATCTGACGGCCAATCACTCTGGTCATGGGTTTGCCAAACAAAGAAAACTGGGGTGGTAGGGAAGAGGGACACACTCAACATGGCATCTCAGCGAAATACTTGAGTGGGAGAACGGGATGAAACAAGGGCTATCAGCTCCTGCCCTTTATCCTCTAGCTTAGGGCAAGTGTATTGCAGGAAAAATACATCGAGGTCTACTTAGAAGGAACTATAGATGCTTTCGTGGAACCCTTGACTTTTATTTTATAGATAATCTTTGGACAGCCAATTTGTGCCGATGGGCATTACTCACTTACGATTTTAATTTGCAAATCCTATAGAAACCCGGAAAGACGAATGTGATTCCTGATGGGCACACACATATACCACCAGCAACTGATGTCTAAAGGATCATAGGGGTATTCAATGAGTCAATACTCAAGAGAGCAAATTTTAATAAACCAACAGTAAAATGAACATGATTTTTTTCTGAGCTTCCCGAGGGTGTAATTCTCATTGAAATTGGTTGCACTCCTGATCTCCTCTTATAGGTCATATTTGTCCTGAAAGGACTCTTAAGTTGGCATTAGAGTAAAATTATTCCCAGAAAATACTACAGGAATTGAACATTACGATCAGGAATGTGATTCCTGTTCATTTCAAAGGGGCAATGTTCAACAGCATGCACACATGTAGCGCTATCCCACATGTTCGCGACGATGTTCACACATTCTTGGGCTCTTCTCCAAAACCTCCGGAAGGTGTTTTTACAATCTCATTTTGACGAACCATCTTTCTTGGTACGATGAAGTTATCCCAACCCTTCACCAAACAGCAGAAACAGTCGCAAAGGCGTTCTTAGACCGAGTAATTACAAATCATGCCGCTCCATCTCTATTTTTCTCTGAAAATAGTCAAGGTCAAATCTTTGCCTACCACTCAAAGGAAGATGGTTGTTAAGCAAGGAAACCGAAATATTATTGAAGCCTTAAACAATATGGTTGGCAGCTCATCACAACCATGAGATAATTAATTAGGCCTGGTACGTCATCATCAACGGGTACAATGAATATATTGGTTTGACCACATTTTGAAAACAGAATGTCTTTTTATCTAGTGTTAATCTAATCCAATGGGGTTCGAGACGCAAGAACAACAAGATCCAGCTTGCTATTCATTGATTTGTTCTGTTCGGTCGCGGTTACAAGGTTGTCTGATAAACCTGAGACGGGTGGCTAAGGACTAGTTCCTCACTTTATCTTTTCATTAGTAATTAATAGTGTTGTAGCTGGTCATTAATGTTTTTCTTGCCTCACTTTAAGTTGTTGTTTGATAGGTTATCCCGCTATTGTTCGCTCATATGTACGATGACAGCTGGCTACTCACTGGTTTATGACAAGGACTACATCGATTTGGGATATGGTGCTACCTTTAAAAGTCATGATACTAACCCTTCCGTTTCAATTGGTTTAATTTTAGGGTTTACTATAAGCATAAATATTTAGTTATGCGAACCTGTCTTTTATTAGAGTTTCGAATCCTGGCCAAATTGGGAAATTCGCGAAGAGAAACCAAAGCGAAGATTTGGTCGATTAACTAGACGACTTTATGAACCGATCTACTCAAGAGACAAATATATTAGGTCAATTGATGAGAAGCCATAAGGAAAAGACTAGTAATATGTATACCGTTTACTGGTATCCTTTTGAGCATAGAAGCGGATAAAGTTTTGTATGGAAGAACTTTATTCGTTTACGATTCTCTTTGCGTTTTCAACCTGGAATAACAAGGTAAACTTCATTTTACTTCAGGCTGAACCTGATCGAGGTAGGCTCGGTGAGACTGAAAGGACTGTAAATAAAGTTTTAATGGATATTTCGATAGGAATACATCAGAGACATGTTAAACAATATAAGACTGCCTTATAAAAAAAATAAATAATCACGCACATTATCAAAGTTCTGGAAATGTAACATCAAATTTATCTTGCTTTTACACAAAAGATCTTACGTCTTACGTCTTGAAAAAGATAGAAAAACAAAAATATATCTAGAGTAGAAGTGGAATGGAGAGAGTTTGTTAGGTAAAAGTGGAGAAAATGAAAAGTTTGAGTGTTGTGCATAGGTGCTGGGTGACAAGCCGTCTCTTGAGATTCTTCTTTCGAACTGTTTCTTTTTCTTTAGTTGTTACGTAATTGAAGAGGCTCCCACGCCTCTATTATATTTGTGTTTATTATCTGTTGATAATTCGTGTCTTTCGCAGTTGTGCTCCATCTTTATTATTTTAACACTCTCCGGCTTATCTTATCTAAATATCGGTTTAGGTTGTTCAAACGGTTTCCCACTTCGGATGTTTCCTCTGTTTGTTCTTCTATGTTCTAGAGGAATGTCTATAGCTCTCTTTCTCTCTTCGTCTATTATCTCATTAAGTCTTTCCCACACTTTAATTGCTCTGTTGTGTAGGACTATTTGATATTGTCCACTTCAACTTCACGATGTAAGTCTGCATGTATTTGGAGTTTGACCATGTTTTTTTGTGTAGCTTATTTATGGGTAATGTTGGATACAGGAGTAAAGAGTTGCATAAAGAATTGTATAACTCGGTTTCGTTGCCTCTATTTAAGTTCCTTTAGTTGGTATAATTTTTTTAGGCCTGATTTCACCAGATTCAATCTTTCTTTCGCATGTTTGTTATAACCATTCTTTGTTATTTTCATGCCAAGAACATTTTCCTCGGCATGGTATCTGTATACTTCGTCATCGACCACTATTATTGACGCTTTGTTCATCCACATAGGTATTATTGCAAATTTTTCGGTGTTAGAACGTATTTTCCACTTTTTTCATAATCATTTTTGTTTTTGATCTCTGCCGCGGACATTCTAGCGATTGTTGGCGCATGTCTATAAGGGCTATAGTTATTATAGTTATATCATCCGCGAACTGTAAATAAGTTGTTGATAGAAATAATGGATCTGGTAGGTCCGTTGTATATATTGTGTATAGAGTAGGACTCAAACATCCACTTTGAGGAACACCCTACCTTAATTCAAATTCGGGTCCTTGGTGGTCTCCTATTTCTATAAAGGCCATCTTGTCTGTAACATAGTCACAGAGGACTTTTGTCATGATTGATGGTAGGCCTAGCCTCTTTATTTTGAATTACAGCCCGATTCTCCACACTCTGTCAAAAGCTTTCTTTAAATCTTTTAATATAAGATCTGAGTAGTTTTTGTTGTACTTTGATTTAGCCAAAGTTTCCACAAGGACGGCAATTGCCGTATCTGTGCCTCTTCCGTTCCTGAAACCGTACTCGCATTGCGGAATTAGATCCTTCTCCTCTAGATGTTCGACCAGTCTTCTGTTTATTAATTTTTCCAGGATTTTCGCTACCACTTCTAAGAGTGTTATAGGTCTATAGTTACCTGGTTCAGATGGTGATTTGCCAGGTTTAGCCAAAAAATAATTTTACCGCTTTTTACGGTATCAAGAAAATAAATACCCCGCACTTATTGTTGCCTTAAAAAGGTCTACTAATTTCCTAATGAAAACATCTGGTGCCTTTATCAGGTTCTCTCTTGCTATGCCTGTTTTGCCAGGCGCTCTCTGTTTTGTAGCTATAATCGTTGCTTTTAGTTCTTCTAACGTTATTGTCTCAAAACCTTGCTCTTAAAGAGACCTTACAGAACCTACATGATTTGGTGTTATTTCGTGCCTGTTTTCTTCTAGTTCCTAGACTATCCAATCTTCATGATCTCTATCAAATTCTTCATTCTCGTTGTACGTAATGTCGAAGACATTGTTCCAGTGTTCCCTAAACATGTTGTCTAGTGGCTCGGGCTCCTTAATTTCTTTCCATTAAGTTTGAGAGTTATATTTGTTTCCGGTTTTAATTTTTCTCTTGCTAAATTTATTTTCTGCCAGAACTTGGTTGGGTTTAATTCTGAATCAATCGACTCCACTAAGCGATTCCATCTAGCTACTCTCTCTCTCTCCCTGGTTGCTATCCATATTATTCCATCCTTTATTATTCGTAGCCTCTCTCTGTCACCCCTTGTGGGGCCATACTGTTCGATCTTTTTTTTAAGTGTCTTATATTCACTTTCTAGTGCAGCAGTTTGGGTGGTGCGTTTAGGGTGGGGAATTGTCCTATATGCTGTTTTCAGCACGTAGTTTTTGTCCGCATTGAGAAGTGTTCTTAATAGGTTTTCAGTGACTTCGTGTATATCTTCTAACGTTGCCTCGCTTAAGTCGGGTTGTTGGTAGTTAGCGAGTTCTTTTGCGTAGCCTTGCCAGTCTGCCTCATTATAGTTCTTCCTTAGCTGATATTTTATCTCTTCTTCTTAAATTCTTCTCTTGTTATTATAAAGCAAATTGTTTCTGGTATGGTCATTTCACCACTCCTTATGATTTTATTTACTTCTTTATCCCAGTATGGTGGTCCCTTGTACTCATATTTATGATAACCCTTTTCATGCCAAGAACGAGTTCCTTAGTATTATTTATAAGGAATGGTTTATCTTCTGTAGTGTAGAATGTAAGGTTTACTCCTTTTTTTTCTTGAGTCGGTTCTCCGTCGATGTCCGTTTCCTCATTGTCGTCAATTTGCATGTTTTGCTGGTCTCCTTTGATGATACCACTAGTAGTTGGTGCCCCAGTTTCCTTGGTTCTCTCCTTTGCTTCTGGTATTTTAGATTTAAGCCTCGAGTCCCTAGTTGCGCCTGGGTTTGGCCGCTGTTGTTGGATGCTGCTTGTTGGGTCTTGTACCTCGTTAACCTTCTCGGACTCTGTTGGGCTATATTGCACATTCAGTACTTGAACTGACGGAGGATTATCCGGGAACCACATTGGTTCGAGTCCGTTGTTGCTTAACATTTTGTTTAATTCTTTGGAATATGAATCCGGGTTTGCCACGTTTAGTTCATGTGCATGTAATATGCACACCAGAATTTTCAGTGATTTTTCCTGTTTTAGTTTGATCACATTTTTTGTAGCTTGGTAGTGATCTGCCGTTGCTCTAGCGACAGTAGCATATGTTTGGTTCTGTTTCTCCTCTTCTACTTTGGCCTTTTCCCTACGTTTGCCTTCTATTACTTCTTTTTCCACCGGACAAGCCTTTGCCATTGTGCGGTGGCTGCCCCCACAGTTCAGACATTTTTTCTGCTGGCTGGTACAGTTTCTCCACGTGTGCGTTTTAGAGTTGCATTCAGAGCACCACTTTTCTTCTTTGTTCGGGCAATCTTTTGTTGTATGTTTTTCAAGCGCTAAACAGTTGAAACGTGTCAATACGCTTAAGAATTCATCTCATTTTATTTGTTCTTGGATGATTTGTAAGTTGAAAGATAATAGACCATTTTCCTTGGCCTTTTTAGCCATAGCTGTTTCTCTGAAAATGACCTTAAAAACTTGTATATATTCTTTATTGGGGTTTTTGTTATGTTCGATTTCATCTATTATCTCACCAGCACTATGCTACCCTATCCACCGGTCAATTTGGCCGCAGTAAATAGATTTCTCTGCCTCAACTTGCGGGGTAACTTTGCGGTATAGGCCTATTGAGTTCAAATATTTCATTAGCTTTTTCGTTGAGAAGTTAATCGACGTCTTTCTCGGTTTGGCATATTGCCACAAAGCTATTTGAGTAGTCTAATAGTCGGATTAGGACTATCCCGAGTTCTCCGAAGATGAGTTTGAAAACAGTGGTACTGTCCGGTTTTTGCGCACTTTGTAGGGTGCTCAGGGGCATCCGCCTTGTATTTTCCATTAACTCGGATTCTTCTTCTTCATTAAGGGAAAAGAAAGTGACGGAAAAGGTAGAGTTATGATAGGAAAATAAAGATTGCAGTTATGATCCAGATTATTTCTCTGGCTTATTCCACAACATCTCTGAAGCCCTACCTACCTAAATATAGCTTAGCTCTATCAGTGTTTGCTCCACCCACGTAAGTCCGCCGCGCACACGGGTTTAACCCATCCCGGGCTAAGCTTCAGCCTTCGCTGAGGTAGCCACCGGGTTCAGCTATGGCTCCCGCTTACTTGGGTATCTAAGGAGACTTGAGCTTCCTAGCCGACACGCCCTAATAAGGTGTATAAGAAGGGAGTAGATCGTCAGAGGTCAGGTCTGGAGTCAAATAGAGTCCAGTTAAGAAGTCTCTTCTGTGTAGATCTTGGTAAATACTGATGAATCTTGATGCTCGCTGTAGTTCCGAATGGGTAACGGCAATAAACTGCGGTACAATCTTTGAAAATAAACGTAGAATATCTCTTCTATCAGACAACTGCTTTTCAACTACACAAAAGATAGATGAAGAGAAGGCTTATTTGTGAAAATAGATATCGATATTTTTGCAGTTACACAGAAATACGCAGAAATTTCTAATAAGGAACTTTGGGAGAAAATATATTAAATGCATTTAAAACTTTTAATAGGTTTAGGTCTAGAAGAAAGGTGATTGATTGTTTTATAGATGAAATACAACTAGCCTCGATAATAAAATTTTCGATCACGAGTTCGGGATAAAAAGTAATAAAATAATTTCATCGTGGTCTACAGGCACCCATCGGAAAGGAAAAAATACGTTATTTTTTTTAAACGCTCGCGCCTTAATCATAAAAAACTAACTGTAAATAAAGGGAAATTCAATTTTCCGAATCTTTTATATTCTAAATGAAACACTGACAATTCAGGAAATTGACTTCTAGAATTTTTGAATGCTAAAGTTTGCATCAAAATAAGACTTTTCGGCTGTCGAAAACCAACAACTTAATTTTATGTGTACACTAAGCGTACCAATTGTTTCTGATGTTTTTCAGAAAGTATAGACGGTCCCGAAACATTTGTGATCAGCCATCACATCATATTCGATCTACATCCTAAAAATTTGCGCGATAGCTGTCATCTCATCTTAGACTTTGAAACTTGTAATTTTAATCTTCTACATTCATGCTTAAAACTTTAAAATTGTAATGAACTTTTACTGTGTCCACATTGTAACATGAAATAAGACACCCAAAGAAACCTAAAAAATGACCCCTTTAAATGTTTTATGAAAACTTATAATGGGTTTACGTCGAACCAAAATAACGTTTGATGTATGGGAATCAGAATAGTTATTTGCTCTAAAATGCGCACTCTTTTCATAATACCCCTGTTTTAGAAGAGTCCAAATAGAGAGTAGTCAAATGAACTTTTTTTTGTTATTGTTGCCTAAGTTAATGCGATGTGGGCAAGCGTTGCAAACTACAATTAGTAAATATAAAACTAAAAAAATAATATCGAGCGCCTAAAGATACTGCCTGAACACTTAAATTAATAATGAGAGCTGGTGCTGGATCTTAGAAACGTTAAGCTCAGGAAAAAGATAACCGTAAGCAGTTTCTTATTTGTGTTTCTTAAGTAAATAATTTTTTCTTTCCGTTAACTCGAAGAACTTTAGTACCATTTTAAAATTGAAACGAAACACATGGATATAATGTTTTAGATTGAATAATTATAAAAATCAGTGTAAAAGAGTGTAGGAAATAATTAATATGCAATATCCTCTTTATATGATTAAAATAAAATAAATAGAGGATTTAAAAGAGAATTTAGGCTTAGGGCACTAAAGTTAGAGATACGATAGCATTTGGCAACTATTGAAGTGAGGTTTCCCAGGAGTCACCATGTCAGCTAATTTAATATCGAGATCCATCCTTCTAAATGACTTTAATTTCATAGAAAAACGATTAAAATAACGGCTTTGTTCTATTTCTACTAACGAGGAAATAGTTCATTGAGACTTTACAGGCTAATTTAATGCTAATTTTTAAATAATGCAAAACACAGATAATGGAACCCAAACAACGGCTACATCGTCAAGAGGTTCAACATCAGCCGGATGACCATCTATAGACTCGCAGAGGCTCATGAAGGGGAAAGATCTCAATGATCGACTTCTTTCAGGCAGACCTCAAGTTGCCATCCGTTTGGCAATGGGAAAGGTCTTCGGAATTGCTCCAAAGCTCAAAATTAGGTAAATATGTAGATTATCGGCGCCAACGATGGGACGTACTATTTCGTCCGTGTTCCAAAATGTTTCACGTTTTTGGAGTACATTTAGGTTGATGGCTCGTGTGGGGGTAAACACAATGGGGGGACCACACTACGATGATCCTGAGTTTCATTAAATTGGAGGGGGCTGGGGGGCACAGCCCCCCAGTATATAATCCTAATTGTTTATAGAATAATAATTCGAAAAGGACTCAAACGCGCATGAATATTCCGACACGGGTGAACGATAATATTTAAAAAAAAAAAAAATTTCGGCCGGGCCACTATTCTACATATTTACCCAAAATTACTCTGATGGCGAAGAATAATACTTCGGTGTCTATGGTGTCCGGGACGTTAGCGAGATGGAGGTAGGAGCTTGAAAGGCCTCTTCTTACCCACCGTATACGAGAAAACATCGAGAGCGCTGTCGTTGCCTTATCAACGCCTTGAAGAATCATCGATATCGAATTCTCATATTTTCTGATGAAACAAAGGAGTTAGTTAACACGGCGTTAGCACAAATTTCTTTTGTTATAAAATAGCACAGAGTTGGAATGGCTTGACTAGGTGTGTCGTTGGAAACAATACAGGAAATATTTTTAAGAATAGAATCGATATACAGATATTACTATAAAATGCATATAAAATATCTACAAAAATAGTTTTTAATCAAATTCTTTATCTTTCTTCCCTCTCCCTTAAACTTTTCTCCACCTCCTAATTCCCCCCTTTCTCCTCTTTTTCAAACTGTCCTCAAAGGGATTTCAATGTCTTTGCTAGTTATTAGTTTTGGAATTACAGAGTAACTTACCAATCTTTGGATCTGATCCAGTAATTAAAGATCATCCCTGAAAAATCCAGAATAATGGAATCCATGACCTTTATTTACCAAGGAACTCACCTAAGTCACCAGGAGCAAATATTAATGACACCAAGATATAAAAAAATATATATAACAGATGATGCGGTTAGTGTAACGAGATAAATGACACCGCCTGCAGCATACGCTATCATGGGGGACACCCTAGCCACATCCAGGGAAGATCAAGTTATATTTTTTCCAACTGTCAAAATGTGTTCATGATAAATGCCTCCCCCCCACCCAAAAAAATATTAGATAATTCCCCCTCTTCTGAATAAAGAAACAACAAAACGTCGAGAACTCAAAGTATTAAGCACCTGTTACGAATAGATTTTTTGGACCCGCTAGGAATGGATCCCCGAAACTTAAACATCCCTGGATATGACTTGGGTGTGTCACGAGGTGCCTTAGGCAGCGGCTCGTGTCATGTATTGCTTTACACTAACCGACCAGAGATATGTGGCTCATAGGATACAATCATTGCTTCAAAAGTAGTAGATTAACCTGCCATAACTTTTAGTGGTCGAATAGAGCACAGGGGAAATTTTCTGCAACGCCTCTCTATGAACTTGAAATATTAATGAGTATAATAATGGTTCCTATGTGAAGGGACAAACCTCTTAAGTCTAAAGAAGTGGACGAGATCCTGCAAGAGGTAGTTAATACGGTGCGAACCGACATCATATACACCATAAATTTACCCGAAGAGGCATTGGGCCCACATAAATCTGATTTTGATGGGTCCTATAAAAAACCTTTCTTAATTCTTATTGTTCCTAGTTAGCGGTCTGCAATGTAATAAAGAGACCAGGCTAGTAGTTCTTTTAAAACTTAAAGCGAATGACGTTAAGGCATATATTATTATGCCTTCCCAATTTGCCTAGCAAATAGGTAAGTTGCATCCAAATTTAAACAAATTCACATTTTGCGTAGCCAGCATGTCATGTCAGCAGTATTGCCAAGGCTTGCCAATTCTACGATGATTATAAATTTATTTAGGTTTTAATGACATTAGTCTAAATATTTATTGTCCTTACCAAACTTAAAAGGCAAGAGAATTGTTCAGTTAATGGACTTGTCTAATTCCAAGAATAAATATCATAGAGAGAAACACTTCCAGAAAATAACATTCTACGTAAAAATGTGATTAGCTAAGTAATGGCTTGGTATAAAAGGAGTGGGGGATTTATCGTTTTATGTCCCAAATGACAATAAATCTGCTCCTGCTCAACGTAAAAACAGCCATAGTAAATTTGAGTGACCCTCATAAATTACAGAAGTAATCACAACTTCTTAAGAAGCCTCATAAGTAAAGTCAAATTCCTCAACTTGTCTTATGTTCTCTTTTGTTGCGAGTGAAAGGCTGATTTCTTCGCCCAAAGGCCATTCAACATCACAAGATTGCCCTCCGTCATTGACCATAAATATTTTTAGGGGAAAGACGATAAATTTAATATTTAAATACAAATATTGAGAAAATCGCATCTTTTATTTTACTTATAAATGACTTTCTTACAAGTTTGCTGTTTCTAGCTTTTACCGGCACACATTCCCTCCATTAAATAGGTGTACACCTAAGATTATTTAAATTCGTACACAATGCTCCAAATCAAATTTGCTTAGCCGATTAGAAGTTTAGTCCAACCAATTGAATTTGCAAATTATTCTAGTAAGTTATGGCCTTCCATATAATATACATACGAGAGGAGGAGCTTGCGCTTCGCAGGCAGATATTTGGTCTGTGACCTACAGCGTATCCGGCTCTAGCAACGGGTTTTTAGTCTAAAAGAAATTAAAAAGGTTTCCTGCACATATCGAATAATTTACTCTTAGTCGATCTTTTTTCACATCTATGATTATTTGATTATTTTCTAAGACGAAAGGCAAAAGAATTGCTATTCTTTTGAAATACGAAAAAAGAATCCTCATACCTCATTTTTCCCATCTAAATTGTTTTTAATATTTTCATTTTGATCTACTTTCTTTGTAGATGTAAATAGCTCTTTCCTCCTAATAAAGATTGATTTTAGAAAGAATTTCAATAATAGATTCGAACTTACGAATAAAATAAACAGCCATTCTTGATTTTAATCAATTTTCTAAACTTCGTCTTTAGTAATTTGATTTGTTTTCAAAAATTCCCCCAAATTCGATAATCATATTGATTTTTTCTGATCTTCACCCTTTGCTCTTGCTCAATTTGTACATACAAACTAAGGGGGAAAAATATTATTATTCAACCCATCCCCCAAAATCCTGTTCTTAAAATATAGTCTTAGGGATTACAATAACATTCAAAGTCACACTTGAACTAAGACAAAACAAATCAAATTGTTAAAAAATCGCCTTCCTAAAATATCGAACAGAATACCAAAATCTACAATTTCTTGAAAATATTCGTTTGATTTCGATGCAAAGAATATTCTTGGAAATTCGCGTTTGAGAGTGTACGAGTTTCATTTCATAGAAGAGGGAATAAATAAAAATATGAGGAGAGAAATGCGAACAGCTGCGGCCAAAGATTTTCGGACACCCGAACTTTTTCCTATTCCGTGGATCTATGGAATTTGGGTGTAGGATTGCATGCATGTGTTCATCTCATGTGGAAAGCCAAATAAATGTAAAAGTTACCTTATAACATTTTTTGAAAGATAAAATTAGGTGTTGTTATTAAAATGTAAGAAATCATGGTCTCAGAATGCGGTGTGTTACAATCAAAAAACCTTTTATAACGCATCATTTTTTTGTTAAAATGATATTCCATTTTGACAGCATCTGATAATTATATGACAATGATGAAAACAAATAACTATACTGTAGAGGAAAGAATTCTAGTATGCACACTACTTAAGCGTCTCAGTTGTCAACAAATCCCCCGGAGACTCAAGGGATCACATTCCGGTGATGTAGAAGTAGTCAAGAGAAAGTGGAAACATCCAACTTGCCACGCTCCGCTCAGTACGGAGCGTGGCAACACGTCTCTTTGTTGCCTGAGTCTTCGGGATCGTAAAAAACCAGCAGGCCATCTGTACCATAGAGAGCGGCCAGGTCATTGCATCAATCAGAATATTTTGTCGCAAACAAATTTCAGAAAACCTGAAGTCATTTAAAGCCCGCAAGAAGCGATGTTCACTGGCTTTGGCACGTGGTCACAGCAACTCGATCATACATCAGTTATGACGTGTCCTGTGGTCCGAAGAGTCCACGTTCCAGTTATTTTTGACTCTAGGCATTGTTAGAGGCCTCAAGAGGCCAGGGTAGCAAGGGAATCGAGATTGCATAGGGCCAACAGTAAATCCTGGTGATGGGCACTTAATGGTACGATGCTGCATGTCAGGAATGTGATGTCCCACCGTTTTTGATGTCACCATGAATTCAAAGAAGTACCGAGCTGCCATCAAAGATCACCTCTTCATAAAATGCTCGGAATGTCAACTACAAGAGCACAATGCCACATTTTACAATACTTTCTCCACCATACAGTCGTGTCTGTACAACAATATCATGGTAGTGGACTATCCCTCTCAGTCTGCGGGTATGAATCCGCAGGAAAAATTCTGGCAGGACAGCAAAGAGCCTGAAGGACGTCGTCAGCCAGACTCTAATGAGCAACTAAAGGCAGACATCACCATGAAGTGAGACAATACCACACCCTTTAGGTGTCGCCCCCTCATCGACATCATGATCTAAGCATAAATAGTCTCACGACTGCAAAGTAACTCTCGGCATGCGACTCAGATTACTGTGTCAGTTTGGACTTGCTGTACTTTTCACATAGATTCATATCCTTGTTTGTTATACAGGGTGTTCGGAGTAAATTCAACGATTTTTAATGTCTCCTCCTTTCAGAAATATTTTAAAGTATCGGTGAACAGTCAAGGGCGTCAGATAGCACAGTGAGTAAAGTTTTCTTTCAGAAAAAGTTAGCTGATATGAAGGGAATGAAGCCTTCTGCAGATTGGGAAAAAATTGCCTGCATCAAAATGATTCGCGCCGGGTAATAAAATGCCGACCTCATGACTGGTCCCCTTTGATCTGTTAACACTTTAAAGGCTGTGCGACGTGACATGAACAGAAGTGACAGAAATGAACACAACAAGGGTTCTGAATTCATATATCAACTGCAGGAGAAGGTGATGGAAGAACCAAGGAAGGAAATTCTGGTTTTGACGAGATAGTTGGGTGTTGGAGTGATCACCATGAAGCCGGTCCTGAATGAGGACCTTTGCTACCACTCGTACAAGAGGCGCAAGGGACAAATTCTGACAGTCAAGGCCAAGAAGAATCGCTGGACGATGGAAAAAAAGCTCCTGAAAAAGCCGATTTATCCTGTTAAGCCTGGGACGAATCTCGTTCTTCTCCAATGAAAAGAACTTGTGCTAGGACCAGTTTCACAACACTGAAACAACAGGTACCTTGCCCATAAACCATATAACGTTTCAATATCATCAAGACCAAGATTACCTAAACAGAGATGGTTCTTGAGTGTGTCCCCAGTTAGGGTGACGCCATGCCGCCCCACATGTGGGAAATAGGCCTTGGGCTCAATTCAGACGATTCCGTGGAGCTGTCTGGAGGGGGTTGCTGCTAGAAGTTGAGTCATCCGGAGAGAATCAGACGTGGTTGTCGGAGGATTTCCACGATTTCCCCAGCCTCACTTTCTGGCCCCCTCAATACCCCGATTGGAATCCCAGGGATTAATACGTATGATGCGCGGTTCAGAAAGACACCAACCGCTCTAATTGCAACCCAAGGCCAAATTATTGGCCAAGATCAAATAGGTATTAGAAGATCTTCCAAGAGACACAGTGAGAAACGCAGGCGACAGGTTCTGGAGTCGCTTTTAGGTCGTGTTGGAAACTGAGGGCGACTACTTTGACTAAGGTGTTATCTCTTAGCAAAATTCTAGTTGATATTTTAAAATTTTTAAAAGACATTTATTTTTGGCTGATATTTTGTAGAGGGTTGTTCTTTTATGTCCCCCCAAAATTTAGTTCGAACAACCCCAACCTGTATGTTGCTGATGTTACAGCAAATAAATCAGGTAATTTTGACGGGAACGAACAGAGTAGCGATATTCTAAGTAGGCTAGTCTACATATGTAGTTCATGAGGGAAGTGACGCCGTTGTTAAGAAGGACAAATATTTTGCATCACAATTCCTTTTTTTGACCAAGAACTTTGCTTCGTCTTCAAATTCAAACCAATAGAATAATAAAAGGATTTAAAACAAAATGATAACCATATAATTGAATACATTTAATTAAAAAACATTTTTTAAAGGTTTCCAAAACAGGACGATCTTTCCGTACACATTATTATACATTTTAATGATGAAAAGGTGGAGTTTAATTAGCCAATTTTGATTAGTCACGATTTTGCCCAACTTTCAAGTTATTACACTTCTAATTTAATCTAACGGTTTTAGTGACATTTATTATGGATAGAAACAAAAGATTTCTCTCTCTCTCTTTCTCACTTTTGACGTGTCAGAGAAACAATTGTAGTAAAATACTGACAATAACGATAAAATCGACACAGAGCGAAACACTTTAAACTGAAAGAGGGAGAGAAAAAGAATAAAGCCATATCCATGAACAAAACGACAGGAAATATATCAAATAATGATAATTTATATCATATACATTTAACAGCGAACGATTTTTTAAGAATAAATCGGTTAAAAGAGAGCGAAGTTTGAAAAATGTGAGAGCGAGAAAGATAAATGTTAAGAAAGAGAAAGAGTACAAAAATAAGAGCTGTCAACAGGAAATTTTAGGATTTGGTGATATAAAAACAGATAAGAGACTCTAGGGATATTCTGGCTCATGGAAGGAGTGAAGTCCAGCCTCCTTGCGTGGGAGAGACAGCCAAGAAGAGACTTATAAAAACAGATAAGAGACTCTAGGGATATTCTGGCTCATGGAAGGAGTGAAGTCCAGCCTCCTTGCGTGGGAGAGACAGCCAAGAAGAGACTTATATATATATATATATATATATATATATATATATATATATATATATATATATATATATATATATATATATATATATATATATATATATATATATATATATATATAATAGAGAGAGAAAGAAAAAGGAGAGATTCAAAATAACGCCATTTAATTTTCACTTCTGAAAACGAAAAAAAAGAAAGAAATATAATCCCGTTGCCTCCAATCATATCACATAAACGTCTCTTGGAGATAAGGACAGTCTTTTCTTGACTGGCCAAATTTTTCTAATTTTCGGAATGGATTCATCCATGGAGACATTGAGGGCAAAGCACGACATAATTCAAGTCTCGGAAATGAATCTTTGAGTCGAACGTTTCATCCGTGGATGAAAACGCGACCAAATTCACAGAAGACTGATCGTTATTTTCACTCGGGGAAAAGTTGTAAAATTTTGATGTCTCATAAAATTTCGTGTTGAGAGTCATTGAAACTTGAGTCTGTATTTTGCTTTAATTAAGTGTTTTCATGTTTAGATTTCTGTTGAGTGTTGATGTTTGTGTAGAGGCAAAGGTTCTGTATGTTAAAAATTTGGTGTTATTTGTGAAAATATGAAAGTGGAGGAATCATTTGGAAGTAATTCTATTTTCTATTATATTAGATAAAGATAAGATTTATTACTATGATAAAAATCAAGGAAAGCATTTTTGCCAGGGTTTAGAGCTGTGCCTCGTAATAAGATGGCGAAGTTAAAAGAGGGAAAACGTGAGGAATTTTGGCAGAGTTCCTAGTCTTCTGAATTTACCTGGTTCTGTAATGTGTAATGAAGGATTTTTGTAATTGCACGATGCCTTTTGGCGTGATGTAATGAGAGAGGTTTGCAGAAAAGGAAACAGTAATATTTCTGTAATTATTCCCTAATAGTCAAAGAAATGCCTACCATCCATTTTAATTTATCATTTGTGCATGTTTGAAAGTTTGTCCCCAAAATATATTTATAGTTTTCGTAAACTTCTCATAGGACAGCAACGGTTCTGGAACGGTTGGTTACATAAAAACGACCACTATTTGTCTTTATCAAGAAGGTCTATGGTTAGAATTCCTCTTAGTTGTCTCGATTCAGGGGCCTTGTTACTCACGTGGATGGAGAGCTTTCTCTGAGGTTGATGTAAAGGCTGGCACTTGGCTTGGAGCGATGGTGGTAACCCAGCAAGAGAGTTAATAGGCGATGGATAGCTTAATGTTGCCAGGTAGCGCTATCATGGGTTTGTCAGCGTTGAGTAGCTGCCTCAGTACCAACCATTACAAACTTAAATTAATAAACTAGAAAAAAATGTCCTTCAAATGACAACAGACTGAGAAGATTCTAGCGCCTAATCACAAAACCAACCGTTGGTACTAAAATTTGAATTTGATCTAATATAATTCAAATAATATTTTAACAACGATCAAATTGAGTTTTGTTAGCATAATAAGATGTAAATTTGTACCATTAGGCAACCATTCTCTTTAATAAGAGGAGTATGTCATTGCCACGTCTACACTTCCGGGCTGACCCACGCAAATGGGTCTAAGCTCCAGAAGAAAGATTTTGGCATCTGATTCGGTTCCACCTTCAATTTAAGTTCACCATCACCCTTAAATATAGACCTGGCACGATGGGGTTTGAATGTAGTGTTTGGTTGTGTGTTTAGCTGGTTGAACGGGTACTCGGTGAAGATTCTAGGTAAATTCATTGCCGGTATATACGCCATGGTACATACAGGGCCTGCTATTTCATCGTCTAGTAAATACATCACGTAGTAAATTCGTGGCTAAGTTGGTCCTTTCATCGTCATGCTAAGATATCGTTGGCAACTTGATCATTTAAAGCAGAGATGGGCAATGGTTTTAAGCAGCGCGCCACGTTGAATCTTTTCCAAAACTTTGCCGGCCTCACTTAAAAACAGATGCAAAGTTCGAAGTTAATTGCAATTAACTTTGTGCATTTCTTTGCATAAACTACATATTCATAGATAGAGCTACACAAAAATAACTGAGGGTAATTTCTTTGCATAGTTTTACCATCCCTTTTAAACAGTTTCCAGAGCGTTTAGATAAAGGTAATGAAAATAAGTATTTATAAAGATTTTTTTTTTTTTTTTTTTTAATTAAGGGGCTATCTGGCGACTGCCGACTAAGGCATAAGTTGCCGTAAACAAACAGCCTAATTTAGGCTACTTTAAAAAATTAAACAGAAAACAATAAAAAGGAATAACAATAACAATAACAAAGCAATAACAAAACAATTACAAAAACAACAACAATTAAATCACGTTAAATAAAAGGGAGAAGGCCGGCCTCCCCCAAAAAGTCAATAAGTCCACCAGTCAAAGTACACGCACTCATCCCGAGAACAAGGGACAGGCGGTAGCGACCCCGCCCATCCCGGTACCGGGACAGGTGTCGTGCGCGAAGATCACCCAGACTGGGACATTCGACAAGAATGTGCCGAACAGTCTGGGGGACGACGCAGTCGTTGCAATAGGGCGCAGGCGAGCGCTCCATCAGATAGCGATGCGTCACACGAGTGTGTCCGATTCGGAGACGACAGAAAGCAACCTGAAGCCGCCGCGGCATTGGGGGATAGGTCCATGGGAACAGTCGCGGCGCAATGGCACGCAACTTTAAGTTCCCTTCGACCGTCTCCCATCTTCTTTGCCAAGCAGTCCGAAGAGCTGCCCGTATTCCTGCCATGTAGTCGGTGTGAGGAAGAGCGAAACGCTGGTCCGGTCGCAGAGTCCTTGCGGACTCTTTGGCGCCCTCATCGGCGCGCTCATTCCCCGCAATTCCTACATGTCCAGGAACCCAGCAGAAGATAATCTCGACATCTGCCCGGCTCGCCAAAACCGTGGCGTCACGGATATCGCGAACCAGGGGATTCGGAGATTCCAATGCCCCGAGAGCACTCAGGGCGCTTTGTGAGTCGCTATAGATCACAATCCGGTCTCCGAACCGGGCACGTCGCGTAATCTCCCGTACCGAGTGGTGTATTGCCACCAGCTCGGCCGTGAAGACAGACGCAGCGCCTGGTAGAGCCCCGCTGACTTCAAACAGAGGGGATACGGCGTGGAAGCCGACCCCCTCTTGGGACTTGGAGCCATCCGTATACACTGGCACGGTACCAGCGTGACACGATGTGTGCTCCAAAAAGGTCGAACGCAATACTCCCGGCGCAGTACAAGCTTTGGGAGCAGAGGCGTGGCGACAAATAGCCAAATGTGGTACCCTCCAGGGTGGCGTCCTGGGCAGAACCAGGGGCGCCACCGGCCCGAGAGCTATATCTACTTCTCGAAGGAGTTTCCTGGCCCTAAACCCAAAGGGCTTAGGGTATGACTGGCGTCTCTCGGCGGCATAGGCACCATCGAGATCAGCTGCGGATGCAGTGAGAGCTGTTGGCGACTGAGGGAGGCGCCGGGCTCGCGCGTACAGGCGAGTGATGCACTGCACGCGGCGCAGAGCGAGTGGCATCTCCCCAGCATCGACCAACAGGCTCTCAATGGGGGAAGTGCGGAAGGCACCGGTCGCAAGGCGAAGGCCGGTGTGGTGGATCGAATCCACCTTCCGCAATAAACGCTCGGCTGCGGATGCATAAAACTCGCATCCGTAGTCGAGCTTCGAGCGAACAAAGGATCGATAAAAAAGTAAGGCGGTAGCCCTATCAGCGCCCCAAGCGCTGAACGTCACGGAACGGAGAATGTCCATGGCGCGGGTACAAGAGACCCTAAGGCTGCGAATATGAGCCTCCCAGGTGAGGCGTCGGTCGAATACAAGACCAAGGAAACGGTGCGACTCAACCACATCCAGGCGCACCCCATTAAGAAACAAATCTGGGTCGGGGTGAAGCCGTGGATGGCGGCAGAAGTGCACCACCTTAGTCTTGGCCAAAGAAAACCGAAACCTGTGCGCTTCGGCATAGTGAGAGACGCGGTTCAATGCCTGTTGGAGTCGACGCTCCAGAGTTGGCATCTGGGCCGCGCCAAAAGAGATCGAAAGGTCGTCCACGTAGAGCGTAGCGAGAACATCTTCCGGCAGCACCGAGGTGATGCCGTTGATGCTCAGGGCAAAGAGTGTGACACTGAGGACACTTCCCTGCGGGACACCCTCTTCCTGCTCCTTTGGGCCGGAGAGGGCTCCCCCCACCCGTACGCGGAATCGACGATCTCGCAAAAATTCAGATATAAAAATTGGGAGGCGTCCCCTCGCCCCCATCGTGTGGAGAGTCTCCATGATACCGTATCGCCATGCGGTATCATAGGCCTTCTCCAGATCAAAAAACACCGTGGCGTAGTGCTGTCTACGAAGGAAAGCTTCGCAGACGGCACTTTCCAGTCGGAGCAGAGCATCCGACGTGGAGTGGAACTTACGGAAGCCGCACTGTGCAGAAGACAGATGGCCTCCGCTGTCCAGGAAATAGGCTAATCTAACATTTACCAATTTCTCCATCAACTTGCACACGCAAGAGGTTAGAGAGATTGGGCGGAAACCGGTCGGAGTAGAGTGATCTCTCCCCGGCTTGCGAAAGGCGAGCACAGTAGCGATTCGCCAGGAGTCTGGGATAAGACCTTCCACCCAGATCCTGTTGAACAAATCTAACAGAAAGGCCATGCCTCGCTCACCCAGGTGTCGAAGCATGGCGTACGGGACATCGTCCGGACCATGGGCGGTGTCCGCGCACGAAGCGAGAGCGGAACGCAACTCACTCACAGTAAACTTGTCGTTGAAGGGTTCTCCGCCTCTGGAGGTAAAGTCCAGCCGGCGGCCTTCCGCGACATCACGACGTGCATTGAATGCTGGCGGAGCAGCATCACGGCTAGAGAATGCGGAAAAAGCGGTCGCTAAGGATTCCGCCACGGACGCGGGGTCCGAGATTGCGGTCCCATTCTCCTGGAGAACGGGAGGGGGGTCCTGCGAGAACTTGCCCCGAATCCTTTTGACTCGCTTCCACACCTCAGCTAAAGGGGTCTTCCCGTTAAGTGAAGACACGTATGCCCGCCAAGAAGAGCGGCGGGCGTGCTTCGAAATATACCGGAACCTAGCCCTAGCCCGACGAAATTCAGCGACAGTGAAATCGTTCGGGCGGCGCTTATAGCGCATGTAGGCATAACGCTTCTGTTTGAGGGCCGTCTCACACTCGGCCGACCACCATGGGAGTGGTCGGCGTGCAAAACGGCCAGACGTCCTAGGAATAGTAGTCAGGCCTACGGCGATGAGGTTGCCGGAGAAGAACTCAACGGCCTCATCTACCGACCTAAACTCCTCGACTGAGATAGAGAATTCAGTCATTTCCTGAAATGCAGGCCACCGCGCCCGCGCCAAGCACCACCGAGGTGGTCTCTCAGGCGGCAGTTGCCCTGAAAATGATATTTGAATGGGAAAGTGATCACTACCATGGAGGTCATCGACCACCCCCCAATCAAAATCAGGCTGTGCATCTGAAGAGCACAAAGATAGGTCAAGGCAAGAAAATGAAGCGGTTCTCGGACAGTGATGCGTAAACTCATCCACGTTTAGGACACCCATCTCAAGCTCTTCGATCAGATCGGCAAGGACTTGTCCCCTGGGATTTATGGAGTAATCTCCCCAGAGAGGATGCCTGCCGTTCAGATCTCCAAGCAAGAGATAGGGCCTCGGCAACCGTGCCACGACGCGGCGGAAGTCCCCCGCGTCGAAGTCAGCTGACGGTGGAATGTACGCAGAAATGATAGTATACCTCCTATCCAGGTGCAGCTGCACAGCCACTGCCTGAAAGGAGGTATCTAAAGAGAAAGGAAGAACGGAGACATCATGCGGGGTGTAAACCGCGCATCCCCCAGCCCGGCCATCCCGCGGTGGTGGGGTCGCAAGACCCTTATACCCCGGGAGGGCAGGCAGCGGGCACGCGCCTAGCATGGTCTCCTGCAAAAAAATAGCTAACGGGGAACGGGACGAGACGAGCCTCCGCAGCTCCTCCCAGTTGGCCCGGAGTCCACGGCAATTCCATTGAAGGAATATGCCCTCCAGGCCTAGCTCGGAGGAGACGCGGGGGCCCTCCTCGAATTGAAGACCCTCACGGGAATGGCCGTACGCTTCCCGGGGGCAGAACCCCGGGCGCTGTTGGCCGGACAAAGCGCTGAAGGCGCTGTCGCCTTCGAGGACTTATTGGGGGAGGTTGGGCTCGCCATGCGAGTCTTTTCCTCCCTCCGCCTCGAAACCTTAGGCGGGCGTTGCGGCTTGGGAGGCGGGGGGCCCTCTTTTCGAGGAACCACCGTCTCCGAGCCACTCGCTCCACCTTGGGGCGTGGGCGAAGGGGCCGAAGCTCCTTTGTTGCTGTCCTCCTTTCGGTGAACAGCTTTAGGAACCCCGGAAGATGGCCTAGCGACCATCTTCAGGGGTGTTGCCTCCTGTGAGTCTAACGACTCTGTGGAGGCGCGTGGCCGTTTCGCCTTACGGGAAACGGTCACGCTGGGGGAAGAGGGGGGAGCCCTGGTATTAGCCGGGGCTGGGTGTGAACCCTTTTTGCCGCCAGCTCTACCAGGGGAGCGCCCGGGTGTAGTAGAGCCCGCAGAAGGGCTCCGAATGGGCGCGGAAACAACCGTGCTCGTTGGCCTGGATGGGCCAGGAGCAGAGGGTGCTTTTCTAACTATTGAGGCATATGACGTCCCAGGCAGAGCCGGGCGCGCCAGGACCAAGTCCTTAGCCTCGCGGAATGAGAGTCGATCCTGGGCCTGAATGGCCAGGATTTCTTTCTCAAGGAGATATGCACCACATTGCTTCGAAGAAGCAGGGTGCGGCTCTCCGCAATTGACACACTTGGCCACACACGATTTGGACTTATCGTGTGCGACCTTGGAGCAATTTACACAGACTTCGGGTGACCCCGATTTTGCACGTCTACATGATCGATTCGTGTGGCCGAAGCGGTGACAGTAATAGCACCGCCGCGGCAGTGGCACGAATGCCTTCACGCGGTAGCGGTACCAACCGGCACGCACCGACTCAGGGAGCTTGTCACAGTCGAACGTGACGAAGAGTGTAGGGGTGGGTCTCGAGGCCCCTCCCTGTTTTCTCATCACACGTTCGACCTTGACCGCCCCATGGTCGGCCAGCTCTAGGGTGATGTCTTCTATGGAGTAGTCAACGAGTTCCCTCGCATAAACTACTCCTTTTACAAAGTTCATGGTAGAGTGCGGCGTCACACTCACCGGGGTGCCATGAAGTGTCCGAAGAGCACTTATCTTGGCCGCCTCGGCGGGATTCGCCGCATTCGCCAGAAGGCTCCCGTCCGAGAAACGGGTTACCTTCGGCTCTCTACCAATTGCACTAGCTAATCCTCTCCTCTGATGGATCATGTTGCCCTTGGACAACATGGTGCCATCAGTGGAGCGAATAACGAGGAAGCGTTTGAAGCCAGCGGGCTCGAAAACGCCAGGTAACCTCTGAATGAGGGGCCCCGATGTCATCGAGGCTCCGCCCTGTGCACTCTTGGTCTTAGTCAGGGGCTCCGCACACGAGAGGGTAGAGGGGCCGGATGTGCCGATCTTGGCTTGGTCGCCTACCAAAGTGGCAGCAGACCCATCCGTCCCCGCAGCCCCCGCGGATGGATAGGAGCCCCGAGTCTTTTTCGTCTTTCTTGTCTTTTTCTTCTTTTTAGGAGAGGAGGGCGGGGAATGAACCCGCTTTTCACCCCCGCCGGTAGAAGCCCCCAGGCCAGATGGACCGGCCTCAGCCAGGTCCTTCTCTGAAATGGAGAAGGTCCCGGTGGGCGCAGGGGATTCATCCGGAGGAGATCCCTCCCCTCCTTGTCCTGCCTGAGAATCCACAGCCGTTTGATGAGGACCTTGCATAGGGGCGGATTCGGGTTCGGTGCTTGGCGCCAAGCCCGGATTCCCCCCCATTGAAGGCCCTACCTTCTGAGGCTGGTTTTCCTCAAGGACCATGTCTATCACAGGAGGGGCCTCCAATTGGTCATCCCCTCCCAGGACATCGCAGGTCCCCTTGGCAGCGTCATAAGTCTTTAGTGGGGAGGCACAGGCCTTGACCCCGGCAAGGTTTAATATTTTTGCCAGCAGGTCTTTTGAGGGAAGCGACCGAAGGGGCCTGGCTTCCCTCTCCCCCCTAAGGGGGTTTGCCCTACCGAGCCGCTTTGATGTGGAGCGGCTGGCTAAGGGTGGCCTGCTGGCTTTCTTGGCAGTCCCCTTAGAAAGCATAGGAGGGACTGCCGCTGGAGATAGGGAGGTGCCCGAAAGCACCTCCAGAGAAGGGGGTGAGGGGGAGTCCCCTACACCCGTAGGCGTAGGAGAGGAGTAAGCCTCCTCTCCGGTTAAAGAGGTATGGAGGGTCCCCTGCGCAAGCACAGGGGGGGGGACCTCCATCTTTTCTGTGGAGCTGCACGAGGGCGGCTCCGTTGTTGTTATAGGGGGAATTAAGGGGAGATGGTTTTTTTTTTCATCATTGGGCATGGTGACCCTCTTTGTTTTACGGGACGCAATCGCTCACCACCTCTTGCAGTAGCCCGCACTGCAAGAGGTGCTTACAGGCCCGGCAGAGCCAGGCGCCGCCATTTGGGACCACCCCTCCCGCCTGGTGGCCTGGCAGTCCTTCGGCATGGCGGCTCCACCTTGAACACGGCGTAAAACGGATAGATTTTGAAGACGAGAGGAAAAGGGATGTGAGGAAGGTATGGGTGGGGATGAAGCAGGTTGTTAAAAGCCAACCACCCCAGACCGGAGCTCAGGGGTTAGGGGAAACTGTCCCCTCCCCCCTCAGCCCCGATCCGGGACGATTGGCTGAGAAGAAGGTCAGCTTCTACCCTGTGAAATTAGAGGCTGACCAGAGAAAGTTGTGGGAGAGGTTGTATGAAAAGCGACGAGGTAGGATAGGAATACAGGCTATCTGAAGGAAGGAAGAGAGGCTAAGCTGGGGCCTGACGGGGCGCTGGATCCCGTCAACACGGCGGCCAGGATGGCAAATCGCCGCGCCCCTTTCGGGGGTATTTATAAAGAATATTTTATCTACGAATGAAATATATTTAAAAGTGACTGATTTAAAAATGGAGCAATAAAAAAAAATAAGGAGATGAGATTTTGGCAAAATGTTTAATAATTAATTTTTAATATTTTGTCGAAATGAAACACGGGCCACATGAAAGGCCCTCGCAGGCCGCAATTTGCTCACCTCCGGTTTAAAGATTTATTTTCCGATATTTTAAACGAATCAAAATAAAGTAGAGTTAATTTATAATTTATTCCTCGTAAGTATTTATAAAAGAAGAAAAAAAAAAAAAAAAAAAAAAAAAAAAAAAAAAATAAATGGATACATTTAAAAAATAATAATGTTAAAAGGTTCAGTTAAAGAATAACTATAATAGCAAAAATATATTTTAATTTTAAATGTTTAATTATCATCATCTTTATTCATTGTTAATAAAGATATAAATTGGGCAAGAAATAATTAATATAAAGTGAAGAGTTATGATCAATTTCTTCGATACACCATTTTACTCTGCCTCCAAAATCTTGTCAAGCTTCATCGACCCCCACTGACCCTTCCCAATGTTGGTTCTCTTGGCTACTCTGGGGAAGCCAAATCAAGGGTCGAATGGGGGCGCCTCCCAACTCCCCTTTCACACATTGGGAGAGGGCGGGGGGCGGCCTCAGCCTGATCACTTCCTTGCAGACTCCGCTCTGCTAAAGATAATTTCCGGTAAAGGAGGCAAAATCGCTAAGCGGTAAAGGAGGAAATTTCGCCAAGTGAACGGAAAATCCTAAAAGTTTCGCCCAAAAGGCAACGCTATTTATTCCTTTATCTATCTCTTCCTCTCTTTTTTTACTGTTAATCTTGAACTTTTTCCTAGTTACACTACACAGCCTGGTCACCGACAAAGTCTGACGCAGTTGGTATTAGGGTATAGTAAACCCCTGCAGGAGACGCCCTTAAAGGACAACAACAGGGACCCGGTTATGTTCATGGATAATATTAATGTCCGTTGAGTAGCAAACGAATAAAGATTGAGAACCAAAACAGGTAACCATCTTCAAAACCTAGTAGCGAGAGGAATCTGCCATACCTGATTACCTAACATACGTAGCCGGAACTTCAGACACACAACCGGACATCTGTCTAGGCTATAATTATTTCTTATTCACTTATTTCATGTAACATGATGACATGCCATGTATCAACCATACATCGATACTAGCACGATATACCAGCAACTTATACAGATCCCCGCCAAAATAAAGTAGAACCGACTGGGAGAAACACAGAAAAGTAAGTACACGTCTACCAAACCCACGACAAGAAGCGATATCCTAAGAAATAGATGAAAGACTGGGAAAAATGAGGCGTGCGATGCAAGCAACAGACGAGGAAACTATTCCCTCAACCACTACAGGACAATTAAGAGCTATACTTGAACGCCAGATGTGGTTGAGAAGAAGACAGAAATCAGAGAAATTCTCCGACGAATATAAAGAAACGGGTCAACGAGGGATAAATAACAAATGTATAACCGAAAATCAAAATGAAAAAAAAATTGGAATGAAACAATCTAAAGGATCGATGATGATTCACCACCGTAGTAATTTTGAAGAATAATAAATCAAATGAAAGGTAAAACAGGAACAAGGAATCTAAAAATAAAGAACGGATAGGGACACAATGTAGAAGGCAAAGACCGGATAGATAAGATATTCTGAGAACATTGGAAGAGGATTTTCGACATGGGCGCAGAGGAGAATGAAGACATGGCATCGATTTTAAGCATCAAGTCCTAGACTTGCTAAACGAAGACATCGACAGGACTTATCCCCACCAATTATTCGATGCAACGAGAGAGACTTGGGCGGCATCGATGCTATTATTATTGTCATAGTATTGTTGTGTTTCTTTATTTTTCTTTTCTGTCAGAGAATTTATATGTTCAATGACTTTAGCGCGCCAGTATGACCCTATTACTTCTGGAGTTTTTTCTTTCATGAGCTAAAGTGGAGAGTGGGGGGGGGGGGCGATGTCAAATTCTTCTTGCAACTTTACCTCCTGTTACGTTTAAAAGACGGAGGGAGGTGTTGTGCTCTCTAGCTCAAGGAGTACTCTTCTGAGTAGCTCTTGAAGTCTTTTAGAATCCTCGTCTGTTACGCCGGGTGCCCAACTGGGTTTGGGTATATGAGGTGATTTCTAAAGTACTTTAAAATTGGAACCTCGTTGGGGATTAGTTCTTCTCCTCTCACTCTTACGGAGATTGCTCTGTGAGAGTCACTCGATGGTGAGCAGGTTTACTTTTCTCTTGCTCCCGAAATTCCTGTTTGACACTAGGAATGGTGATCCAGTCAGACTTCTTCTAAGTCTGTAAAGGATAGCTTGGTATGACACCGATGAAAAAAGGCAACAAACTTCTAGGTTGTAGAAGTCGATCGCTCTGAACTGGGTGTGACACTGACCACGTTGAACTAGTCCTCTATCGTTTCTCGTAGACTAATAATAATCACTTTTCTTTCCTTATGTGGCTTATTTATAGCCTGGAGACCGCGCCATCCAAGGGGGAAGGGGCGAGGCCGCTGAGGGGAGTGCGAGGGGAGGAGTGGCACCGCGGAGCCCAAGTCCGCTTCTTAATGAGAGGCACCGACAACCATCTTGTTAATTCTCCTGTTTTTTTTATCTGTACCGCCTTTTTGGAGTTCGGCCCGCCGGCCTCCAGAATTCGTAGGTATTCGGAACTTTTGATAACTTCTTAATGGCCTTTTGTAGCTACCTTAGCCCAGCAGCTAGCCCTCGACTACCTCTTTGGTGGGGAGATAAAAGGGTAGTCCGTTTGACTGTTAGTCAGCCGGCTAACGTTCCCACGCCTCTCCTCATGTGGCACGATTCTCTCACTCTCTCCGTAGGGGGACTTTAACTTATATGTCCGCCTGGCCCTCCATGTGGCTTTATATTATAATTCCTCTACAATTATCAAACAAAACGTAAATGATACAATATCGATTTTAGGCAAAAGCACAAGGAAGATTCGGACTCACTATGAAGAACTATGAGGAAACACCCAATATCATTTTTGAGGGAATCGCAAATGTATTAAATTCTAGCCTAAGCACCTAGTACTTCCTACATGAGCTAGATGTATCCAAAATGTTCTTCATTCCCAAAACAGGAAAGCGACCAACCCAAGTAAGAAACTACTAACCAATATCTCGATCTTGATTTCATTGGGAAGGAATTTAAGAAGCCGATAAACCAACCACTGAGTGAGCACCTGGAGAGCAACTAAATTTTAAACTAGTATCAATTTAGGTTGAGGAGAAAGCCGAGCAAAGAGATGAATTCACTATCATCACTGAGAAAATTGCAAAAGTAAAATGAGAAAAGGTCAGCGTTGAAATCGCAATTTTAATTATCTTATTATTAGTTCGAGAGAAAATATTTTTCTAATACTTGAAAATATATTCAAGCTGAAATGGGACCAAAATAGAATTAGAGAGGCTTCAAGAGGCTTAATTTGAAAGGGCCTGAAGATTTCTGATAAAAAAACATGACCACAGTATTTTAGCGTCTTAGATGTGTGGTAGATATTTAGACTTAGATTACAGCTAGCATTCGGGAGAGAGTCGTAAAGCGTAATGAGATTACAGCATCTTCGGCTCGCCTCTTCGTCCTGATCTTCACTGAAACGAAGAACCTTCACAAGAGGCTTTATTTCTCGCACAGATTTTTCATGGCCGTCATGTTTGAGGTAGGTAATGATGATTAGGGACTAAGGTGCTAGAGGTAAATAATGATGATTAGGGACTAAGGTGATAGAGGTAGGTAATGATAATTAAGGGCAAAAATGGCAAAGTTCGAATCCCTTATAAATGTGGAGAGGGCCGAGGGCAACCGAGGAAAGAGTTGAAATAGTTTTATTCGACGGAGCTTTCCTTCGTCCGTTAAGAAAGTGATCAGAGAACAACTCTCTTGGGGGGAATTAGCTGTAATTTGCGTAATTTAGTGGCTTAAAATCCGTCTAAGATTAATTAGAATTGATTTTTTCCAATATTCACTAATTTATTTTATATTTTTTTTGTTTTTCTCTTAAGAATAAAATACTAGTTTTCAGCCGTGCGGGGCCCCGAGAGGAGGAAAACAAACCGAAAATATCTACAGATTTATTGCTATAGAATTTATGATGATCAATTGTTATTACATTTGAACTGAGTGTTTAGTTCAAGGAGTTTGTGAGTCGCACAAAGAGAGAGAGAGAGAGAAAGGAAATTGTGGCCGAGCTGACGGTCGCCCAAGGAGGCGACTGCCTCCTTGGGCATAAGTCGCCGTACTTACCACTACCTAGTACTAGGCTACTTTAAAATAGTAACATGAAGAAAAAAAAACAAAAATAAAATAAAAAGAGGAAGAAGACAAGATCCAGCGTCGGGGGGAGGTCCGCCTCCCCCCGGAACGTGCGACCTACAAAAATAAAAGAAAACAGAAAAAACAACTGGTTAAATAAAGATAGGGAAGGCCGGCCGCCACCACAAAGTAGGTAAGTCCACCAGGTAATGTGCACGAACTCGTCCCGAGTAAAGGGGACAGACGGTAGCGACGACGCCCATCCCGGTACCGGGACAGGTAACGTGCGCGAAGATCGCGCCGAGTGAGACATTCAACTCGCGGTGCGTTCCGCGAGTGTCTCCAATTCGAAAACGACATAAAGCAATCTGAAGCCTTCGCGGCATTGGGAGGTAGGTCCATGGGAACAGTCGTGGCACAATGGCACATGACTTTAAGTTCCCTTCGACCGTCTTCCATCTTCTTTGCCTAGCAGATCGGAGAGGTGCAGGTATCCCTGCCATGTAGTCGGTGTGAGGAAGAGCGAAACGCTGGTCCGGTCGCAGAGTCCTCGCGGACTCTTTGGCGCGCTCATTCCCCACAATTCCTACATGTCCAGGAACCCAGCAGAAGATAATCTCGACATCCGCTCGGCTCGCCAAAACCGTTGCGTCACAGATATCGCGAACCAGGGGATGCGGAGATTCCAATGTCCCGAGAGCACTCAGGGCGCTTTGTGAGTCGATCTAGATCACAATCCAGTCCCCGAACCGGGCACATCGCGTAATCTCCCGTACCGAGTGGTGTATTGCCACCAGCTCTGCCTTGAAGACAGACGCAGCGCCTGACAGAGCCCCGCCGACTTAAAACAGAGGGGATACGGTGTGGAAGCCGACCCCCTCTTCGCACTTGGAGCCATCCGTGTACACTGGCACGGTTCAAGCGTGACACGAGGTGTGCTCCAAAAAGGTCGAACACAATACTTCTGGCGCAGTACAAGCTTTGGGAGCAGAGGCGTGGCGACAAATAGCCAAATGTGGTGCCCTCCACGGTGGCGTCCTGGGCAGAACCAGGGGCGCCACCGGCCCGAGAGCTATATCTACCACTCGAAGGAGTTTCCTGACCCTAAACCCAAAGGGATTAGTGTATGACTGGCGTCGCTGGGTGGCATAGGCACCGTCAAAGTCAGATGCTAATGCAGTGAGAGCTGTTAACGACTTAGGGAGGCGTTGGGCTTGACCATACAGACAAATTATGCAGTGTGCACGGCGCAGAGCGAGTGGCATCTTCCCAGCATCGAAAAGTAGGCTCTCAATGTGGGAAGTGCGGAAGTAACCGGTCGCCAGGCGAAGGTTGTGTGGTGGATCGAGTCCACCTTCCGTAATACACGCTCAGCTGCGGATGCATAAAACTCGCATCATCCGTAGTCGAGCTTCGAACGAACAAAGGATCGATAAAATGTAAGGCACTAGCCCTATCAGCGCCCCAAGTGCTGAACGTCACGGAACGGGTACAAGAGACCCTAAGGCTGCGAATATTAACCTCTCAAGCGAGGCGTCGGTCAAATACAAGACCAAGGAACCGGTGCGATTCAACCACTTCCAGGCGTAACCAATTGAGAAACAAGTCTGGGTCAGGGTGGACTCGTGGATGGCGGCAGATGTGCACCACCTTAGTCTCTGCCAAGGAAAACCGAAGCCTGTGCGCTTCGGCATAGCGAGAGACACGGTTCAATGCCTGTTGGGCTCGACGATCCAGAGTTGGCATTTGGGCAAAAGAGATCGAAAGGTCCTCAACGTAGAGCGTGGCGAGAACATCTTCCGGGTGATTGGCTTGTAGTTGTTTAATTCTGACCTCTTATTTCTTTAGATAGAGTTGAACAGAAGCTTGAGAAGCTGCCATCATTATCTTCCATTCATTTAAACGTTTCACAAACCAAATTGCAACCATCTCAGTCAAATTTTCGCCCCTCCTACCGACCTATAATGATATTTAAGCCATATTTTCTATTGATGGTAGATGAATGAATGCTGGAAAAAAATTGGTTGGAACTTTGGTAGTGAGAATGGTTGTGAAACTAAGACGTGACATACAGACAAATGTTTATTCGAGAGAAGTTACAAGAATGAAGATCGATTTTGGCGTCGTTCTTTCCTTCCTTCTCTCGCGCAAACAGAGGAGTAGAATTGAACGTTCTTTTCTTGGGGTGATATTTTTATGTGGGTTCCCATTAAATTTTTTATACGTCAAAATAAGCATTAAACACGGGAGTAATCGGGAACTTAATGTGTATTTGATGAAAGGTTGCACCCAAAACTAGATAACAATAAAGTATAATTGTAGCCATAACAAGAAAATAACATATCTTATACAATTGAACAAAATTGTAATAAGAATTGTGCATCTAATTGTTTTGAATGATTTGAACACATCTTATTTCGAACATTTCACAATTTTTTTCAATGTTGTGCGAAGGTGTGGGAAATTAGATCGAAATCGAAAACCAATAAAATCGATATTTTTTTGATAGAAATCGAAACTAAAGTGAAATCGAAAATATTAACCACAACTGAAATCAAAATTGATACCAGTAAAATATTCCAGTTAAAATTAAGATATTTGTTGACGAATTTAAAGGAAACGACTATACGAAGAATGGCAAAAATGAAACTATAAAATAAAGATGAACAATAAACTTTACGCTTGGCTGATATTTCTTCCTTTCCACTTTGGCAGGTATCAAATATATATTCGGGGCTCAAAAGATTCAGAAATGGACAGTGATTTTGGATTTAGAAACGGAGACCAAAAAGATTGGAAGCTAAATGATCATTAAGCGTTTATTGCCTTTTTTCGAGGAAATCTTATATTCTTTCACCTCTTTCTATTACATTAGGGGTTCAACACAGCTGAAAAAGAGAAATATATGTCAGTGTGGATTTAGAAACACGAAAATATCAGTTTGCGTAACTCAGTAACGGATGTTCGAAAGAGATCTTTCCACGTGCCAAGGATATGTCGCCTCGCGTGACGAATTTGGCACGAGTGCCAAGGGTTTGCCGACGCCTGCCCGAGTTCATGAACAGAGGGTGCCGGAAAACAGTGGGGAAAGTTAATAGTTGTTGACCCCAAAATCTCGGTCAAGGGTTGGGAGGCAAGGAAAGATATCGCCAGCAGAAACAAGAGTGAAGTAACATTGATTAAAGAAAATTCAGAAAAGTGAAGAGATTTTCTGTAGGAAAACTTAGACAATTGCAGAGAAGCAAAAAAACACAAGAGAACATGTAAAGTAAAAGAAGTGTAAGCGTTGTTTAGGCCAACAGGGGAGGAATTTCATCTTTTGAGTCAACTTTTCAGTATTCTTTTTTGCATGAATCTTTTGCAACAATTTATTGCGTTTTCTTCCAATTTATTTTAATAATCAGTGATAAGAAACAATAGATAGTACCACAACCGTTCCAACCATACTCTTTATCATTCCAGTCCTTGTTTGTGGTTCGGAACCTACGTTAATCAGACTGTCCCGCACTGAGTTATAAAAGTCATCTTACCTCAGCATTAGTAGCCTGGGGTATTTGAGCACCCCATCAAAATGAATTTGAGAATAATTCCCGAATTAGCAACTCTATTCATAGTAGGAGGTTTTCGTACCTTCCCAAATATTCGATCGGAGGAAAACCCGAGATTGAATCATTCCTGGCCTGGGTTTTGCGAGGTGTGTTAAAGGTTATTCCTCTCTTGTGTACATTAAATCCATGGTGCTAATAAGGTAAATCTTTATTTAGGTTGTCGTTTTTACCTTTTCACAAAAAATCATTTGATGTATAAATAATGGATTGTAGCTATAAACCTTATTTTTTCCAAGGGAAAATTCTTACATAGACACGCATAAATATATTATACTTTAGATATACTTGACTACATATTTTCTGTATGTGTCTCTTTACACCACTAGACACTACCGAGAATTGATGGATGGTTAGGAAAGGAAGAAACAACGTAATGGATGATAAAGTACCTACATATATCAACCTCTCGAAAACGTTCTCATTCTATCTTCCGAGAGATTGCAGGACCATAAGGACCTGCTGTTCATGTACAATCACCTAAAGAATCCTGTAGAATCTTCATATCTCGTAAACTGGTTAATTAATGATTGAGGAAAGTAACCAATTCATAGCCGCAAATCAAAGAAATACTCATAAAAGTATTGTGGGGATTTACATACAAATATGGTGACCCTAGTCTCGTATAAAGCAGAATAAGAATAAATTGCCATTCTTCTTACCAGTATGCAACATGATGACAAAATTGACCCCAATTCTGCTGATAAGACCCACCCTCAGATTATCACCTGCTACAATTACACTAAAGGAGTCATTAATATATTCGACCAGATGCTAAGAGAATATTACATGTCAAGAAATAGTTGTTATCGGCCCATGGCAGTTTTTTTTATATCCTCTTGAATCTAACACACATAAATCGCTACACCCTAAGATGTCACACTTTAGGAAAAAGCTAAATTGTCATGTTTCATCAAAGCTGTTGCCATGACACTTATAGAGGATGGTCTGAAGTGGAGGATGAACTAAATTGGGCTGAAGAAAAAGATATTCGAGGATCAATTAGCGCCCACAACCTCCCCTCAGGCAAAGGTCTGGCGTGGGGCAAAGTGACGTACCTTCTTTGACAGATCTGGGTAGCGCAAGGGGCAGACTCTCTGTACCACTTGTGGTAAGCATATATGAAAAGAGCACAGTAAGTTCCTTGTCAATTGTATGGATGCATTGGTTCATTCGGTGATGAATCGGAGTGATATGTAAGAGTAGTATTTTCAGAACAAACAACATATTCATAGTTTTATAATTAATATTTATAATAATACTGAAAACAACCCATATCATTCATAATCCTGTACACATAAGTTTTGAATTTTTCGTTCCCTTGGAATTTGTTGTTTTAATACATGTAAAAACATTTATTTAAAAAATTAAGATTTGATTAATTTTATGAGTTTTTTTAATTAAATCAATAATCATGTTCATTATTTTGCTTTATTTCCAAGAATTGAATATGAAAATCTTAGGATATTATTAACTTTTGTTCAAATATTTTGTTCAAAAATTCCCCCAAAATTAAATTAATATGTTTAGTAATGAGTTGAGAAATATGTAGGAAGACTCTATGAATAAATAAAAAATGCACTACTTTAAAAACTGTATATAATAAGTTGGGGTATTTTAATACCCCACGATAAAGCTCCAGGTTAAAAGTTTGCAGATCCGGGGTAAAACGGATACTAAATTCCTTTTCCATCTGATTTACCCCACCTCTGTAGGCAATTATTTCTCCGGTAGCTTAAACATGGTAAACGTAGTTGCTATTTGCTCATAGGTTCGTTAAATGGGACATTAGTCGAGCCCCATTTAATCCATTGGTTAGGGGCTTTATAAGAACCTCCGCCCCCCTCCGAGAACATTAATAACATGATCTCGTCAATCATCATTATAAAATAAACTAAAATATTTAAGTTAGTATAATTTCACGAGCGTTGAATTTTTCTAGGGGAATTTTGATATAGGTTATGGTGTAATTGCAAGACATGGCATCATCGCCAGTTGTGTGGTAACCTACGCTATATACTGTTCAGGTTTGCCCTGTCTATTGCCTGCCTTAAAATATATTAATTCATTTTATACTTAAATTATTTAGCTGCAGAGATATGAGGCGATTGAACTCTGCAATAATTGTTTTTCTTGTTTTAATTTCAGAATTTGGCTCTTGACTAGTGTTTGAGATAATCTATATCAATAATAAAGATAAGAGAGACGAAAAGTTATAAGAACTTTTAATGAGTTAAACATAACATGAGCAAAGAGAATGATAAATGATTGGCTTACCTTGGGAAAAGGACTAATACTGTATCCAGGGATTTATGATATTTCGTTCCAGAGAATATCGTTGCCGTCTGGAGTAGCTTATTCCTCTTGTTAGTATTTTGGGTTAGCTATCTTTAACTTTCTCTTGTAACAATGAATTTTATTGAAAAAGACGTCCAGAACGCCTTTAGTTATGAATACGTGAAAGTTGACCCTTTTGTGAGAACTGAGAGAGCTGACGCTTTTACTTCTGCGCCGAAGCCTTTGTCATGAGTCACGCAATATTAAATTTTAGTGAAAAATTTATCACCTGGTTAACATCAAAGTTTAGCCAAGCAAATTATCATTCTCTAAAAAAAATTAATGAATATTTTAAAATTAAATTAATGATTGAAATATATAGAATAATGAAAATGACAATGACATCAAACATAAATTATTATATTTTCCCTCTCAACAGAAGTGCAATGAACCATTGCACAAATGAACATATGTTAAAGGAAGGTAAAGTTGACAAAAAATGAATTTAAAGAACACTCCATTATAGCTACTCTTTCAAGGTTTTGCACGATTCGTGCATTCTGTCAACGCATGCTTTAGCAGCTAACCGTTTAGAACGAGTACCTAGTGCATTAACCGGTGGAGTATCATTAACATTTCTTGAGTTGTTATCCTTAATATTAATTGTTCCATTAACCAAATCATTTACTGAACTTTGATTAGATAGACTTTGATTTGAAATATTTAAAGAATCTGTTGCAGAATAACCGGAAGGAACATCATCCTTTCTCGTTTCACGATCAACTACTACATCATCTCAAGTAACAAATTTCTCTCAGAATTGATCACCGACACCTGACGAGTCATTGTGATCATGTGTCAGTGATAATTCCAGAGGATATAAATGATTAATAGAATGATGAACAATTTGTCCATCTCCTCTTTTGACTTTAACACTTCTAACTTTATTGTCACATCCGACAACTAGTTCTATTATTCTACCCAATAACCAGTATGGGCCTGGTTTATTAGGCAATTTTATTAAAACTACATCACTAGAATTTATTCTATTAAACCAATTATTTTCATGAAGTTCTCTATAATGCTCTCTAAGGCTTAATAGGTAAATTTCATAAATCTTTAAAATATAAAAAAACTTTATTGCGAAGTTCAAGAGACTCGAGTAGTCCCTCTCTGGTCAGAGGATCTCCATCCCATATACTATTATCATTAGAGTCTCTTAATAATATGAAAGGATTTGTATTTATTTTCAAAAAGGAATTAGGGGTAATGATTTCTAAGTCATTATCAGATGACCTATATGTCAATGGTCTGGAGTTGATAGCAGATTGAATATCTGCAATCACAGTCAGAAGCTCAAAATATGAAAGTCTTGCTCTTCCTATGCTTTTATATAAACAAGTCTTAATAGTACGGATGAGACGTTACCAGGTGGAACCAACCCAACTGCATGGTCCAACATGATAATGATTGCGAGAAAGTGGTTGGTTATAAGTACTTAATAAATGAAGATGCTCTTCCGTTAGCAGCTATTGATATCGATCAAGCTGCAAACACCAAACGTAATATTTTATCTGAAATTTCAAAGTTATTTGATCTACTTGGATTGATTTTGCCTATAACAACTCGGGGTAAAATTCTAATGCAAAAGCTTTGGGCAGAGAAACTTTCATGGGATCAAGCAATTCCAGAACAATATAAAAAACTGTGGCAAGAACTTCAGGCTGATTTTAAGCAAATCTTTCACTTAACTTTTCCTAGAACTTGCATCTCTGAAGATAACATTAATAATTTATTCATATTTTGTGATGCTTCTAAGCTATGTTATGGTTTCACTGTATACAATGTAAGCAATGGAAACTCACAACTTCTGTATGCAAAGGCTAAAGTGGCTCCATTAAAACCAAGAACTCTGCCTACTTTAGAACTAATGGCGGTTTACTTGCCCTTAAAATGTCTTCCTACAATCTTGGATTCCTTCCCTGCCATAAAGTTTAAAGATATATGTATATCAGTTGATTCACAGATAGTACTATCTTGGTTACTAACGGAAAATGTGAAAACAAAAAGTGTATTTACTATGAACAGAATCAAAGATATTAGAGTTTTCAAGAAAGTTATCATAGAAAATTATCAAGTTAATATGAACTTTAAATTTGTTAATTCAGAAAATAATCCTGCAGATTTGCTCACCAGAGGATTAACTGTCAAAGAATTTGAAAGTAAGCAAGAATTATGGTTCAAAGGACTGTCATGGCTCTCTACTGTTCCCATTTCATGGCCAGTCAATTCCTTAGGTTGTTTATCAGAAGAGGGCAAACAACTTGTTAAGGTTTATCGTAGTCCGCGGATATTCCATGTTAGGCAGGAGGTTAATGGCGTTAGAGCGTTAAAGGGTGAGTTGCACAAAGGGGCGGCAGTATGGTTAAATCGTTTTGGTCTGAGCGTATTCAGAGAGGGGGCAGCCGGTTATCTGTGGGTACATCATGAGCGTTGGTTAAAGGGTTTGTTGGTGATTGGTGGAGAGTTTCGTTGGTGGTCTTAGAAGAATTTGGAAATGATGTCGGGTCGTAGGAAGCTATATTGGCATCTGTACAATCGGGAGGTAGATCATAATCTATAATCAGGGAGTGGCGGTTAGGTAGGACGAGGGGCATAAGGCAAGGTGATGGATGAGTCGGCCAAGTAGTCACACGATTGATCAGGGAAGGCAAGGTGATGGATGAGCCGGCCAAGTAATTACACGATTGATCAGGATCAGTAGTTGGGGTGGTTTCTGCAGTTTTATTTAAACATGGTGATATCAGTGCTCTTGTCTATACAGTGAGGATGGTCTGGCTGGCGGAGCGATTCCATGTAGCTTAGCGAGCGAGAGCTCTACAAGATCTCTCTCGTCGGGTGAAGGTATTTTCTCGGACATACTTTGCGAGGGGCTATACGAGGTATATGATTTAATGTCGTAAAGCCACGTTTCATCTGAAGAGCTCATTGCTCCCCGGGAGCGTGGGACATCGTCCTCGAGTCGGGTGCGTTTGTCGTTGGAGGGGCTCAGAGAGGAAGAGTCGGAGAGAGAAGGTAGAGAGCGCTTACAGCCTCCACCTTCCTCACGATTGATGATCGGCGGGGGGCTAAAGATTTCACTATCAGGAGTAAGATTGGACAGCGATAATCTGCGGTGAAGGGGGGGCGGGCAGCAGCTTACTCTGAGTAAGGACAATTTCCAGATTTATCGGGCCCTCAGTAGAAACGGGGGCCTGAGTAGGTGGGCGATCGTAAAGGTCATCATTGACTGGGATCGCTGAGAGTTCAGTTGCTGGTGACGCAAGGGCAAGTTCACTATTTGATGCATATAAAGGGGAGTGAGGTGATCAAGTTCGGAGTCTTTCCCTTCGATGTCTCTTCTTGCGATTGGGAGGTGACTCGGATCTTGAAGATAGTTGTACCACATGTACTTCGGGCGACAGTGGCACTCTTCGACGGGGAGAGGTGGGCCGTGCTCCATCAAGACTGGGAGACAACATTGCCTCTTCCATTACATCGCCTTGCTGCGAAGGTGTAGCTTGATGCGTGCGCTGCTTCAAGGGAATGATAACCGTTGGAGCTAGAGAGGCTGTGGGGATATGGTCGGCACGGAGTGCCGATGTACTAGCTTTGGGTTGAGCTTCGAGAATGCTAGGAGAACCACTCGTCACAGAGAAAAGGTGCGTATTGACAACGTGATGCCTTCTTCACGCATGTCTATTTTCGCTTGACGTCTAGATATGCCAGATCGTAAGGAGCAAACGCGGTTCTCCTGATGGTAGAGATAGTAAGGGCACTTTTTGTGGCGGGCATGATGTGGGCCGCCACAGTTGAGGCATTGTGTCTCTTCTGTGCAATCTGGGGCATTGTGTCCCAATTTTCCACATCGGAAGCACGGGCTCTCGGTGCTCTTACAATATTTTGCCGAGTGGGCAAATCTGTTGCTGTTTCGGCACTGGAGTGGGGTAGGGTGTTTTTCTTGGACTCGTATACGTGTTCCTGCAAATTTTATAAACGGTGGTATCGTTTGCTGTTTTAGGATTATCTTAGCAACCCTAAATGGGGTGGAGAAACGAGATGTTGTTTTTTTTAAATACTAATCGACTCAACATTATGGTGTTGGTCTGTGAAAACTTCTTTAATGACGGAAGAGATGAATTCATCTGTAGCATCAGGTCCTGAGAAGAAGTTATCTACTAGGACTGTGCAATTCATGAAATTAAATTCATTTTTGTCACTAGCGGAGATTTTTAGAGAGACGAGAGATTGTAGGCTGAGCAGGCATCCGGAAAATGATCCTGTGGTAGCGCGGACTATTACTTCCGCACGTGAGTCAGCGATTGCGAAGTCAGGGGTGGCCTTAGGGAAAATTTCTTTTAAGGCGTGGTATTTGTGCAAACCACAGACCTATTGTTCTTCTGGAACACGTAATGATATATAGCGAGACCAAGCAGAGGGAGTTAGGATGCTATGTAAGTGTGTCGTCGGTTTTCGGCGGAGGTTAGAGTGGTGTTGAGCACGAGAAGGTTGAGTAATATTACGAGAGGGCAACCTCGAAGTGGTTGCTGCGACGCTTTCCGTTTGAGGGCGAGATAGAGGCTGTCACGTAGGCCTCGAACTCGCCTGGTCCATGAGCATATCCGGTGGAGGAGCAGGGGTCGGGTGATCGGGAGTTTTTTGTTGTTTTTTTTAAAATTTCCATCATTGGGCATGGGGACCCTGTTCTTATTGCGGGATGCAAACACTAATCACCCCACGCAGTAGCCCTCGCTGCGAAGGGTGAATACGGGGACGGCAAAGCTGGCAGCCACCATTCGAGACCACATCTCCCGCCCAGTGGCCAGGCAGCCCATCAGCATGGCGGCTCCACCTTACGCTCGGCGTAAAATTGATAGTTCGTTAAGATAAAGAAAGGGGGTGTGAAGAGGATGAGGGTGGGGAAAGAGCAGGTTTTTAAAAACCAACCACCCCCAACCATAGCTCAGGGGTGATAGGGCGTTGTCCTCCCCTTTCTCAGCCCCGATCTGGAATAGTTAACTGAGGAAGCTGGTCGGCCTCCACCCTGTGAAATTAGAAGCCGACCAGAGAAAATTGTGGAAGAGATTGTGTGAAAAGTGAGGATGTAGGGTAAGAAAGCAGGCTTTCAGAAGGAAGGAAGAGCAGCTAAGCTGTGACCAGACGGAAGGCTGAATCCCATGAGTACGGCGCCCCTAACGTGGTCTGATAAGGGTAAAGGCTTCATTTAGAAGGCTTCTTACCAGTGTGAGTCGTTGAATGTCTTTTAACATCTTGTTTCGTGACAGCCTGATAGGGGCAAATTCTACATTTGAAAGGTTTCTCGCCAGTATGAGTATATGAATGCCTTTTAATCCGACATTTCGTTGTGGCCTGATAGGGGCAAAGGCTACATTTAAAAGGCTTCTCGCCAGTGTGAGTATATGAATGTGTCTTAATATCTCCTTTTCTGGCAGCCCGATAGTGGCAAAGGTCGCACTTTAATGACTTTTCGCCAGTATGAGTATATGAATGCCTTTTAAGCTGACATTTCGTTGCGGCCTGATAGTGGCAAAGGGTGCATTTGAAAGGCTTTTCGCCAGTGTGAGTATGTGCATGTGTCTTAATATCTCCTTTTCTGGCAGCCTGATAAGGGCAAACGTCGCATTTGAAAGGCTTTTCGCCGGTATGAGTATATGAATGCCTTTTAAGATGACATTTACTTGCAGCCTGATAAGGGCAAAGGCTGCATTTGATAGGCTTCTCGCCAGTGTGAGTATATGAATGAATTTCAAGTTGACCTTTCCCTGCAGCCTGATAAGGGCAAAGGTCGCACTTGAAAGGCTTTTCGCCATTGTGGGTTCTTAAATGTGTGCTAAAGGCTGCCCTCTGCGCAGTCTGATATGGACAGGAGCAGCATTCATAGATTTTCTTATTCATTCCTAGACTTTCAGATCTTGAATATACACTAGTAGTCCAATTTGGGACATAATCAAGGGCTCGAGGTAGCGATGGTACTATACCACTAAATTGTGGAATTACTTTAAGGTTAGTGGAGGAACACAATTTCATCCCCTGAAAAATAAAAAGTGATTTTACAATCTCTCATTCACAATATTTCTGGCGTACCAGAGAGCATTCCTGCAGGAGAAAGAAAGGGTAGGGACCCCACCCAAACCAAGTTCATTCTTTAGGATTCACACCTGATTATGACAAAAAAAAGTGAGGGCAGCCAATCAGAGCACGCTGCTGAGGGATTTGCAAATAGACAGTTGTTGGTCACTGAAGAGAGAATGTATTCACATCTCCAGTCCATTGTATGAAAGTGATAAGATGCCACTCTTGAAGGACGGTAGTGATAGATGATGAGTACACTTGATAACAACAACCAGGAGCAGTTGCCCTAATTATAATTAGCCTATTTAAACAAAAAGAAACAAAACCTCAAAAGGCCAAGGCTCACTTTCCTCCAGAATATTTGCATGCAGCCAACACCCACAGACAAAATATAGACCATGAGGGAGGACTGCCTCACCTAAAATTTTAAAAATGCTTTAGTTGGGTGTGGACGAATTCGTCATATGTAAGTACAAGGAACAAGCAGTAGCCACCAAGCTTGTCCTAGTTTAAGGTGCATGTGAGTAGCACGCGATCAAATGGAGAAGTGCACCATGAGTGTGTCAGGTCCAGAGATACCTTTTGTTTTTCTTAAAAGGGGCCATCCTGGCAACTGCTTCGGAAATCACAAAGTGAACTGAAGCCACTGGGCTAGTGTGGGGTAGGTCCAAGAGAACTATCGCAGGGACATAGATCCAACTTTAGGTTTTGTTGCTTGTTTTAGAGCTTTTTTTACACAATAGGTCTAATGGATGGTCTTATTCCTGTTATGTAATTAGTGTACGGAGGAGTAAAATGGTGGTACGTATGTCAAGTGCTTGAAGGTCCTTAGGCTCCATTATTTCTTACAATCCAACATGTCCAGGAACCCAACGGAAGATTATTTTGACTAATCTCAGATACTGAGAAGCAGAGAGTGCCGAGATTCTAATGCCTCAAAGAGCACTTAGGGCTCTCTGTGAGTCAATATAAATCACAATTTTGTTTATGAAGCAGGTACAATGCATAATCTCAAATAGCGAGTAGGGAATTGCAAGCCGCTCAGCTGTGAATACAGATGCAGTGTCCGGCTGAGCACCTCCCACATAAAAAAGGGAGACAGCATAGAAGGCAAATTAGTCATGCCTTCTCGTAGGCCTGGAGGGGCCAAGAGCAGAGGATGTCTTTCTTAACATTGCGGTATAGGACGTGCCAGGCAGCGCCGGGCGCGCCAGGACCAGGTCCTTAGCCTCGTGAAATGAGAGACGTTCCTGGGCATGAATGGCCCGGATTTCCGTCTCAAAAAGATACGCAACACATTGTTTCAAAGAAGAGGGGTGTAGCTCTCCGCAACTGACACACTTGGCCACACACGATTTGGACATATCGTGTGCGGCCTTAGAGCAACTTACACAGACATCGGGTAACCCCGACTAGGCGCGTTTACAGGAGCGATTAGTATGGCCAAAGCGCTGACAGTAGTAGCACCTCCGCGGCATGGAACGAATGCATTCACGCAGTAGCGATACCAATCGGAACGCACGGAATTAGGGAGCTTGTCACAGTCCAGCGTGACGAAGAGTGTAGGCGTGATTTTTTTTTTTTTCGAGCCCATCTGGCGAATGCCCACTTGGGTATAAGTCGCCGGAATCACGACAGCCTAGCACTAGGCTACTTTAAAATAAGAATAATGATGATAAAAATGGGAAAAACGTAACAATCAGGAAGCAATCTCCGGCGTCGGGGGAAAGGTCCCCCTCACCCCCAGTCTCGGGGACGACGCAGTCGTCACAATAGGGCGCAAGTGAGTGCTCCATCAAATAGGGATGCGTCAAACGAGTATGTCCGATTCGGAGAAGACAGAAAGCAACCTGAGGCCGTCGCGGCATTGAGGAATAGGTCGATGGGAACAGTTGCGGCGCAATGGCACGCAACTTTAAGTTCTCTTCGACCGTCTCCCATCTTCTTTGCCAAGCAGTACGAAGAGCTGCCCGTATTCCTGCCATGTAGTCGGTGTGAGGAAGAGCGAACCGCTGGTCCAGTCGCAGAGTCCTCGCGGACTCTTTGGCGCCCTCATCGGCGCGCTCATTCCCCGCAATTCCTACATGTCCAGGAACCCAGCAGAAGATAATCTCGACATCCGCTTGGCTCGCCAAAACCGTGGCGTCACGGATATCGCAAACCAGGGGATGCGGAGATTCCAATCCGGTCTCCGAACCGGGCACGCAGCGTAATCTCCTGTACCAAGTGATGTATTGCCACCAGCTCAGCCGTGTAGACAGACGCAGCGCCTGGCAGAGCCCCGCTGACTTCAAATAGAGGGGAAACGGTGTGGAAGCCGACCCCCTCTTAGGGGTTGGAGCCATCCGTATACACTGGCACGGTTCCAGCGTGACACGAGGTGTGCTCCAAAAAGGTCGAACGCAATACTCCCGGCACCATACACGTTTTAGGAGCAAAGGCGTGGAGACAAATAGAACAATGTGGTAGCCTCCAGGGTGGCGACCTGGGCAGAACCAGGGGTGCCACCTGCCCGAGAGCAATACATAGCTCTCGAAGGAGTTTGCTGGCCCTAAACCCAAGGGGCTTAGGGTGTGACGGGTGTCTCTCGGCGGCATAGGCACCGTCGAGATCAGCTGCGGATGCAGTGAGAGATTTTGGCGACTGAGGGAGGCGCCGGTCTCGCGCGTACGGGCGAGTAATGCACTGCATGCGACGTAGAGCAAGTGGCACCTCCCCAACATCGACCAACAGGCTCTCAATGGGGGAAGTGCGGAAGGCACCGGTCGCAAGGCGAAGGCCGTTGTGGTGGATCGAGTCAACCTTCCGCAATAAACGCTCAGGTGCGGATGCATAAAACTCGCATCCGTAGTCGAGCTTCGAACGAACAAAGGATCGATAAAAAAGTAGGGCAGTAGCCCTATCAGCACCCCAAGCGCTGAACGTCACGGAACGGAGAATACCCTAAGGCTACGAATATGAGCCTCTCAGGTGAGGCGTCGGTCGAATACAAGACCAAGGAAACGGTGCGATTTAACCACATCCAGGCGTACGCCATTAAAAACAAATCTGGATCGGGGTGGAGCCGTGGATGGCGGCAGAAGTCCACCACCTTAGTCTTAGCCAAACAAAACCGAAATCTTTGCGCTTCGAGATAGCGAGAGACGCGGTTTCATGCCTGTTGGAGTCGACGCTCCAGAGTTGGCACCAGGGCCGCGCAAAAAGAGATCGAAAGGTCAGCCACGTAGAGCGTAGCGAGAACATCTTCGGCAGCACCGAGGTGATGCCGTTGATGCTCAGGGCAAAGAGTGTTACACTGAGGACACTTCCCTGCGGGACACCCTATTCTTGCTCCATTGAGCCGGAGAAGGCTCCCCCCACCCGTACGCGGAATCGACGATCTCGCAAAAATTCAGATATAAACATTGAGAGGTGTCCCCTCGCCCCCATCGTGTGGAGAGTCTCCATGATACCGTATCGCCATGCGGTATCATAGGCCTTCTCCAGATCGAAAAACACCGCGGCGTAGTGCTGTCGACGAAGGAAGGCCTCGCAGACGGCATTTTCCAGTCGGAGCAGAGCATCCGACGTGGAGTGGAACTTGCGGAAGCCGCACTGTGCGGAAGACAGATGGCCTCCGCTGTCCAGGAAAAAGGTTAATCTAACATTTACCAATTTCTCCATCAACTTGCACACGCAAGAGGTTAGAGAGATTGGGCAGAAAAATATCGGAGTAGAGTGATCTCTCCCCGGTTTGCGAAAGGCGAGCACAGTAGCGATTCACCAGGAATCTGGGAGGAGACCCTCCACCCAGATCTTGTTAAACAAATCTAACAGAAAGGCCGTGCCTCGCTCACCCATCTGTCGAAGCATGGCGTGCGGGACATCGTCCAGACCATGAGCGGTGTCCGCGCACGAAGCAAGAGCGGAACGCAACTCACTCACAGTGAACCTGTCGTTGAAGGGTTCTCCGCCTCTGGAGAACGTGCATTGAATGCTGGCGGAGCAGCATCCCGGCTAGAGAATGCGGAGGAAGCGGTCGAGAAGGATTCCGCCACGGACGCGGGGTGTGAAAATGCGGTCTCATTCTCCTGGAGAATGGGAGGGGGGTCCTGTGAGAACTTGCCCCGAATCCTTTTGACTCGCTTCCACATATCTGCTAGAGGGGTCTTCCCGTTAAGTGAAGACACGTATGCCCGCCAAGAAGAGCGGCGGGCGTGCTTCGAAATATACCGGAACCTAGCCCTAGCCGGACGAAATTCAGCGACAGTGAAATCGTTCGGGCGGCGCTTATAGCACATGTAGGCATAACGCTTCTGTTTGAGGGTCGTCTCACACTCGGCGGAACACCATGGGCGTGGTCGGCGTGCAAAACGGCCAGACATTCTAGGTATAGTAGTCAGGCTCGTGGCGATGAGGTTGCCGGTGAAGAACTCAACGGCCTCATCTACCGACCTAAACTCCTCGACTGAGATAGCGAATTCAGTCATTTCCTGAAATGCAGGCCACCGCGCCCGCGCCAAGCACCACCGAGGTGGGCTCTGAGTCGGCAGTTGCCCTGAAAATGATATTTGAATGGGAAAGTGATCACTACAATGGAGGTCATTGACCACCCCCCAATCTAATTTAGGCTGTGCATCCGAAGAGCACAAAGATAGGTCAAGGCAAGAAAAAGAAGCGGTTCTCGGACAGTGATGCGTAAACTCATCCACGTTTAGGACACCCATCTCAAGTTGTTCGATCAGATCGGCAAGAACTTGTCCCCTGGGATTTATTAAGTAATCTCCCCAGAGAGGATGCCTGCCGTTCAGATCTCCAAGCAAGAGAAAGGGCCTCAGCAACCGTGTCAAGACGCGGAGGAAGTCCCCCGCGTCGAAGTCAGCTGACGGTGGAATGAACGCAGAAATGCTAGTATACCTCCTATCCAGGTGCAGCTGCACTGCCATTGTCTGAAAGGAGGTATCTAAAGTGAAAGAAAGGAGACATCATGCCGGGTGTAAACGGCGTATCCCCCAGCCCGGCCATCCCGCGGTGACGGGGTCGCAAGACCCTTATACCCCAGGATGGCGGGCAGGGGGCACGCACCTAGCACGGTCTCCTGCATAAAGATAGCTAACGGGGAACAGGACGAGACGAGCCTCCGCAGCTCCTCACAGTTGGCCCGGAGGTCACGGCAATTCTATTGAAGGAATATGCCCTCCAGGCCTAGCTAGGACAGGTGGAGGCCTTCTTTAAACAGAAGACCCTCACGGGAATGGCCGTACGCTTCCCGGAGACAGAACCCCGGGCGCTGCTGGCCGGACAAAGCGCTGTCTCTTTCGAGGACTTATTGGGGGAGGTTGGGCTCGCCATGCGAGTCTTTTCCTCCCTCCGGCTTGAAACCTTAGGCGGGCGTTGCGGCTTCGGAGGCGGGGCCCTCTTTTCGAGGAACCACCGTCTCCGAGCCACTCAGCCCACCACTAGGCTTGGGCGAAGGAGCCAAAGCTCCTTTCGGGGGACAGGTTTAGGAACCCCGGAAGATGGCCTGGCCACCAACTTCAGGGGTGTTGCCTCCTGTGATTCTAACGACTCGGTGGAGGCGCGTGGCGTTTCGCTTTACGGGAAACGGTCACGCTGGGTGAAGAGGGGGAAGCCCTGGTTTTAGCCGAGGCTGGGTATGAATCCTTTTTGCCGCCAGCTTTACCAGGGGAGCGCCCAAGTTGAGTAGAGCCCGCAGAAAGGCTTCGAATAGGCGCGGAAACAACCGAGCTCGTTGGCCTGTATGGGCCAGGAGCAGAGGGTGCCTTTCTAACTATTGAGGCATATGACGCCCCAGACAGAGCCGGGCGCGCCAGGACCAAGTCCTTAGTCTCGCGGAATGAGAGTCGATCCTGGGCCTGAACGGACAGGATTTCTTTCTCAAGGAGATATGCACCACATTGCTTCGAAGAAGCGGGGCGCGGCTCTCCGCAATTGACATACTTGGCCACACACGATTTAGACTTATCGTGCACGGCCTTGGAGCAATTTACACACACTTCGGGTGATCTCGATTTTGCACGTCTACAAGAACGATTCGTATGGCCGAAGTGGTGACATTAATAGCACCGCCGCGGCAGTGGCACGAGTGCCTTCACGCGGTAGCGGTACCAACCAGCACGCACCGACTCAGAGAGCTTGTCACAGCGAACGTAACGAATAGTGTAGGGGTGGGTCTCGAGGCCCCTCCCTGTTTTCCCATCACACGTTCGACATTAACCGTCCCATGGTCGGCCAGCTCTAAGGTGATGTCCTCTATGGAGTAGTCAACGAGTTCCCTCGCATAAACTGCTCCTTTCACAAAGTTCATGGTAGAGTGTGGCGTTACACTCACCGGGGTGCCATGAAGTGTCCAAAGAGCACTTATCTTGGCCGCCTCATGTGATTCTCCGCATTCGCCAGAAGGCTCCCGTCCGAGAAACGGGTCACCTTCGGCTCTCTACCAATTGCACTAGCTAATTCTCTCCTCTGATGGATCATGTTGCCCTCGGCCAACATGGTGCCATCAGTGGAGCGAATAATGAGGAAGCGTTTGAAGCCAGCGGGGTAGTCTCTGAATGAGGGGCCCCGATGAAATCGAAGCGGCTCCGTTTTGCGCAGTTCTAGTTTTCCTCTCGGACTTCCCACCCAGGGAAGCAGCGCAGCCGGAAGTGTCGATCTTGGCTTGGTGGCTTACCGAAACGGCAGCAGACGCGTCCGTCCCGGCGGCTCCCGCAGACGTAGAGGAGCCCGAGTATTTTTCTTTTTAGGAGAGGAGGGTGAGGAATGAACCCGCTTCTCTCCTCGACTGGTAGGAGCCCCTAAGCCAGATGGGCCAGCCTCGGCAAGATTCTTCTCTGAAATGGAGATGGTCTTGCCTATCACAGAGCACCAGCCGGGGAAGGAGATGCCTCCTCTCCTTGTGCCGCCTCGGGGATGTTCTTTAAATATGTTTGGACCGTAGTCCTGCTCTGTCTCTTCAGGATTACTCTATATTAAGAGGCTAACAGAGAAGTTCTTGTCATATATGGATAAGGAGGTTGCACGTTCAAGGGCTACATAACATCTGTTAATGGTATCATTATTCTCATAGATGATTCCAATTCTTGTGGTACCAAACTTCATGATAGTGTGCATTGTATTGAATGTGAGGCTTTGTAGGATATCAGCAATCATAGTGTGTCTCTATATTGTGATGATGTAGAAGATGCAGCAGGTGCCCGGCTACCAACTTTCCCATTCTGGATTTCTGAAGCAGTAGGATATACTCCAGTCTGTTTCTCTTTAGGAGCACCGCAACAAGTAGATGATGTCTCAGGGGGCCTAGTAGACCACCTCTCGAGGCTAATTTTATTTTTTTACACCCATATGCGTTACTTTCATGTGTGGTCTTAGGAGCCAAGAGCCACAGCTTACTGTGTATGCGCCGGGTCTGGGCACTAGCCAAAGCGTAAGGGCTACCTCATCACCAGGGAGACTGCTCCTTTTAAAAAGCAGGCCCTGTGATGTGTCATTTTTGTCCACACCGGAGCTGACCCTCTTCACACACATATCCCCAGCTCAGATACCCAACCATCCAGCATAGGATGACACTAAAGGTTGATCCCTCGGGCAGGTGGCGCTGTTGGCCCGTACTAGAAGCATACATCGAGGCCGTTTGGTCTGGTCTCCAGCTGATGACCTATCCAATATGGGTAACCCTCTCCCCCAGAATGGGTGGAGTAGGGGACCCAGCTCTCCCTAGCATGGCTCACCAATTTCTTGGTGACCTATGCAGTATGGGTAGCCCTCTCCTACAATGATGAGCGGAGTAGGAGGCTTGGGTCTCCCCCCAGCATGGCTTGTCAGATCATCGAGACACAATCCCCCCACCACCACTACCAGCGCCACATAAATACAGATCCTGTTAGGGGATGTTCCTAAGTGCAGAACACCCACCAAGTCTCGGGAACCCTAAGGAATACCAATAAGAAAGTGGGCCTGCATCCCTTTCCTTCACTTATTCTCCCTCCAACAATGTTTTTTAGCGCATAACTGGTACCAGATATTAGATAGACCATCATGACTGGATCCTGTGTATGTGGTTTTGGGGTGTGCGTTTTTGTATACATATTTTTTATTTATTAGTGTCTCTTCCAATGGGCAGCCAGTTCATGACCACTAAGGCATTGTGTCCACCCTCACTGGGGTTGAAACCCCGCCTTAACATCAGAAGTCCAATACTTATCAACTAGAATAGTGAGAGGTCTGCTTTCAAAGTATTAACTACCACTCCTTTTCCCCCTACCAGGTTCAAATGGATCCCCTGTGTCTACCCTTGAAGGAATAGGTAGCTACTACACACATCATCAAACTCATAGCCAATTACAACACCATTGTCTTTTCCCCTTTCCCTCCCCATCTTCACAGTAAAAAATGTTCCATCTCACCTCTGCCTTATAACTTGTTGATGTATTTTGGGTGCACTCAATGCACACCCCATCCCCTCCTACCCTCTAAGGAAAAGCACCTCTAGCCTTTTATGCATATCAGCAATGTCAGTCTGATCTTTATATGAATTCCAGTAAGATCTTATCAATGAGGGATGGATAGAACAATTTACTTTTCCCATTTTCTATATAACCACTAGACCATAGATGCAGATTAACCACCATGACTGGACAAGGTCTTCATGAAGAGTTCCCAATATAAAACTCTTGGCATGGGCAGCAGCGTCTCAGGCCAGCAAGCCCATATCTGGATTTGGTTGCCTTTTATTTAATATTTGGTAGATTTTCCTCACAAGACTTTGCAGGTGCTATAAACTTTCACCTTAATTACTAAGTCTTTCGCTGCATTGAAATTTGTGAATAAATTTCGTATTAAATTTTAAAGTGGGAAAAATTACCTTTTCTTGAAGGGAGTTTTGTAGGGCCGTTTCAGTAGAGGATTCATGGCTCAAGTTTTCCTCTTCCAAAGCGAGTCTCTCGCCATCAAGGAGAGGAATTTCATCTTTCAGGGGTTCTTCTTTAATTTCCTCTTTCATTACAAACTCATAAAATCGCTCCTAAAGTTAAAGACAAAGTCAATTTTATTTAAATACCAAACAACAAATATTTTTATTTATATAAAATGGAGGAAAAAGAAGGACCAAAAGGCTACCCTCAGATTCATGTATGCCCACCAGGCCCTACTAGTGGAAAAAACACTATGAATGAGCTTCCCACGAATGTTTCATGTTTTCTCTGCAATCTTGTTTGACAAAAGTTTCTTAAGAGATTTAACAGAAAAAACTAAATAGGGCAGGCAAAAGTTTAACAGCCCTCACATCCAATTGTTCACCTATTGAACTTATTGGTTTTATCTCTTACTATGACAGGAAACATGATAGAAGACTCTCGCGAATCCTACTGTGACCCCCCACTGCCTCAGGACCATAACTTGAGATTAAAAACTTGCTCTGGCTCCCAGTTGATGCCTTTCTCATCCGCCAATACCACTCCCTATCATGGTACGCATGGACCAGATCGTCCTCTCTTGGCTCTTTCCATCTCTTCATACATTGCAGCAGAGGACCACTATCTCTTTGAACCATGTCACAACAAACATTTTTTACACTCCTTAAGCAATAACACAGAGGATAAAATATCTTAGTTTTTCATCCAAAAGATTACACAAATTAGGAGTTAATAAGTTAAATCTTTTGCAATTGTACATGCACTCATTTAAATCTTTTGTATTTAAATGTAGATTACCATTAATGACACCTTAGGCATGTAACATCCACATATTTTAATCACCGCTTTATTTAGGAACCTTTTATTAAATACTTTCAGGTAAAGAAGCATTCATTGCATTTTGTATATAATTTTTAAAGAAATGTGAGATTTTTCTTTAGAAATGCACAAAGAGATCCCTATCTCTAAAGTTACAAACTTAAATCATATTTAAGACTCAGTAACTGAATAGTCCAACCTAGTCAGGAAAAAGAGATAGCTACCATTGATACCATGAAAACAAATTGGATACAATGAAAAAAATAATAAAACTACCTCTTTGTGTGAGCCAAATTGGCTGCTTATTTCATAAGAACCACCAAATACTTCTTCTTGACTTCTTAATCAATGTTATTTTCATTAAAAAATTCACCTTTGATCTTTTTGGCTGAGCTATCTATACAATCATCCCTAATAAATAATTTAATTATCTCATTTAAAATGATTCAATTCTAATAATTAGATTTATGTTGATAATGGTTAAAAATAAAAAAAAGGTAAACAATGAATAGCTATAAGCAATTTTAGTGTTGTATCTTCTCTCACCTTTTTATCATCAAAATTGCCACCAAGTGGATCTTCACAGAACTTGTTATTTATTTCTTTCATCTCTCCAGATGCATCCTGTAAAAGTTAAAAAGATACTTTTACACTTTATGATAAACCTTATAAATTTTAAAAGGCTGATTATATTAATATTCAAGCAGGATAGATAAAAAAGGTGATACATTCCACTCAAAAGTTTAATTTGGTGAGCAATAGTTTAAAGGTCTCTTAACATGAGGGATACCTCCCCTGAGCCATTTGAAGACAAGCACAAACAACAACATAAAATATCACACTTCTCATTAGGTGAGTTTTTTTTTTCAAAGGTGCCCATCTTGCAACACCTACCTAGGTGACCAGAATACCCCTTTTAGAATTCATGTCAGAGTAGCCCATCCTGATGGGGTTGGCTCTATTGGCATGCTCCAAATCAAGATTTTCTTAAAGATCTCTCTGGCACCTGAACAGGCAAGGTAGTGTTCCCTGGGTCCCAGAGTGATGCATTCAACATGGACTCAAATAAAATGGAAAGTGGTAACTATGCTACTCTCCCTGGTACTGGTAGCATGCATGATTATCCCCTAGACTTGGACAATCAACAAGAATATGTTAAAACAGTCATTGCAGTAAGGCACAGGGAAATGCTCCATCAAATGTCAGGGCTTACCGCGAGTATGCCCAATCCAAAGATTAGAGACATCAACTTGAAGCTGCTGAGGTAATGGGGAACAGTCATGGCATGATGGCACACAACTTTAAGCTCCCAATGGCCATCTCTCATATTATTTACAAACAGCCCAGAGGGGTGACCTGATCCCAACCATGTAGGCAATGTGAGGAAGATAAAAATGCTGGTCTGATAATGCAGTCGTTGATGACTCTTTGGTGCCCTCATTCCTTGCAATCTTAACTTGTCCAAGAACCAAGTAGAAGATAATCCCAACATCTGCCCAGTTCAGTGCAGCATGGATACCTCAAATCAGGGTGGTTGGCAACTACTATGCCCAGAGAGCACCATGTGTATATTGCAACCAGCTCAATTGTGAAGATAGATACAGCATCTAGTAGAACCCTGCTGACTTTAAAGTGCGGGGATAGGGCATGGAAGCTGGCTTCATCTTGGGACATTTAGCTAACCGTGTATAAAGACATGGCTCTAGCATGAAATGAAGTGTGCTCTAAAAGGTCTAAATGCAATAATCCCGGCACTCTAAGAAGCTTGGGGAGATGTTGTGAAACTAGTCAAAGCACCACAGACCTGAGTAGTAAACTATGCTTTTGGATTTTCTTAGCCCTAGATCCAAAAGGGCTTAGGGCATGACTCGTGTTTCTTAAGGCTATAGGCATTATCAAGATCAGTCACAGAAGAAATGAGAGCTGTTAGCAGCTGAGGAAGATGTCAGGCCTGTGTATACAACCTCACAATGCAAGGTACAGCCCAAGTGGCATCTTCCCAGCATTGACAAGCAAGTTGTTAAAAGGGGAAATGCAGAAGGCACCAGTCACCAGCTGGAAAGTGGTCTGGTGGATGGCATTTACTTTTCACAATTCATGCAAATAGAAGAATAATAAAACCAGGCATTAGACCTATCGATCAGCAGCCTAGTGCTGAATGTCACAAAATGAAGAATATGAATGGCACAGATACATAAGGCCCTAAAGCTGTCAATATAAGGATCAAAAGTGAGGCAGTGGTCGAAAACAAGATCAAGGAAAGGTGGGAATCCAACACTTCCAGGAAACCCTGTTTAGGAAGAAGCCATAGTGAAGGTGGAGCCATGTATTGTAGCAGAAATGCATTACCTGAAGCTGGGACAAAGAAAACCTATGCGCTTCTGCTTAGGGAGAAATACAGTTCAATGCTTGTTGGAGTTGATGTTCCTGAGTTGGCCTCTAGGCAGCACCAAAAGAAATTGAAAGGTCATCTACCTAGATAATAGCCAGACCATCTGTGGGCATCACTAAGGTGATACTGTTGATGCTGAGAGTGTAACAGAGGACACTTCCCTGTGAGATGCCCTCTTCCAGCCCTATTAGACTGTAGAAGCCTCCCCTGTACACTCAATCAATTATTTCATAGAATGATTTCCATGAAGAATTGTCTCTCCAATTTGCAAAAGTGAGCAAGGTAGGCATTTGAAAGGAATCTAGGAGGATACCTTTCTTTCCAGATCCTGAGGAATGGCATATAGAACATTGTTTGTGCAAGAACCAGTGTCCACACCAACATAAAGCAGACCGCAAATCACTTAGTGACATTACAGCATTTATTGAATGCTGGTGGAGCAGAAATAATTCTAGCCAATTTGTTGAATGCAGTCACAAAATACTCAGCCACAAATGCAGTATCAGAGTAAGCTGTCTCATTCTCCTGGAGAAAGAGAAGGGAAGCCTTGCAAAATTATCTCCAAACCATTTTGAATTGCTCCTGCATATTTATAAGAGGAGTCTTTGCATCAAGTGAAGACCTGTTAGTCTTATTCCCCAAACATTTTTTTCATAGCTTTTGACCAATGATATTGAGTGAAAATTTCTGGACATGCATCTGGCCTAATGAATGGTATCTGATTGAGTGTAGTCACCACATTCTAAAAGGAATTGGAATATCATTTCCTCATTGTTGTTCTATTCCTTCAGTCAATAATGTTGATAGCCAGGATCTTTGTGTTTTCCTTGGACAAGTTTGTCCAAACCTCCTTCAGAGGCTGGATTGAACCAAGAATTATCCACCTTACCAAGGCAGCTACTTTGAGAAATCTACTGTTAGTGGATGTGGTGTCAATAACAAGGGCAGCAACATTATCTGTAAAATCCTAATTTCATTGACAGATAATTTTAATAACTTTCCTTCACTGTATGAAGGTGGACCAAACACTAGCACAGCTAAAGTCTCTGAAGTACTTGCAGGTTCACTGCCCCAAAGACCTTTGAGCAACATTCCATTCTTTTTTTAAGTAGGTTTAAATTTGCAAATTTTCACTAAATTTAGACAGGTCACCCCAGGTAATGTCATCCACTTGTTCTGCTCCAGCTGGAAAATAGTAATTAGTTTTTACATTGTTCTTGTTTATGCTGCAGTCTCATTCCTCTGCTAGCTTAGAGGGATCTTGTCTCAAAAATATTGTCCTTACCAGACCTTTCCTCTCAGTCCTTTGGCATTCATAAAACCTGATATCTTTGTCTTTTTTCTCAATGCATAAGTCTGTTATTCTGTATTTCCTGAATAGCATCTTGAGTTCCTATATACAACAGACTACTTCCAACGCAAATGCTCCTCTTTATCCTCCAGGATTACTTGCTCCTCTTGTGTTTTTAACCAGAAAACAATGATTCTCAAGCATTTTTATGAAGAGCTTCAATGCATTGTCTCATTCTGAGCTTCTGCCAGAATGGGATGATATATTCATTGGTTTTATATGAAAGGTTTTCCTAGCACCAATCAAGCTACTACCACCAAGGTCATAAAGCTTTGTATTAATTGTTAGACTATTGATAGTTTACATAAAGGTACAAAAAATACAAACCAAGAGCAAAAACAAAAAAAAAGAAAACAGCAACAAGAAAAATGATGCAGGCTTTGGCATTGGAAGAGATCTACCTTCCTCCAGTGTGGAGTATGTGACCAACACCAAAAGAGTCATATAAAATGGAGGAGGGAGGAGACAGCATCATACAGAAAGACCACAGTGGAAGCGATCATGCCCATCCTGGTCTCAGATAGATAGTATGTTGGAAGACCACCCAGATTGGATCATACAACAAGAGTGTGCCAAACACTCTGGAGGACAATGCGGTCATCGTAGTAAGGTGCAGAGAAGTGCTTCAACAAATGTGACCTGAAGCTGATGCAGCATTGAGGGCACATCTGCAGGAACCATCACTTATACTGGCACTCAATTTTAGGGTCCTCTCAGCCATACCCCATCTTCTTTGCCAGGCATCCCCTATTGCTTACCTGATTCCTGCACTACAGTCACTATGAGGAATAGAGAAACACTGGTTGGTAATTGAATCCTCATAGACTCTTTGGAGCCCTCATTCCCTGCAATCCCTACATGTCTAAGAACCAAAATCTACCAGGCTCACAGTGACTGTGGCGCCATAGATGCTGCAAACAATAGTGTGCAGAGATTCAAATAGCACAAGAACACTCATGGCACTTTGTGAGTCTCTGAGCCGGGTACAATGATAAGCCCGAATTGCAACCAGATTAGCCGTGAACACAGACGCAGGGCATGGTAGAGCCTTGCTGACTTCAAATCCCAAGGGGAAACAGCATGGATGCTAACCCACTTGTTAGACTTTGAGCCATCTGTATAGACTGGCAACACATCCAGCATGACACAAAGTGTGGTCCAAAAAGGCTGCATACAGTACTCCAGTTGCTGTAGAAACATGCATGCCAAAAAATCAAAGGTACTACCCTCTAGGGTGGCATTGTAGCGGTGGGATTGCGACTTCCTTAATAATTTCTGCCACCCCAACAAGGCTAACTCGTTGTTTGAGGAGAGGATAATGAGGGATAGTCTAATCTTATTAAAAACCCAATAAATAATGGAAAATAAATCAAAATCTTGTGAAGGAATTGAGGACTTAAATTGCATTCAATGGCCTTCAACGACATCAAAACCTGCATTATATCCTGGTGGAGAAGCACCATTCTCAGGTGGCAATAGAACAGAAAATGATCCTCGAAATAAAAGGACATCTAGACAGCACAAGGACAGAGCCAGGAAGGAAAAAGAAACGCTTAAAAAAAGCCCCCAACCGACTGGTTTGTTCTTTTTTGTTTAATTGTTTGGGGTAGGGAGAATAAGGATGCAACAAGATCAGTTTCCCTGCAAACATTGGACAAATTATTGATAATGTTGGCATATATCGGGAAGCTCAGCATCTCCTGACCCAACTAAAACACTTTGGAACTGCTCTAGACAAGGTATGATATTAGTAATAATGAAAATAATAACAGCAAAGTCATCTATCAATAATCATAATATAATTAAGTATCAATAAAATCAAAACAGTACCAATATGTACAGTACATAATTTGTATTACTTTTGTTTTTAACCCAGCTCCAAGGTGATTGTACAAGGTTTGCAGATGCTGTCCACATCTTGGAATCTTTAATGAATAATCTCGATTTTCGGCAGGATCATTAAAGTATTAAGTATAGGTTCAAGAAAGCCATGAAGCCTGTTTATTACTTTGCTTACATGACTGATCCTCATTACTTAGTTAAGAAGTTGTAATTCTGCTAATTTAGTATTGCACAAGAATTAGATGCTAAAAGCAATTTTTACATTCTGAAACTCAAAGTAGAATGTCGCCAATGCCTGAATGCCCTTCCTTTCTGGAGGCAGCTTTAGGAACTCCAGAAGATGGTCTCACAACCATCTTCAGGGGTGCTGCCTCCTGCTAGTATAACAACTTGGTAAAGATGTGGGGCCATTTCACCTAACGGGAAACAGTCACGCGGGGAAAAGAGAGGGGAGCACTAGTTTTAGCTGGGACTAGGTGTGAACCCTTTGTGCCATCAGCTTTAAAAGGAAAGCACATGGGGACAGGGGGTAGAAACAGCAGGAGGGTTATGAATGGGCTTGGAAATGACCGTGCTTGTAGGCCTGGAGGGGACAGGAGCATAGGGTTTCTTTCTTAACAATGCGGCATAGGACATCCCAGGCAGTGCTGGGCATGCCATAACCAAGTGCTTAGCCTCACAAAGTGAGAGAATCATTGGCCTGAATGGCCAGGATTTCCTTCTCAAGGAGATACGCACCACATAGCTTCGAAGTACCGGGGTGCAGCTCTCTGCAATTGACACACTTGGCCACACAAGGCTTTGACTTATTATGTGTAGCCTTGGAGTAATACACAGACTTCAGGTAATCCTGACTTTGTGCATCCACAGGAGGGATTAGTATGGCCAAAACTGTGAGAGTAGTAGCACTTCTGTGACAGTAGAACAAATGCCTTCACGCCAGCTGGCATCCACCGACTCAGGGAGCTTGTCACAGTCAAACGTGATGAAGATGGTAGGGGTGGGTCTCGAGGCCTCTCCCTGTTTTCTCATCACACCTTCGACCTTGACTTCCCCATGGTTGGCCAGCTCTAAGGTGATATCATCTATGGAGGAGTCCACATTTCCCTTGCATAAACTACTTTCACAAAGTTTATGGTAGAGTGAGGGGTTGCATTCACAGATGTGCCATCTACTGTCCGAAGGGCACTAATCATGGCCATCTGAGAGGGATTCGACGTATTCGCCTAAAGGCTTCCCTCCAAGAAACGGGTCACTTTTGGCTCTCTATCAATCACATTATCTAGAGCTCTCCTCTGATGCATCATGTTGCCATTAGCCAACATACTGCCATCAGTGGAGCGAATAACAAGGGAGCATTTGAAGCCAGCTGACTCAAAACTGCAGGGTAGTCTCTGAATGAGGAGCCCCATCATAATTCTGTGACTCCCCTGATGAGGAAGAATGGGGCTGGACATGGCGATCTTGGCTTGGTTGCTTATTGAAATGGCAGCAGATCCGTTGTCCGCGGCTCCTGCCGAGGGAGAGGAGCCCAGTCTTTTTCTTTTTAGGACAGGGGTGGGGGGAGGGAATGAACCTGCTTCTCTCTGCCGGCAGGAGGCACTAGGCCAGATGAGCCAGCCTCAGCAAAATCCTTCTTGGAAATGGACAAGGTCTTGCCTATCATATAAGCAACAGCTGGGGGAGGAGATCCCTCCTCTTCCTATGAGGTCTCAGGGACCAGAGCTGTCTGAGGAGGAGCTTGCATAGGGGGAGAAATAGGTTCTGTGCTTGGCACCGAGTCCAGGTTTGTAAACATGTAAGACCCTACTGTCAAAAGCGGGGTCACCTCAGGGACCATGTCCATCTCAGGGGGAGCCTCCATGTGTATCCACCCCCAAGATTTCACAGATCTCATTCAAGATTCCTTTTTCACCTAATGCTGGCCACCTGGCATCCATTGAGGAAGAGAGGGAGATACATACAGTGACCCCCTGTAGGCTCTTAGCGTACAAATGCAGGATATTAGGGGCAAAGACAGATGGGCCATGCCATCCCTTGCCCCCCTGATGGGGTTGGCTCTATTGGCATGCTCCAACATGGACAGGTCAATTTTCAGCCACTGTATGCTTTCTTGGCAGTCCCTTGTTAAAGAAAAGGAGGGAGGCACCCAAATCCCCTAATCCTGTAGGCCTGGGAGAGAAATAAGCCCAAAGGCAGCTCCAGTGATAGTTGAGGGGGAAGGTAGATAGGGAGTATTAGTTTGTTTGTTTTTATTTAAATCATCATTGGGCATGGTGACCCTGTAATTGTCACAGGATGCTAATACTCATCACCCCCAGGCAGTAGCCCGCTCTGCGAGAGGTAAACACAGGGCTGGCAGAACCAACTCCCGCCATTGGAGGCCACTCCTCCCACCTAGTGACCTGGTAGCCATTCAACATGGTGACTCCACCCTGTGCATGGCATGTGAGTAGGGTGTGGTGGGATGAAGCAGGTTGTTAAAAGTCCACCACCCCAGAATGGAGCTCAGGGATGGGGGAAAGTTGTCCCCTCCCTCCTCAGCCCCAATTAGGGATAGTTGGGTGAGAGGAAGTTGGTCAGTTTCTACCATGTTAAATTAGAGGCTCACCAGACAAAATTGTGGGAGAGGTTGTAGGGAAAGTGAGAAAGTAAGGAAAAAACACAAGCTGTCAGAAAGGAGAAGAGGCTAAGCTGGGGCCAGATGGAGCGCTGGGGCCAGACGGAGCGCTGAGTCCCATCAGCACAGCAGCCAGGAAGGCAAATCGCCTTCTCCAGGTTTCAGTAGTATGAGGGGGTTTTGCCCTGAGCTACACCATCCATCTTCTTGCAGCTTCACTTTGTCTCATCAAAGAGTTCAAGTCAACCCAGTGATGGAGTCTCCTATTTCCAGTCAGGCCATGAAGAAATGCAGTTTGTCTGGATACCACATCTAACAGTATAGATAGTAGCCCCCCCCAATGGGTACTTAAACCAGTTGTGGTAGCGAAAGGGTTGAATTGATAGCAAAAAAAATGGCACTGAGAAAGAGCAGGAGGAAGCTCACCATCTTTAAGCCAACCCAGTGAATGGAGCCTTCACTATTTGCACTTGGGCTGTCACAACAGGCAGTTCTTCTAGCTACCAAGTGCACTGAGCTACACAGGGTACCTCCTTGAATAGTCCACATCAACATTTCAGTCTCTTTCACACCATCCAAAAATAAAAAAGAGGCACTAATAAAACTAAATTGGATATTAGACGTGCAAGTTTTCCTTGTTCATAAATTATTTGCAGCATTTAATGCAATTGGTAGACTCAATTGATGGCAGAACATAGAGCAATACTATAGAGAAAACCTCATTTCAAAATAAAGATAACTAAACTCATAAACCAAGGAATGAATAATCAGCATCACTTAATTATACAAAATACTTAAAATATCTCAATTAACTTACCTTTTTATTATCTTTCATTTCATCATTAAATAATTTTTTTTCATTATTCATGTTTATTTCCTGTTTATTTCAAGAGTTCTATCTGATTTTTTTTTTTTTTTTTTTTTATAGAGCCCATCTGGCAACTACCCACTTGGGCATAAGTCGCCGAAAAACACGACAGCCTAGAATTAGGCTACTTTAAAGTTAAAATATGAAAACTTAACAATCAATATAAATTTGAAAAACTTAACAATCGAAGCAATCTCCGGCAGCGGGGGGAGGTCCCCCTCACCCCGGTGCAGGAGAGTGCAATCTAAAACAAAACAATAACAAAAAAAGGAACCTTAAATAAAGGGGAGAAGGCCGGCCTCCCCCAAAAAGTCAATAAGTCCACCAGTCATGGTGCACGCACTCGTCCCGAGTACAAGGGACAGGCGGTAGCGACCCCGCCCATCCCGGTACCGAGACAGGTATCGTGCGCGAAGATCACCCAGACTGGGACATTCGACAAGAATATGCCGAACAGTCTGGGGGACGACGCAGTCGTTGCAATAGGGCACATGCGAGCGCTCCACCAAGTAACGATGCGTCACACGAGTGTGTCCGATTCGAAGACGACAGAAAGCAACCTGAAGCCGCCGCGGCATTGGGGGATAGGTCCATGGGAACAGTCGCGGCGCAATGGCACGCAACTTTAAGTTCCCCTCGACCGTCTCCCATCTTCTTTGCCAAGCAGTCCGAAGAGCTGCCCGTATTCCTGCCATGTAGTCGGTGTGAGGAAGAGCGAAACGCTGGTCCGGTCGCAGAGTCCTCGCGGACTCTTTGGCGCCCTCATCGGCGCGCTCATTCCCCGCAATTCCTACATGTCCAGGAACCCAGCAGAAGATAATCTCGACATCTGCCCGGCTCGCCAAAACCGTGGCGTCACGGATTTCGCGAACCAGGGGATGCGGAGATTCCAATGCCCCGAGAGCACTCAGGGCGCTTTGTGAGTCGCTATAAATCACAATCCGGTCTCCGAACCGGGCACGTCGCGTAATCTCCCGTACCGAGTGGTGTATTGCCACCAGCTCGGCCGTGAAGACAGACGCAGCGCCTGGTAGAGCCCCGCTGACTTCAAACAGAGGGGATACGGCGTGGAAGCCGACCCCCTCTTGGGACTTGGAGCCATCCGTATACACTGGCACGGTACCAGCGTGACACGATGTGTGCTCCAAAAAGATCGAACGCAATACTCCCGGCGCAGTACAAGCTTTGGGAGCAGAGGCGTGGCGACAAATAGCCAAATGTGGTACCCTCCAGGGTGGCGTCCTGGGCAGAACCAGGGGCGCCACCGGCCCGAGAGCTATATCTACCTCTCGAAGGAGTTTCCTGGCCCTAAACCCAAAGGGCTTAGGGTATGACTGGCGTCTCTCGGCGGCATAGGCACCATCGAGATCAGCTGCGGATGCAGTGAGAGCTGTTGGCGACTGGGGGAGGCGCCGGGCTCGCGCGTACAGGCGAGTGATGCACTGCACGCGGCGCAGAGCGAGTGGCATCTCCCCAGCATCGACCAACAGGCTCTCAATGGGGGAAGTGCGGAAGGCACCGGTCGCAAGGCGAAGGCCGGTGTGGTGGATCGAATCCACCTTCCGCAATAAACGCTCGGCTGCGGATGCATAAAACTCGCATCCGTAGTCGAGCTTCGAGCGAACAAAGGATCGATAAAAAAGTAAGGCGGTAGCCCTATCAGCGCCCCAAGCGCTGAACGTCACGGAACGGAGAATGTCCATGGCGCGGGTACAAGAGACCCTAAGGCTGCGAATGTGAGCCTCCCAGGTGAGGCGTCGGTCGAATACAAGACCAAGGAAACGGTGCGACTCAACCACATCCAGGCGCACCACATTAAGAAACAAATCTGGGTCGGGGTGAAGCCGTGGATGGCGGCAGAAGTGCACCACCTTAGTCTTGGCCAAAGAAAACCGAAACCTGTGCGCTTTGGCATAGCGAGAGACGCGGTTCAATGCCTGTTGGAGTCAACGCTCCAGAGATGGCATCTGGGCCGCGCCAAAAGAGATCGAAAGGTCGTCCACGTAGAGCGTAGCGAGAACATCTTCCGGCAGCACCGAGGTGATGCCGTTGATGCTCGGGGCAAAGAGTGTGACACTGAGGACACTTCCCTGCGGGACACCCTCTTCCTGCTCCTTTGGGCCGGAGAGGGCTCCCCCCACCCGTACGCGGAATCGACGATCTCGCAAAAATTCAGATATAAACATTGGGAGGCGTCCCCTCGCCCCCATCGTGTGGAGAGTCTCCATGATACCGTATCGCCATGCGGTATCATAGGCTTTCTCCAGATCAAAAAACACCGTGGCGTAGTGCTGTCTACGAAGGAAAGCCTCGCAGACGGCATTTTCCAGTCGGAGCAGAGCATCCGACGTGGAGTGGAACTTACGGAAGCCGCACTGTGCAGAAGACAGATGGACTCCGCTGTCCAGGAAATAGGCTAATCTAACATTTACCAATTTCTCCATCAACTTGCACACGCAAGAGGTTAGAGAGATTGGGCGGAAACCGGTCGGAGTAGAGTGATCTCTCCCCGGCTTGCGAAAGGCGAGCACAGTAGCGATTCGCCAGGAGTCTGGGAGGAGACCTTCCACCCAGATCCTGTTGAACAAATCTAATAGAAAGGCCATGCCTCGCTCACCCAGGTGTCGAAGCATGGCGTACGGGACATCGTCCGGACCATGGGCGGTGTCCGCGCACGAAGCGAGAGCGGAACGCAACTCACTCACAGTAAACTTGTCGTTGAAGGGTTCTCCGCCTCTGGAGGTAAAGTCCAGCCGGCGGCCTTCCGCGACATCACGACGTGCATTGAATGCTGGCGGAGCAGCATCACGGCTAGAGAATGCGGAAAAAGCGGTCGCTAAGGATTCCGCCACGGACGCGGGGTCCGAGATTGCGGTCCCATTCTCCTGGAGAACGGGAGGGGGGTCCTGCGAGAACTTGCCCCGAATCCTTTTGACTCGCTTCCACACCTCAGCGAAAGGGGTCTTCCCGTTAAGTGAAGACACGTATGCCCGCCAAGAAGAGCGGCGGGCGTGCTTCGAAATATACCGGAACCTAGCCCTAGCCCGACGAAATTCAGCGACGGTGAAATCGTTCGGGCGGCGCTTATAGCGCATGTAGGCATAACGCTTCTGTTTGAGGGCCGTCTCACACTCGGCCGACCACCATGGGAGTGGTCGGCGTGCAAAACGGCCAGACGTCCTAGGAATAGTAGTCAGGCCCACGGCGATGAGGTTGCCGGAGAAGAACTCGACGGCCTCATCTACCGACCTAAACTCCTTGACTGAGATAGAGAATTCAGTCATTTCCTGAAATGCAGGCCACCGCGCCCGCGCCAAGCACCACCGAGGTGGTCTCTCAGGCGGCAGTTGCCCTGAAAATGATATTTGAATGGGAAAGTGATCACTACCATGGAGGTCATCGACCACCCCCCAATCAAAATCAGGCTGTGCATCCGAAGAGCACAAAGATAGGTCAAGGCAAGAAAATGAAGCGGTTCTCGGACAGTGATGCGTAAACTCATCCACGTTTAGGACACCCATCTCAAGCTCTTCGATCAGATCGGCAAGGACTTGTCCCCTGGGATTTATGGTGTAATCTCCCCAGAGAGGATGCCTGCCGTTCAGATCTCCAAGCAAGAGATAGGGCCTCGGCAACCGTGCCACGACGCGGCGAAAGTCCCCCGCGTCGAAGTCAGCTGACGGTGGAATGTACGCAGAAATGATAGTATACCTCCTATCCAGGTGCAGCTGCACAGCCACTGCCTGAAAGGAGGTATCTAAAGAGAAAGGAAGAACGGAGACATCATGCCGGGTGTAAACCGCGCATCCCCCAGCCCGGCCGTCCCGCGGTGGTTGGGTCGCAAGACCCTTATACCCCGGGAGGGCAGGCAGGGGGCACGCGCCTAGCATGGTCTCCTGCAAAAAAATAGCTAACGGGGAACGGGATGAGGCGAGCCTCCGCAGCTCCTCCCAGTTGGCCCGGAGTCCACGGCAATTCCATTGAAGGAATATGCCCTCCAGGCCTAGCTCGGAGGAGACGCGGGGGCCCTCCTCGAATTGAAGACCCTCACGGGAATGGCCGTACGCTTCCCGGGGGCAAAACCCCGGGCGCTGTTGGCCGGACAAAGCGCTGAAGGCGCTGTCGCCTTCGAGGACTTATTGGGGGAGGTTGGGCTCGCCATGCGAGTCTTTTCCTCCCTCCGCCTCGAAACTTTAGGCGGGCGTTGCGGCTTCGGAGGCGGGGGGCCCTCTTTTCGAGGAACCACCGTCTCCGAGCCACTCGCTCCACCTCGGGGCGTGGGCAAAGGGGCCGAAGCTCCTTTGTTGCTGTCCTCCTTTCGGGGAACAGCTTTAGGAACCCCGGAAGATGGCCTAGCGACCATCTTCAGGGGTGTTGCCTCCTGTGAGTCTAACGACTCGGTGGAGGCGCGTGGCCGTTTCGCTTTACGCGAAACGGTCACGCTGGGGGAAGAGGGGGGAGCCCTGGTTTTAGCCGGGGCAGGGTATGAACCCTTTTTGCCGCCAGCTTTACCAGGGGAGCGCCCAGGTTGGGTAGAGCCCACAGAAGGGCTCCGAATGGGCGCGGAAACAACCGTGCTCGTTGGCCTGGATGGGCCAGGAGCAGAGGGTGCCTTTCTAACTATTGAGGCATATGACGTCCCAGGCAGAGCCGGGCGCGCCAGGACCAAGTCCTTTGCCTCGCGGAATGAGAGTCGATCCTGGGCCTGAACGGCCAGGATTTCTTTCTCAAGGAGATATGCACCACATTGCTTCGAAGAAGCAGGGTGCGGCTCTCCGCAATTGACACACTTGGCCACACACGATTTGGACTTATCGTGTGCGACCTTGGAGCAATTTACACAGACTTCGGGTGACCCCGATTTTGCACGTCTACATGATCGATTCGTATGGCCGAAGCGGTGGCAGTAATAGCACCGCCGCGGCAGTGGCACGAATGCCTTCACGCGGTAGCGGTACCAACCGGCACGCACCGACTCAGGGAGCTTGTCACAGTCGAACGTGACGAAGAGTGTAGGGGTGGGTCTCGAGGCCCCTCCCTGTTTTCTCATCACACGTTCGACCTTGACCGCCCCATGGTCGGCCAGCTCTAGGGTGATGTCCTCAATGGAGTAGTCAACGAGTTCCCTCGCATAAACTACTCCTTTCACAAAGTTCATGGTAGAGTGCGGCGTCACACTCACCGGGGTGCCATGAAGTGTCCGAAGAGCACTTATCTTGGCCGCCTCGGCGGGATTCGCCGCATTCGCCAGAAGGCTCCCGTCCGAGAAACGGGTTACCTTCGGCTCTCTACCAATTGCACTAGCTAATCCTCTCCTCTGATGGATCATGTTGCCCTTGGACAACATGGTGCCATCAGTGGAGCGAATAACGAGGAAGCGTTTGAAGCCAGCGGGCTCGAAAACGCCAGGTAACCTCTGAATCAGAGGCCCCGATGTCATTGAGGCTCCGCCCTATGCATTCTTGGTCTTAGTCGTAGTCATGGGCTCCGCACACGAGGGGGTAGAGGGGCCGGATGTGCCGATCTTGGCTTGGTCGCCTACCAAAGTGGCAGCAGACCCATCCGTCCCCGCAGCCCCCGCGGATGGAGAGGAGCCCCGAGTCTTCTTCGTCTTTTGAGTCTTTTTAGTCTTTTTCTTTTTAGGAGAGGAGGGCGGGGAATGAACCCGCTTTTCACCTCCGCCGGCAGAAGTCCCCAGGCCAGATGGACCAGCCTCAGCCAGGTCCCTCTCCGAAATGGAGAAGGTCCTGGTTGTCGTAGGGGCACCTGTCGTAGGAGATCCCTCCCCTCCTTCTACTGCCTCGGAGCCCTCAGCCATTTGAGGAGGACCTTGCATAGGGGCGGATTCGGGTTCGGTGCTTGGCGCCGAGCCCGAATTCCCCCCCATGGAAGGCCCTACCGTCTGGGGCTGGGTCTCCTCAAGGACCATGTCTATCACAGGAGGGGCCTCCAGTTGGCCATCCCCTCCCAGGACATCGCAGGTCCCCTTGGCAGTATTGTCACTAGTCAGGTGGTGTGGGGAGGCACAGGCCTTGACCCCAGCAAGGTTCAAAATTCTTGCCAGCAGGTCTTTTGAGGGAAGCGACCGAAGGGGCCTGGCTTCCCTCTCCCCCCTAAGGGGGTTTGCCCTACCGAGCCGCTTGCACGAGGGGCGGTCGGCAATGGGCTGCCTGCTGGCTTTCTTGGCAGTCCCCTTAGAAAGCAAAGGAGGGACTGCCGCTGGAGATAGGGAGGTGCCCGAAAGCACCTCCAGAGAAGGGGGTGAGGGGGAGTCCCCTACACCCGTAGGCGTAGGAGAGGAGTAAGCCTCCTCTCCGGTTAAAGAATTATGGAGGGTCCCTTGCGCAAGCACAAGGGGGGGGACCTCCATTTTCTCGGTGGAGCTGCCCGAGGGCGGCTCCGTAGATGTTTTTGGGGAAGTTGGGGGTTGGAGTTTTTGTTTTTTTCATACATGGGCATGGTGACCCTCTTTTGATTACGGGACGCAATAGCTCATCACCTCTCGCAGTTGCCCGCACTGCGAGAGGTGCTTACAAGCCCGGCAGAGCCAGGCGCCGCCATTCGGGACCACCCCTCCCGCCTGGTGGCCTGGCAGTCCTTCGGCATGGCGGCTCCACCTTGGACACGGCGTAAAAAATATAGGTTGTGAAGAGGAGAGGAAAAGGGATGTGAGGAAGATGTGGGTGGGGATGAAGCAGGTTGTTAAAAAAAACCCATCCCGAACCGGAGCTGAGGGGTTAGGGAACAATGTCCCCTCCCCCCCTCAGCCCCGATCCGGGGTGGTTGGCTTGAGAAGAAGGTCAGCATTCTACCCTGTGAAATTAGAGGCTGACCAGAGAAAGTTGTGGGAGAGGTTGTATGAAAAGCGACGAGGTAGGGGAGAAATCGGGCTATCTGAAGGAAGGAAGAGAGGCTAAGCTGGGGCCGGACGGAGCGCTGGATCCCGTCAGCACGGCGGCCAGGATGGCAAATCGCCGCGCCCCTTACGGGGGAGTTCTATCTGAATATTTCAGAAGTTTCAATATATTATTTTAACTTTGCTGTCTCCTAAATTAATTTGGGAAGAGAGAGGAAAATGAGCCTTACAACAACGATCAGGGAGTGCAGTGACCCATCGGAGACACTCAAAATAATGGCTAACTGACCAAGGCCCTTATGGACTAATAATAAGACAGAACACTTCCAATTATACTAAAGTTAAGCATTATTGGCATAGTTATTTGCTATATAGAGTCCCAATTCAGGTCAACTCAGGAGCTGCAATAAACAACATTGACCAGAAGATGAGTTCAATGTAAGAACTAAATCGCTTCTGTGAGACTGTTTGGGTTTAAGAAACAATTCTCCCAAAATAAAGAGCAATGTAGAGAGTACCTATTATACCTAGCCACTTGCCTCAAAATATTTTTGGCTACACTTATAATTTACAAGATACCAATGACCTTCCAGTTTATTTAAGTTTATGTAGTCTGGGTCAGAGTAGTAGCAGATATATAATAATTTATGTTTGATGTCATTGTCATTTTCATTATTCTATATATTTCAATCATTAATTTAAATATAAAATATTCATTAATTTTTTTTAGAGAATGATAATTTGCTTGGCTAAACTTTTATGTTAACCAGGTGATCGTTTTCACTAAATTTAATATTGCATGACTCATGACAAAGGCTTCAGCGCAGAAGAAAAAGCGTCTGCTCCCTCAGTTCTCACAAAAGGGTCAACTGTCATGTAATCATAACTAGAGGCGTTCTGGACATCTTTTTCAATAAAATTCATTGTTACAAGAGAAAGTTAATGATAGCTTACCCAAAATACTAACAAGAGGAATAAGCTACTCCAGACGGCAACAGTATTCTCTGGAACGAAATATCATAAATCCCTGGATACAGTATCAGTCCTTTTCCCAAGGTAAGCCAATCTTTTATCATTCTCTTTGCTCATGTTAAGTTTAACTCATAAAAAGTTCTTATATTAAATCTTCCAGAGAATATCGAATTATTGATTCATTTCCATTTGGTTATCAAACATATCTTATAATATTTTCTCCCTCGCCCTCTCACTTTTTATGAAACCCAGTGTTTGTTGATTAAGATACCCAATTGCTAATTTTGTTTTTTTTATATTTATTAGTTTTCCTTGTATAATTCGAGTTAGAGTAAAATTTATTTTGTTATATTGCATTTTGTTCTAAATCTAGTACGATATCGTATTAAAATATGTAAAAGATCTAAAGCCTATTGTTTATACTTATAAGTGATCTATTTTATTTGTTTTTGACATAGATGTTATAAATTAGGAATAATTTACTGCCGAAATCGCTATCATTATTTGAATTTAACCTAGTTAATATAACCTAGTAGAAAGGTTAATAGGTAATACTTTATTTCTATATTTTGTTTTGATTATTACAAATGCTATAGATCGTACTATAGTGCATAATTTGTTTGTATTTTCATTGTTTAAAGAGTTAGTTAGGACCTTTGTTTTCTCTATTATATCGGCTCGTTATAATTAATTAAGATTACTCTGTGCAGAATAGTGTGCCTAATTTATTTGCGGTATTTTTAGTTACTTTATAGTAAATTGCATTGATTTCTTCACCATGTCATCTAAACCAAAGTTAGAAACTCGACTCAATGCATTAGTTAAGAAAAGAGCTGGATTTAAAGGTAAGATAACAGCTGCCTTAAAGAATTTAGATACTATAGATATAGATGAACTTTCTCAAGATATCTTTGTTAGTAGAAGAGACGATATGTTAAAATGTATATAAGTGAAAGTAGAGCTCTATTATATGATCTTAAAACTTATAATATAGATCTTTTGGAGGAAGATTCGTCGGGTTGCAAACTTATCAGTCACATATTATTCTCCAAGTTACCTGCCTCCATAAAAAGAGAATTAGTGCACAAAGTAAATTCTAATTACCCTACAGTGGTGAATCTTTTTGATCATTATAACGACATAATCAAAACTCTACTTAGGACTTCTTCTTCTTCTTCTAGTAGTTATAAAATTGCCGCTGAAAGTAAAGATTGCTCCTCTGGAAACCAAACAAGCCCTCCTTTAACTTTAACTCTAGGCAAAACAAGCCACCCTTTCAATTAAAATCAAGTCCAGGAAAATATAATAAACTTATTTTTCCATGTTATTACTGTAAATGTTATGGTCACATATCAGCACTTTGTCACAAACCCAAAAATGATACATCTCTGCATTCAAATCTTTGCATCAACATGAGTGCTTCTACATATCAACCATATTTGTTGCCTATAATTGAATTAAGATTTAAAAGGGGAGGAAATTCTTACAATGTTAAATGTTTATTGGATGATGGCAGTCAGAGATCTTATTTAAGTCAGGAGGTAATGGATGTTCTTAAATGTGATACCTTTGATTGGGCATATTTGAATTATGATGTAAAAACTTTTCTTGGAACAAATAAGAGAAAATTCAAAGAATGTGTTATGGACGTTAGTATTCCTGGCTATAAAGATCTTCCATTGCCTATCTTAATTGATAGTGAATTTGATATCCATTTACATGTATCAGATCTCCCCATAGCTGTTAACAACATAATATCTGAAGGTTTTAAAATGGCAGATCAATCTCTAGCAGAACATGGTGAAAATATCACATTACAAGGACTTCTTGGAGTTGATGTGATTCAATTTATTCCTAAAATGGAAAAAATAAAATGTATAAATGGGACAGCATGGCTTATGTCTACAGGTATTGTGCCCTTTGGGAACATAATGCATTTTTTAAATCCATTTCAAGTAACTAGACGTGCAACTGTGGATAAATCTTCAGTAACAAATACCTCAACTAATTTCATGGATGCTGTTGAACTTTATGGGGTTGAGGAGCCCTCTACTCATGTAAATTTTGTCTTGGAGCCGAGGAAAACGTATTTCAATCCACTTGATACTGCATTTACAGATTGTTCTGTAGAACAAGGATTAGAAAACATGTTTAGTTTAGAGTCGGTTGGATGCACTGAATTGAGTGAAGATCGAAGTAAATACGACTCTAAGAAAATTGAAGATTTTAAATCCAAGATCGAGTTCAAGGACAATAAATATTCTGTAGCCCTGCCTTGGCATGATAATATCATAAAAGAAGTTCCATCAAATGAAGGCATTGCTATCACAATCCTCAACAAAGTAGTTGATAAACTTCAAAAGAATGGCCAATTGGAGGCCTATCAAGAGGTCTTTAAAAGACAATTAGAGGATGGAATCATTGAAAAGGTTGATATCTCGCCAGAAATGTATCACAAACACATATGGATTCCTCATAGACCAGTCATAAAATCTGAACCCAATGTTACTACCAAAATCCGTCCGGTTTTCAATTGTTCTCTTAAAGTTAACAACAAGCCATCTTTAAATGAAGCAGCATATGCTGGAATAAATTTAATGAATAACCTCACTCAACTAATATTACAATTTAGATCTAATAGGTGCACCATGCTTAGTGATATAAAACAAGCATTTTTGCAAATTCAATTGGCAAATGAAGAAGATAAAAATCGTTTTTCATTTTTCATGATCAAAGATGGCAAATTAGTTACATACAGATATAGGACTATTATTTTGGGATTTAATGCCAGCCCATTCATTTTAAATTATGTAATTAAACATCATCCACTCTGTCTTCTACACTAGCTATAACCTCTGAGACTACTATGGCGAGCTACTGCATATGTTTTAGTTGGTAATAATGAAGCGACCGCTCTTATCGACACAGGGAGCTCTGAATCTTTCATCTCAAATAGCTATGCCAGGAAGCGCAAGTTGAAGGTTGTTCCAGCGACTGGAAGCGCATCTATGGCCTCTTCATCACTCATGTCTCCCGTGAAGGGATGCTGTACGGTTGACATCAATTTGAAGGGTGAGTGCTACTACTTGTGCTGTGTCATTATTGGTCAAGACTTTATGAGCCAGCACTCTAGTGTTACTGTGAACTTTGGCGGATCCAAGAAAGATCTAAATATCTCCAACCAGGCCACTTGCAGTGTACTGTCTGCTTTGGCCGAAATGGCACTGTGGGCAAATATCACTTTCAGCGCACCCTCCTCCCACAATTTGCCAAAATACATTCAGATCCACGTAAAATAAAGAACAGAAATAACTTGCCCTAAATAACTTTATTGAACACATTTTTGAAGCTTAAGGAGAAAAACAAAGACTGCTCCGCCCTCTCCTGCTTATGTGCAAATATGAAAAGCGGTAGGAAGGATACACACACACATATATATATATATATATATATATATATATATATATATATATATATATATATATATATATATATATATATATATATATATATATATATATATATATATATATATATATATATATATATATTCATATATTTGGGCAGAAGATTCTCTTTGGGACATATTTTATTGAAGGCGACTGCGAATTCAGCATTAATAATTTTCTTTTTGAGTCTCTCAATTTCTCTAATATTCCGCTTTTGGCCGTTGGTTACTGTGTATAAGAATGAATTTTGGCGAGCTTATACACGGGTTAACCAATGACCAGAAGTGGAATATTAGAGAAATCAAGACACTCAAAAAGAAAATTATATATATATATATATATATATATATATATGAACAGGAAAAGTACAAATTAAATTGCTATAATTAAACTAGAGAATTTAATTTGTAAATTATATCAATGTTCTATTACATAAAATGAAGACACTTAAAAGAGGGTCTTTTATTGCAATCAGAATAAGCAACAAATCAAATTGTGCCAGAGTACAACTGCCATTTAAAACCTGACTTTTCTTGTCTTCCTTGATGCAAAGTCATCAATTAAATCAGCATACGAAATCTGCCCAGAAATTGTATGATTTATACTGATGATGGCAAGACTAGTAAAATGCTCCTGTGACATAGATGATCTCGGGTAAGATTTGATAAACTTCATCCTTGAAAAGCTCTTCTATGCTTCAGCAACTGTGACTAGAAGAGTAAGATCAATTCTGAGAGCAGTCCACAAATTTGGATATATTTCAGAGAGTTTCCTTTCATGGATAAATGTCAGCAATTCAAGCAAGGATATGTATGATCTTTGATGGCAAGTCAGGCAAGTGCTTCAGATCCCATGCAAGCTCTTTGCCATCTAGGTCAGATTGTCCCATAAAGTGTAGCATAGTACTAAGTTTCCCGCATTGTTCTGTTAGCTCCTCAAATGTGAGATTTTAAAAATGTGTCAGCACTCAAAACTTCTCTCCCAAAATTTCCAACACAGAAAATCTTTCCTGAATGGCTAATGTTGCAGAATCTACCACTGCATTGAAAAATGACACCTCCAGCTTATTCAAAGCATCAATCAAGGGCTCATCAAATGCTTCATAGGAAAAGAGCAGCTTTGTGTACCTCAGCCGTTTTTGTTTTAAAACTGCCTCTACAATCATTTGTTCACATATATCTGAAGCTGCTATTTGTGCAGCCACAAAACCTGTTGCCCTGTAATTGTGGACACCTCTCTCTGTTTTGCTTAAAAGATTTACTGCAACATCAATGTTCATACTAGGAGATTGCATCTGCTTGTTCACATGCTAAATTTGGCACAACAGATCTTACCACACCACTGAACAAATGGCAAAATGATACAACCCAACCTCCTCAGCTAAAGTTTGAGCCTCTACTTTTACTACTGAGTCATTGGTGTTGTCCCTCACCTCAATCAGTGCATCTCTAACTGTAGCTGCCTCATATCTCAGGGATTCCACACTCTTGATCTTGCTTTCCCATCTTGTATCATACCACATAAGAACATAAGAAAAGAAGGAGACTGCAAAAGACCATTCATGGCCTACACTTGGCAGTTCCTGTTCCAGTCAACACACAAAAGATTTCTTAACTGAGAAAAGTTATCAACATTGTCACCCTTTACAGTTCATCAGATCTAATCTACAATATACATAAAATGCATCCAGAGGATTATGTCCATTCATGCAACCGCAAAATATAATCTCCCCACTCCTTAAAAAAATATATACATATGTACATAAAAAAAGTCAGTCCCATCTAGCAGTTTCATCCATATATTTATCTAATCTATTCTTAAAACCACCCAGAGAGGAGGCTTCTATCACATGTCTAGTGAGCCTATTCCATTCATCTACCACACGATTTGTAAACCAATTCCTCCCAATCTCCTTCCTAAACCTATACTTATCAAGCTTAAACCCATTGCTACGTGTCCGGTCATGTTCACTAAGTATAAGAACCTTACCCAGATCCCCTTTATTATATCCTTTTACCCATTTGAAGACTTCAATCAATTCCCCTCTGACTCTTCCCCTTTCCAATGTATGTAGATTTAGTTTTCTGAGCCTTACACCATAAGGTAAGTTCCTTAGCCCACCAATCATCTTTGTCATCCTTCTCTGCACAGACTCAAGCAAATCAATATCCTTCCTATAATATGGTGACCAAAATTGTACTGCATAGTCTAGATGAGGCCTAACTAGCGCCAGATACAGTTTTAGAATGACTTCAGCACTCTTATTGCTTACACTCCTCTTAATGAATCCCAATATCCTATTAGCTTTATTCTTAGCATTTAGGCATTGCTTTCTAGGACGAAGGTCTGAACTTACCAAAATACCCAAGTCCCTCTCACAATCAGTCCTCCCTAAAATTCTCCCATTTAATTCATAACTATTCAATGGATTATTTCTACCTATACTAAGTACACTACATTTGTCTATGTTAAACTTCATTTGCCATTTCTCGGCCCAATTGGACAGAATGGTCAATTCCTCCTGCATTATAACAGCATCAGAATCAGCCCTAATGGCCCTACCTAGCTTAGTATCATCAGTAAATTTACTCAGGTCACTACTTATACCTATGTCAAGATCATTAATATAAATTAAGAATAGCAAGGGACCCAAAACAGATCCTTGCGGAACTCCACTGCTAACACACTATGGGCAGATCCTGATGGAAGATTCGTTTGTAATATATTTATATACTTAACTATTTAACCAAACCTATAAAAATAAGTTAATAACTTTACATATATTTAAGTATAAGACTTCATTCCCAATAGTATACTAATCTGGAAGCATTAAAGAACAAATAGGCCTACTAAGAAATTTTGCACTGTGCAGGTCTTTTAGGGAAAGGTCGGTGGCAGGGATGGCATTGATTAAATCACTTGTTCTTTTTATAAAATAAATCAATGATTGTTTTTCAATTTTCTATATTTTTCCCCCCAAAATTCCAATTATTAAAAAGATTCAGTTCTCTATTATAAGATTTATAAATTATTCTAATGAAAAACTGAATTCTAAACTGAGCCGATTTTCTATTTTTGTTATTCGGTGGTAACAAATTTTTTTTTTAAATATCACAGATGGATTTTTATTTTAATAATAAAATATATATATTTATTTTTAGGATTTATTCTATTTAAATTTATATCTTTATTCTTATTTTTATAATTTTGGAGGGGCACTTATGACATCCTGGGCGGCTGCCCATATTGCCCATAGGCAGAACAGCCACTGCTTTGGTGGATGCACCTAGTCTCTTTTCAAGTCTTGCTACTCATTGCAAACCCATTGCAACAAAATCTCGGAGGTTTAGGGGTAATGATAAGAAGTTTATAAGGTCTGAAATTAATAAGATGCTACATGATGGTGTTATTAAAGAGAGCACATCTCCATGGAGGGCGCAAGTTCTTGTTATGTCAAATGACAATGAGCACCCCCAAAAGAGATTACTTGTTGACTATGGACAGACCATTAATAGATTCACTTGTTTGGATATGTACCTGCTTCCAAGAATAGACGACCTTATCACGGAACTGTCTCATTACAAATATGATAGTTCACTGGACCTGAAAAGTACTTATTGCCAGATACCTATACGGGAAGAGGACAAGCCATATACTGCTTTTGAAGCGAATGGCAAGCTATATCAATTTTGCAGAGTGCCATTCGGGGTTATGAACGGCGTTGCTTGCTTCTAAAGGACTATTGACATCATCAAGCAACACGATCTGCATGGAACTTATGTTTATGTGGACAATATTGTCATGGCAGGAAAAAACCAGCTGGAACACGATGTGAACTTGATGAAATTTCAAGAGGCTGCCCGGTTCCGCAACCTTACCTTCAACGAGAGTATATCTGCCATTTAAAAAAAAATCAATAGATTTTCTTGGTTACACAATAACCCACGGCTCTCTCAAACCAGATTCGGAACGTTTACGCCCATTAAAGGAATTACGATCCCTAAAGAACGTACTTCCTTACGCCGTGTTATTGGTATGTTTTCCTATTATTCACAGTGGGTTTTCCAATTCTCTGACAAGATCAGACCTCTTGTTGCCACTGACACTTTTCCTGAGTCCAGAGGTCCTGAAAGCCATCGATGATCTCAAAGAAGAGATTGGGAAGGCTGTTGTGCACTCGATTGATGAAACTATCCTATGGTAGTTGAGAATGATGCCTCCAATACAGCCATTGCTGCTACTCTGAATCAGGCAGTTTGTCCAGTTGCCTTCTTCTCTCGCTCCCTCACACCTACTGAATGCAAACACTCTGCAGTAGAAAAGAAGACATGTGCAATTGTGGAATCTGTAAAGAGGTGGTCATATTACGTGACAGGAAGATGGTTCACCTTAGTTACCTACCAACAGGCTGTCAGCTTTATGTTCCGTATGAATCGGCATGGAAAAATCAAGAGTAATAAAATTCAACGATGGAGGATCGAGTTGGGGTGCTACAATTATGACATTATGTACCATCCTGGTAAATACAACATTCCTGCAGACACTCTCCCATGTGCTCACTGAGGAGCTACTGTCAATAAGGAGCTCCATGCTCGACTTTGCCATCCTGGTGCAACAAGAGTTGCTCATTTTGTCAGAGTGAGAAATCTTCCTTATTCCATGGAAGATGTGAGGAGGGTGTGCTCTGAATGCCCTCAAGGTGCCCAATTGAAGACTCGGTTCTACAAACCACACCAAACTTCGCTTATCAAGGCCACGCAGCTCTTTGAACGTCTTCGTTTGAACTTCAAGGGGCTTCTACCCTCAAACTCCAGAAACCGCTAATGCTTACGGTGGTGGATGAGTATTCTCGTTTTCCATTTACATTTGCCCGCCAGAACATGACTACTAGAACTATAATCCATTGTCTAAATCAGATTTTTGCGATATTTGGTATACCTTCCTACCTGCATTCTGATCGTGGATCCTCGATTATGGCCAAGGATCTACATGAATTCTTGCACAATCTAGGCATCGCCACTAGTCTAAAGACACCTTATAATCCTCGAGGGAATGGGCAGTGTGAGAGGTATAATGCTATAATCTGGAAGCACATAACCCTTGCTCTGGCATCCAAGAACCTTCAAGAATGTCAATAGGAAACAGTGCTGCCTGACGCCCTTCATTTATTAGATCTTTGCTCTGCACAACCAACAATGCTATGCAACATGGGAGGCTCTTCTTGTACCAGCGTCGATCTTCCAGTGGGCGTTCGTATCCAACTTGGTTATCTGTTCCTGGACCTGTCTTATTACGACATCACGTTCTCGCCAGTAAATATGGACCCCTCATTGATCAGTTCAGTTGTTAGAGGCAAACCCACAATACGCACATGTAAAATTTGCCAATATCAGTGCATGACTTGGCTCAGACTGGTAACATATCATTATAGAGAGGCAAGAGGATTTCAATGTTGATCCAGCTACAGAGACTGGTTTGGTGGAGATTCTTCCCATACTTAGTGTCGATTCATGAGTTGAATTCTTCCTATGCTGCAGGTGATCAGAATATATTCATCAAGGAAGGAGATATGAAGATATAAAAGGCTGATTGAAAGAATGTGAAAGTAGAGTAAAAGGCGTTGTTTCAGGTGTGCTTCCGAGAATGGATGTGGGGATGGAATGGTTGTCTCGTGCAATGGGGTTGAATGAATATGTGAAAGCTTTGTGCAAGGAGTCAGGATTGGTGTTTGTAGATGTTTGGAGTGGGTTTTATGGGATAAGGGCTTGTATGCGATGGATGGACTCCATCTGAGCCGAGATGGGGTTGAGGTTTTGTGGCAGGAATTAGAGTGTTATTAGGTCTTTAGAGGCAGGAAACTAGGTTTTGATAGTGGTCAGGGAAATTTAATGGCTCAAAGTGAGGCAGGGAAAGGAAGCAAACACAGATGTGTAGAAGTTAGGCAGGCTAATGAAAGTGCTTTAGGGTTAAATTACTTAAGTAGCGATAGTGGTCAGGGAAATACAAAAGTGCAGGGTTGGGGAAGGAGAGAAAGGAGATGCAGAGGAGATAGGCCCTCAGGTGCTTCAGGGATAGGTGGGCTGAGTTGTCTTTACACAAATGCTCGTAGTCTTAAAAATAAGAGGGATGAATTATTTAGTTATATCATTCATGAAGATATAGATATAATATGTATAGTTGAATCATGGGTTAATGAAAATATATTTAATGATAATGTCATTGAATTTGAACTAGAAGGTTATACTATGTACATTAGTCAAAGGAGAGATAGGACTGGTGGTGGGTTGATTATTTATATTAGAAATAGCATTTCTTCAAATCTAAATAACTCTATAAAGCAAGGAGAAGGCGAATCATTATGGATAGATATTAAGGTTGGTAAAAATAGGAAAATACACCTGGGAGCTTTTTATAAACCACCGGGACAGACTGATTGCATCGATGAGTTAATGATTAGGGAAATAAGTAAAGGATGCAAAGAAGATACAGTTATTGTAGGTGACTTTAATTTAACTTCTGTAGACTGGGAAAATATGATAGGAAGAGATAGAGCAAATTGTAAGTTTATGGAGTGTTTTGAGGATAACTTTTTGACCCAATTTGTTAATAAGCCAACAAGGGGTGCCCATATATTAGATCTAATTCTTTCAAATGATGATCACTTAGTTCACGGATTGAGTGTAGGGGAATCATTGGGAAACAGTAATCATCAGATGGTTCGGCATAATTTGCAAATAGTTAAGGGTAGAACAACGACAAACTCCACAAAAATTCCAAATTTTTATATGGGAGATTACGATAAATTACGTGGCATGCTAAATCAGATTAGGTAGGATATAGAATTCCATGGAAAGAATACTTATGAGATGTGGGATATTTTTAAGACTATATTAAACATGGTTCCTCAGGGATCAGTTCTCGGTCCATTATTATTTGTCATCTATATAAACGATCTTGGGGAGGCAGTTAATAATAAAGTGTCAATTTTTGCCGATGATACCTAATTAGCAGCTGTAGTTAAAGATATTGATGATAATTTTAAAGTGCAGGGGGACTTAAATAAATTGTTATCCTGGGCACATAAGTGGCAAACGACTTTCAACCGTGATAAGTGCAAAGTTATTAACATGGGAAAAGATAATAGAGAATTTAACTATGAAATGGATGGGCATTGGCTGAGCTCAGTAGAGGATGAGAAAGATCTAGGAGTAACATAACATAACATAACATAATTTAACGGATGACAAAAGCCACAAGGGCCTATCAAAGGTCATCCGTATCCATCAAATCCCACCCATATAATGCATCCATAGGATTTTGTCAGATCATGCAGCTACAATATACAATTTAACAATCCATAGGAATGTCCAACCATGCATCTACAATATATAATTTAAAGCCTCCATAGGAGTCTGTCAAAAACAAAATCAAAATCCCCCAAAATATACAATAAAAAGAAACTGCATCCACAGGAATGAGTCAAGAAACATATCCACATACTAAAAAGTAAGAAATTAACCCTCCATCCCCATATAATCATCCAATCCGCGCTTGAAAACATTCAAGTTTGGGCTGTCTACAGTCTCAGGTGGCAAACAATTCCAATAATCCACCACTCTGTTAGTGAAAAAATATTTTCTAACATCCAGTCTGCACCTCTGTTTTTTAATCTTTAAGTGGTGGCCTCTAGTTCTATTACTACCTTCTAACTCAAATAACTTGCTGAAATCTAATTTATCCATCCCAGAAAAGATTTTAAAAAGCTCAATCATATCTCCCCTCACACACCTTCTTTCAAATGAAAACATATTTAATACCCTCAGTCTATCTTCATATTCAAGGTGCTTCAGGGATGGTATTATTTTTGTTGCCCTCCTTTGTACTGACTCTAATAAGTTTATATCATGTCTAAAATGTGGTGACCATGCCTGTATACAGTACTCTAAATGTGGCCTGACATAAGAGTTGTATAGTTTAAGGATGACCTCCTTACTCTTGTAGCTAACATTTCTTTTAATGTAACCTAGCACCCTATTTGCTCTATTTTTTGCCTCAATACACTGCTTTGAAAATTTCAGTGACCTATCTACTACCACTCCTAAGTCTTTCTCATCTTCAACTGAATTAAGCCAATATCCATCCATCTCATAGCTAAATTCCCTATTATCTCTCCCCATGTTAATAACTTTGCATTTATTAAGGTTAAAAGTCATCTGCCACTTCTGAGCCCAAGCTAACAGCTTATCTAAGTCACCCTGCACTTTAAAGCTACCCTCAACCTCTTTGACTACAGCTGCCAATTTAGTGTCATCAGCAAAAATTGACACTTTGCTATTTACACCTTGCCCAAGATCATTTACATAGATTATAAATAATAAAGGGCCTAAAACTGATCCCTGAGGTACGCCACTAATAACATTCCTCCACTCTGAGCTCACTCCATTCAGTACAACTCTCTGTTTCCTATTTTTCAGCCATTCAGTTATCCAATTTAAAACGTTCCCACATATCCCATGCAGCTTTAATTTATGAACTAGTCTTCTATGTGGAACCTTATCAAAAGCTTTGCTGAAATCTAAGTAGATCACATCAACTTTCTCACCCCTATCTAATTCTTTAGTTACATAATCCATAAAATCCAGTAAATTAGTTAAACACGATCTATCTTTTCTAAAACCATGCTGAGCATCATTAATTAACCTGCTACTCTCTAGATGATCAGAAATTCCCTTCAACCATCTTCTCAAGAATTTTACAGACTATAGAAGTTAAGCTTACTGGTCTAAAGTTATTTGGGTCCTCTTTGCTTCCCTTTTTAAAAATTGGCACTACATTTGCCAATTTCCAATCATTTGGTATTTCTCCAGACTCTAGTGATCTAATAAATATCTTCTCGAGAGCTACTGCAATACTTTCTACACCTTCTTTGAGTATCCTAGAATGAATGTTGTCAGGGCCAGATGCCTTACTAGTATTTAACTGAATTATAAGCCCTTTAATTTCTTCTCTGTCTATATTAATAGAATTTATCACTACTTCCCTTGACCTAGAATTATCATCAATTAATCTAACTGGTTTCTCTTCTGTGAATACTGAAGCAAAATGATCATTAAGGACCTCTACTATTTCCTCATCAGATTCTTTCAAAACCCCTTCATATTTAATAGGCCCTATTTTATCACTGTTAGATTGATTATTGATTCTATAATAGCTAAAGAATTTTTTAGGATCTTTATTATTATTTTTAGCTAAATTAATTTCTGCTGTCCTTTTGGTCTTCTTAATAATCTTATTTAGTTCATTTCTGGTTGACCTATAATGGTTTAAATTATCTAAACTACTCTCACTTTGTAATCTCTGGTATGCCCTTTTTTTCTCTGAAACTTTATTAGCTATTTCTTGGTTCCACCATAATGGTTTCCTACATTTCTTCCTAATAGACTTCATCGGAATACACTGTTCCTGAACCATGTTTAATATAGTCTTAAAAATATCCCACATCTCATAAGTATTCTTTCCATGGAATTCTATATCCCACCTAATCTGATTTAGCATGCTGCGTAATTTATCGTAATCTCCCCTATAAAAATTTGGAATTTTCGTGGAGTTTGTTGTTGTTCTACCCTTAACTATTTGCAAATTAAACCGAACCATCTGATGATCACTGTTTCCCAATGATTCCCCTACACTCAATCCTTGAACTAAGTGATCATCATTTGAAAGAATTAGATCTAATATATTGGCACCCCTTGTTGGCTTATTAACAAATTGGATCAAAAAGTTATCCTCAAAACACTGCATAAACTTACAACTTGCTCTATCTCTTCCTATCATATTTTGCCAGTCTACAGAAGTTAAATTAAAGTCACCAAGAATAACTGTATCTTCTTTGCATCCTTTACTTATTTCCCTAAGTAAAGGATTTCCCTAGTAATAGATAAGTCATTAAGGTTTTCTAAGCAGTGTATTGAAGCAAGAAATAGAGCAAATAGAGTGCTGGGTTTCATTAAGAAAAATATCAGTTACAAAAGTAAGGAGGTTATTCTTAAACTCTATAACTCTTATGTTAGGCCACATCTAGAGTACTGTATACAGGCATGGTCCCCACATTTTAGACACGATATTAACCTTCTCGAGTCAGTGCAACGGAGGGCAACAAAGATTATTCCTTCCCTGAGGCACCTTGAATATATAGATAGACTGAGGGTATTAAATATGTTCTCGTTATAAAGGAGGTGTGTGAGAGGGGATATGATTGAGCTCTTTAAAATTTTTTCCGGGATAGATAAATTGGATGTTAGCAAGTTTTTGGAGTTAGATGATGGAAATCGGACTAGAGGTCACCACTTCAAAATTAAAAAGCAAGGGTGTAGGAGGTTGGATTTAAGAAAATATTTTTTCACCAATAGAGTGGTAGACTTCTAGAACAAATTGCCGCCGAGGGTAGAAGGTAGTCCAAATCTAAATGTATTTAAGAGTAGGTTGGATGAGTTTATGGGAAGGGAAGGTTGTGATGGTTCCTAAGTTTTGTATATATTAATATTGTTGTATATATCTATAGCTGCATGATTTAGTTCTTGACAAGCCTTGATTGGTGATACCCTTGTTTCTTGACGCAATCCTCTGGATGTAGTTTTCCTGGGATTGTGGGTGCCTTAAAAAAGAGGCCGTTTGACTCAGATGACCTATGATGAGCCCTTGTGGCTTTTGTCATCTGTTATATTATATTGTGGGGGACTTTGATTTTGTCTTCTCCTGGTGATGGTGCTTTTTGTGGGTGGGTTTTGACGGAGGCGGATGACCTTTGATAGGCCCTTGTGGCTTTTGTCATCTGTGTAATTATGTTATGTTAAAAAATATAAAAGTTTTTCGCGGTCATGTAAATAAACCCCAATTCGAATAACGAAGAAGCACAACTAGAGCACGAAAAAACCATAACAAAACAGAAACAAATGCTAAGCGGGTTCTATTTATAGCTACGACGTTATGTTAAATTATGCAGCATGCTAATTCAGATTAGGTGGGATATAGAATGGTAATACTTCAGATTCGAGGCGCACGGTAGATGGCGCTGTTAGTCGGCTAAAATTTTGGGCTACAGCATATCTCTTATGACGTCAGACGGTAGCGTCAGATGTGACAATCACTGCGTTATATTTTTTTTTGTTGTTTTGGGGGATTTGTAACTTTTAGTCTATTATTTAGTAAATATCTGGGCTCTTCTCGTTTATAGTTTTTTTTTCTAAGTTATGTAAGGTTTCTTGATGTCTTTTATTGTTTTTGTTTTGTTTTCGGATTTTTTTTTTACTGCCAACGATAAAAGCTTCATACCGGCAACATCGTAGCTTATAAATAGGACCGGTTTTGCAAATGTTTTTCTTTCGTTATTGTGTTTTCGTGCTCTCCATGTGCTTCTTTGTTATTCGAATTCGGCTTTACTTTGTATGATCGCGAAAAAACTTTTAGGATAATTAGAGGCGCATAAACTAATCAAGAAACCTATAAAAGTAAGAATTGTTTGTTATTAGGTTAGGTTTTTCTGCCAGTAAAAAGCTGTGGGGAGTAAAATCCCCAGTAAATTCAAGGGGACTGCTAGTGGGGGAGATATCACTGCAGGGAGACCACCCTGCGATGATCCTGAGTTTCAATCAATTGTGGGGGGTCTGAGGGGCGCAGCCCCCCAGTATATACTCGTATACAAAAAAATATTACTCCGATATTTTTTACAGCTGACGCTACCGTCTGACGTCAAAAGAGATATGTTGTAGCCCAAAATGTAGCAGACTAACAGCGCCATCTACCGTGCGCCCCGAATCTTTTAGTCTATATATAT